>CM057338.1:558422639-559022639 GCA_030015575.1 Agapanthus africanus
AGTAACAACACAAAATACATACGGGCTTGCACAAGAAAATAAGGCCCATGAATCACCTGCTGCACCGCGGAACCACCCCATAAATGCCACTATGGCCGCGGTTCCGCGGTCGTACGGTCGATTCAGGGCATCGTACTTCTTGTGGGCCCATAAAATACCCTACTGAATTTTTTAAGAATTTTTAATTTGAAAAAATCCAGGGTTTAGAAAAATTTCTAAAGAGCACCCCTGGGGCGCCATGTTTCGTTCGTTCGAGGTTTTTAACGTCGTCTAGGTTACCCTAAGGCTCTAGCTTGGCTCTGATACCAAGAAGGGGTTCCTATAGCACCACTACAAGGGTTTGGCGGCATCACACATACCATATTTAAATTTTATATGGTGCTAGAGAAAAAACTTAAGGATCATACTAGAAAAGCTAGGGTAACATAACTTTAACAGAAACACAAGTAGTAAAAGCTAGAGTTTTGAGAGTACAACCTTTGTAGCTCCCTACGGTAGACTCCTTGGCTACTTGAGGGTTGGAAAAGGCTCACTTGAGATCCTCTATGTCCACGATGATCCACCCGGTGTCCTCTTTGTCCAAGCTTGAAGCTCCACTATATCAAGAGAAGAAGTAGAAGCTAACACTCTAGACTAATTGGCAAGACTAGTGTAGAATGGTGATGTGGTTTGTTTTCTCACTTCAAAACCCTAACTTGATGACTCTTTTGTTCACAAGAAAAAGCTAGAGAGCAAGAGAGAAAGGAGGAAGAAGATGATGGCTTGTGAAGAGCTCAAGATAAGGATAAGCATATGTTAAAAATGAGAAATGAAAATATATATATATATATTCTCTTTCTCATTCTTAACCATAGTTATAAAATATCTAGATATTTATTTTGGATCAAAAATGGCCATAGAAATTAAATCATGGTTAAAGTAAAGGGTTAGTGCAAGAATAAAATATTAAACCATGATAACAATTTCCATTTCCATTTTTTTTTCCAAAAAAGAAATATCCATATATTTATAAATGGTGTGAGTCTTATATTGCCACCATCCACTATATCAACAACCATGATAGAATTATGTATGCATGTATGTGTGCATACACATCTATGTGTGCATGAATGAGAATAAATGCATACATGCATGCATACAACAAGAAGACAAGAAAGGGTTTAAAGTGAGAAACTATTGGTCAATGATAAATCAACACTTGATTTAGCAAACCGGCCATATCACATACGACCCGACTAAAAGCAAACCGTCCGATCAATATACGGTATCTCATACGCGTATTTTTACCGGGTCCACACGCATATCTCATATGCGCACCAAATCATTTCGCCTGGACTAGGTAACTCTATTGTGGGACTTTAAGACTCGTCAATACGCCGGGAGTGGCTGAATATCATATCAAGCACCCCCAAGCCGCAAACGGTCAGCTAAACGTAACGGCCACCCGGGTATTGAGCAATCAGAACAAAAGAAGCGAACCTGTCACAACTCCCGTCGAGCCAACCGACAACACTACCGTACAGTCCGGTCTCTTCGTCAGATATGCTGCATATCGAGTCTAGGGATGGTAACGTCGACCCCAATAACTCAATAAGTCGTGCCGATGAATGGTCTATAACAGATCGAGAAACTACTGATAACCCTTATCAGTAAATCTCAACAGCCCTGGCCAGGGACTTACTGATATAGCCAATCGAGCACAGCACAGCATCAACTCCCAATACCGGGAGAGACGAAACCCCTCCTATCGCTCATCGTCTTCGCGTGTCTCGGGACTGTACCCAAAAGCCACCTGTTTGCACGACTCAATAGAGCCGTGGTAGGGTGGTAATCAAAGTACAGTGGGAGAACACACAAGACTCTATGACGATCTCGGGTCTACAGACTAACCTGTACCAGTATCACCTGAGAACTGCTATCCGACGATAGATATAATTCCATATAGGAGTTCTCGGCGAGTCCGTCCAGTGTACCCAGTCACCACTGAGCACCCGTATACGATCTCGATGTCAAACATCGATGAATGTGGGAACATCCATCACCCATCATATGGGTCTAGTATCATATACGCTAGTCTACTCTGGTATAACGATGCCCGGTCTCGATACACCTACGACTAGGGACTTTTCAGGATATGCTTATAAACTACAGATGTCCCACTAGTATGATCTCCATCATAATCACAGTAGTCAAGCAAATATCCTCAGGGCTTTATCAACATGTGTGAATGAATAAAAGCATGATCGAATCAACATGTCAAATAAAGAAGAACTTGATAGCATACTATCATGACGAGCAAGAATGTACACTGAATATATATATATATACACATGTATAAATACATCCACTATCATATAATGGCCTCTAGGGCATACATATATCCAACAAGGAAACCACCTAAATCTGAGTCGATATATGTAAATATAATTGTCGGTGATCCCGCCTCAATAGTATCACATACGATACAATAAATAATATAACATCGTTGAATGAAGAGTGCGGATCTATCATCAATATAGCTCGTATGGTAAATCCATCGTACGACATCCCAAATCTGGGTACGGGTCGAATATCACATTTATCTCATTATTTATCTGGTATCCTTATCATCACATATCGTGAACTGGGGGTACTGATCTAAGTCTAGTATAATACTGATACCATCTACATATATATATGCGTGTGTATGAAAACACATCGCCTAAGGACCCGCTATAACATCATGTCGTATCTCATAATATGAACCAAATCATATCACCGATCTCGTGGCATCATGCCTAATCTCATCGACTCATCTCCAAGTACCACGTACTATCCTCATCATTCATGTATATGTATATGTATACGTATATGTATATACATAGTCCCATACCAATGTGTGTGTGTGTGTGTGTATACATATCCCCATATACGCACAAGAAAAATAAATGCATGCAAGTGTGTGTGTGTAAGTGTAAGCCTTATTCTAGGGTTCGCGACTACAACTAACTAACGACACAATCAATCAATTACACTAACATTTAACCCATGATCTACCAAATCTTACTTGCTAACTATCCAAATTTCACATTACACATAATCATATATATATATATATATAACATATATATCATATACTACGCTTCGAACTGCGGGGATGCTATACGCCATCCACCCAATTTCCCCCGTAGATATATATCTACTCACCTGATCATCGCTCGCCGAAGTCGATGTCGTCATCCTCTTCTTCATCATCCGAAGTCCACATGGGGGTACCTACATATGTACACATAGAGCATCATAAACGGAAATCACACACGAAAACCAAAACGGCACACGAATCGTATAAAGGTTTAAAACCTATGACTACGCATGCAAGAATAACCAACAACTCTCGACGATTGACGTATAAACGTGAATCGATCGATAAGACACGAATATCAAAACTTCAATTCATTAAAAACCGCAAAACAAAATCAGAAACTACGTAAAACACTTCCAGATTTTACCCTAGGTGAAATTAGCCAATTTTGCATATGTAAAGGGTCTATTTTACTGGAGATAAAGCCACAGAACAAATATGGAGGCAAATCATCCTACCATGGCCGCAAATTGCGACCAGAAGGATTAAATTTGCGGCCTGGGTGAGGGTGTTGGGGCTCGGGTCTCTATGGTAGCTTCCTAGGTGCCTGCATGACTCTCTGTCTTCGCTATAAAATTTTCAGGTGCCCCGGCTATTAGCAGATCTCTAAATAACCTCACAAATTCAACAAATTCCCGATATCGGGGTTTCTAAGTTAGGGTTTGGGGTTTCTAGTCTATGGTTTAGCCCAACATACAATCACTACAGAGGTTGTATGGCCTCTACTAACCTCATTTACACTTTCACAACTCAATATTTCATCAAAACCCTAACTTGGAATTTTCAAAGTTCACTAAACTACACAATATCGATTCTAATCATGTAAAGATGGTAAGGTGAATGAAATAAAACTCTAATAGTGCAAGAATTACCTCGTTTGGCAACTCAAGAATTTTCTTGAGTGTCCCCAAGTCTTCAAAATCCGGTTTTTCTTGGTCCAAAGTGTTTGTAGTGAGCTTGTGCATATTTTTAGTGAAGGGAAGATGAAGTTTTGATGATGGATTGAGGGTGTTTGTGAGGGTTTTGTGGAGGAAGGTGATGAGGGCAGCCGCGGGAGAGGGAGAAGGAGGAAATGGTGAAGGAAATGAGGGGGAAAACAATGGAGACTTGGTCAAATGAGACCCTTCACCTCTCACTCTCTTCTCTCTCTTGCCCATACCCATTTTTCTAATATTTTCTTTTCTTTTCTTTTCTTTTCCTCTCATTTTAAAACCGAAACCAAGCATGAAGAAATAAAGAAAAGCCATGGAGGAAAATGTTATAAGTGTGAAAAATGAATTGGTGCATGTCACATGCACAAAACAAGCTTAATGCACGATTGGTGATATTTAATCGCGATTAACATTAAAGTGAAATCTAATTATTCATAAAGAATTTATAATTTACTTAAATCATATAAAACACTCTCATTTCAGTAATTCCTATAATTTTCCAAATATTTCACAATTTATCGGTATTTAATTATGCCGCATTATTAAAATATTCACAATATTTATTATTTAATTATAAAAATTCCCAAAAATAATATTTTATTTTTCTGAAATGTTACAGAAGCGGTATAGAATATTATACTGGAAGAACGTCAGAATATTTTCTGTCTTGACTTCTTTTAGCGGGACAGCTTCAGCCCATCTGGAGAAATAATCAGTTGCGGCCAATATGAACCGGTGGCCTTTGGATGATGGAGGATCAATTGGGCCAACAATGTCGGTGCCCCAGACTTCGAAGGGCCACGACGCCACCGTAGGATGCAACGGATTGGGATGCTTGTGAATGAAATCAGCGTGAATTTGGCAGATATGACATTTCTTTGCATGCTCTCCGCAATCCCGTATCATGGTGGGCCAGTAATACCCAAGCCTTTTAATTTGAAATCGCATCTTGGGGCCAGATTGGTGAGCACCGCAAATGCTAGAGTGAACTTCTTTCATGACTTTCTGGGCTTCGGCCGATGACAAACATCTGAGCCAAAGTTGGTCATATGACCTGCGGTATAGTGTGTCATTTACAAACACGTATCGGTGAGCTTTGTTCTTCAGCTGAATCCTCGTAGATTTTCCTTCAGGCAGCTTGTCGTATCGGAGTTACTCGATGAATGGTTCTCTCCAATCGGTCTCATCTTGGATGATTGAAGCTTCTTCGGCTGGATTGTTCTCTTGCTCTGCGCTTTCTTCTTCACGCAAAGAGGCTGGAGGCAGAATTTGCCGGCTTCTGAATGTGATTAGAATGTCGTCCATGTCAGGATCAGCTAGCTCTTTAGCTAGGCGAGCGAGTATGTCGGCTTTTCCGTTCAACGCTCTAGGGACTCTCATTAGTTCAATGTGAGTGAACCGTTTCATGAGTTCCACCACTCGGCTTTTGTACTGAGCTAACTCGGGTTTGTATATCTTATAGTCGCCGCTTAATTGGTTGACGACAAGCTGGGAGTCACCGTAAACCAGTAGCTGAAGGATTTTCATTTCTATGGAGAGCTCCAAAGCAGCTATCAGAGCTTCATACTCAGCCTCATTGTTTGTGCGAGGCTCGGTGAGAGCAAAAGAACGTCGAAGGGTTCCCATCGATGGCGTGATGAACACTAATCCTATCCCTTCTTTTATCTGCGGGATGCTTGATTTGCTGGAGCTCTTCATTGATGAGGCTCCATCAAAGTAGAGCTTCCAACATGGCTCATCTTCCTTGAGGTGCAGCACTTGTTCGTCGGGTAACTCGCAATTGAGCGGTGACCTCTCTGATACGGGATAAGCAGCAAGGAAGTCTGCAAGAGCTTGCCCTTTTACTGCTTTCTGAGGAGTATAAACAATGTCAAACTCAAGTAGTATGATAGCCCATCTTGCCATTTTGCCGGCTAGGTTTGCCTTGGTCATTAATTGTTTGAGCGGGTCGACCTTAGAGATCAGCATAACCCGATGAGCGAGCAGATAGTGCCTCAGTTTCTTCACAGCGAACATCAGAGCTAGGCATTGCTTTTCAATCGGGGAATAGTTGTGTTCCGCCCCGACTAGAGTTCGACTGAGGTAGTAGAGGGCATTTTCTTTTCTCTCCTCGTTGTTTTGGGCAAGGAGCACACCGAGTGATTCATCTAGCGCGGCAATGTAGAGAATCAGCGGTTTATTTGGGATGGGAGCGGCCAGCACTGAAGGGTGCAACAAGTACTGTTTGATGCTTTCGAATGCTTCTTGACATTCGGCATCCCAGACAAAAGGAGCTCCTTTCTTCATTAGCTTTGATAAGGGCCTACATCTCCCTGATAAATTTGAGATAAACCTTCGCATATAAGAAAGCTTTCCTTGAAAAGATCTTAGCTCCGTCAGACTCTTGGGAAGGGGCATCTCCATTATGGCATTTATATTTGATGGGTCAACTTCGATCCCTCGATGTCGGACAATGAAGCCCAGGAAATTTCCCAATGACACGCCAAAAGCACACTTTAGAGGATTCATTTTCAGATCGTATTCCCTCAGCCTGGTGAGAACGGTCCTAAGATCTTGCATGCGGTCGGCCTTAGCTTTAGTCTTGACGACCTGATCATCAACATAGCATTCGACGACTTTATGGATTAGTTCATCAAAGATATTGGTCATTGCCCTTTGATATGTAGCACCTGCGTTCTTCAGTCCGAACGGCATCTCTTTGTAGCAGTATATTCCGATCGGGGTTCGAAATGCTGTGTGTTTCTTATCCTCAGGAGACATCTTGATCTGATTATATCCAGACGAGCCATCCATATTGGTGAACAGCTCGTAATTTGAGGTGTCATCGACCATCATTTCCATGACCGGTAGCGGGAAGTCGTCTTTAGGACATGCCTTGTTGAGGTCCCTGAAATCGACAAAAACTCGGATCTGCCCATTTTTCTTCTTCACTGGGACTATGCATGTGATTCAGTCCGCATATTTCTCTTCCCTGATGAAGCCGGTATCGATGAGTTTCTTGGTTTCCTCGATGACCTTTTCTTCCAGTTCCCTTCTCATTCTTCGAGGAGCTTGTTTGACTGGCTTAGCATCATGAGATATAGCCAGCTTATTGTCACGACCCAAAATTGGCACGTGACGGACCTAATACTACGCAACGTCTACAGGCGTAACGCAGTAAAAGAAAGCCAAAACCCAGAAATCTAAACCATTAAAAGATAAGAAAAGATAAGAAACATTGTTTAAACTTTTAAAAATCTCAAGTATAAATTCTTTAAGTCCAATTTACTTTCTTGAAAATTTCAGCAGCACCTCCTTTGTAAAATCCAACCCCAAAAATTGGTACAACATAAATATAAAGTAAAGCATCCTCAACGGGAGCAAATCCATGCCCAATGGCGGAAAACAACCACCACAACAGATATACGACGTCGTAGCGAAGAAATAAAAGACGATATAAGTAAAACTGCATAAAAGACATCCAAGTCTCCAAAATATACAATATCGTCCTCACATCAAGTCTCTAAGTCATACAAGATAATGGTAGATGGAGAGTACAGGATACAACGAATATAAAATAAACAATCTTGGATAACCGCAAAACCCACCTAAACAAAACTGCATACCGTGAGCCGAAACGATATCCGCTGCAAAAGATGATATGATAGATGAATAGCCTGCCTCGACTACTATGGGGAAAACAACCTGCAAAACTCTGTGGCACAACGGGGGTGAGTTGTCAACTCGTGAATAGTAAATAACATATGCAGGTAATCGCAAGTATGCACGTACAATGCGAATCTAACATATGTAAGCTAAAAGCAATAAAAGGTCATATGAATGCGATAATCATGAAAGGTACACTAGCTGGTACAACTAATACATGAAGCAATAATATGACAATCTGTATGCAATAATCATGCGATAATGATATGAATGTGTATATATGCAACAGTCATGAAAGGTACGCTATCAGGTACAACTAACACATGAAGTAATGCATATAAATAAAGGAATGTAAAGGCAACAGTCATGAAAGGTACTCTATCAGGTACAACTAATACATGAAGCAGTGCATAAACAATAAATGTAGAGTATGGAATGAAACATGTCATTTCCACAGAATCCTGACATCGTGGTAAGATCAAAATCCATCAAGACAATCCAAATCCCAATTCCTCAAATTAGCCCCCAAATTGGCTCACATATCATATAAGTCTCACAAATCCTGAATGTACAATATCGAATAAATCTCATATATCCTGAATGTACAAAATCAGCAATCTCATAAATATCCTGTATCCAATATCAAATGAATCACCTATATCCCAAATCCAATATCAAGTAAAATTCTAGCACCCTAAATATATTTGCATGAATAAATATGATGAATATAAATTGATATCAATACACATATATTAGCGTCCCATTCCACTAATATTGGTGCAAAGGCATATATAACAGCGCCCATTCCACTGTTATATATACTTAGGAGTAAAAAGAAATATTATGAAACCAATGTATCAAGCATCGACACAGAAATGCTGATCTATCAGGTGCAGTCACCAAGACTAGCCCCCCTGATAGGTACGTATCATACGCTATACCGAAATCTCAAGTGCCTAGCTCTGACCCTCGCCTTTCGACGTATCCATACGTACATGACTCCCGCCGGTATCCCCATGATAACCGCCGAGTCATTGGTAATGTCACCGGATGGTATGGTTCCCCCACTAACTCATCGTCTGCTCTACGACTCTTGCCCCGGGGTACCTCCGGGCCCCACCATGTACCCGTACACAGACCCCTCCTTTCCACGCATGGGGTATATATATATATATATAAGAACCGATAAATCTCATGGTGGCCGCTGAAATATCATATCAAGGGAAACCAGGTTTTTCAAATAAAGCATAATTTCATGAAACTACCACGGTCCCCAAATCCAGAAAACATCATGAAAAATCCATATCTCAATGCGAAAATCCATGAATATAATATACGCATCATAAATCTGAAATGCGAGCATATAAAGAAAAAGCCGCTATTTAACTGCAATAAGTTAACATATAAATCATGCGGTTCCTAATTTCTCTAAGTCTATATAACATCAAGTAAAGGTAAACATGTAGTTATAACCAGGTATATGTGTAAACATAAAGGTATAGCAAGGTATATGTATCTACCTATGAGTAATGATATAATGTACCCCGTGGGTATAAGTGAAGTATGTATGCAAAGTATACATGTAGCTATGTCATTATATGTGTATGTACCTATCACTAATGGTACAATACCCTATAGGTATACAGGTAACTAGCATGTAAGTATGTCAAGGCATATGTATAAGCATATAGGTATACAGGTATGCTATAAGTCATATGCATAAAGAAATATGAATCAATGTCTCAATATCCCTAACCAAACAATATCATATCTATATGTAACGCCTTAGATTTCGGTTAGTGTTTGGTTAGACGTTAATGCGGGTTTACTGTAAAAAGTTTACCAATTCGGGTTCCTAACATTTTATAACATTTAAATAATAATTTATTATTGTTTGTTATAAGCATGCACGCACGTGTGCACGTAAATGTGAGTTTTGTTTGTGCTAATCTATTTTTAGCAATCTTGACACTTAACCTAACCTAATCCCTTTGCTTTAATCCTTAACCATTTCTTTGATCTTTTAGGAGAAAGAGAGTGAGATAATTCTTTTGGAATGATGAGGTATGGTGCATTTAATGTGAGGCATGGTTAGCAATTAATGCTATGGTTGCACTCACCTCTCACCTCACCCTACACTCACCTCCCTCTCTCATTTCCTCACACCCTCTCTCTTTTCTCTATCTCTTTCTCATTTCTTCATCTCGTTCTCTTTCAAACTGAACACTCTCAAATATTCACACAAAATTCATCACAATATTCACAAATTCACCAAAACCACATCTTCTCCTTGATTTTCCCTTTTCGTTGCCATGGAGCATGCAAAGCTAGGATCTTTGTGTTCTTTTGGCTAGGTAATGTTTCCTTGCTGTTGTTTAAGTTATTTTTGTGTAGCTTAGCTTGTTAGTGTTAGTTTTTATCGCGTATCGTATCGTTTCGGATAAATATCATATTTTTAGTGTCGATTTGGGGTCTCGGATGATCTGCTGTTAAACTAAGTATTTGTTGCAAAAATTGACTTGACAGTAACCTAGTATAGAGACCTAGAACCTACCTTCAAAATAGGAGCCAATTCCACCATGGAACGGCCGCAGATTTATTGCTTCTGGCCGCAATTTGCGGCCAGAGTAGGGACCTGGGTGTTGGTTTTTGGTGTAGGGGTCTCTGGGGTTAATTATAGTCTCATGGTACTTGCAATTTTTACAAATTGTTAGTACAGAAAAATCTGGGACCACTTGTGTGTTTCTTGTGTTTCTTTTCACGCGATACGTTATCCGATACGGTGCATGTTACGTGTTGTTGTTGCGCTGAGTTGGTTTCGTAGTGTCGCTATACGCGTTAGCTGCAATACGAACCTTTTAGAGTACGTAGGTGTGTCGTGTTGGTCCATGTAGATTGTATGTATTTTGGGTCTATTACTAATATATACTTGTTTTATCGTATTATGTTGCAGGTTCGCAGGCGGGGACTACGGACACTGCTACAAAGGGAAAACAGGTGGTAGGATTCACCTAGCTTGGAGCGTTGGTGAGTAAATTTAATATCTACAGGGGAATCGCCCGCATGGCGTTATGCGTCTGGGCTAGAAATGTTAATACTTGTCGCATATTCTATGTCATATTTAGAATTGTGCATTTAACCTTTTACTTAGATGTTGTTGTACTTGGACTAGTATCCTTAGGACACTGCACATATTATTGACGATTCATGTTGCACGAGTATTGATTGTATGCTACACACACCGTCAATAATTGCCATGTCACACACAAACCACTTATAGTTAAGATATTGCTTGGTTAGGAACATTGTGACATTGATTCAGATTTCTTATCGCATATGACATATAGCATACCTGTATATCTACATGCTTACACATATGCCTTCATATACTTATATGCTAGATACCCGTATACCTATAGAGTATTGTACCATTAGTGATAGGTACATACACATTTTACGACATAGCTACAGGTATACCTTGCACATACTGCTCTTATACCCAGGGGGTATATTACATCTTTTACTTATAGGTAGATATATATACCTTGCTATACCTTTGTGTTTACACATATATCAGTTATAGCTACATATTTACCTTCACTTGATGTTATTTAGAATTGGATAAAATAGGAACCGCATGATATTTTATATTAACTTGTTGCAGTTAATTAGCGGCTCTTCCTTTATATGCTTACATTTTAGTTTTATGTTGCATATATCATATTCAAGGATTTTCGCATTTGTTATATGGATTTTTCATGATGTTTTCTGGATTTGGGGACCGTGGGTGTTCATGAAATTATATATTATTTGAAAAATCCAGTTTCCCTTGATATGATATTTCAGCATCCACCTTGAGTTTTATCGGTTCTGATATATATATATATATATACCCCTACAAGAAGGCGTCGAGGCCGTATGAGGGTACATGGTGGGGTCTGGAGGTACCCCGGAGCAAGACGATAGATGGACCTTTCCGATTGAGCCTGTCGAGGGAAACATACCTTCCGGTGACATTACCTATGACTCGGCGGTTATCATGGGGATACAGTCGGGAGTCATGTGCGTATGGATACGTCGAAAGGCGAGGGTCAGAGCTAGGCACTCGTGCTTTCGGTATAGCGTATGATACGTACCTATCAGGGTGCCATTCTTGGTGACAGCACCTGATAGATCTGCATTTCTGTGTCGATGCTTGACACATTGGTTTCATGATATTTCTTTTTACTCCTTTGTATATATTACAGGGGATTAGGCCGCTGTTATATATGCCCTTACAACAATATTAGTGGAATGGGACGTTAATATATGTGTATTGACATTAATTTATATACATCATCATATTAATTCATGCAAATATATTTAGGGTGTTAGACTTTTACTTGAGATTCGATTTGGGATATAGGTGATTTGTTTGAGATTTGATACAGGATATATAAGAGATTGCTGATTTGTAAATTCAGGATATAGGAGATTTATTCGAAAGTGTACATTCAGGATTTGTGGGACTTATTTGATATGACAGCCAATTTGGGGGCTGATTTTAGGAATTGGAATTTGGATTGTCTTGATGGATTGTGATCCTACCACGATGTCAGGATTCCGTGGAAATGACATATTTTATTCCATACTCCACCTTTATTTATATGCACTGTTTCATGTATTAGTAGTACCTGTTAGTGTACCTTCCATGATTGTTGCATATACACATTTTCATATCATTATTGTATGATTATTGCATACCGATTGTCATATTATTATTGCTTCATGTATTAGTTGTACCTGCTAGTGTATTTTTCTTAATTATTGCATTCATATGACCTGTTATTGCTATAAATTGCATATGTTAGATTCACGCTGTACGTGCATACTTGCGATTACCAGCATATGTTATTTACTATTCACGATTTGGCAACTCACCCCCGTTGTGCCACATTTGTTTTGCAGGGTGTTCCCCAGAGTAGTCGTGGCTGGCTATTCATCTATCTGATCATCTTTTGCTACGGATACCGCTTCAGCTCATAGTGTGCAGTTTTGCTTAGGTGGGTTTTTGTGGTTATCCATATTTTTGTATTGTATACTCGTTGTATCCTTGTACTCTCCATCTACTATTATTTTGTTGACTTAAAGACTTGGTGAGGACGATATTGTATATTATTTGTGATTTGTTTTCTTTTATATAGTTTCCTTTCTATCGTCTTTTATTTCTTCGCTGCGGCGTCGTATATTTGTTGTAGTGGTTGTTTTCATCTTTGGGCGTGTATTTGCTCCCGTTTGGTGATGCTTCATTTATATTTATGTTGTACCCATTTTTGGGGCTAGTTTTTACAAAGGAGGTGCTGCTAAAATTTTAAAAAAAGAAAAGTTGGACTTTTAAAGAATTTGGGTTGTGATTTCAAATGTTTCAAAACTTCTATTATCTTTTCTTGTCTTTTTTTTATGATTTAGATTTCTGGGTTTTGGTATTCTTTTACTGCGTTACGCCTTTAGACGTTGCGTAGTATTAGGGCCGTCACGTGCCAATTTTGGGTCGTGACAAAGTTGGTATCAGAGCGCTAGGTTTTACCTTTCGGAGTGTAGGATGACCTTGGTATGATGGAGTAGGTAGCTTAAGCAGAGTAACGTAGTGTGTATATGTCTGCAGCATAATCACGATGCGGTACTTCGCCTAAAGTGACCTAAGTACATTGCTTGAAATTCCTTCTTTGATGATTCATATGTAAGTGCACGGCGGCGCCCCGGCCGTCAATCCGACGGCCAAATGCGGAAGCGGTGATAAACTTAAATTTTCTTGAACTGGCAAACCGCCGCGCACTAATACCCGGATCGAACCATTAACTAGTCCTAGCTAACTATAAGATGGGAAAGAGATATACCGACGATCCAAGTCCTTCGGTCTTCTCATCATCGTCCCGATCTCCTGCGGAATGTCCCGTCTCCTCCTCGTCGCCGGAAGTGCACCACATCGCCTACTTCTTTTACGGGCTCCCACCTCAATGCCGAGGCAACTCGGGCACGAAGCCGGCTACTCGACGTGCCCAAGGTTCGCTGCAGAATATGTAGTAGAGGATTGTGTCTCATTTGCGGTTCATGGAGGTGCCATTTGGTGGAGGGATGAAACAAGAACAATGTGGAGGAGCTAGGGGGTATTTTGGAGCATGATATGAACCAAAAATACACCCACACAATTTTTGGACAGCCCCAATCTAAAGTGGCCGGCCAAAACAAGTGAGGAGAAGAGCATGGAGTGAAGTGGAAAATGAGAATGAGGAGAGTTCATCAAAAAAATGAGAGAGGCCAAACTCCAAACATACAAGAGAGAGAGAGGAATGGCTATCATAATCAACCATGATCACAAAGCAATGCCAACACTCCACACAACCATCATCAACAACCATGATGCTAACAAAGTCAAGCCATCATGAAGTATGAAGTCAAGCAAGTCAATGGATGGTGCACCATCATGAAGACTATCATGATGCTACAAAAAGCAAAGACCCCCTCCACAAATACTAATTTGCAACAATGCAAATAAACCCTCCTCCACCAAACTTCGGCCATTGAAAGATACAAATGAAAATGGCCGAAACGGAAAGCAAACTGGCAACTCCAGAAAACTGGTCCCGTAATAAATTACAGGAAAACCCCGATACTGTGCATACACACCCGCATCTGTATTTCGACCGAAATACAAAATGCAATGAGACAAAATCTACACTGTACTATACTAGAATCCGGCTTATACCAAAACCGGCTAGTAATATCTGTTCGATCCTGATCCGTGCAATACCGCACGTATCTGATCGAACCCTGCCATATAACCATACGGCCTATAGTACAAACTGTCCGATCCTGATCCGTGCAATACCGCACGTATATGATCGGACCTTGCCATATCTCCATACGGCCTCTACAACTTTTCGCCCGAAAGCTGAGTAACTGAATGTGGGGGACTCTAAAGACTCATCAACACCTTGGTTGTGGATTTAACCACTAGCACGTTAGAGGTATAAGCCAATACATAACGGGCTACCAGATATTGACCAAAAAGGGACGTCTGTGAGCGAACTCAGCCTGACTCCCTACTGAGCCTGTCAGTGACAATATCCGTACAGTCCGGTCCGTTCGTCTATGAGCATCGCATGGCGGGCCTAGGGGGTTGGTAAAAGTCAGACCCCCAAAAGCGGTACAAGTCGTGTCGGAGTGTAGCCCAGAACACCCTGAGATACTACTGGAATACCTACCAGTAAATCTCCTTGCCTCGGCCGAGGGCTTCATGTAATGGCTCTCCTAGACACAGCATGACCTCACCCCCAATACCGGGAGAGACGAACCCCTGAAGATACGCTCACTGCCTCCATGTGGCTCGGGACTGTACCCAACTAAAACCTGTTTGCACGACTCCTTTGAGCCGTGGTAGGGTAGTAATCAAAGTACAGTGGGAACTCAAACGAGACAAATGACGATCCCCAGGTCGATGAACTAACCTGCACACATGTCACCAGGGAACTGCCATCTGACGTCTGGTATATGACCAACTAGCATGTTCCCGGCGAGTCCTGTCCGGTGTACTCATAACCCAATGAGCACCTGTATACATCTTAGGTGATCCAACTGACAC
This sequence comes from Agapanthus africanus, assembly GCA_030015575.1. Classification (NCBI taxonomy): domain Eukaryota; kingdom Viridiplantae; phylum Streptophyta; class Magnoliopsida; order Asparagales; family Amaryllidaceae; genus Agapanthus; species Agapanthus africanus. Next base: position 558,437,959 of record CM057338.1, read on the forward strand.
CAGTGGCTTGTGAGACCGGCCACCGCCCCTCGTTGGGGTCTCGACTGTATACACTAGTCTACTATGGAGAATCGATGCCCTGTCTCGAAACTCTCACGACTAGGGACCTTTTAAGGATATGCTTATAGACCCCCAGCTCCCACTTATATGATCGCCCTCATACTGCTGGTGGTCAAGCAAGAATCCTAGGGGCTCTATCAACGTGTAATAGCGACGTGTCAGGTCACTTAAAACAGTACACGATGATAAAGGTAAACCAGATAGCATACTATCATCTCGAGTAAGACTGTCCTACCGGGATAGGTCCTCCATCAATCATGGCAATCACGTACCTGTGACCTAATAATTGACTCTGAGGGCACTATCTCCAACAATCTCCCACTTGCACTCAAGGCCAATTATTGCGATGTCGCATACTCACAGCCCGTGTGATACCGAACACCCAACTCCTCTACTAATCAGTCTCACAAAGCTCGTTTGCGAAACTATTGCGTTCGAGGAACAGCCTCAGTGAGTGGATCCGCTTTGTTGTTTCTTTCTATGTCTCTCTATATCTCAAGTTCGCGGAGAAAGCCATCTCCCGAAATGAGCAATACCTGTCTTAGAATGTGTCTGGATGTCTGATAGGACATAGCTCATAAATGAACTCCAAATCCAAACTTCTTAGACTGTATCGTCAACTGAACTTAATCAGTATCCTGCGCCATGCCACCCTCAGTATTGCCTTGGACCACCTGTCCAAAATACTGCCCTTCGTCAGAAGGAGAACTATAACTCTGACAACCTCCTTGTCGTCCGGGTCACCTTGGAAGCCTGGAATGATAACTGTCTCCCGAATGAGGCTGTCGTTATCATATCCCTAGAACATGTACTTATGTTCTAAAACTGCTTCCGACCGTCTCTCCAGGATTGGATTAATGTCAGCTTATTGCATCCAGTGCAAGAACAACATCTGGTGTGGTACTTGACATCTCACGATTGACTCAATTGCCTGAGCAAGCGATCTGTCAATCATGCGCATCCCTCTCCGCTTTAGTCTGTAAGACACCTTTAGAGAGGGTGACTCCATCACCTGCAGGTACACTACCGTGCCAGGAGTCGTCCATCCTAAATACTCTTAGAATGCTGTCAAGTACCCTGATTGGGAAACCACCCAAATCTAGATCTAATACCATAGATCCAGTAACCAGTATGTCTGATATAAAGTCCATTTCCTTTATGGAGAAACCACTGTGTGACGACTAAAGTATAACCGATCGTAGTATAGGAGTTTCTTTTCCTACTCTGTGTATGTCATCCAAATACCAGGATATCACACCCTACTACCTTCTCAACAGATCCATCCCCTATTCTGATGAAGTCAAACCTATGACTGTCACGTCAGAAATAGATGATCTATCTCCGCTACTGGTGCTTCAGTCTATAAATAGACATAAGCTACCTGTCCACCAATGCTTCCGCTGCTCCCACTGACTACGACAACCCTCTGGCAGAGTCATATACACGTACACTTCTGAAGCGAGTTCAGAACGACGCTATACTCATCCTCCTGCCGGGTCTCACAGTCTGGAACAACAGCAATGGCAAGTGTGGGTAAACAAGAACTTCCCTGTCACCGTCCTTGAGGCTACCGGAGTACCTCTCGAGTGCCTGAAGTTACCCACCTCATCTGCGGAGTGGCCAATGGAATGTCAATCCAGATTGAATCTTTAGGTTCCTTGTCAAATCTTCAGTAATCGTTTGTGGTTCTGGAATCACTTCCAGTTCTACCATACTCCCACTACTGTTTTCTGAAAAAATCCATTTTTATTAAAACTGTGGCGAGTCTAGAACAATATTGCTATTGTTCATCCAGATGGTAGAAAGTCAACCCGCGTCATAGCCTGGGTCAACCTACAAACAGCCATTACAGAAACGTGCCTTGAGTTGTCCAGTGTCTGGTTTTAAGCATAAGCCGGACAACTCCCCGTACCTTAACATCGTTAAGATATAAACTGTTCTATATCATATAGAACCAGAGGCACTGATGTAATTGAACCAGATTCAAATCATGCAACTGTCTCCAGTGCATGTCAACTAAATGGAAGGAGGCCGATCAGCGTTACTCAACTTAGGAATGCTTCCATTTATGAGTAACCTGAAAGAGAAGCAATTTCTCTTAATCACTACTATCAACTGAATACCATATACAAGTATCTACATCTTCGATCACTTTGAAGAATCCCGATACTTGCTACACCTGGTTCTCTACTCTATTCAAATACCTATAACTTCTCTAAATTCGGACCCTGTGTTTCCACGAAACACCTGTCTAAAAACTAGAGAAGTCATAAGTAAACCGAATATAGTACGAGGACCAACCCCTCTGTCCTGATGGACCCTGGACATCATACAATACTCTGTATAAGTCCCTTGAGTCTGATAACTCATTCACTGTGTGTCGTACGTTGAAAACTGTACTTATGGTTAAGAAGAATTACACCGCTGTTTAATGCTCCTTACCTAACCATCTACTGATATAGGTAAATGTCGTAGACATAATTTCAAAAAGGTATATCTCACTCTATGAAAATAGACGTACAGATATATCAATTTGAAATTGGTGCACAACAGCGGATATTCAAAACCAAATATTTGCCAACCGGCAAACAGCCCAGGTGATTTCCTCAAATATCACCGATTACAACGAATCCCGATATAATAAGGATAATCACCCAATTCCCAATAACTTACTCCCACTCATCATCTGTAAAACCATACAGATGTGAGAATCGTACCTGGTAAATACATACCCTGGAGTAAGTATCTAATTGGGAAATCAGTTTTCCTTTAACAATACACAGTGAGACTGAAACATTGAAATGTTTCGATGGGGTATCCCGGTATTCCTAGTAATGCCTCTTCCAGATTTACGACTGTAACCGTATAGTTCTTTGCCACCTCTCCAAATCCTTTCATATGTCTTTAGTCTTTACCTTCTGCACACCCCTTTAGGCCAAATGGTTTTCTTCCTTCCCTACCGTTCGGCACCAGCCTATGGTTTGGAAGAAGACTATCCAATAAGCATAATGGGTGTACTGTCCCAATCCTAGGAACACTCGCAATGCGAGAGAAGGTGAAGATAAGAGACAACCGAATAAATCTTATTCCTATTTCTCCTGGACCAGAATCCATCTCCGAACTGGAACAAGTTCCATTCGAGTTCGTATATAACCATACGATGGAGTATCCAAATAAACTGTGGATCTTCGTAGTGATACGGAGTGTCCTGGAGAAATACAAAGGTGATGTGGGAGTGGTAACGAAATATTTGGTTTGGTCGTGAATATCTGTTGCAATTTACTTTGCCCTCTTACTAATCCCTTGCTTTGTCTGAACTTAATACCTTCTGTACACCATCGTTAGGCTAATTGGTTTTCTTCATTCCCTACCGGTCGGCACCAGCCTAAGGTTTGGAAGAAGACTATCCAATTTGCGTAATAGGTGTACTATCTCCTAAACCAAGGAGTACTCGCAACCTGAGAGAAGGTAAAAGGAAAAGACAACTGAATAATCCTATCCGTTTTCTCCAGAAACCTAAAACCATCCTCGAATAAATTCCTTCGAGTTCGTATCTAACCATACGATGGTTTTGTCCAATGGAAGTGGACGTTCGTAGTAATACGGGGTGTCCTGGAGAAAAGGGTAAAAGTAGGAGTGGCAATGAGGTCTGCAACTCTGACAATCCAAAAGCCAGTGTTAAAGAAGGTTCGGTCAACTTGGTCACTGAGTCATAGTCTTAGGGTCGGGTCAATGGTCGCTGCCAAAGAGAGAGAGAAAAGAAACACTCAGCGTGCACTCTAACCTAGATCAGAATGGTTACCAATTTATCTAATCTGGAAACCTCCCACTGTACCTCAAATTCTCCTCCAAACCTGAAAGAAGAATTAGTCGGGGTCACCCGAGGAGTAAACTAACTCATCAGTAGGAATCGGGATCCAACTATCATCGCATGATAACGTGACGGAATCCGCTCACATCATCATACTCCAGATGGTATGCGCATATCTGGCAAGTTTCAGTTCTTTTGAAACTCCCGATGTGATTTCTGCCCCATGCTCTTATGACCTTGACTTTGGCCAACAAATCATAAGTCACATGTCAAGTTCTACCCGTCATTCTCCAGGTTGTTTTGAATCCATCCGTACATACCCTTGACTTTGGCCAACAAGGCAGTACGACTGTTCCAAACCAACGCATCTATCTATGCTGCATATGAATAACCAACAGCTACCAAACACTGTGCCTTGACTTTGGCCAACAAACACAGCTTGAATACTATTGACTACCCATATGAAACGACGGAGGGCTACGAATGGTTTCTGGCGAAAACCTTTTACGTAATGAACTTGATATCGTTGAAGGAACGGATAGCTTTTTGAAAATATAGTGATGAAAACCTTCGCTAAAGAGGTCACTCCCGGTGAAGGGATCTCGGCTCTTTCCCCGTAGAATGGGGTGCAGGATATTCCAACTGAATACCACGGTGCAAAGCAAAAGTAATCGGCTATAGTGAAGTCATTGCCCTGACGCAAACTTTTTGTCCAAGGGGTCACTCCCGGTGAAGGGATCTCGGCCCTTGCCTCGTCGACTAAGGAGCAGGATATTCCAAATGAATACCACGATGCAAAACAAAAGTGAACGTCCTTGCAATAACAGCTTTTTGAAAAGTGTTCCAACAACATCAGATTATGTTTGTTTTTAACTTGCATTGATCCGAATCAACGCAGTCCCATCAATTGATCACACCACAAAGAACGAAAATATACTGATGTACGTATATGCCATCCGCATTCGCCACTGGGTCCCGTCATTACTCGTTAGGTTAGCTAACTAACGACAGAGCGGGGACTGGACTAGCGCGGATGCAAAACATATACAACATCTACTAATATATATACCAATATATTATATTCGCTCAAGGCGTGAATAAAATGCAACATCACAGAAATGTACAGCATCACAGAAACAATACAGATATCTGGGATCCCCGGGTTTCACAGAGCCGCTGAAACCCGACGTTCCCCTGGTCGTGTGGATAGCCTGTGCAAAGAAATCCTAGACCCCTACGGGCGCGGCAAGTCACCCGCCAAAACCTGAAGCGAGGCAGCCCCCTTCAGCACCGTGAATGAACCACCCAGCACTTCACGGAATCCGGTAACTTGGGCACCCCTCCTGGGTCAACCTGTACCCCCTACGAGTGCGGCGAATAGCCCGCCAATCCTAGAGTGAAGCCCCCTCCGTCTCAATGCCATGAGATGCGGGCTTGTTGCCCTCCAGAACCCGGCTATCCGTGCACCCCTTCGCGGGGCAATCCTAGTACAGAAAGTAAAATATACATACAACGGGTACATCGACCGCAACCAGGTCGTGCCCCAAAATAATAATACAAACAGGCAGTGACGGCAGTCCACATGTCGGACGCTCGCCCCGCAATATCAAATGTACATAATACAACCACAACTGTACTAGCATTGCATCCAGGCTATCCCCACGACCGATCCGCAACATCACAGCAAAAACAGAACATCAACGTGAAAGTCACGTTCGCAAATCCGTCTAACCGGGCTATAGCAGTTAGACCGGATTTACCGATCAAGTGACATTCACGGTCGCAGATATAATGTAAATACTGTGAAATAATGTGTTTAAAATATCCGATCAATCAAAATTTTAACAAGTGGGCCCCAAGCACTACTGTAGCACATCAAGAAATTCTGGGCCCAATATTAATATTCCAAAACCCCAATTTAAAGCCCACAAAGACACTGTAGAAATTTCACACAGCAAGGACACTGTTAAGCGGCGGAACCGCGGCCCAAGTGGGGGTTTGGCCGCGGTTTCGCGCTCTGTTGGTCGACTGAATGTGTCGAATTTCTACAGTATTCTTATAACATCCAGTGCATCACTATTTTACAACCTGAAAAATTTTTCGAGACCAAAAATTTTCAACAGAAACTGATGCGAACTAAAATGCAGTTTTGGAACTTTCGATCGATCGAAACAGAAAAACACATTAAACCAAGCTAGACTAAGTTAATGGCGAGGCTCTGATACCACTGTAATTGCACGACGGTGCCCCGGCCGTCAATCCGACGGCCAAATGCGGAAGCGGTGATAAACTTAAATTTTCTTGAACTGGCAAACCGCCGCGCACTAATACCCGGATCGAACCATTAACTAGTCCTAGCTAACTATAAGATGGGAAAGAGATATACCGACGATCCAAGTCCTCCGGTCTTCTCATCATCGTCCCGATCTCCTGCGGAATGTCTCGTCTCCTCCTCGTCGCCGGAAGTGCACCACATCGCCTACTTCTTTTACGGGTTCCCACCTCAATGCCGAGGCAACTCGGGCACGAAGCCGGCTACTCGACGTGCCCAAGGTTCGCTGTAGAATATGTAGTAGAGGATTGTGTCTCATTTGGGGTTCATGGAGGTGCCATTTGGTGGAGGGATGAAACAAGAACAATGTGGAGGAGCTAGGGGGTATTTTGGAGCATGATATGAACCAAAAATACACCCACACAATTTTTGGACAGCCCCAATCTAAAGTGGCCGGCCAAAACAAGTGAGGAGAAGAGCATGGAGTGAAGTGGAAAATGAGAATGAGGAGAGTTCATCAAAAAAATGAGAGAGGCCAAACTCCAAACATACAAGAGAGAGAGAGGAATGGCTATCATAATCAACCATGATCACAAAGCAATGCCAACACTCCACACAACCATCATCAACAACCATGATGCTAACAAAGTCAAGCCATCATGAAGTATGAAGTCAAGCAAGTCAATGGATGGTGCACCATCATGAAGACTATCATGATGCTACAAAAAGCAAAGACCCCCTCCACAAATACTAATTTGCAACAATGCAAATAAACCCTCCTCCACCAAACTTCGGCCATTGAAAGATACAAATGAAAATGGCCGAAACGGAAAGCAAACTGGCAACTCCAGAAAACTGGTCCCGTAATAAATTACAGGAAAACCCCGATACTGTGCATACACACCCGCATCTGTATTTCGACCGAAATACAAAATGCAATGAGACAAAATCTACACTGTACTATACTAGAATCCGGCTTATACCAAAACCGGCTAGTAATATCTGTTCGATCCTGATCCGTGCAATACCGCACGTATCTGATCGAACCCTGCCATATAACCATACGGCCTATAGTACAAACTGTCCGATCCTGATCCGTGCAATACCGCACGTATATGATCGGACCTTGCCATATCTCCATACGGCCTCTACAACTTTTCGCCCGAAAGCTGAGTAACTGAATGTGGGGGACTCTAAAGACTCATCAACACCTTGGTTGTGGATTTAACCACTAGCACGTTAGAGGTATAAGCCAATACATAACGGGCTACCAGGTATTGACCAAAAAGGGACGTCTGTGAGCGAACTCAGCCTGACTCCCTACTGAGCCTGTCAGTGACAATATCCGTACAGTCCGGTCCGTTCGTCTATGAGCATCGCATGGCGGGCCTAGGGGGTTGGTAAAAGTCAGACCCCCAAAAGCGGTACAAGTCGTGTCGGAGTGTAGCCCAGAACACCCTGAGATACTACTGGAATACCTACCAGTAAATCTCCTTGCCTCGGCCGAGGGCTTCATGTAATGGCTCTCCTAGACACAGCACGACCTCACCCCCAATACCGGGAGAGACGAACCCCTGAAGATACGCTCACTGCCTCCATGTGGCTCGGGACTGTACCCAACTAAAACCTGTTTGCACGACTCCTTTGAGCCGTGGTAGGGTAATAATCAAAGTACAGTGGGAACTCAAACGAGACAAATGACGATCCCCAGGTCGATGAACTAACCTGCACACATGTCACCAGGGAACTGCCATCTGACGTCTGGTATATGACCAACTAGCATGTTCCCGGCGAGTCCTGTCCGGTGTACTCATAACCCAATGAGCACCTGTATACATCTTAGGTGATCCAACTGACACCAGTGGCTTGTGAGACCGGCCACCGCCCCTCGTCGGGGTCTCGACTGTATACACTAGTCTACTATGGAGAATCGATGCCCTGTCTCGAAACTCTCACGACTAGGGACCTTTTAAGGATATGCTTATAGACCCCCAGCTCCCACTTATATGATCGCCCTCATACTGCTGGTGGTCAAGCAAGAATCCTAGGGGCTCTATCAACGTGTAATAGCGACGTGTCAGGTCACTTAAAACAGTACACGATGATAAAGGTAAACCAGATAGCATACTATCATCTCGAGTAAGACTGTCCTACCGGGATAGGTCCTCCATCAATCATGGCAATCACGTACCTGTGACCTAATAATTGACTCTGAGGGCACTATCTCCAACATCATATCCTTGTTATTCGATTTCCATGTTCTTATCGAATCTTATTTTCATTTTTAGCCTTGCTGCCGATGACTATGGGGACTCAGAGTGATGCAGCGAGGGCCGAGGTCAGAGTTGGTTCGGGTGAGACGAGCACTGACCAGGATAGCACGCTAGTTGCACAGGTGCAAATGGATCCGCCTTCGACAGATCAGCTCGCCAGTCTTGTGGCAGAGATGCAAGACTTGCGCCAGACGATGAATTCATTGGTTGAGACCGTTCGAGCACAGCGGCAGGAGGTTGTCACCCATGTTACCCAGTTGTTCCTTGCGATCAGCATGCAGCATTCCGTCACCTACATAGCACCAGTAGATGCAGCCCCAGTTTACGAGACACGTCTTCCAGAGACTTTGAGAGTTCCGGAACAGTGGAGGACTCGTACCGGTGTACCAGCCCAGAGACAGGGGCTTAGTCGTCGAGAAAGATTTCGTGACCGTCGCGGGAGTAGCAGAGGCTTAGGACGAGGACAGTCGTTCAGCTCTCATACCCAGGAGGGTCAGCAGTCGTCGCGTGGATGTTTTCGATGCGGAAGCCTTCAACACTTCATCAGACATTGTTCCTTAGCACCACGTCAGGGTCATATTCTGAGACATCATGGACACAGAGGGTTCGCTCAGAGGGGTCAGTCTAGCAGAGGAGGAGTTCAGCCAGTTGCGGTTAGGGGGCAGACACGAAAGTTTGCTTCTACTCATCGGGACGTGAGGGCGTCCAATGCAGAGTTTTCAGGTATCCTTAATTTGTTTGTTTTTCACACTTGTGCCGTGGTTGGGACGAGAGTCGTGTTAGGTAGATCAGCCATTTGTTGTGTCAATTTCTGTCAGCGATTCTTTTGTTGCGCGACACGTATTTCGGTCGTGTGCCAATCGGATAGGAGATAGAGATTCGTCCGTCATTTTGATCCTTCTAGAGATGTTGGATTTGACGTTCTCCTGGGCATGGACTGGTTAGCTACGTGCTAGGCGTCTGTAGGCTACCGTGAGGAAACAGTCAGGTTTTGTTTTCCCCGGCGAGTCAGTTTTTGTTGTGCAGGTGGATAGTTGTGCCGCCTCTCACAGCTTGAATTCAGCCTTTTTGCTAGTCGGCTTTTGAGGAGATGTCATGGATTCTTGGCGTTCATTTGTGATACCAGAGCCACAGTTGGTTTGTTGGACTGGGTATCTATCGTGCGAGAGTTTTCCGACGTTGTTCCAGATGAGCCGGCGAAGCTTAGGGAGCTTAAGGATTAGCTGCAAAGTTGTTTGTTGGGGGGATTGTGCGTCTGAGTGTTTCGCTTTTGGAAACTCCTATTTCTGTTCGTCATGGAGAAAGACGACAGATTGAGGTTGTATATTGATGGATCGTTAATTGAACCGGCTTACGGTGCCGATAGGTATCCTTTACCTCGCATTGACGATTTCTTCGATCAGCTCGAGAGTGCGAGATATTTTCTAAGTTTGTTGGGATCAGGTCATCATTGTTGCGGGTTCGGAGTGATGACATACCGAAGACTGCCTTGTGCGTGCTACGGGCTTTGTGTGTATTGGTGTGTCATTGGATTCACCAATGCCCTAGCAGCATTCGTAGATATGATGAACCAGATTTCTTCAGGCTTGTTGGTGTAACTCCTAGGTCTTGTAGTTACGGTAGACGGTTTTCGTATGGTTCCGAGAAAGATCAAGGCCGTACAGTTTATGCCTAGACTTGTGTGCAGCATGGAGGTCCGCAGATTTTTTGGCTTAGCAAGTTTTTACCGCTGTTTCGTACAGGATTGCTAGAGTAGTGCTGCACCGTTGACTAAATTGACCGGAATGGAGGTTTCTTTTCTTTGGACTGAGGCATGTGTGCGGAGTTTTCGGCAGTTGAAGATTCGGTTAACAACCGCATTAGTTCTTTCTTTGCTTCTGGTTCGGGCAACTTGTTGTTTAACTGTAATGTTTCACGAGTGGGGCTCGATTGTGTACTGAGGCGACACTATAGAGTTATCGCTTTTGCTTCCCTACATTGGAGGAAGTACGAAAAGGATATCTCCCACTCATGATCTGGAGATGGCCGCGGTGGTCTTGCGTTGGAGATTTGGAGACATTACTTGTTCGAGGGTCGTGTCAGATTTTCACGGACCATCAGAGCTTAATATACATCTTCCTGCAGCGGGTGTTGATTGTTGAGACAGTCTTCTGCAGATTTACAGTTCTTATGCGATCGTTGAGTACAGCTTAAGTTCGTCTCTACTGAGGGGACAGCTTGCTCATGCCCACGCCCCACCACTTTTCTTTAATCGCTTTCGCGAGACACTGCCCGCCGATGCTCGTTCGTCAGAGATACTTGAGCATACTCGGCTGGGTAAAGATTCGAAGTCCTTGAATTGTGAGAAGGGTGTGCTAAGTTTAGGGACACGTTTGTGTACCTGATATTATTGGGTAGAGACGTGAAATCCTAGATCAGGCACATCTGTCAACTCTCTGTACTCATTCAAGTTCCACCAACATTTGACGTGACTTGTGAGATAGTTACGGGTTAGCAGGGATGTAAAGAGAAGTTTCGGATTTTGTTTCATGGTGTTTGTCTTGTTGTGTGTTTTGGTTGAGCATCTGAGACCGGCTGGAGAGTTGCAACCTTTAACCGTTCCGAAGTAGGAGTGGGAGCAGATCTCGACGAATTTCGTTATGGTGTCTACCTAGGTTTAGTCAGGGTGTGACTCCATTCGGATGCTTGTCGTCCGGTTATACTCAGTTTGCTCAGTTGTTCTTTGTTAAGTTTGTGCGTAGGTATTAATTGTTGTCGGCAGTTGGGGATCGTCACTCACCATTGTTAGGGTTCTCCTTCGATAGCTGTTATCAGGAGACACTCCAATTGGCAACCTTTAGGTTTTGGGGTTAGGTCATGTCGATCACCAGTCTGTTTTTCTGACTCTGCATTGTAGGATTTTTGGACCCAGCTAGTCTAGAGACTTCGGAGGTGATCCAGTTGTTTTAGGTCAGGATGAGAATTGTCCATAGCGGACAGAGGTCTTATACCGACCATGGTGGTCGTAGACTTGAGTTCACAGTGGGAGATCATGTATTCCTACGGATTTCCGATGAATGACATGTTGAGTTTTGGGAAGCTTACCCCAGAATTGTAGGTCCTTTTTCGATCCTTAAAGCGAGTTAGTTCCGTTGCCTTTAATTTTGGCACTTCCGCCCAGATTATTGAGTATTCACCCCATATTCCTTGTGTCGATACTCTGCAATTACCTTCATGACCATTCTCACATTATTCAGCACCAGACCATTTAGCTTGGACGCGATCTTTCATTCACCAGCAGCCAATTGTGTAAATGGCTCGGCAGGTGGAGAAACGTCGGTCAAGGGTCTTGCCATCTGTGAAGGGTTTTTCTTGGATGTAGCCGTATAGTGGGGTAAGCACTTGGGAGGCTGCGAGTGAGATTTGAGAGTTTGTAATCTTCTCTTTGAAGGTATGCTTGGTGAAAATTTTAAATTCGGGGACAAATTTTTATAAGGGGGGAGATTGTAACGCTTTAGATTTCGGTTAGTGTTTGGTTAGACGTTAATGCGGGTTTACTGTAAAAAGTTTACCAATTCGGGTTCCTCACATTTTATAACATTTAAATAATAATTTATTATTATTTGTTATAAGCATGCACGCACGTGTGCACGTAAATGTGAGTTTTGTTTGTGCTAATCTAGTTTTAGCAACCTTGACACTTAACCTAACCTAATCCCTTTGCTTTAATCCTTAACCATTTCTTTGATCTTTTGGGAGAAAGAGAGTGAGATAATTCTTTTGGAATGATGAGGTATGGTGCATTTAATGTGAGGCATGGTTAGCAATTAATGCTATGGTTGCACTCACCTCTCACCTCACCCTACACTCACCTTCCTTTCTCATTTCATCACACCCTCTCTCTTTTCTGTATCACTTTCTCATTTCTTCAACTCATTCTCTTTCAAACTGAACACTCTCAAATATTCACACAAAATTCATCACAATATTCACAAATTCACCAAAATCACATCTTCTCCTTGATTTTCCCTCTTGGTTGCCATGGAGCATGCAAAGCTAGGATCTTTGTGTTCTTTTGGCTAGGTAATGTTTCCTTGCTGTTGTTTAAGTTATTTTTGTGTAGCTTAGCTTGTTAGTGTTAGTTTTTATCGCGTATCGTATCGTTTCGGATAAATATCGTATTTTTAGTGTCGATTTGGGGTCTCGGATGATCTGCAGTTAAACTAAGTATTTGTTGCAAAAATTGACTTGACAGTAACCTAGTATAGAGACTTAGAACCTACCCTCAAAATATGAGCCAATTCCACCATAGAACGACCGCAGATTTATTGCTTCTGGCCGCAATTTGCGGCCAGAGTAGGGACCTGGGTGTTGGTTTTTGGTGTAGGGGTCTCTGGGGTTAATTGTAGTCTCATGGTACTTGAAATTTTTACAGATTGTTAGCACAGAAAAATCTGGGACCACTTGTGTGTTTCTCGTGTTTCGTTTCACGCGATACGTTATTCGATACGGTGCATGTTACGTGTTGCTGTTGCGCTGAGTTGGTTTCATATTGTCGCTATACGCGTTAGCTGCAATACGAACCCTTTAGAGTACGTAGGTGTGTCGTGTTGGTCCGTGTAGATTGTATGTATTTTGGGTCTATTATTAATATATACTTGTTTTATCGTATTATGTTGCAGGTTCGCAGGCGGGGACTACGGAAACTGCTACAAAGGGAAAACAGGTGGTAGGATTCACCAAGCTTGGAGCGTTGGTGAGTAGATTTAACATCTACAGGGGAATCGCCCGTACGACGTTTTGAGTCTGGGCTAGAAATATTAATACTTGTCGCATATTCTATGTCATATTTAGAATTGCGCAATTAACCTATTACTTAGATGTTGTTGTGCTTGGACTAGTATCCTTAGGACACTGCACATATTATTTACGATTCATGTTGCACCGGCACTGATTGTATGCAACACACGCCGTCAATAATTGCCATGTAACACACAAACCACTTATAGTTAGGATATTGCTTGGTTAGGGATATTGTGACATTGATTCATATTTCTTATCGCATATGACATATAGCTTACCTGTATATCTACATGCTTACAAATATGCCTTCATATACTTATATGATGGATACCCGTATACCTATAGAGTATTTTACCATTAGTGATAGGTACATACACACTTTACAACATAGCTATAGGTATACCTTGCACATACTGCTCTTATACCCACGGGGTATATTATATCTTTTACTTATAGGTAGATAAATATACCTTGCTATACCTTTGTGTTTACACATATATCAGTTATTGCTACATGTTTACCTTCACTTAATGTTATTTAGAATTGGATAAAACAGGAACCGCATGATATTTTATATAAATTTGTTGCAGTTAATTAGCGGCTCTTTCTTTATATGCTTACATTTCAGTTTTATGTTGCATATATCATATTCATGTATTTTCGCATTTGTTATATGGATTTTTCATGATGTTTTCTTGATTTGAGGACCGTGGGAGTTCATAAAATTATTTATTATTTGAAAAACCCGGTTTCCCTTGATATGATATTTCAGCATCCACCATGAGTTTTATCGGTTCTGATATATATAAATCCCTACGAGAAGGCGTCGAGGCCGTATGAGGGTACATGGTGGGGCCCGGAGGTACCCGGGGGCAAGACGATTGATGGACCTTGCCGATTGAGCCTGTCAGGGGAACCATACCTTCCGGTGACATTACCTATGACTCGGCGGTTATCATGGGGATACCGATGGGAGTCATGTGCGTATGGATACGTCGAAAGGCGAGGGTCAGAGCTAGGCACTCATGCTTTCGATATAGCGTATGATACGTACCTATCAGGGTGCCAGTCTTGGTGACAGCACCTGATAGATCAGCATTTCTGTGTCGATGCTTGACACATTGGCTTCATGATATTTCTTTTTACTCCTTTGTATATATAACAAGGGATTATGCCGCTGTTATCTATGCCCTTACACCAATATTAGTGGAATGGGACGCTAATATATGTGTATTGACATTAATTTATATACATCATCATATTAATTCATGAAAATATATTTCGGGTGTTAGACTTTTACTTGAGATTAGATTTGGGATATAGGTGATTTATTTGAGATTTGATACATGATATATATGAGATTGCTGATTTGTACATTCAGGATATAGGAGATTTATTCGAAAGTGTACATTCAGGATTTGTGAGACTTATTTGATATGACAGCCAATTTGGGGGTTGATTTGAGGATTTGGAATTTGGATTGTCTTAATGGATTGTGATCCTACCACGATGTCAGGATTCCATGGAAATGACATATTTCATTCCATACTCCACTTTTATTTATATGCACTGTTTCATGTATTAATAGTACCTGTTAGTGTACCTTTCATGATTGTTGCATATACACATTTTCATATCATTATTGCATGATTATTGCATACTGATTGTCATATTATTATTGCTTCATGCATTAGTTGTACCTGCTAGTGTATTTTTCTTAATTATTGTATTCATATGACCTGTTATTGCTATAAATTGCATATGTTAGATTCACGCTGTACGTGCATACTTGCGATTACCAGCATATGTTATTTACTATTCACGAGTTGGCAACTCACCCCCGTTGTGCCACAGTTGTTTTGCAGTGTGTTCCCCAAAGTTGTCGAGGCTGGCTATTCATCTATCTGATCATCTTTTGCTACGGATACCGCTTCAGCTCATAGTGTGCAGTTTTGCTTAGGTGGGTTTTTGTGGTTATAGGTATTTTTGTATTGTATATTGGTTGTATCCTTGTACTCTCCATCTACTATTTTTTGTTGACTTAGAGACTTGGTGAGGACGATATTGTATATTATTTGTGATTTTTTGTCTTTTATACAGTTTCCTTTCTATCGTCTTTTATTTTCTTCGCTACGGCGTCGTTTGTTTTCGCCTTTGGGCGTGTATTTGCTTCCGTTTGGGGATGCTTCATTTATATTTATGTTGTACCCATTTTTGGGGCTAGTTTTTACAAAGGAAGTGCTGCCAAAATTTTAAAGAAAGAAAAGTTGGACTTTTAAAGAATTTGGGTTGTGATTTCAAATGTTTCAAAACTTCTATTATCTTTTCTTGTCTTTTTTTTATGGTTTAGATTTCTGGGTTTTGGCATTCTTTTACTGCGTTACGCCTTTAGATGTTGCGTAGTATTGGGGCTGTCACGTGCCAATTTCAGATCGTGACACTATAAGTGGGTTGTGCGTGACATGGCAATTATTGATGGTGTGCGTGGCATACAATCCGTGCTCGTGCAACATGAATCGTCAATAATAGTGCAGCGTCCTAAGGATACTAGTCCAAACACAACAATATCTAAGCAATAAAATGTATGCGCAATTCTAAATATGAAATAGAATATGCGACAAGTCAAATCATTTCTAGCCCAGACGCATAACGCCATGCGGGCGATTTCCCTGTAGATGTTAAATCTACTCACCAACGCTCCTGGATAAGTAAAGCCTACAACTCTTTTTCCCATGTCCGCAGTGCCCGAAGACCCCGCATGCGATCCTGAATACAGATAACAATAAAGCAAGCGTATAAAAGAATTCGACCAAAAATACGTACAACTACGTTTAACCCACGCACCAATTCCAAACATACTCTCGAGTGTTCCTTTTAGTGACTAACGCGCGTAGCGACATTACGAAACGAACTCAAGTGCAAAAGCTACACAAAGACACGAACGACATCGGCACGACCCTAGCTAGGAGCGCAAAGCGACACAACTACCAAGTCTAGACCGTGATCGTACCGATCGCGCATTCACAACACAATAATAAACGTGGAATCAATATTATTAACGTCGAAACGTCAAAAGAAACCCACGCCTAAAAGTTACCGAAACCTAGTAAGCAGTATTTATCATTTTAGCACAAAACTACAAGTTTTATCAAAACTAGAATTTACAAACATCTCAAAATAGCAAGGTTTAACCATTTAAAACTTTACTAAAATTTTAGATTTCACTAATTAGGATTAGCAAAAGTTTAGTTTGTTAATTAGCTTAATTAACCGATTAGGAAAATATCATTTAACAAATTAGCAACTTGATTTAATTTTCTTCAAGCTTAACATATTAACTAACCATTTCACTAATCAAAACCCAAATTTGATTAATAAAATGATATCTTGAATTTCTAAATATTAATTTAAAAGCTTAATATAAACATCTAATTAAGCTAATTAAAGGTATTAAGCAAAAAAAAAAAGATTAGGGTTAAGATTTTATACCTTCCAAGAACACAACTTGAAACAAGAACAATCCACACTTTTGCCTCCATAATCCTTACTAGAATGAAGATCTAAGAAAGTTTTGTGAAGTAGAATGAAGGTTTTGGATTATATTTGAATTTCTATGAATTTATTTGGATTTTTTATGATTTATTTGACATAAAATGAGTTGAAATGGGGTGGAAATCATGAGGGGCAGCCAAGGAAAGAAGAGGGGCAGGCCAAAATGGAGGGAGGTGGAAATTTGTGGAAATTGTGGAGAAGTTTCTAGCAAAAAAATCATTTAATGCACATTTAAAGCAAAATGCCACCTTTTATTCATTTTCTTCTTTTTCTTTTAAAATTTTAATTCCATTGACCAAAAAAAAATCTAGATATTTAAAAAGAAGGTTCAAAAGTAATTGTAGCGATGATTTCCGATGATTCTAATTTAGAAGAAATTTCTCGATTTACGTGCATATTTTACCGGCTAAAATAATATTTTATTTGGGAAAAATTCTATCTGAACCAAAACCTCCCAAATACCCCCAAAGTTCGCACACTAGCTTTATTTTAGCGAAAATAGGTTCCGGCAAGTTTCTACGGAAGTTTGATCGAAATCGGGTTAAAACGGAAAATACCAACTATTTTGCCCTAAAACGGAAAAATTCGCAAAACGATTTCTAAAACGTTACAATCTCCCCCCCCCTTATAAAAATTCATCCCCAAATTTAAAATTTTCATTAAGCGTACCTTCAAAGAGAAGATTACAAAAAAATCCCAAATCTCGCTTGCAACCTTCCAAGCGATCACCTCACTATACGGCTACGTCCAAGGAAAAACCCTTCACAGATGGCAAGACCCTTGACCGAAGTTTCTCCACCTGCCGAGCCATTAACACAATTAGCTGCCGGTGAACGAAACGATCGCGTCCAAGCCAAATGGTCTGATGCTGAATCATGTGAGAAAGGTCATGAAGGTAATTGCAAAGTATCGACACAAGGAATACGGGGTGAACACTCAATAATCTGGGCGGAAGTGCCAAATCAAAGGCAACGGAACTAACTCGCTTTAAGGATCTTAAAAGGACCTACAATTCTGGGATAAGCTTCCCAAAACTCAACACGTCATTCATCGGAAAATCCGTAGGAGTACATGAGCTCCTACTGCGAACTCAAGTCTGAGGCGACAACGGTCGGCATAAGACCTCTGTCTGCACTGGGCTGTCATCATCCTGACCTGAACCAACTGGATCATTTCCGAAGTCTCTAGACTAGCTGGGGTCCAAAAATCCTAATCTCGCAGAGTCAAAAAAACAGACTGGAGATCGACACCACCTAACAAACAAAACTTAAAGGTTGCCAATTGGAATGTCTCCTGATAACTGCTATCGAAGGAGAGTCCTAACAATGGCAAGTGAGAATCCCAACTGCCGACAACAATGAATACGTACGCACAAGCATATCATCCAGAGTCGGTATAGCCCGTTCTCACAAAACCATCATCCTGCGGATGGAAAAACGGAGCAAAAGCTCAACCAGTACCCAAGGCTTCCTGAAGTTCCTGCCCAAGAGAGCAAGCGAATAGGGTGCCCTATTTGGATACGACCCATGAAGGAACTCCGTGCAATGCACAAACTTAACCAAGAACAACTGAGCCACCCGAGTATAACTGGACAACTAGCATCGGAATGGAGTTACACCCTGACTAAACCTGGGTAGACACCATAACGGAATTCGTGGAGATCTTCTCCCACTCCCACTTCGAAATGGTTAAATGTTGCAACTCTCCAGCCGGTCTCAGATGCTCAACCTTAGCATGCAAAAAGAAAAACACCCCGAAACGAAATCCGAAACTTCACTCTTCATCCCTGCCCACCGCGTAACTATTTCATGAGCCACGCTATAAATTGGTGGAACTTGAATGAACACAGAAAGCTGACTGATGTGCCTGCTATAAGATTTCGCGTCTCTGCCCAATAGTATCAGGTACACAAATGCGTCCTTAAACGTAGCACATCTGGTCATAAATCAAGGACTCCGAATCTTTACCCATCCAAGTATGCTCAAGAATGTTTGACGAACGAGCATCGACGGGCAGTGCCTCGCGAGAAGCGATTTAGGAATAGTGGTCGGGGCCGCGGCGGACATGAGCAAGCTGTCCCCTCAGTAGAGATGAACTTAAGTTATACTCAACGATCGCACAAGAACTGTAAATCTGCAGAAGACTATCTCAATAATCAAAACCCGCTGCAGGAAGATGTACATTAAGCTCTGGTAGTCCATAAAAAATCTGACACGACTCTCCAAACAAGTACTGTCTCCGAATCTCCAACGCAAAGACCACCACGGCCATCTCCAGATCATGAGTGGGATATCCTGCTAGTACTTCCTCCAACTGTAAGGAAGCAAAAGCGATAACTCTATAGTGCTACATCAGTACACAATCGAGCCCCACTCACGAAACATCACAGTTTAAACAACAAAGTCGTCCGAACCAGAAAGCAAAGAAAGAACTGGTGCAGTTGTCAACCGAATCTCCAACTGCTGATAACTCCGCACGCATGCCTCAGTCCAAAGAAAAAGGAACCTCCTTTACGGCCAGTCCAGTCAACGGTGCAGCGATACACTAGTAATACTGCACGAAACGGCGGGTAACAACCTACTAAGCCCAAAAATCTGTGGAACTCCGTCCGTACACAAGTCTGGGGCCAAAGCTGTACGGCCTTGATCTTCCTCGGGGACCATACAAAAAAACCGTCTCCCGTAACTACAAGACCTAGCGAGTCAACACAAACAAGCCTGTAGGAAACACTCCGAGAATCTAGCAAACCGCTGGGGCTCTTCCAATGTCTGCAAAACAAATCCTCAAGTGCTACTCCTGTCCCTCATGACACATTGAATAGACCAGAATGTCGTCAATAACACAACAATAACTGGTCGAGGAACGGCCTGAAGAAATCCGGTTCATCATATCTACGAATGCTGCTAGGGCATTGATGAGTCCAACGACACCACCAAAAGACACAAAGCTCGTAGCACGCACAAGGCAGTCTTCGGAATGTCATCACTCCGAACCCGCAACAATGATGACCTGATCCCGAACAAACTTAGAAAAATGTCTCGCACGTCTGGAGCTGATCAAAGAAAATCGTCAATGCGAGGTAAAGGATACCTATCTGCACCGTAAGCCGGTTCAATTGACGATCAATCAATAAACAACCTCGACTGCCATCCTTCTTCTTGACGAACAGAAATAGGAGCTCCCCAATGCGAAACACTCATACGTACAAGCCCCCCAACAAACAACTCTGCAGCTGTTCCTTAAGCTCCCTAAGCTTCGCCGGCTCATCTGGAACAACGTCGGAAAACTCTCGCACGAAGGAAAACCCGGTCCAACAAACCCAGTGTGGCTCCGGTATCACGAATGAACGCCAAGAATTCTCGACATCCTCTCCTTAAAAGCCGACTAGCAAAAAGGCTGAATTCAAGCTGTGAGAGGCGGCACTACTGTCCTCCCGCACAACAAGGACTGACTTGCCAAGAAAACAAAACCTGACGGTTTCCACACGGTAGTCCACAGACGCCTAGCACGTAGATTACCAGTCCATGCCCAGGAGAACGTTAAATCCAACATCTCTAGAAGGATCAAGTGAAGGATGAATCTCCTAACCGATTGGCACACGACTGAAATACGTGTTGCGCAACAAAAGAATCGCTGACAGAAATTGACACAACAAACGGCTGATCTAGCTAACACGACTCTCCTCGTCCCAAACCTCTGCTACTCCCACGACGGTCACAAAAGCTGTCTCGACGACTAGGCCTCTGTCTCTGGGCTGGTACACCGGTACTAGTCCTTCACTGTTCCGAAACTCCCAAAGTCTCTGGAAGGTGTGCCTCGTCATCTGGGGCTGCATCTACTGGTACTATGTAGGTGACGGAATGCTGCATGCTGATCGCAAGGAACAACTGGATAATAGGGGTGACAACCTCCTGTCGCTGAAATCGAATGGCCTCAGCCAATGAACTCATTGTTTGGCGCAAGTCCTGCATATCTGCCACCAGCCTAGCGATACTATCTATCGAAGGCGGATCCGTCTACTCCTGTGCAACGAGCGCGCCATCCTGGTCAGTCCTTGACCCACTCGAGTCATTTCTGACCTCGGCCCTCGCTGCATCACTCTGAGTCCCCTTAGTCGTCGGCGGCAAAGGCTATAAATAGAGATAGGATTCGATATGAACACGGAAATTGAATCACAAGGATATGTCATCTAGGAAGGAATTTCAAGCAATTTGTACTTAGGTCACTTTAGGCGGAGTACCGCATCATGAGTATGCCCCGGACATACACACACTACGTTACTCTGCTTAAGATACCTACTCCATCATACCAAGGTCAACCTACACTCCGAAAGGTAAAACCTAGCGCTCTGATACCAATTTTGTCACGACCCGAAATTGGCACGTGATGGCCCTAATACTACGCAACGTCTACAGGCGTAACGCGGTAAAAGAAAGACAATACCCAGAAATCTAAACCATTAAAAGACAAGAAAGGACAAGAAACATTATTTAAACTTTTGAAAATCTCAAGTATAAATTCTTTAAGTCCAATTTACTTTCTTGAAAATTTCGGCAGCACCTCCTTTGTAAAAACCAACCCCAAAAATGGATACAACATAAATATAAAGTAAACCATCCCCAACGGGAGCAAATCCATGCCCAACGGCGGAAAACAACCACCACAACAGATATACGACGCCGTAGCGAAGAAATAAAAGACGATATAAGTAAAACTTCATAAAAGACATCCAAGTCACCAAAATATACAATATCTTCCTCACATCAAGTTTCTAAGTCATAAAAGATAATGGTAGATGGAGAGTACAGGATACAACGAATATAAAATAAATAACCTTGGATAACCGCAAAACCCACCTAAGCAAAACTGCACACCGTGAGCCGAAACGGTATCCGCTGCAAAAGATGATGTGATAGATGAATAGCCTACCTCGACTACTCTGGGGAGAACAACCTGCAAAACCCTGTGGCACAACGGGGGTGAGTTGCCAACTCGTGAATAGTAAATAACATATGCAGCTAATCGCAAGTATGCACGTACAACGTGAATCTAACATATGTAAGCTAAAAGCAGTAAAAGGTCATATGAATGCGATAATCATGAAAGGTACACTAGCAGGTACAACTAATACATGAAGCAATAATATGACAATATGTATGCAATAATCATGCGATAATGATATGAATGTGTATATATGCAACAGTCATGAAAGGTACGCTATCAGGTACAACTAACGCATGAAGTAATGCATATAAATAAAGGTATGTAAATGCAACAGTCATGAAAGGTACTCTCTCAGGTACAACTAATACATGAAGCAGTACATAAACAATAATTGTGGAGTATGGAATTAAACATGTCATTTCCACGGAATCCTGACATAGTGGTAGGATCAAAATCCATTAAGACAATCCAAATCTCAATTCCTCAAATCAGCCACCAAATTGGCTCTCATATCATATAAGTCTCACAAATCCTGAATGTACAATATCGAATAAATCTCATATATCATGAATGTACAAAATCAGCAATCTCATAAATATCCCGTATCCAATATCAAATGAATCACCTATATCCCAAATCCAATATCAAGTAAAATTCTAACACCCTAAATATATTTGCATGAATAAATATGATGTATATAAATTGATATCAATACATATATATTAGCGTCCCATTCCACTAATATTGGTGTAAAGGAAGATATAACAGCGTCCCATTCAACTGTTATATATACTTAGGAGTAAAAAGAAATATCATGAAACCAATGTGTCAAGCATCGACACAGAAATGCTGATCTATCAGGTGCTGTCACCAAGACTGGCCCCCCTGATTGGTACGTATCATACGCTATACCGAAAGCTCGAGTGCCTAGCTCTGACCCTCGCCTTTCGACGTATCCATACGTACATGACTGCCGTCAGTATCCCCATTATAACCGCCGACTCATTGGTAATGTCACCGGATGGTATGGTTCGCCTCACTAACTCATCGTCTACTATACGACTCTTGCCCCGGGGTAACTCCGGGCCACATCATGTACCCGCACACGGACCCGTCCGTTCCTCGCGTGGGGTATATATATAAGAACCGATAAATCTCATGTTGGCTGCTGAAATATCATATCAAGGGAAACCGGGTTTTTCAAATAATGCATAATTTCATGAAACTACCACGGTCCCCAAATCCAGAAAACATCATGAAGAATCCATATCTCAATGCGAAAATCCATGAATATAATATACGCAACATAAATCTGAAATGCGAGCATATAAAGGAAAAGCCGCAATTGAACTGCAACAAGTTAACATATAAATCATGCGGTTCCTAATTTCTCCAAGTATATATAACATCAAATAAAGGTAAACATGTAGCTATAACCAGGTATATGTGTAAACATAAAGATATAGCAAGGTATATATATCTACCTATGAGTAATGATGTAATATACCTCTGGGTATAAGTGAAGTATGTATCCAAAGTATACATGTAGCTATGTCATTATGTGTGTATGTACCTATCACTAATGGTACAATACCCTATAGGTATACAGGTAACTAGCATGTAAGTATGTCAAGGCATATGTGTAAGCATATAGGTATACAGGTATGCTATAAGTCATATGCATAAAGAAATATGAATCAATATCTCAATATCCCTAACTAAACAATATCATATCTATAAGTGGGTTGTGCGTGACATGGCAATTATTGACATTGTGTGTGGCATACAATCAGTGCTCGTGCAACATGAATCGTGAATAATAGTGCAGTGTCCTAAGGATACTAGTCCAAGCACAACAATATCTAAGCAATAAAATGTATGCACAATTCTAAATATGAAATAGAATATGCGACAAATCAAGTCATTTTTAGCCCAGACGTATAACGCCATGTGGGCGATTCCCCTGTAGATGTTAAATCTACTCACCAACGCTCCTGGCTAAGTAAAGCCTACGACTCACTTTCCCTTGTCCGCAGCGCCCGAAGTCCCCGCCTGCGATCCTGAATACATATAACAATAAAGCAAGCGTATGTAAGCAATCGACCAAAAATACGTACAACTACGTTGTTAGTTATATGTATGCCCTAGAGGCCATTACTGTACATACGATGTATATTGTAGTGGATGCTAGAACATATATAGGAAGGACTTTCTTGCTCGACATGATAGTATGCTATCTGGTTGTACTTTATCTTAACATGTACTCAGATTGTCTCTATGTAACATGTTGATAAAGCCCTTAGGATATGTACTCGACTACTGGGACTATGATGGGATCATACTAGTGGGGCCACGGTAGTCGATGAGTACATCCTATAACTGTTCCCAGTCGAGGGTGTATCGAGACAGGGCATCGATATACCAGAGTAGACTAGCGTATACGCATCTTGACCCATATGATGGGCGATGGATGATCCCATATCCATCGGTGTTTGACATCAAGGATGGTGTACGGGTGCTCAGTGGAGATTGGGTACACTGGACGGACTCGCCGAGAACTCCCAGATGGTAATTATACCTCACGTCAGATGGCAGTTCTCCGGTGACACTGGTACAGAGTAGTCTGTTGACCCGAGATCGTCATAGAGTCTTGTGTGATTCCCACTGTTCTTTGATTTCCATCATACCACGTCCAAGAGGGCGTGCAAAAAGGTGGCTTTTGGGTACAGTCCCGAATCACATGGAGGCAATGAGCGATAAGAGGGGATTCGTCTCTCCCGGTATAGGGAGTTGATGTTGTGCTGTGTTCGATTGGCTATAACCGGAAATCCCTGGCCAGGGTTGTTGAGATTTACTGGTAAGTGTTATCAGTAGTTTCTCGAACTGTTATAGACCTCATATCGACACGACTTATCAAGCTACTAGGGTCTGACGTTTACCACCACTAGGCGAGATATGCGACATATCAGACGACGAGACCGGACTGTACGGGAGTGTTACTGTTTGGATTCACAGGAGAAGTTACAGGCTTACTTGTTGATCTTTTGAGCGCTCAATACCTGGATAGCTGTTACGTTTAGCTGACCGCTTGCAGCTTGTGGGTGTTTGATATGATCATCACCTACTGCCGGCGTATTGACGATTCTTTAGAGTCCTACACAGAGGTTTCTTGGCTCAGGCAAAACGGAGTAGGGGCACGTAAGTGATATGTGCGGGACCGAGGATAATACGATATGAGATACCGTATTCTATTCTCGCGATATTTGATATCAGCCGGGTCATCGGATCAAGTGTTGTTTCGATGAATCGGTACGGATAAATATTAGTCGGTTATATGCGATATAGCCGGATTGTCGGATCAAGTGTTGATTCGATAATTTACTGTATAATAATATATATGATATATTAAAATTACATTAACTAATATTTGCTCACTAAAAGATTCTTTTTCTCACTCGGGTAATACATTGATATATATGCGATATATGTTAAATGTATTATTTTATTTTGTTACGATAAATATTATATATGTGATATATAATATTGTAACATGATATGATAACTAATGCAACATGTTTAGTGGAGTTTAAACATGATTAGGGTTTGGATTAGGGTTAAGACTTCTAGTTGATTCTAGAAGGTTTCTTTTTTGTCATGATAAAGATATTTTGTTATGACTCATGCTTTAACCCAACCCAAACCCTAACCCTAGTTAATTCTCTACATGAGTTTAGTTGACCATGGTTGCATTATTTATCATATTAATTCTTTCTATTCATCACAAAAAGAAAATTTCAATCATTATTCATCTTGTTCTTCCTTCATTCTTTCATGGAAAAAGCTTACTTGCTTTTTCCCAAGTGATGAATAAATATGAGAAAAAGATAAATAAAGAGAGCAAAAATCCTACTTCATCATCCTCATCTTCCCTTGCCCTTTAGATGAGAGTGTTCACTCAATTTTAGTGAGTGTTAGCTTGTGTTAATGAAACTTCAAGGTAGATCATCTTTGTATCGAAGATCGGAAGCAAGACTGCACCTTTCTCTTCGTGGAGCCTCTCGAGAGTCCGGAGCATGATGATCGCAGCGAAGGGACTTCAACACGGAGCATATGAAGTGAAGGACCGGATCTACAAAGGTTGTAATCCCTCTCACTTAGTGTTAAAGTGTTTAGCATGTTAGTTTTCGCCTAATCTCTAGTTTAAAGATCCGTATTCGGGTTGTTCGGCACGGCTAAATTTTTAATCGGGCATGGTTGATGCCTTGTGGACCCTTGTGCGCGTGCCTAGCAACCCTACATACGTTTAACCCATGCACCAATTCCAAACATACTCTCGAGTGTTCGTTTTAGTGGCTAACGCGCGTTGGGACATTACGAAACGAACTCAAGAGCAAAAGCTACACAAAGACACGAACGACATCGGCACGACCCTAGGTAGGAGCGCAAAGCGACACAACTACCAAGTCTAGACCTTGATCGTACCAATCGCGTATTCACAACACAATAATAAACGTGGAATCAATATTATTAACGTCGCAACGTCAAAAGAAACCCACGCCTAAAAGTTACTGAAACCTAGTAAGCAGTATTTATCATTTTAGCACAAAACTACAAGTTTTATCAAAACTAGAATTTGCAAACATCTCAAAATAGCAAGGTTTAACCATTTAAATTTTTAATAAAACTTTAGATTTCACTAATTAGGATTAGCAAAAGTTTAGTTTGTTAATTAGCTTAATTTGCCGATTAGGAAAATATCATTTAACAAATTAGCAACTTGATTTAATTTTCTTCAAGCTTAACTTATTAACTAACCATTTCACTAATCAAAACCCAAATTTGATTAATAAAATGATATCTTGAATTTCTAAAGTTTGCGTTCGGGTGCTCGCGGCAGCGGTGTTCCGCCTTAGTGCACTTCGTCGACGGCATCCGGGGGGTGCGGCTGTCTACTAAAGTTTGCGACGAGCATTCGATCAGAATGTCGGGAATCTTGTTGAATTGCCTGACTTGATATTGAAAAGTGTTTTCGATAATGAGACTAAAATGCGGGGTTTATAATTGTTAGGCATGCGATGTCTAAGGAATTCATTTTGTTAGGCATGCGATGTCTAAGGAGGTTGCGGATTCCAACTGTTGTAGTTTTACACTTTCTTTTCTGTGATCGGAAGTGTAGTATGTGGTGTATCGCCGGCTTCGTTGCTATACATCAACGACAATCGGGATACGCATACTTGCTTACATTGATGATATGAGATATTATGTGTTGCTGTGATATGTTGTATTGGATCGTCGCGTTTGAATAGCCGGGGGTTTTATGTGTGATGAGAGTTTTTTCTTTTTCATTCATGTAAAATTCATTTGTATGTAATATTCTTTTATTGGGGCACTTCCAGGTTGTGGAAGATGTCACCGTTGATGTATATTATTTACTTTTCCGCATTAGGTAGACCCAAGGCGGGGAGCACAAGTAACCGGGTTCTAGGGTCCAGTGGGAGACCATCTCGAGGAGTCGAGACCGGGTCTCCTAACCCTAGAATTGGCGGTGTTACTTGCCGCTCTCGTAAGGGTCTAGGGATGTGGGTTTGGCTATTCATCGCGACCGTGGAATCCGTGTTTTATACAAGCTCGTATTGAAAACACGGACGTCCTAATATATCCAATATTTCATATATGTTCTTCTGCTGCAATGTTCTGTGATGAGATCATATTACTGCCTGAGATGAATGTTTATATTATATATATGAGATATATGTTATATTGCAGATTTCGTTTCAAAAGAGATGCTTGTGAAGCATAATAAAATGGGACTTCATTAATGAGATTAATGAAATAAAAGAAACCTAAGATGTTGTAGAAACTTGTTTAATAAAAACTGGTAGCTCTAGTTCTTGCTTTGCATAGCGGTGTTCCTTGTAGAACATCCAGCACCTTATTCGATAAGGAAAGGACCGAGATCCCTTCACCGGGAGTGACTCCTTTAGCAATAACTGGCAGATGCTATAAACTCGGTTTGTCTTTTGATTGCTTCTATAGTTCTTGCTTTGCATAGTGGTATTTGTGAAATATCCTGCACCTTATTCGATGAGGAAAGGGCCGACGATCCCTTCACCGGGAGTGACCCCTTTAGCAAAACTAGAAAAGCCTAAAAAACACTCCATTTAAAAATCACTCGATTCTATAACGATATCAAGTTCATTACACAAAAGGTTTTATTAAAAACCTGTCGTAGCCCTCCGTCATTTCAGATAAGTACTTCTTAGTATTCGTGATGCGTTTGTTGACCTTAGCCAAGGCGTAGTATGCGGTAGCTAATTAGTGCTTATCTGTATAAGCATATGATGCGATTGAGTTAGGGTAGTCATGCGACTTTGTTGACCTTAGCCAAAGGTCGTGCGGGTGGGTTTAATTCAATCGGCAAATGACGGGTTGAATCTGGCTAGCACTTATGATTTGTTGACCTTAGCCAAGGTCATAAGCTGCTATGGGCAAAATATTATTGGGAATTTCAGGTGTTGAAATTTGCAATGAGATTGCATACCTTCTATGAGATAGTTGGATCCCGATACCCGCTGCGAGTAAGAGTTACTCCTGGGAGAGTTTTACACATTACAATTAGCCGATCAAGTAGGTGTCTAGAAAGGTGTTAACGGGGTTACGCCTCTGGGAAAACGAGGTTTACTTTAATTAGGTTCGTGCAAAAGCACGGGGGACCTCCCTCAAAGTACCGACACTGGCCTGGCTGAAAGATTGGCGAACTTGTAGCGTGTAATTAATCCCGGCTAGTCTTTCCTTTTAGGGTTTGAAGGAAGATTTGATTAAAACAGTGGGAGACATCCTAATTAGATATATTAGATAACCAATCTAATCTTGCAAGAGCATACGCTGAATGTTTTCTTCTCTCTCTCTCCAGGTAGCGACCATATCACGCCTTAATCAAGATAATAATACGGATATATTGACCGAACCCGCTTGTTATACTGAGCTGGGGAACGTTGGTCCCGCTCCAACTTATAATTGTTATAAGACAGAGCAGGAAATTGGGGAATACCAGATTTCCCCTGCCGCCCAAACGAAGAAAGTGCATGTTGATGCATCATCTTCGGGTGTGTTCATTACAGAGAACTATTTCTCAGTATCCTTTACGTCCTGGGTATGTGATACCGGATCAGGATCCCGCATATGTAATCTGTTACATGGGCAACAGAAAGGTAGAGAACTGAGAACGGGTGATAAGTTTCATGGGACAGAAAACGGTGCAAGTGTTGCAGCCAAGTCTGTTGGTCATATCACCCTGTATTACCTGAATACATTGATTCTGAACGAATGTTATTAGATACCGAACCTGATATACAAAATCATATCAGTCTCTTTATTAGTAAAGAAAGGATATAATTTTGTATTGTTGGATAATGTTTTGACCATTTCCTATATCAAGAGTTGATCGGTTCAGGCACGTTATCTAAAAGCATTGACGTTCTAAATCAAACTACAGTTCTTAGTATATAGAACACACACAAGAGGAAGAGTTCAGAAATGAACGAATCCTTCTTGAGGCTTTCTAGACTAGGTCATATCAATGCGACCCGACTAGCTAAGTTACATTTAGATGCATATTTAAATCTATTTGAATTTACATCTTGTGAAACTTGCCGGTCATGTCACAAAGATAAGATGACCACAGCTCTGTTTATTTGAAACAGAGAAAGAGTTGGTGAACTCTTGGGATTGATACATGCTGATGTATGAAAGTCTCCTGTCTACATATGCCAAGACAGGTTCTTTGTACTTCATTACATTCTCTGATGATCTCTCGAGATTCAGACATATGTTCCTGTTGAAACACAAGTCCGAAGCTTTTGAGATATTCACAGAATATAGGTTAGAAGTAGAGAACCAAAATACGGGTATAAGTATTATGTCCTTTGATGAGATCAAGGAGGAGAATACTTGAGCACGGAATTCCTGGACTATTCTAAAGGAGAATGAGATTCTCTCTCAGCATTACTCCTCCGTATACACCATAGCACGATGGTATATCGGGGCGGAGCAATAACACCATATGTGATATGGTGTGCTCTATGATGAGTACTGCTGAGTTTCATATTTCCTTTTGGGAGTTATGCACTTGAGAAGCTGCATACCTATTGAATAGGGTTCAAATCAAATCAGTTGCCTACCACTTCATATATGATATGGAAAGGGAAGAGCCCATATCTTAAGCTTGTTAAGATTTGGGGTTGTCCGTCTTATGTCTAAAAGAAAAATCCGGACAAGCTCGAGGCAAGGTCTGTTATGTAGAACTGGAAATGTTCCAACTATACAAACTGCAGCTGATGATTTGGTAGAACCAAAGGATTCAATAGTTTCCAACGAACCTCAGCCTCTCCGCCGATCTAGTAGGGTTCCTCACCCACCTGAGAGATGCTTCGGTTTCTCTATGACAGTAGGAGCGAGGATTGCATCATGAGATGATGACCCAACTAGTTTCGAGCTGGCCATCAGGAGTGGGACTCTGTAAGAATGGCTGGATGCTTATCGATCTGAGATGGAATCCTTATACACCGACAAAGTATGGACTTTAGTTGCTTTATCTGAAGGGTTAAATCCCCATCAGGTGCGAGTATATCTTGAGAAGATTACTTGGTGTACATGGAAAAGTTGAGACTTTCAAAGCTATGCTTAAGTCCATCCAGATCCTACTTGCCACGGCTACATACCATGACTACGATATCTGGTGGTTGGGTGTCATGACTGCTTTTCTAAATGATGATTTAGAAGATAGCGTCTATAAGTACACAGCCAGAGGGCTTCGTAGACAGTGGGAACAGTGGAAACGTGTGCAAGATGTTTTATATGATAAAACAGGCATCGCGGAGTTGGAAC
The DNA here is from genome assembly GCA_030015575.1 of Agapanthus africanus. Classification (NCBI taxonomy): domain Eukaryota; kingdom Viridiplantae; phylum Streptophyta; class Magnoliopsida; order Asparagales; family Amaryllidaceae; genus Agapanthus; species Agapanthus africanus. Next base: position 558,468,539 of record CM057338.1, read on the forward strand.
ATCTGTTTTGATGTGGTAGTCAAAGAGTTTGACTTCGTCAAAATGGTAGATGAACCTTGTATATACAAAAAGGTAGTAGAGAGTATGGTGGTGATCCTCGTAGAGTACGTGGATGACATACTCTTGATAGGGAAGGAGTTTCCTATGCTACGCTCGGTCAATCTTCGCTTATCACAAGGATTCTCCATATAGGATGAAAGTGATACCTCCTAAATCCGGGGTTTTGGATCTATGAGATAGATCTAATTGGATGTTAGGATACTCACTAGTTGTAGTGAGATGGTATCAATCAATCCTCAGGAGAATCACTGGAAAGGTTTCAGAGTGATAAGGACGACTGAATGTCAGTCGCAGGCATTGTCTACACCCTCAGTGGAGGAACGGTATGTTGGAAGAGTTCCAAGCTAGATACCGTGACATACTAGACGATTAAAGGCAAGATACATCATTACCTAGGATGCTACCAAAGAGGCAGTCTGCATACATATAAGTTCATGAGATGAACTTCGTTCCTACCATTGTGTGACAATGGAGTCGTGGCTTTAGCCAAGGAACTTCCGTCCCATCAGAAATCCAGATATAATTCTTAGGCAGTATCACCGGATCATGGAGATTGTTGATCTCCAGGGAGATCGAGGTTAGGAGAGTAGACACAGAGGACAACAGCACGGATCCACTCACGAAGGCCTTTTTCCCAGTAGAGACTTTTATGGGATGGTTGAGTATGAGATACTTCAACCGCAGCTAATTGTTGGGTATGTGATACCACAACAGATGGCCCTAGTGCAAGTGGGAGATTGTTAGTTATATGTATGCCCTAGAGGCCATTACTGTACATACGATGTATATTGTAGTGGATGCTAGGACATATATAGGGAGGACTTTCTTGCTCGACATGATAGTATGCTATCTGGTTGTACTTTATCTTAACTTGTACTTAGATTGTCTCTATGTTACATGTTGATAAAGCCCTTAGGATATGTACTCGACTACTGGGACTATGATGAGATCATACTAGTGGGGCCACGGTAGTCGATGAGTACATCCTATAACTGTTCCTAGTCGAGGGTGTATCGAGACAGGGCATCGATACACCAGAGTAGACTAGCGTATACGCATATTGACCCATATGATGGGCGATGGATGATCCCATATCCATCGGTGTTTGACATCAAGGATGGTGTACGGGTGCTCAGTGGAGACTGGGTACACTGGACGGACTCGCCGAGAACTCCTAGATGGTAATTATACCTCACGTCAGATGGCAGTTCTCCGGTGACACTGGTACAGAGTAGTCTGTTGACCCGAGATCGTCATAGAGTCTTGTGTGATTTCCACTGTGCTTTGATTTCCATCATACCACGTCCAAGAGGGCGTGCAAAAAGGTAGCTTTTGGGTACAGTCCCGAATCACATGGAGGCAATGAGCGATAGGAGGGGATTCGTCTCTCCCGGTATAGGGAGTTGATGTTGTGCTGTGTTCGATTGGCTATAACCGGAAATCCCTGGCCAGGGTTGTTGAGATTTACTGGTAAGTGTTATCAGTAGTTTCTCGAACTGTTATAGACCTCATATCGACACGACTTATCAAGCTACTGGGGTCTGACGTTTACCACCCCTAGGCGAGATATGCGACATATCAGACGACGAGACCGGACTGTACGGGAGTGTTACTGTTTGGATTCACAGGAGAAGTTACAGGCTTGCTTGTTGATCTTCTAGGCGCTCAATACCTGGATAACTGTTACGTTTAGCTGACCGCTTGCAGCTTGTGGGTGTTTGATATGATCATCACCTACTGCCTGCGTATTGACGATTCTTTAGAGTCCTACACAGAGGTTTCTTGGCTCAGGAAAAACGGAGTAGGGGCACGTATGTGATATGTGCGGGACCGAGGATAATACGATATGAGATACCGTATTCTATTCTCGCGATATTTGATATCAGCCGGGTCATCGGATCAAGTGTTGTTTCGATGAATCGGTACGGATAAATATTAGTCGGTTATATGCGATATGGCCGGATTGTCGGATGAAGTGTTGATTCGATAATTTAATGTATAATAATATATATGATATATTAAAATTACATTAACTAATATTTTCTCACTAAAAGATTCTTTTTCTCACTCGGGTAATACATTGATATATATGCGATATATGTTAAATGTATTATTTTATTTTGTTACGATAAATATTATATATGTGATATATAATATTGTAACATGATATGATAACTAATGCAACATGTTTAGTGGAGTTTAAACATGATTAGGGTTTGGATTAGGGTTAAGACTTCTAGTTGATTCTAGAAGGTTTCTTTTTTGTCATGATAAAGATATTTTGTTATGACTCATGCTTTAACCCAACCCAAACCCTAACCCTAGTTAATTCTCTACATGAGTTTAGTTGACCATGGTTGCATTATTTATCATATTAATTCTTTCTATTCATCACAAAAAGAAAATTTCAATCATTATTCATCTTGTTCTTCCTTCATTCTTTCATGGAAAAAGCTTACTTGCTTTTTCCCAAGTGATGAATAAATATGAGAAAAAGATAAATAAAGAGAGCAAAAATCCTACTTCATCATCCTCATCTTCCCTTGCCCTTTAGATGAGAGTGTTCACTCAATTTTAGTGAATGTTAGCTTGTGTTAATGAAACTTCAAGGTAGATCATCTTTGTATCGAAGATCGGAAGCAAGACTGCACCTTTTTCTTCGTGGAGCCTCTCGAGAGTCCGGAACATGATGATCGCAGCGAAGGGACTTCAACACGGAGCATATGAAGTGAAGGACCGGATCTACAAAGGTTGTAATCCGTCTCACTTAGTGTTAAAGTGTTTAGCATGTTAGTTTTCGCCTAATCTCTAGTTTAAAGATCCGTATTCGGGTTGTTCGGCACGGCTAAATTTTTAATCGGGCATGGTTGATGCCTTGTGGACCCTTGTGCGCGTGCCTAGCAACCCTACATACGTTTAACCCATGCACCAATTCCAAGCATACTCTCGAGTGTTCGTTTTAGTGGCTAACGCGCGTAGGGACATTACGAAACGAACTCAAGAGCAAAAGCTACACAAAGACACGAACGACATCGGCATGACCCTAGGTAGGAGCGCAAAGCGACACAACTACCAAGTCTAGACCTTGATCGTACCAATCGCGTATTCACAACACAATAATAAACGTGGAATCAATATTATTAACGTCGCAACGTCAAAAGAAACCCACGCCTAAAAGTTACTGAAACCTAGTAAGCAGTATTTATCATTTTAGCACAAAACTACAAGTTTTATCAAAACTAGAATTTGCAAACATCTCAAAATAGCAAGGTTTAACCATTTAAATTTTTAATAAAACTTTAGATTTCACTAATTAGGATTAGCAAAAGTTTAGTTTGTTAATTAGCTTAATTTGCCGATTAGGAAAATATCATTTAACAAATTAGCAACTTGATTTAATTTTCTTCAAGCTTAACTTATTAACTAACCATTTCACTAATCAAAACCCAAATTTGATTAATAAAATGATATCTTGAATTTCTAAATATTAATTTAAAAGCTTACTTTAAGTATCTAATTAAGTTAATTAAAGGTATTAAGCAAAAAAAAAAGATTAGGGTTAAGGTTTTATACCTTCCAAGAACACAACTTGAAACAAGAACAATCCACACTTTTGCCTCCAAAATCCTCACTAGAATGAATATCTAAGAAAGTTTTGTGAAGAAGAATGAAGGTTTTGGATTATATTTGAATTTCTATGAATTTATTTGGATTTTTCATGATTTATTTGAAGTAAAATGAGTTGAAATGGAGTGGAAATCATGAGGGGCGGCCAAGGAAAGAAGGGGGGCCAGCCAAAATGGAGGGAGGTGGAAATTTGTGGAAATTGTGGAGAAGTTTCTAGCAAAAAAATCATTTAATGCACATTTAATGCAAAATGCCACCTTCTATTCATTTTCTTTTCTTTTTATTTTAAAATTTTAATTCCATTGACAAAAAAAATCTAGATATTTAAAAAGAAGGTTCTAAAATAATTGAAGTGATGATTTCCAATGATTCTAATTTAGAAGAAATATCTCGATTTACGTGCATATTTTACCGGCTAAAATAATATTTTATTTGGGAAAAATTCTATCTGAACCGAAACCTCCCAAATACCCCCAAAGTTCGCGCACTAGCTTTATTTTAGCTAAAATAGGTGCCAGCATGTTTCTACCGATATTTGATCGAAATCGGGTTAAAACGGAAAATACTGACTATTTTGCCCTAAAACGGAAAAATTCGCAAAACGATTTCTAAAACGTTACACTTATGCACGGCCACTTCAAGGGAAAGGCCAGGCATTTCTTTGTACGTCCACGCGAAGCAGTCGACGAACTCATGCAGCACGGCGATTATCTGCGCTTTCATTTTCTCTGACAAGAGTGAGCTGATGTAGGTCGGCCTTGGATTATCGGGCGTTCCTAATTCAATCTCGGTTAGCTTGTCAAAGGTTTCTTGTCCGCCATCTTCGAGCTCTTGAGGAGCTTCTTCTGGCTCGGCTAGCTCGTCATCATCATTTGACCTTTCGCTGGCTTCACCAATATGGATCATGTAGCATGCCTTGGAATCAGGCTGGATGAAACCTATGCCCCGTCTACTGGAATTCGTCCATCGATGAATGCTCGGACCTGAGGCGGATGCCATAGCCCTTCGTAAAACTTCACTTCGGAGCCTGTTTGATATAGCCGACACCTGCACTTTTTAAAGTATTCCCGCATCCCGGGCGCATAGTATCTGGGATTGAAGACGGCCCTTATGCCTCTCTCGTATGGAAGGCACGCGACAGAAAAATCTTCCGGGTGCACAACAGGATTTGACCCATAAAACAGGTTGCCGTTCTGTCCACTTTTCCTTCCGGGAACATAGAAAGTTTTCAGCTGGTCCATGGTGGAGACTGACAATGCATCAAGCTCTTTGCACATCTGCTGCGGCACCCTTGTGATGGCTAGGGACCCTTCTGTAACTTCGAAGGTCTCTCGTAGGTTCGTTGTTCGCACGATAGCCCGATTTGCACAGCTGTTGCAAGACGGATCCTCTTCTTCTGATTCTCCAGTGTCACTTTCCTAAACGAGGGCGGATTTTGCTGTCAGATGGGCCTTCAGTATCAGATTCGTCTGTATCACTACTGAAATGAGGGCGAGTTTTACGGAAGGACGGACTTCCTGCATCGGAATTATCAGTGTCACTGCCGAAACGCGGACGCAGATGGAGGTTTCTTCTTTTGAAAGTGACAGCCGGCTCAGACTTGCTTTTGAGTTTCGGGGATGTTCTGTCTTTGGTCAGCTGTGGCTCAGCACTTTGAAGGTTCACAAAGTACCGAGAATCTTCATATCGGACTTTATGCACACCGAACGGCTGGATGTCTCTGTCGATGCGTCTTTCTTCGCCATTTTTAGTATACTTCATGCATTGATGGAGTGTTGACGGAACGATGCCGTAATCGTGGAGCCACGGCCGTCCCAAGAGAATTTTATAATATATGTCAGCGTCGATCACGTATATCTTAGCTGCAGTTTGCAGATCCTCAAATTTTATTGGCGAAGCTATAGACCCCAGAACTTGCTGGCAGTTTTGATTGAATCCTTGAATGACAATCCTTTCCCTTGATAGGTGTCGGACGTCCATTGACAAGCTCTTCAGAGTTCGCAAGTTCATGATGTTCACTAAGGACCCCGGATCAATCAATATGCGATTAATCCAATATCCGTTTCTGTACCCGGTCACGTAAAGCGGCTGATTATGCTCAGCCGTTCCCCGTAGCAAGTCTTCGTCCTTAAACGTGACTGCGGCGGCATGCAAAGCGTACCGGGCTTCTTTCATATTAATTTCCACATAGCGAGCCTGATACCGCTCGGGGTTTTGTAGAGCGTGAATGAGAACATCTCTAAACTCCTTAGATAGGACCAAGGCATCGTAGATGCTCAGGAGAGACGGAAACTTCCGGAGATGAACAAAGACATTATAGTCCGCCAAGGGACTTGAGTTTTCATTAGCTGGTTCTCTGACATCTTCCTCATTAGCCACCTGTTTTTCCTTTCCTTTTGGGGCGTTGCCCTGATTTGGCAGCAGAGCCCTGCCACTTCTAAGCTGGATTTGGTTGGCCTTTATGGCGAGCTCCTCGTCCTCTTCGGGAAAACAGAGCTCCTCCTCAGAGTTGCTGCCAAGATAGATGGCGTAGCAGGTCACTATAGGGATCTCTTCATCGGAGTCTTCCTCTAACTCCTTCAGAATTTCAGCGGCTTCTACAGGGAAGAAATCTTTCAATTGAATTAAAGTTCTTTCCTTTTGTTCAGAGTCTTCGAGAGAATCGATATATTTTTGAATGATCGATCTCCCTGCAGACTCTTTTTCGCGCCGAGCTGCACTTTTCTTCTTCTTGACCTTTTTGGATTTTGAGCTTGATGGAGCTGCATTGGCAGCTGGAATGGTAGGCTTCTTCTGCCCTTCCCATTCCGTCCCGGGCTCTTTCTAAAGTAGCATTAGCATCTTCTTCATCTTGTTAGATATGTGCTTACTCCAAAGAGGCTGCGATGAGTCGGTTTCATTTCTCAAGGCAGCGGGTTCGGCTGTCTGCTCCCAGAAGACTTCAGCTTCTGTCTATATAAAGTTGGTGGTTGCAACTTGATTATTCACCAACACACTTTAGGATAGCTCGATCTCTCCAGCCTTGTACTGCTTCTCGACCCAGTCTTTGAAGATATAGCAATCCTCGATCGCATGGCTCACTACTTGGTGGTACGGGCAATACAAGAGATTGCCTGTCATTTTTTCTTCTTGAAGTCTTTTCGACTCCAGCAATTGTAGACCGTTGTTCAAGGAATCTTTAAATATCTTGCGGACCTTGTCCCTTCTGAAAGAGTAAACCTTGCTCTTTTTCTCTTCTCGGGAAGGCTCTTCTCCTCCCAGCAATGTCTTTCGAGACAGGTTGGTTTTGGAATCGCCTGCCCTTCGCTTGTCTTCATTGTCGGACGCATTGAATACATCGGTACTGCTGGAACTTCCGCTTCTACGGTTGTCGTCCCGCTTGCTTTTCCAAGTCTTGTCTCTCTGAGAGTCCGGGGTAGACTCTTGCTTCGAGCGTTCCAGCATTTGGACTTTCTTGGTTAGCTCTTGAAACGTCTTGAGGCCTGCTGTACACAAGAATGGGACCATCCAATTGCTGAGGTTCCCAATGAGAAGTCTGACGGACTGGTCCTGCTCCAGCGGCGGTTCACACATGACTGTGAGATTACGCCATCGGGCGATAGAGTCGGTGTTTCTTTCATTCTTCCCCGGCTTAGTCCTCACAAGGTCAGCAATGGAGATTTTATCACTGACACTCATGAACCTTTGCCGAAATAGAGACTCCATTTGGGCAAAGGTAATGACGAACCCGTCTGGTATACTCGCGTACCAGTCAAAAACGACACCGGTCAGGCTGTTGACAAACTGACGAAGATGGAGCACATCATTGCCCCATGTATTTCTACACGATGCTTTAAAGTGGGCGACGTGCTGATTTGCATTTCCTATCCCGTCAAATCTTCCGAACTTAGGAATGACGTAGCCGCTCGGGAACTCGATCAGATCATTCTGTGTAGGATATGGCTGCCCACTACTGCCAATTTCTTTCTAAGCTTCAGCTTCCGCCACCAATATTTTAACCTTTCTGGTGGCCAAATCCATTATCCGATCTTGTGTTAGCGGGATAGTGCTATCTGGGGCCAAGGCGTCCCCAGAAGCGGAATGTGGACGGCTTTCGTGCGGCTCGACCAATCTTCGACCCAAAGGGATAGGCATCGGCCGCTTTGGATTTGTTAGTTATATATATGCCCTAGAGGCCATTGTTGTATATTTGATGTATATTATAGCGGATGCTTGGATATATATAGAGAGGACTTTCTTGCTCGACATGATAGTATGCTATTTGATTTCACTTTGTCTTAACATGTTGACTTGTATTGGTTTACTGTCTTGCTCTCACATGTTGATAAAGCCCTTAGGATATGTACTTGACTACGAGGACTATGATGAGATCATACTAGTGGGGCTATGGTAGTCAACGAGTACATCATATAACTGTTCCTAGTCGAGAGAGTATCGAGACAGGGCATCGATACTGCAGAGTAGACTAGCATATACGCATCTTGACCCATATGATGGGAGATGGATGATCCCATATCCATCGGTGTTTGACATCAAAGATGGTATACGGGTGCTCAGTAGAGACTGGGTACACTGAACGGACTCGCTGAGAACTCCTAGATGGTATTATACCTATCGTCAGATAGCAGTTCTCCGGTGACACTGGTACATGTTAGTCTGTAGACCCGAGATCGTCATAGAGTCTTGTGTGATTCCCACTGTGCTTTGATTTCCACCTTACCACGTCCAAGAGGGCGTGCAAAACGGTGGCTTTTGGGTCCAGTCCTGAATCACATGGAGGCAATGAGCGATATGAGGGGTTTCGTCTCACCCGGTATAGGGAGTTGATGTTGCCCTATGTTCGATTGGCTATAACTAGAATTCCCTAGCCAGGGCTGATATGGAGTGCTACTGGTAAGAGTTATCAGAAGTTTCTCGACCCATTATGAGCCTCACATCGACACGGCTTATCGGTTACTGGGGTCTGACGATTACCACCCGTAGACTTGATATGCGACATATCAGACGAAGAGACCGGACTGTACGGTAGTGTTACTGATTGGATTCACAGAAGAATGTACAGGCTTGCTTGTTGATCTTCTGATTGCTCAATACCTGGGTGGCTGTTACTTTTAGCTGACCGCTTGCAGTTTGTGGGTGTTTGATATGATCATCACCTATTGCCGGCGTATTGACGATTCTTTAGAGTCCTACACAGAGGTTTCCTGGCTCAGGAAAAACGGCGTAGGAGCACATATGTGATATGTGCGGGACCGAGAATAATGCAATATGAGATACCATATTCTATTCTCGTGATATGAGATATCGGTCGGGCATATGTGATATAGCCGGGTCATCGGAACAAGTGTTGATTCGATGAAATAGTACATGTTATATTAGTCAGTTATATGTAATATAGCCGGATTGTCGGATCAAATGTTGATTCGATAATTTAATGTATAATTATATATGTGATATATTACATTACGTTAACTAATATAAGCTCGCTTTACTGATTCATTTTCTCACTGGATAATACATTGATGTATATGCGATATATGTTAATTGTATTATTTTCTTTTGTTACAAATATATTGTATATGTGATATATAATATTGTAACATGTTAGGGTTACAAATGCAACATGGTTGTTGAGTTTAAACCAAGTTAGGGTTTGGATTCGGGTTAGCTTTTGGGTTAGCTTTTGTCACGACCCAAAGTTCGGCCCGTGACCGGCACTTAACCACGTAACGTCTACAGGCGTAACGCGATTAAGTAAGATGAAACCCAGAAATCAAAACCATTAAAATTAGTGAGTGATGAAAACATTTGGTTTAAAACATTTCAAAAACTTTGAGTAAAAATCTTTAAAGTTTAAGTTATTTTCTTAAAAATTTCGGCAGCATCTCCTTTGTAAAAACCAGCCCCGAAAACAGGTACAACACATGATATATGTAAATGAAATAAAAATAAAGATAAAGCATCCCCAAACGGGAGCAATCACGCCCAACGGCGGAAAACAATCACCACGAGAATAATATACGATGCCGTAGCAATGAAATGGACAATATAATTGAAAAACGGCATAAAAGATAAAACTGCATAAATAAAGTCGGCTCACACGAGATCGACATCCAGAGTACAAAATAATATACAACATCATCCTCACAACTGGTCTCTAAGTCAATACATGAAATGGTAGATGGAGAGTACTAGATACAATAGAATGTACAACGGAAAATAAACGGATACCGCAAACCCACCTATAAGCAAAACGGCTCACACGCCAACTGCAGTGGTATCCGTAGCAAAAAGATACAATGAGTTAGCCCTACCGCGACTACACTGAGGGTCAACCTGTAAACACTGTAGCACAACGGGGGTGAGTTACCAACTCGTGAATAGTAAATATGTAACACCTTAGGATGTGATTAGTGACTAATTATACTTTATTGTATGGTTTTTAGTAAAAAGTTTACCAAAATGATTTTCAAATATTTTATCAGATTTAATGAATATTTTATTAGAATTTATTTAGGCTTGCACACACTTGTGCATGTAAACTTGGGTTAAATTGGGGTTAGACCATGATTAGCAACCATGGTGGACTAACCCATTTCTTTTAAGCTAATTTGAAAATTTATTAAGTGTTTTGGTTATTTGTTTTTATTAAATGGAAATGATTTAGTTTTGGTTGACTTGGATAGAGAGAGAGGGATAGAGAGAGGGCATTATGGCTTGAGCCATGCTCTCATTTAATGAGGAGAGAGAGGGGGGGTTTGGCTCTCTCATATCTCTCACATTTCTTTGTTTCTTTAGCAAACACTCATTCCTCACTTCTCTCTCTCACTCACTCACACAACACCCACAGCAGCAGCAGCAGAAGCCACAGCAGCAGCACCAGCAGCCTCAACAGCAGCACCAGCAGCAGCTTCAGGCAGCAGCAGCAGCAGCTTCAGGCAGCAGCAGCAGCAACATGCGGCAGCAGCAGCAGTAGCAAGCAGCAACAGCAACAGCAACAATAATACAGCCCTTCTCTTCTTCGTCTTCTCCTTCTCCTTGCACCTAGGGTCATGTGAGGTATCCTTCTTAGACTTAACTTCCAAGCTTGCTAAACTTATGTGTTAATTAGTATCGGTTAGTGTTAAATATGAGTTTAGTGCTAGAAATGGTGAATAGTGTGGATTTTTGGCCAAGTGATGATTTTGATGGTTATCTTAACTTAACTAAGTGTTATTAGGCCCTTTAAACTGAGATTTAAAACCATATTTCACTAAAATACCATAGGGATTCATTTAGTGTAAAATTTAATATTTTAAAGCAAAATTTGGCCTTTCTGTGATCTGCTGTTGACCCGTATGCTACAGACAAAAACTGAGAATACTGGAGCATGCACACTAGATTTAGACCACACACACGAAGCACGAGCCCCAAATTCCCAACCTGGGCCGCCGAAATATTCGTTCTGGCCGCAATTTGCGGCCAGATGAGGGATCTGGGCATCTGGGTTTGTTGAGTTGGTGTCTGCTGTATTTTTAAAGTCTGTGGTATATGCAACTTTTTAGGTTTTCACCCGAGTCAAAATCTGGAGCATTTTATCGTTTTTCCTATACGTTTAGTTCGTGCGACACGTGTGATACGTGAGTGGGTTTAGTGTTTGCTGCGTATCGCGACGTGTCGGGATAGTTTCAGACGCGTATATACATGTTTCAGCGTATCGGATACACGCGCGTTTAGTTTACGACGCGAGTCTCTCGTTTGGTTTCGATATTGCACTTTTGTAGGATTTTTGCTAATGTGTATTCTTTATGTAAATTCTATGTTCGCAAGCGGGTACGTCGGATGCCGCAAAGAAAGGAAAACAGGTGGTCGGCTACGCTTAGCATGAGACCAGGTGAGTAGATTTAACATCTACGGGGAAATCGCCCGTATGGAGTTAAGCGTCGGGGCGTGTTAGGTTATTCAAGTCCTATATATATTCATATATACCATTGTAGCATACCCATTCCTTGTTTCATATATAAATGGTAGTTGGATGACACTGCACTGTCACTAACGGTTTAAGCTGCACGAGCACTATTTGTATGATACACTCACACTGTTAGTGATTGACATGACACTCGCATTATAGGATTGCTACAAATCATATATCATTTGACTACCGCATCATTGATGATTAGACATGACTTTGTCACATATTGGCGTATATTTACATTGATATCTTCATACGTGCACACATGTACACTGTATATTCATATTAGTGCATACATTCATTGATATATCCCTACTTGCGCTCATGCACGATGTATATTCATAGTAGTGCTTACATACATCGATATCTTCATACTTGCGCACATGCACACTGTATATTCATATTAGTGCATATATTCATTGATATATCCCTACTTGCGCATATGCACGCTGTATATTCATAGTAGTGCTTACATACATCGATATCTTCATACTTGCGCACACGCACACTGTATATTCATATTAGTGCATACATTCATTGATATATCCCTACTTGCGCACATGCACGCTGTATATTCATTGTAGTGCTTACATACATTGATATCTCATACTTGCGGACATGCACACTATACATCCATATTAGTGCATACATACATTGCTACACTCATATTTGCGTATATATCCACTTGTACATCCATATCTATATACATACATATGTTACATACAGGGATGATATTGACTTGATTTCTAGAAAATAGGGACCGCATGAGATATTTTCAAAACTGGATCCGTTTAAAAGAGCGGTTTTCCCTTTTTACTCTTAGTGTCATACGACACATTGCATGGATTTACGCAATGAGTGTTGGATTCATGTGATTTCTGGATTTGAGAACCGTGGTATTATTTTAAGGAAATACGCACTATTTTAAAAACCCGGTTTCTCCTGATATGATATTTCAGTGCGTCCACCATGCGTTTTCTCGGTTTTGAGATGTGTGATATGTGAACCCGAATTGAGGAGCTGCATGAGGCCGATTGCGGATACATGATGGACCCGGTATGGTACCTCGGGGCGAGAACGGATCGCTGTGTAGTAGATGGTGAGCCTGGCAGAGGGACTACTACCTACCGGTGATTGGTTGGACCTGGCTGTTATCCGGAGGATACGGGCCAGAGTCGATAGATGGATATGGGACGACCCGTACTGCCGGGGCCGAGGGCTGATACCGTGGGCCGATCCGGACTGACGGAGCCCGATACTTGAGGATTTGCGTGTCGATACTGGACACGATGATATAATGATATTTTTGAGTGCCGATGATGGGCACTCACAATTCCATGAGTTGTACGGGATTTGAAGGCCGATTAGAGTGACGGCACCTGAGTTTTACTGGGATTTGGGTGTATTTGATAGACACCGGTTATTTTTCCATATTGACATTCTGTGTAGATGTTATTTATTCCCATGCTCAGCATTCAGTGTTATACATCTCATCCTGTATCTGTAGTACCTGATAGAGTACTTTTGCACGACTATTGCATACCCTGCTCATCCTATATAGATGTTATTAGATTGCATTTGCTATGCATGATTATCGTATACCCTGCTCATCATACAGAGATGTTATTAGATCGCACTTGTTGCCTGATTATTGTTCATCCAGCTCATCATGTAGATGTTATCTGTTGGCATAGGTTAGAGTATCGCAGTACGTGCATACTCGCGATTACCTTTATATGTTATCTATTATTCACGAGTTGGCAACTCACCCCCGTTGTGCCACAGTGTTTGCAGGTTTCCCCTCAGAGTAGTCGCAACGGGGCTACATTCTTGCATCTTTTGATACGGATACCACTACAGTTGGCGCGTGAGCACTTTTGCTGATAAGTGGGTTTTTGCGGTATCTGTTTATTTTCCAGTTGTATACACTGTTGTATCTGGTACTCTCCATCTACTATTCATGTTTTGACTTAGAGACCGGTTGTGAGGACGATGTATATTATTTTGTACTCTGGTGTCGAGCTCGTTGTAGGCCGACTTTATTTATGCAGTTTTATCTTTCATGTTGTCTTCACTTATTTTTGCTCATTCTTCGCTACGGCGTCGTATATTATTATTGTGGTGATTGGTTCCGTCGTTGGGCGTGATTGCTCCCGTTTGGGATGCTTTATTCTTATTGTATCTCATTTTTATCTATATCTTGCCTTGTACCCGATTTCGGGGCTGGTTTTTACAAAGAAAATGCTGCCAAATTTTTTTAAAGAAAATAACAAACTTTAATGATTCTTACTCGAGTTTTATAAAGGTTTTTAAACCAATATTTTCAACACTCACTACTTTTAATGGTTCTGATTTCTGGGTTTCGTCTTACTTAGTCGCGTTACTCCTGTAGACGTTACGTGGTTAAGTGCCGGTTACTGGCCGAACTTCGGGTCGTGACAAAGTTGGTATCAGAGCGTAGGTTTTACTTTTCGGAGTGTAGGACGACCCAGGTATGATGGAGTAGGTAGCTGAAGTAGAGTGGCGTAGCGTGTGTATGTTCCGCGGCATACTCATGACACGGTACTTCGCCTATGCGACCTTAGGACTTATTGATTGAAATTTCTTCATGGTTATATACATTCTTGTGATTCGATTTCCGTATCCTTATCGAATCTTACTTTCTTTCGGCCATTATGCCGCCAAAGACTACGAGGGCGCAGAGAGCGGCCGCGAGAGCCGAGATTAGAGTTGACTCATCTGAGACGAGGACTGACCCGGGCAGTACACCTGTTGTACCAAAGCAGACCGTTCCTCCTACGATAGATCAGATCGCTATGCAGGAGATGCGCCAGATGATGGGGTCGTTAGTTGAGGCACTTCGAGCGCAGCGACCAGAGGTAGTTCCACCCGTTGCGGGGACCGCGATGGTACCTACAGTTCAGGCAATTGCCCCTGCAGCTACAGAGGTTATTACAGTATCGCTATCCGAGTTTATGAGGCTGAAGCCTCCGGTCTTCACAGGCACCGATGCAGCCGAGGACCCACAGTCATTTATCAATAAGATGGCCCGGATATGTCGTTCACTCAGATGCTCAGATGCGAGATGGGTGGAGTTCGCGAGCTTTCGTCTGGAAGGTCTTGCACAGAAATGGTGTGAGTCGGTCGAGAAGGGTAGAGCAGCATGTCTCCCTCCTATGACCTGGACCGAGTTTGTGACAGTTTTTCTAGCCCGTTTCCTTCCCCAGAGTGTCAGGGATGCCCGAGCGCGCAAGTTCAAGTCTTTACACCAGAATCCGGAAATAACAGTAGCAGAGTACGATGTACTGTTCACCGAGCTATCTGTTTATGCCCCGTATTTAGTGGCTACTGAGGAGAAGCGAGTCAAAAGATTTGTTTGAGACTTACTTACCCCACTGTTCCTTACGATCAGCGTACGGCATTGTGAGACCTATGCCGCAGCTGTAGATGCAGCCTTATTAGTCGAGGATCGCCTTGCTGAGACTTCGGTTGTTCTAGAGCCGAAGAGAGTTCGTACTGGTACACATGAACAGAGACGGCCATTTAGGCTCCGCGACAGACACCTTGCAGGTGGCAGAGATTTAGGGCGGGGCCGGTTATTCAGCACTTATCCCCAGGAGGGTCAGCCGACACCTTCTAGATGTTTCCGATGCGGGAGTACTTATCATCGTGTGCGAGATTGCTCGGAGCCACGTGAGGGCGAGACTGCCGTACCACATGTCACACTTCCACCTTCTCCACCCCAGAGGGCGTTGCCTATTGTACCTACTGTTGCTCCGCGCCAGAGTCATGCACAGAGAGGCCGTGGTCACGGGGGGTTTGTTCATAGAGGACGAGGTGGCCGAGGCAGAGGACAGCCAGCTGCCGGCAGAGTACAGCCAGTTGCTAGTAGGGGACCGCCAGTCGCAGGTGGAGGACAGGCACGGGTTTTCTCTTTGATGCATCAGGACGTGCAGGCGTCCAATGCAGTGGTCTCAGGTACCCTTTCTGTATGTTCTGTTGATGCACACGTATTGTTTGTTCCGGGATCCATGCACTCGTACGTTTCCATACACTTCGTGCCGAGTTTGGGTAGAGAGTCCGGTTTGCTTGATCAGCTGCTTGTTGTGACCACTCCTGTAGGCGAGTCGTTTGTTGCTAGACACGTGTTCCGATCCTGTGTTGTCCGTATTGGCGAGAGAGAGTTGCCTGTCGACTTGATCCTTCTTGAGATGTTGGACTTCGACGTTCTTCTGGGCATGGATTGGTTAGCCACGTGCTATGCGTCTGTGGACTGCCGCGAGAAGACAGTTAGGTTCCGTTTTCCCGGCGAGTCGGCTTTTGTTGTGCAGGGGGACTGTGGTGCCACCACTCACAGTTTGATTTCTTCTCTTCCCGCTGGACAGCTTTTGAGGAAGGGATGTCAGGGATTTCTAGCCTATGTTTGCGGTACTAGAGCTATAGAGGTTCCGTTGGACTAGGTTCCAATTGTTAGTGAGTTCCCTGATGTTTTCCCTGACGAGCTTCTTGGGCTACCGCCTGAGCGCGATATTGTTTTCTGCATTGACTTGATAACCGGCACGGGGCCTATTTCCATACCGCCTTATCGGATGGCCCCGGTGGAGCTTAGAGAGTTGAAAGGTCAGTTGCAAGATTTGCTGGATAAAGGACTTATTCGACCAAGTGTGTCTCCTTGGGGTGCTCCGGTCCTGTTTGTCAAGAAGAAGGACGACAGTTTGTGTCTGTGTATCGACTACCGCCAGCTGAACAGGGTTACTGTGCGGAACAGATATCCTTTAGCACGCATCGACGACTTATTCGACCAGCTTCTGGGTGCAGGATACTTTTCGAGGATCGATTTGAGATCAGGCTACCATCAGTTGCGAGTCCAACAGGAGGATATTCCGAGGACGGCTTTTCACACGCGTTACGGCCACTATGAGTTTTTGGTGATGTCGTTCGGACTCACCAACGCCCCAGCAGCGTTTATGGATTTGATGTACCGCGTCTTCAGGACGTATCTTTATTTGTTCATCATCGTTTTCATTGACGATATTTTGGTGTATTCCCGGAGCCGAGAGGAGCACGAGCAGCACCTGTGGATCACACTGCAGACTTTGAGGTAGCACCAGCTATTCGCAAAATTCTCCAAGTGCGCATTCTGGCTTGACAGCGTAGACTTGTTGGGTCACGTGATTACACGAGATGGTATATGTGTGGACCCGAAGAAGATCATGGCCGTTCAGCGTTGGTCCAGACCCGCATCAGTTACTGAGATCCGCAGTTTTCTAGGAATGGCCGGCTACTACAGGCGATTTGTGCAGGACTTCTCCCGTATTGTTGCACCGTTGACCGGGTTGACCCGGAAGGGAGTTCATTTCGATTGGAAGGAGTAGTGCGAGCATAGCTTTCAGCAGCTACGGACTCGTTTGACTATGGCGCCGGTGTTATCATTGCCTTCAGGATCGGGCAGATTTGTGGTCTATTGTGACGCTTCTCGAGTGGGGCTAGGGTGCGTATTGATGCAGCACGATAGGGTGATCGCGTATGCTTCTCAGCAGCTGAAGAAACACGAACAGAACTATACCACTCACGATTTGGAGATGGCTGCAGTGGTCTTTGCACTCAAGATCTGGCGACATTACCTATACGGCGAGTCGTCCTAGATATTCACTGATCATAAGAGCTTAAAGTATATATTTCAGCAGCGAGACCTGAATCTTAGACAGCGCCGTTGGATGGAACTAGTAAAGGACTACGATTGCGAGATCTTGTATCACCCGGGCAAGGCTATTGTAGTGGTAGATGCTTTGAGTAGGAGGCCCGGGGGTAGTCTATCTTGTTTGAGCGCAGTGCAGAGGCAGTCGTCGGCAGATTGGCCGATTTTATGCGACAGCCGAGTGCAGTTCGAGTTCACACCGATCGGAAGACAGCTTGCGCATGTTCATGCACGCCCACAGTTGCTTGACCGTATACATGAGGCATAGTACAGTGATGACCGTTGTTCATGTAAGTCCACGTTGCGACCCCCGGTTCTTACGGGGAGGCGGAAACGTTATAAAAATCAAATTTTTAGCGCAAGGGGCAACATGGACTAAGCAAGGTCGGGATCTTTGACTAAACTAAAACTAACATACTTAGCTAAAGAGAGTTAGCTACTCGGATGGAGATGGTTATACCTTGCTTGTCTTGAACTCCTTCTCTTCAAGCTCCGATGGTGGTCCGATGGCTCCTTCTCGTCGTCTCCGTACGCCGAAGATAGATCCACTTGAAAGCTCCAACCTTTAGCTCCTTCTTCGTTCTTTGAAGAAACTAGTTCACTTGGTTTGCTAAACCTAGTGAACTAGAATGAGTAGAGAGGAAATAGAATGGGATTTTATCTATGGTTCTTGATTCTCAACTCATGAGACAAGAGAACCATAGATCAAGAGAGGGAGCAAGAGGTTGAGGGTGAGAGCAAGAGGAGAGCTCAAGAACAAGAGAGAGAATGAGCAAGAAAGAATGAGCAACTCTTTTTTTCTTTCACCCTCTCATAATCCAAAGTGATCATAACTCATCATATCAAAAAAGTCTTATGTGATGGTTTAAAGCAACCATAACCTTATCATGTCATGCACTCATTTTACTCAAATGAGCAAGCAAGTAAAAGTCTTTGGCATGAAATGATAACCATGGTTATCATGATGGTCAACTAGTCAAGCCTAGTCAACCGGTCAACAAGTCAACAAAAGTCAACAAGTCAACAAAGTCAACAAGTCAACAAAAGTCAACAAGTCAACAACCATATCACCATAATACTTAATTAATATAATAGTTAATCACATATCATATTCTCATTAGGGTTGAGCATAAAGTCAAATAGTCAACGGTCAACAGTCAACAACCCTAATGAGAATCCGCCGCCTCTGCCTCCCTGTCATCTGTGCATACACACCCGCATCCGCGTTCCGAGGAACACGAATGCAAACTGGATAAATCCAATCCCATAAGGTACACTAGGATCTGGCTTAAACCAAAGCCCGCTAGTGTAAACTGTCCGGACACTGTACGTGCACAAGTGCACGGATGTGACCGAACCCTGTCGCAAAACCATGCGACCTGTCGCAATACCATGCGACCTCTACTCTTTTGCCTAAAGGCGAAAAGCTTTCTGTGTGGGACTCTAAAGACTCGACACTACGCTGGCAGTGGGTTTAACCACAGACCGCAAGCGGCACTAGCTGTGCGTAACGGTCCCCAGGTAATGCCGACAAGAAGACCGACGAGGCGAAACCCATCTGAACTCCTACTGAGCCTGAGTGTGACATTCTCCGTACAGTCCGGTCTGTTCGTCTGATACATCGCATGGCGGGCCTAGGGGGCGGTAAACGTCAGTCCCCCAATAGCGGTACAAGTCGTGCCGGAGCGAAGCCCAAAACACCCTGAGATAACACTGGAAACCTACCAGTATATCTCGTTTGCCAGGGACTACTCGTGTAATGGCTCTCCTAGACACAGCGCGATGTCAACCCCCAATACCGGGAGAGACGAATCCTGTCTAACCGTCACTGCCTCCAAGTGCTTCGGGACTGCACCCAACCACCACCTGTTTGCACGACTCCTTTGAGCCGTGGTAGGGTAGTGATCAAAGTACAGTGGGAACACACCCGAGGCGAAGTGACAGTGTCAAGTCAGCGGACTAAGCTGTACTCATGTCACTTGGGAACTGATAACTGACGATAGGTATAATACCAACTAGTCAGTTCCCGACGAGTCCTGTCCAGTGTACCCGTAACCTAACGAGCACCCGCATACTATCTCAAGTACGACGTACTGATGGCTGTAGGACAGACCGTCTCCCACACTGGGATGAGAAGCGCATGCGCTGGTCTACTCCGGAGTATCGATGCCCTGTCTCGATAGTCCTGCGACCAGGGACCAGCATAAGGATGTGCTTATAGATTACCCAGCCCCACTAGTGTGACGGCCATCACATCGCTGGTAATCAAGCAAAGATCCTAAGGGCTCCACTAATGTGTATAGGTGATATACTAAAATAAACACATGTACACATTGAAGCAGAAACAAACCAAGTAGCATACTACTATTTTGAGCAAGATTGTCAATACAAGGTGAATATCCCAAGCTTCCATTAAGTAATATACATACTAGTATGATACAGTAATGGCCTCTAGGGCATATACACTAACAATCTCCCACTTGCACTAAGGCCATGTACTGGCGTATCGAAGACCTATCATCTCGATCAGCCGCTCGAACTGAGTCTGGGGCAAGGCCTTGGTGAATGGATCTGCAGTGTTATCTTCTGATTTTACTCTCTTTACCTCGATCTCCTGGCGATCAATGATCTCCCTGATCAGGTGGAACCGCCTCAAAATGTGCCTGGACTTCTGATGGGACCTTGGTTCCTTCGCTAAAGCTATAGCGCCGTTGTTGTCACAATACAGCGGTATTTGATCAACACTGGTAGGAACCACCTGAAGTTCCGTGAGGAACTTCTTCATCCAGACAGCTTCCTTTGCGGCATCGCAAGCAGCTATGTACTCCGCTTCCATGGTTGAGTCAGCAACGGTTTCCTGCTTGGAACTCTTCCAGCAAACCGCCCCTCCATTGAGGGTAAAGACATAACCCGACATGGACTTGGAGTGATCTTTGTCACTCTGGAAGCTGGAGTCAGCAAAGGCCTCAATCTGGAGGTCTTTTCCGCCATACACCAAGAACATCTCCTTAGTCCTTCTCAGGTACTTGAGAATGTTCTTTACTGCTATCCAGTGTTTCTCCCCTGGGTCCGACTGATACCGGCTTACAACGCTCAATGCGTATGCTATATCTGGTCTGGTACATAACATCGCATACATAATAGAGCCTACCGCAGATGCGTAGGGTATTGATGACATGCGAGCCCTTTCCAAATCAGTCTTGGGAGACATCTCTTTGGAGAGGGTGATTCCGTGACAAGCCGGTAGATTACCGCGCTTGGAATCCTCCATACTGAATCGTTTCAGTATGGTGTCGATGTACCTTGACTGTGAAAGTCCCAACATCCTTTTAGATCTATCACGATAGATTTGGATCCCCAGAATGTAGTTGGCATCGCCCAGGTCCTTCATGGAGAACCTCTGTGACAAGAATCCTTTGACTGACTGTAGCATAGGAATATCATTTCCTATTAGGAGAATGTCATCGACGTACAAGACGAGGAATACCACATTTCTCCCTACAATCTTACTGTAAATGCATGGTTCATCTGGGTTTTTGACAAAGTCGAATTCTTTGACAGTATCATCAAAGCAGATGTTCCAACTCCGCGATGCCTGCTTAAGTCCATAGATGGACTTGAGCAACTTGCATACTTTACCGCTGCTCCCACTCTGATTGAAACCCTCTGGCTGATCCATATAGACGCACTCTTCTAAATTTCCATTTAGGAAAGCCGTCTTAACGTCCATCTGCCAGATCTCATAATCGTGGAAGGCAGCAATGGCAAGAAGGATCCGAATGGATTTAAGCATGGCTACCGGAGAAAAAGTCTCGTCAAAGTCCAAACCAGGTCTTTGACGAAAACCCTTTGCAACGAGCCTAGCTTTATAGGTTTCAACCTGCCCATCTACACCAATCTTCTTTCTGAAGATCCATTTGCAGCCTACGGGTTTTACCCCTTCTGGAGCAAAGTCCAAAGTCCAAACTTTGTTGGTGTACATGGACTCCATCTCGGTCCGCATTGCATCCAGCCATTTTACCGAGTCACAGCTCTGAATGGCTTGCTGGAAGCTAGTAGGCTCATCATAATCTATGATGCAATCCTCTCTATCCCCGTCTATGAGAAAACCGTAGTATCTCTCGGGCGGATGAGACTGCCTACTACTCCTGCGGAGCGGCGTAGGAATGTCCGGTTCCCCTGAACCTTCTGGTTCTACTAAGGTTTCAGTAATAGCTTGTGGTTCTGGAATTTCTTCCAGTTCTATTGCGCTCCCACTTATCTGATTTTCTAAAAACTCAGTTTCCAAGAAGCGGGCATGACGAGAAACAAGGACTTTTTGCTCCTCTGCGTAATAGAAAAGATACCCCTTGGAGTTCTTTGGGTATCCCACAAACTTGCACTGTACTGAGCGTGCCTCGAGCTTGTCCGCATGCTGCTTTTTTACAAAAGCCGGACATCCCCATGTCTTAAAGGATTTAAGACAGGGTCTCTTCCCACTCCACATCTGGTATGGTGTGGTAGGCACTGTCTTAGTAGGAACTTGGTTCAAGAGATGTGCAGCTGTTTCCAGTGCAAAACCCCAGAAAGATCGCGGTAACTCAGCCTTACTCATCATGGAACGAACCATATCTAATAGGGTTCGATTCCTTCTTTCCGATACACCGTTGTGTTGTGGTGTGTATGGAGGAGTACGCTGAGAGAGAATTCCATTCTCTTTTAAGTAGTCCAGAAACTCGGCACTTAAGTATTCACCACCTCGATCCGATCTTAGGATCTTGATACTTTTGCCTGTTTGTTTTTCTACTTCATTCTTATATTCTCGAAATTTCTCAAAGGCCTCGGATTTGTGCTTCATTAAGAAGACATGTCCAAACCTAGAGAAATCATCTGTGAAAATAATGAAGTATGAATAACCGCTTCGCGCATGTGTAGACATTGGACCACACACGTCACTGTGTATAAGTCCCAAGAGCTCGCTCGCTCTTACTCCGTGTCCAGTGAACGGAGTCTTTATCATCTTTCCCATGAGACAAGATTCACAAGTGGCATAAGACTGGTACTCGAACGGATCCAAGTATCCTTCTTTATGTAACTTAGTCAACCGTGTCTCATTGATGTGACCCAGTCTACAATGCCATAAGAAAGCCTGATTTAATTCTGGAGACTTTCTTTTAAGTGTGTTCTGGACACTGAATATCTGAGCTTGATTCAATACGTATATACCATTATTTAATGTACCTGACCCAATCAGTGCTTGATTTAGGTGGATGTTTACTACATCGCTTACAAAAGCAAAATCATATCCTTCCTTAGAAAGTAAGGATACAGATATGATATTGCAAGTCACACCTGGTACATACAAACAGTCACGCAGAATCAATATCTGCCCAGTTGTCAGTCCTAGGTGATATTCCCCTACGGATACAGCATCCATGCTCATTCCGTTAGCAACCCTGAGAGTCATATCACCTTTCCTGATAACCCTACGGTTTCTCAGACCCTGTAACGAATTACAGATATGAGATCCTGATCCGGTATCCAATACCCAGGAAGTAGGGTTAACTGACAAACAGTTCTCAATTACAAACACACTCGAAGCCGAAGCCACAACATGCTTCGAATTCTGGCTACTGGCTTTACAAGCCCTGCAATCTTTCTGCCATAGTTCATTCCCGTTACAATAGGAACGTCCCTCTTTTACTATATCCAGTCCTGAAACTTTTGCCCTTGTTTTTCCTTTTTCTTCCCTGGTTTCTTTCAGAGTATAAGCAGAGGGCAGGGACTGTTGAATTAGGTCAGTACTTGACCCATTCGCCAACGTGGTCTCCAGGTCCGTGAGCTCAATATAGCTGGTCTCTGTAAGGACGTTGCCCCTTACAGATGACCCGACTGCCAACCTCGCTTGAAGCAATTCGTTCGAGGTCTCATATCTTGCGATACGAGATTGCTCTCCATATAAAACTTTGTTATGGAGGAAGATAGAAACTGAGTCCATCTTCTCGTGCTGCCTCTGGTTTGTACCATCAACTGAGGCTAACACGAGGCACTTGGCTTTCGCACAATCCTTTTCCGATGTCCTGCGGATGTGAACATCCGTGACAGGGGAAACTGGACCTGAGACAGCAGGGTTTAGATTAGTCAAGAGGTGTCCCAGCTTGTCATGGGCAATGGACATCTGGACAGACCTTTGCCAGTCATAACAGTCAGGTTCAGTCATATTTTTATCTAGATGTAACCTAGGCGTGGTCACAGGGTCGCTGCAATTAAGAGAGAGAAGAAGAAACACTCAGCATGATGCTCTTGCAAGTTTAGAGTGGTTTTTAGTTTGTCTAAACAGGATGGCTCCCACTGTTTCTCGAATCCCTCCTCAAACCATAAAGGAATAATTAATCAGGATCAATCCCACCGTACAATACTTGCTTAACCGTTCAGCCAGGCCGGTGTCGGTACTTCGAGGGAGGTTTTCCAACGCTTTCGCGAAGTTCCTTAATTAAAGAACCTCTTTTCCCTGGGGGCGTAGCCCCGCTAACACCTTTCTAGGCACCTACTAGGTTTATAGCATTGATCGTTAAGTGAGAAATTTCCCGAGGAGTAGCATATACTCACAGTAGGATCGGGATCCAAATATCATCGCGTGACGAAACTGAAGGAATCCTACCAGAATCATCACACTCCAAATGGTATGCAAATCTAGCAAGTTTCAGTACTTTTGAAACTCCCGATGTGGATTTTTGCCCCATGCTCTTATGACCTTGACTAAGGCCAACAAATCATAAGTCACATGTCAAGTTCTACCCGTCGTTGTCCAGGTTAATTTGAATCCATCCGTATATACCCTTGACTAAGGCCAACAAAGTAATACGACTGTCCCAAACCAACGCATCTATCTATGCAACATATGAATGTCCACCAGCTACCAATCACTATGCCTTGACTAAGGCCAACAAACATAGCTTGAATACCGTTGAACATTCATATGAAACGACGGAGGGCTACGAATGGTTTTGGCGAAACCGTGAACGTAGTGAACTTGATTTAGTCGATGGAACGAGATAGCTTTTAAATGGAGTGGCTCAAACTCCGCATTTTAAAAGTTTGTTTTTGAAAAGAACCGAGTGGGTTTTCGAAAGTGTTCCAACGACTTATACTTGGTTTATTTTCTTGCATTAGTTCTTTTAATGCATGTTTTGCTTGCATTAGTTCTTTTAATGCGTGATATTCTTGCATTAGTTCTTTTAATGCGTCCCATCAATTAATCCTACCATTGCAGAAAACAACCAAAATATGACGTACGCTTATGCCATTCGCATTCGCCACGGGGCCCCGTCATTACCCGTTAGGTTACTTAACTAACGACAGAGCGGGGGCTGGGCTAGCGCGTCTGTAAAACATAAGCAACGCCTAAATAATATCATATATAGATATACTGCAATGATAAACATTTCAGATCACAGATAAATACATTGGATATACTAGCAATCTGTAATTTGTACGAGCCTGTAACAAAAACAGATAACACGGTCGCGGTGAATAGCCAAAACCCCACCCAAGACCCCTACGGGTGCGGCAAACTACCCGCCAAGTACCCGAAGCGTAGCAACCTCCCTCATCTCCATGAGTAGGCCACTCGACACTTCGGCACACCCGGTAGTTTGTGCACCCCTCCATGGGTCTATCCTAGGAGCAAAAACAGTAAAAAGAAATTATACAATGACGGCTACAACCCCGACCCGGTTGTGCGGCCATACAAATAATTATTACATCAATTTACAAATTTACATGAATTGCAAGAAAAGAAAACTCTCGTCTCACAACCCCCGGCTATTCACCCGCGACAATCCAACATATTTACATACACATTCCAGCACATTACAGATCATGTATAACCCCGACCAATCGACTTATAGCGATTAGCCGACGTTCAATACATGCAAACATCACAGATATAACCATCATAGTCAAAGTGCAGTGAAGTTCGGAAAAAATACGGAATTATAGGACCCCAAAAGGAAATTTCTTTTCTGGAAAATCTGGGCACATATAATATATTTCAAAAATCCCAAAACCAACACAGACACACACTGCACGAAAAACGATGCACAGAAGACGACAAACCGCGGCGCTTCCGCGGCACATGCCTACCTCGTGCGGCGGAAGCGCGGCGGTTTGAACGAAACAGTGGACCGTTTTTCATGGGTGTTCACACAAAACCCTGAGCCGAATTTAGGAGTATAAAGTTTTTCATTTTGACCAGAAAAAATTTCAACAGAAACTCAGATTTTGTAAAAGTTTGGTTTTTTTGATTTTTCCGGTTCCGAACTTCGTTACACTTCACTACCAAGCTAGTTTAAGTTTAGTTAGGCTCTGATACCACTGTAAGTCCACGTTGCGACCCCCGGTTCTTACGGGGAGGCGGAAACGTTATAAAAATCAAATTTTTAGCGCAAGGGGCAACATGGACTAAGCAAGGTCGGGATCTTTGACTAAACTAAAACTAACATACTTAGCTAAAGAGAGTTAGCTACTCGGATGGAGATGGTTATACCTTGCTTGTCTTGAACTCCTTCTCTTCAAGCTCCGATGGTGGTCCGATGGCTCCTTCTCGTCGTCTCCGTACGCCGAAGATAGATCCACTTGAAAGCTCCAACCTTTAGCTCCTTCTTCGTTCTTTGAAGAAACTAGTTCACTTGGTTTGCTAAACCTAGTGAACTAGAATGAGTAGAGAGGAAATAGAATAGGATTTTATCTATGGTTCTTGATTCTCAACTCATGAGACAAGAGAACCATAGATCAAGAGAGGGAGCAAGAGGTTGAGGGTGAGAGCAAGAGGAGAGCTCAAGAACAAGAGAGAGAATGAGCAAGAAAGAATGAGCAACTCTTTTTTTCTTTCACCCTCTCATAATCCAAAGTGATCATAACTCATCATATCAAAAAAGTCTTATGTGATGGTTTGAAGCAACCATAACCTTATCATGTCATGCACTCATTTTACTCAAATGAGCAAGCAAGTAAAAGTCTTTGGCATGAAATGATAACCATGGTTATCATGATGGTCAACTAGTCAAGCCTAGTCAACCGGTCAACAAGTCAACAAAAGTCAACAAAGTCAACAAGTCAACAAAAGTCAACAAGTCAACAACCATATCACCATAATACTTAATTAATATAATAGTTAATCACATATCATATTCTCATTAGGGTTGAGCATAAAGTCAAATAGTCAACGGTCAACAGTCAACAACCCTAATGAGAATCCGCCGCCTCTGCCTCCCTGTCATCTGTGCATACACACCCGCATCCGCGTTCCGAGGAACACGAATGCAAACTGGATAAATCCAATCCCATAAGGTACACTAGGATCTGGCTTAAACTAAAGCCCGCTAGTGTAAACTGTCCGGACACTGTACGTGCACAAGTGCACGGATGTGACCGAACCCTGTCGCAAAACCATGCGACCTGTCGCAATACCATGCGACCTCTACTCTTTTGCCTAAAGGCGAAAAGCTTTCTGTGTGGGACTCTAAAGACTCGACACTACGCTGGCAGTGGGTTTAACCACAGACCGCAAGCGGCACTAGCTGTGCGTAACGGTCCCCAGGTAATGCCGACAAGAAGACCGACGAGGCGAAACCCATCTGAACTCCTACTGAGCCTGAGTGTGACATTCTCCGTACAGTCCGGTCTGTTCGTCTGATACATCGCATGGCGGGCCTAGGGGGCGGTAAACGTCAGTCCCCCAATAGCGGTACAAGTCGTGCCGGAGCGAAGCCCAAAACACCCTGAGATAACACTGGAAACCTACCAGTATATCTCGTTTGCCCTGGCCAGGGACTACTCGTGTAATGGCTCTCCTAGACACAGCGCGATGTCAACCCCAATACCGGGAGAGACGAATCCTGTCTAACCGTCACTGCCTCCAAGTGCTTCGGGACTGCACCCAACCACCACCTGTTTGCACGACTCCTTTGAGCCGTGGTAGGGTAGTGATCAAAGTACAGTGGGAACACACCCGAGGCGAAGTGACAGTGTCAAGTCAGCGGACTAAGCTGTACTCATGTCACTTGGGAACTGATAACTGACGATAGGTATAATACCAACTAGTCAGTTCCCGACGAGTCCTGTCCAGTGTACCCGTAACCTAACGAGCACCCGCATACTATCTCAAGTACGACGTACTGACGGCTGTGAGACAGACCGTCTCCCACACTGGGATGAGAAGCGCATGCGCTGGTCTACTCCGGAGTATCGATGCCCTGTCTCGATAGTCCTGCGACCAGGGACCAGCATAAGGATGTGCTTATAGATTACCCAGCCCCACTAGTGTGACGGCCATCACATCGCTGGTAATCAAGCAAAGATCCTAAGCGCTCCACTAATGTGTATAGGTGATATACTAAAATAAACACATGTACACATTGAAGCAGAAACAAACCAAGTAGCATACTACTATTTTGAGCAAGATTGTCAATACAAGGTGAATATCCCAAGCTTCCATTAAGTAATATACGTACTAGTATGATACAGTAATGGCCTCTAGGGCATATACACTAACAGTTCAGAGATCATGGCACAGATTGGACAGGGCAGATTTTCCGAGTTCGTGATTGATGATCAGGGGATACTGCAATTTGGGACTAGATTGTGCGTACCAGATGCTGAGGGACTGCGGCGTGAGATTCTTGAGGAGTCACATCGATCGGTGTACAGTGTTCATCCGGGTTCCACCAAGATGTACCATGATATGAGAGATGTTTACTGGTGGGACGGAATGAAGATGGACGTCACAAACTTCGTGTCGAGATGCCTGACTTTTCAGCAAGTCAAGGCCGAGCATCAGAGGCCAGCGGGAGAGCTACAGCCATTACCCATTCCTGAGTGGAAATGGGAACTGATTTCTATGGATTTCATTGTGGGTCTATCCAGGACTAGTCGAGGGTATGACTCCATTTGGTTGATCGTGGATCGTTTGACGAAAGCGTCTCACTTCCTGCCGGTGAAGACTACTTTCGGATTTGCTCAGTATGCCCAGATATACATCGACGAGATCGTACGACTGCATAGAGTGCCGACATGTATTGTGTCAGACCGAGGCACCCAGTTCACCAGCCGACTATGGCAGAGGCTTCAGGAGGCTTTGGGCACCCGTTTGAGTTTCAGCCCAGCATTTCATCCGCAGACTGACGGCCAGTCAGAGTGGACTATTCAGACTCTCGAGGACATGCTCTGAGCGAGCATTTTAGACTTTGGTGGTAGCAGGGATCATCATTTACCCTTGGTGGAGTTCTCCTACAACAATAGTTTTCAGGATACTATTCAGATGGCACCTTTTGAGGCCTTGTATGGAAGGAGATGTAGATCGCCCGTCTGTTGGACAGAGCTCAGCGAGAGCAGTATTTTAGGGCCGCAGATCGTACAGAAGACGACCGAGAAGATACAGTTGATTCGAGATAGGATGAGGACAACTCAGAGCAGGAAGAAATCGTATGCTGACAGATGCCGTCGCAGATTAGAGTTCGCTGTTGGCGATCACGTTTTTCTGAGGGTCTCTCCGATGAAGGGAGTGATGAGATTTGGACGGAAGGGGAAGCTTAGCCCCAGATTTATAGGTCCCTTCGAGATCCTCGAGTGTGTGGGCACAGTGGCATATCATTTGGCTCTTCCACCTGACTTCCCAGATGTTCACCCCGTATTCCACGTGTCGATGCTTCGCAGATACCTGCAAGACCCTTCTTATATGATTCAGCATTAGACCGTTCAGCTCGAGCGCGATCTTTCGTTCACCGAGCAACCGGTCGTGATATTGGACCGGTAGGTGAAGAAACTTCGATCAAAGGTCTTGCCATCTGTGAAGGTGCTTTGGCGCAGCCCAAATGGTGAAGAGATCACTTGGGAGGCCGAGGGCGAGATGCGGAAGAAGTTCCCTCATTTCTTTGAAGGTACGCGTAGCTATATTTTTTAAATTCGGGGATGAATTTCTTTAACGGGGGGAGATTGTAACACCTTAGGATGTGATTAGTGACTAATTATACTTTATTGTATGGTTTTTAGTAAAAATTTTACCAAAACGATTTTAAAATATTTTATCAGATTTAATGAATATTTTATTAGAATTTATTTAGGCTTGCACACACTTGTGCATGTAAAGTAGGGTTAAATTGGGGTTAGACCATGATTCGCAACCATGGTGGACTAACCCATTTCTTTTAAGCAAATTTGAAAATTTATTAAGTGTTTTGGTTATTTGTTTTTTTTTAAATGGAAATGATTTGGTTTTGGTTGACTTGGAAAGAGAGAGAGGGAGAGAGAGAGGGCATCATGGCTTGAGCCATGCTCTCATTTAATGAGGAGAGAGAGGGGGGTTTGACTCTCTCATATCTCTCACATTTCTTTGTTTCTCTAGCAAACACTCATTCCTCACTTCTCACTCTCACTCACTCACACAACACCCACAGCAGCAGCAGCAGAAGCCATACCAGCCTCAGCAGCATCAGCACAAGCAGCAGCAGCTTCAGGAGGCAGCAGCAGCAACATGCAGCAACAGCAGTAGCAAGCAGCAACAGCAGGAGCAAGCATCCTTTCTCTTCTTCTTCTTCTCCTTCTCCTTGCACCTAGGGTCTAGTGAGGTATACTTCTTAGACTTAACATCCTAGCTTACTGTCACGTCCCAAAAGTACGGAACATGACCGACACTTAGACTACGAACGTCTCAAGGCGTACGTATGCTAAGTAAGCCGAACCCAGAAATCCAAACCAAGAGAAGTAGTAGAGAGTAGGAAGAAACATATCAAAACAACCTGTATGCATCATAATATACAACGCCTAAAGGCGAGGATCACAGCAGAATGAAACTCAACAACAAGAAACCCAGAGAAAATATAACGCACGACTCTAAGGTCGAAAGAATAAACATCACTGGTCTCTATCTCAAATAAGTATATGTTTGGTTGATGGAACTTCTAGATACAACTGAATATAATATACAATGTATAATGATGGGTATGATACAAATAACCCACCTACTAGCAAGTCACCCGAAAGGAACAGTGCTCGCAAGCCGTAATGGAACCTGTACGGCAACACCTGCAAGAAACTGGGGCACAACGGGGGTGAGTTGCCAACTCGTGAGTAGAAAAAGATCTACGAACAGAAAATCGCATGTATGACGCAATCCTAGGTTATACGATCATAATATATAATCCTTAATATAACCAGCAATCTCTAACCATGTCTAGGGTAAACATCTAACCCAAGTGTAAGCCCATGTGCCTGTGTCGGTGCATCAGGTGGCAATATATCATATAAATGATGTATGAATGCGTGAAACAGAATGCATGTACTGAAGAAAACTGCTTTCATAAATCTGTGAGGTTCCTGTATTTTAAAATGAGGTATCATAATGAAATCAGCATAAAACAGTGCCTAGCATCGGCACAAAACATAAATCTCAATATCTCGATATCCCTGTATCACAATCTCTATACCTCAATATCTCAAATCTCAATATCTCAATCATAATATCCAGGGCGCCGTCAGTCCAGATCGGCCCCTACCATCCATCTCATGACTACGACGGTATCCTCCGGATATCCGACATGTCGGGTAATATCACCGGTCGGTCGTGCTCCCCTGCCAGGCTCAACGCCATCTCCTGCGATCTTCTTGCCCCGGGTACCGCACCGGGGCTACCATGTACCCGAAATGGTTCATCCGCCTCCTCGAATCGGGTCTCGAAATCCATCAGCAAAACTCATGGTGGAAGACTCATACATCATGGAAAAAACCGGATTTATTTAAAAAGAGAGAAAGCAGTTTATATATATGTTTTGCGGTTTTCCTCCAAATCCAGAAAATCTCATGGAAACCCGAATCCAAATCATCAATAGCATGTGAAATCATAAATATAAGCATGAGAATCCATAAATGCAGCATATAATGAATAACAGTATGCATGAAGTGACAAGTGATAGCTACAATGTCAAGTTAACATATAAGGCAAGCATACTAATATCATGTCACTACTAGCTAGCAAGCTAAATCAAGCAATAATATTTTCTAAATGTTCGTGACATGGAAGTTACCGATGAAGATGTGTGTGAGCCGACAAATAAGTGTACGTGGTACATACGCATCATCGGTAATGGTGCTGGTGTCCTAACAGCAGGATATCAATAATGAAGTATGAATCATAACAGTATGCGATGCAGAACAACAATAATAATATGCGGGAGCTGAAATATTGAACACCATGATCGCTAAACTGTATCTAAGGTCATAAAAGTCATATAGCTACACTATTACGAGGCTGAGCTAAAGCTAACAGTATGTTAGGGAAAACCGCCTAACCTCTGAGTCGATATATGTATATGTATATATAGTCGGTGATCCGCCTCAATAATATCACATCCGATAACATATCTCTCTAATCAGTTATTCCCAAATCAAGAGTGCGGATCAAACATCAATTTATAGCTCGTACGTAAATCCGTCGTACGGCCTCCCCAAATCTGGGTACGGGTCAATATCATATTTGTCATATCATTCATCGAGTATTCTCTTTATCAAATATCATCATCTGGGTACTGAACTAAGTCTGGTACAATGCTAACATCATCACTATAATCAAGATCTGACTACTGATCGACAGTCTAGTATAAATCGAAATTATCATCACATATTGTCACAAGAGTATACATCCCCCAAGGCGGCCTATCACAAGTATCCTGTCATATCATGTCATATCATATCTCATAACATAATCACATGTCGACCACATAATATATGTGTCACTATTACTATGGCATCATCATTCCCAAAATCCACTAAAGTATCAAGACGTATCTTAATCATGAATTTTACCGTCATAACTTGTCATATCACCGAAATCATAATCTCAGATCAAACTCCTCGACTCATATCAATCCCATGTATCATCCTCAAATCCGTATGTGAGCACATAATCCCAAACCCATGTGAACACATTTCTATATAGAATCCCAAAACCACATATGAAATAAGGATGTATGCAAGCATGTATATGTGTGTATGTATGTGTAGAGCACCCACTACCCTAAGGTTTCATAACCTTTCACCAATCCAATATACCAATATCTATTTAAACATCAACAATTAATCTCAACAACGTATAATGAATTGTTGGTGTGTATACGCATCCGTATACATCACCACGGACTGCGGGGGTCTATACGCCATCCACCCGACTTCTCCCCATATATATAAATCTACTCGCCTTGTTATGTGTGCCGGTGCTGATGTCGCCGTTTGCATCTCCAACGCCTCGACGCCACGTGGGGTACCTACAAAGATATCAGACGCTAAAACACATGAAAATCACATCGGAAACCAAAATGGTGCACGCTACGCCCCTAGGTAAAAACCTGTGGCCTCGTGTGCAAACACAGTCAATGCTCACTAGTCGTTGGCGTTCAAACGCCACCCGACGGAAACGAATCATCGAATACCAAAAACCATACAAAAACAAGTCGTAAATCATACGCCAACTCATGCAAATGAACCCAGATTTTACCCTAACTGGAAACAGTCAAAACTAGACATACAGGGGGTCAAGTTTACATGAAATAGGGCTGTGCACGCAAAACGAGGGGGGTTTCACCCTGGTCTGGACGCAAATTGCGGCCAGGGGGATTAAATTTGCGGCTGGGACTTTGAGATGGTGGCTAGGGCTTTGGGTAGTGGTTCCAGGGTGCCTGCACAGCTCACTGCCAAGTCAATTTTACTCTAGGAGGTCCCGGGTGAAAGCTGGTCTCAGAAAGGTCACAAAATCGACGAAAACGCTAATTTACACCAAGTCGAACAACTCTGGTAACTAACTAGAGATCTGGGGTTTCTTGGTTACAATGGTCTCAAATACACCTAATAAGGTTACCCTGACAATCGAAACCATCTCTTGGCCAAACCTCACTCAAAATTCCTAAACTAGCACTAGATCTCAAATATAACAGTAGATTTCAGCTAATAACCCATAACTTAACAAGATAGGAGTTGGTTGTGAGATTATACCTCAAGAAACTCCTAGAATGCAGGAGAAAAGAGGATGAAGAAAAGAGTAGGGGTGGTTGCTGCTGAAGTTCCTGCCTGAGGCCGATCTCCTGTCTGGTTGCAGTTGCTGATGCTGCATCTGCTTCTTGCAACTTCTCTTTTGCTTTTCCTTTGCTGTTGTAGTAGTAGTTGGGGCTGTGGTTTTGTTGTGGGGGTTGAGTTGTGGTATGATGAGGGTGTGGGGTTTTAGTATGATGATGGTGTTGTGGGGTGTTGGTTGGAATAAGGTTGCTGCTGTTGTGGCTGATAGAAAATGTGGCTGAAAATGTGCTGAGACTGTTTTATTGGTGTTGTGTTGAAGGGGCTGCTGCTGATGTATGGTTCCAGCATAAGGATGAGTTGATATGGGGGCTAA
The DNA here is from genome assembly GCA_030015575.1 of Agapanthus africanus. Lineage (NCBI taxonomy): Eukaryota > Viridiplantae > Streptophyta > Magnoliopsida > Asparagales > Amaryllidaceae > Agapanthus > Agapanthus africanus. Next base: position 558,502,289 of record CM057338.1, read on the forward strand.
TGTGGTGATAAAGGGGGCTGAAGTGATGAAAAGGGGGGCTGAAGCCGTTACATCAGCTGCTATTGCAGCAGATATGGCTGAAAGGTGTTGATGGAGGGGCTGAAGTGTGCTGATGGGTTGATATGGGGGCTGAAAAGTGTGCTAAGGTGCTAGGGGCTAGTGGCTGCATCTATTGGGGGCTGAGGTAGCTGTTGATGTGAGGGCATGGGGCTGATATGGTGTATCAGCAGCTGATGTAGGGGCTGTTTTTGTGGCTGAATTCTGGGCAGGAATTGGGCTGAAGCAAGGTTATAGCAGCTGCTGCTGCTGGAATTCTTTAAGGGGGGTTGTCATTGTGTGAGGGTGAGAGGGGGAGGTGTGAGGGAAAGCAAGAACTTTTGAAATGAGATGGAACATGACCCATCCTAGAGCCACCTTTCTCTCTCTCTCTCAATGCTAGCATACACAAGCCATCAAATCCTTTCTCACCACATTAGGTCAACTAACCATAATCACCCTTAACCATACTAAAACCCTTAATTAAGCCAATTAACCTAATCAAATGGTTCAACCCACCATGGTCATCTAAGCATGGTTCAACCCTAGGCTACCATGAGTCCAAAACATGAAACAAGTGTAGAAAATGATATGTGCACATTTTGCACAAAAGCCAAAAATCCAATTAGCGATTTTTAATCGCGATTAACACGAACATAGTATATACTCCATCATAAAAACTGTAAAATTTCCACAAAATACCCAAATTTGAAATTTCCAAAATTTTCTCCGGAATTTTCACCATTTATCGGTATTTAATTATACCGACTATTAAAATATTCATTAAAAATTAATATTTAATTTTGTAAATTCCCAAAAATAATATTTTATTTATTTGAAATGTTACAGTCTTCCCCCCTTAAAGAAATTCGATCCCCGAATTTAAATTTAAACCTCCAAATTCCAAAACATTTCAATAAAATATCCAAGTCAACGGGGCTCCGAAATCATCAATACATAACAGGCATCATAGCGCAATACATGCGCACGAGTAACGAGCAGATAACTCGAAATCAAAACTCCGTCAAGCATCCCCAATCATCAGAGTCAAGGTGAAATACAAATGCCAAATCCAAACAAAGCCGATATGCTAGAAATCGGAACTATACATGTAAATATATGAAGGAAATGCATGCCAAATTCCTTAAGGTAGATGTGCAATGCGCATAGCACTGCACAGTGGCGGGCGTCTCTATAAGAAATAATCATATATGTATATATCTTTGTTTAATATGCACGTCCCGCCGTTTTGATAATAATTTAGAAGGGTTCCCTCGTTTTAAACGTTTCGTGTCGTACCGGACACGTGGGTAAATAATGAGACTATAGCTAGCTTTTGGAAATCCCTTTGAAATCTATCAATGCATGCAAAACACACTCAGGTACTGTCATCTGACTAGTCCTGCTTAGTACAAAAACAAATCACATCAACACAAAAATGTACTGCTCCATAAGAAATCTGTCCCAAAAATGTGCATATGAATACTACGTGCGTCTGGTGCGCACGGAAATCCAAAATCCATACATGTGCCAAGCAGGTGCACAAAAACAACATCAAGGTGCAACAGTTGTGCACACAACATCGGTCATAGGCAACGTGTGTGCCTGACAGCAAAATCAGGTGCATTTGACATGCACGAAAATCCCGATTTAGTGCTTCTGGTGTGCACCAAATCTTATCTCATAACGTGCGCCCGACATGCGCAAAAATCTAAATCCGGTGCATCCATCATGCACGAAACCATGAAATCCAATATCAAGCGCCAAACATGCGCAAAACCAATCTGGTGCATCAAGTGCACAAAACAAATATCGAGCATCACCCTCGAATCGAAATCCAGTGCATCCAAGTGCACAAAATACATGTCACTGCACTGCAAGCATATGTGAACTATACCGAGTGCAAAAACCAAATCTTGTGCGTGTATACGCACAAAATCAACTCAAATGTCTAAAACCAATAAAATCATAAATATAGGAAACCAAGGCACGAAAACGATATCAAGTGCAACAACTGTGCAAAATCGTAAATCCTCAATCATCAAAATCAAATCATGCGAATAAATCGTCAAGATACCGAAATCAAGTATGGCAGAGTAGTTCCGCTCAAGCACATCCTCCACAAATCTCTGGCCAACTGTCGTGCTCACTCATAGCATGTCCCGTCGATGATCCTGAACTCTGGCCTGCTGGTGTGCATAACATGACCACTCCTGGGTCCAAGTCTTCTCGTAATTCATTCCAGAAAGGTCCTCGTCTTCCCTGTAGGTTATCAATCTCACGATCCATCGGCTCATCGCCCCTTTCAGGTATGCTAACGGGGACGATTCTGTTTTGGCACTTCTCTAGTCATCTCTCGGTCAATCATCGCGACCACTCGTAAGGCAGCATGTCACCGGCGTCGGCCTCTGGCTCTCTGAATGTACATAGCACATCTGATCCTGGGTGCAAAATATCGTTGCAGCAGTGTCCTGGAAGGAATCCTGCTCACGGTCTCTTCCAAGTCTCGTCTCTGCCAACTGTCCGGAAGTCATCGTCCATTACTACATCTGCTTCTTGTTCCGGAACGGCTGCATACTCATCGCGACTCCTTCTAGAAGGTATATCCAGTTACAATGCCTCGATATGCGCATCGCATCTCTGGTGTCGGCGAAGTGGAACATCGTCTCATCCCGATCTGGTACGAACCTCTTACTCCACTTTTCTCTAATGTCGACTGCTTCGGACTCGTCTCGTCGTGGCTGCATGGACTGAGCTCCAATGGCTATCCTCGTATCTGGAGTCTCCCAAGAAATGCATCTCACCACCTAGCATCCGAATTAAGTCGAGCCATCCGATCGAGTCGTCAAAACCTCATAATCCCCCAAGAGCTCAACATCTTGGGTACAATATAATAGTATCGAGTACATACCTCAGCATCGGTGGTCCAGCCGTAGAAGGGCAAACCCAAGCCTCACTAATGGCGCCGCAGAACTGTCGCAAACCCTAAGGTTCAAAGGCTTTCATACGGTCATTAAGTCGAGTTAGGGTTTCATTCTTCTAGAGGGACCATAGAATTGCCTGCATGTCTTTCCGAATACTTTAAACTTGGAATAATAGGTTTCTGACATTCGATCGTCTCTGTCGACTCTCAACGTCTCCGCGTGAAGTCGTCTCTAGCTGGAGTCAATTTATCTGATGACCTCGCATCGGGGTAGCGAACAAACCACATGTCCTAGTCATTCACCCTCGGTGACTAGCGACCTTCTATAATCTCTTAGTACAATCTCGTACTGCAATAGCTCCAACATCTGGGGCGATATCTCGTCATTCGCAGCACAACTGGCTCTCTCGTCTGCACGCTAAACAGTGCCTCAATCATCGTGAATGAGCTGTACATCAACGGTCATCAAAATCTGGATGGCCTCTGTCAGTGGCTCAATCCTCTGGTGCTGATCTGCACGTCTGAGTAATCTCATACAACGATCCATCCAACGCTCGTGGCACAAAGCACAATCAAAAGACACATTTCTGTAATCGTGTGTCGCCGGAGTCATGCCCTGGTCAGTTCTCGTTCGTAACGAGCTCGTGCTGACCGCAACTCTAGCCGTAGCTCTTCCTGCCAGTAATCGTGGCAGCAAAACCATAACCGCTACCGATGAGGCTAGATCAGGAAGGAATATGATACTGAACAAAGAAATGTACATCCTAAGGCTTCTTAAGTGGAGTGGCGTATCGTAAATATGCCGCGGAACATACCAACGGTACGTCACTCTACTTTAGTCACCTATTCCATCAACCAAGGGTCATCCTACGCTCCGAAGGTAAAACCTAACGCTCTGATACCAACTTTGTCACGTCCCAAAAGTACGGAACATGACCGGCACTTAGACTATGAACGTCTCAAGGCGTACGTATGCTAAGTAAGCCGAACCCAGAAATCCAAACCAAGAGAAGTAGTAGAGAGTAGGAAGAACCATATCAAAACAACCTGTATGCATCATAATATACAACGCCTAAAGGCGAGGATCACAGCAGAATGAAACTCAACAACAAGAAACCCAGAGAAAATATAACGCACGACTTTAAGGTCGAAAGAATAAACATCACTGGTCTCTATCTCAAATAAGTACATGTTTGGTTGATGGAACTTCCAGATACAACTGAATATAATATACAATGTATAATGATGGGTATGATACAAATAACCCACCTACTAGCAAGTCACCCGAAAGGAACAGTGCCCGCAAGCCGTAATGGAACCTGTACGGCAACACCTGCAAGAAACTGGGGCACAACGAGGGTGAGTTGCCAACTCGTGAGTAAAAAAAGATCTACGAACAGAAAATCGCATGTATGACGCAATCCTAAGTCATACGATCATAATATATAATCCTCAATATAACCAGCAATCTCTAACCATGTCTAGGGTAAACATCTAACCCAAGTGTAAGCCCATGTGCCTGTGTCGGTGCATCAGGTGGCAATATATCATATAAATGATGTATGAATGCATGAAACAGAATGCATGTACTGAAGAAAACTGCTTTCATAAATCTGTGAGGTTCCTGTATTTTAAAATGAGGTATCATAATGAAATCAGCATAAAACAGTGCCTAGCATCGGTACAAAACATAAATCTCAATATCTCGATATCCCTGTATCACAATCTCTATACCTCAATATCTCAAATCTCAATGTCTCAATCATAATATCCAGGGCGCCGTCAGTCCAGATCGGCCCCTACCATCCATCTCATGACTACGACGGTATCCTCCGGATATCCGACGTGTCGGGTAATATCACCGGTCGATCGTGCTCCCGTGCCAGGCTCAACGCCATCTTCTACGATCTTCTTGCCCCGGGGTACCGCACCGGGCCCACCATGTACCCTAAACGGTTCATCCGCCTCCTCGAATCGGGTCTCGAAATCCATCAGCAAAACTCATGGTGGACGACTCATACATCATGGGAAAAACCGCATTTATTTAAAAAGAGAGAAAGCAGTTTATATATATGTTTTGCGGTTTTCCTCCAAATCCAGAAAATCTCATGGAAACCCGAATCCAAATCATCAATAGCATGTGAAATCATGAATATAAGTATGAGAATCCATGAATGCAGCATATAATGAATAACAGTATGCATGAAGTGACAAGTGATAGCTACAATGTCAAGTTAACATATAAGGCAAGCATACTAATATCATGTCACTACTAGCTAGCAAGCTAAATCAAGCAATAATATTTTCTAAGTGTTCGTGACATGGAAATTACCGATGAAGATGTGTATGAGCCGACAAATAAGTGTACGTGGTACATACGCATCATCGGTAATGGTGCTGGTGTCCTAACAGCAGGATATCAATAATGAAGTATGAATCATAACAGTATGCGATGCAGAACAACAATAATAATATGCGGGAGCTGAAATATTGAACACCATGATCGCTAAACTGTATCTAAGGTCATAAAAGTCATATAGCTACACTATTACAAGGCTGAGCTAAAGCTAACAGTATGTTAGGGAAAACCGCCTAACCTCTGAGTCGATATATGTATATGTATATATAGTCGGTGATCCGCCTCAATAATATCACATCCGATAACATATCTCTCTAATCAGTTATTCCCAAATCAAGAGTGCGGTAAATCCGTCGTACGGCCTCCCCAAATCTGGGTACGGGTCAATATCACATTTGTCATATCATTCATCGAGTATTCTCTTTATCAAATATCATCATCTGGGTACTGAACTAAGTCTGGTACAATGCTAACATCATCACTATAATCAAGATCTGACTACTGATCGACAGTCTAGTATAAATCGAAATTATCATCACATATCGTCACAAGAGTATACATCCCCCAAGGCGGCCTATCACAAGTATCCTGTCATATCATGTCATATCATATCTCATAACATAATCACATGTCGACCACATAATATATGTGTCACTATTACTATGGCATCATCATTCCCAAAATCCACTAAAGTATCAAGACGTATCTTAATCATGAATTTTACCGTCATAACTTGTCATATCACCGATATCATAATCTCAGATCAAACTCCTCGACTCATATCAATCCCATGTATCATCCTCAAATCCGTATGCGAGCACATAATCCCAAATCCATGTGAACACATTTCTATATAGAATCCCAAAACCACATATGAAATAAGGATGTATGCAAGCATGTATATGTGTGTATGTATGTGTAGAGCACCCACTACCCTAAGGTTTCATAACCTTTCACCAATCCAATATACCAATATCCATTTAAACATCAACAATTAATCTCAACAACGTATAATGAATTGTTGGTGTGTATACGCATCCGTATACATCACCACGGACTGCGGGGGTGCTATACGCCATCCACCCGACTTCTCCCCATATATATAAATCTACTCGCCTTGTTATGTGTGCCGGTGCCGATGTCGCCGTTTGCATCTCCAACGCCTCGACGCCACGTGGGATACCTACAAAGATATCAGACGCTAAAACACATGAAAATCACATCGGAAACCAAAATGGTGCACGCTACGCCCCTAGGTAAAAACCTGTGGCCTCGTGTGCAAACACAGTCAATGCTCACTGGTCGTTGGCGTTCAAACGCCACCCGACGGAAACGAATCATCGAATACCAAAAACCATACGAAAACAAGTCGTAAATCATACACCAACTCATGCAAATGAACCCAGATTTTACCCTAACTGGAAACAGTCAAAACTAGACATACAGGGGGTCAAGTTTACATGAAATAGGGTTGTGCACGCAAAACGAGGGGGGTTTCACCCTGGTCTGGCCGTAAATTGCGGCCAGGGGGATTAAATATGCGGCCGGGACTTTGAGATGGTGTCTAGGGCTTTCGGTAGTGGTTCCAGGGTGCCTGCACAGCTCACTGCCAAGTCAATTTTACTCTAGGAGGTCCCGGGTGAAAGCAGGTCTCAGAAAGGTCACAAAATCGACGAAAACGCTAATTTACACCAAGTCGAACAACTCTGGTAACTAACTAGAGATCTGGGGTTTCTTGGTTACAATGGTCTCAAATACACCTAATAAGGTTACCCTGACAATCGAAACCATCTCTTGGCCAAACCTCACTCAAAATTCCTAAACTAGCACTAGATCTCAAATATAACAGTAGATTTCAGCTAATAACCCACAACTTAACAAGATAGGAGTTGGTTGTGAGATTATACCTCAAGAAACTCCTAGAATGCAGGAGAAAAGAGGATGAAGGAAGGAGGAGGGGTGGTTGCTGCTGAAGTTCCTGCCTGAGGCCGATCTCCTGTCTGGTTGCAGGTGCTGATGCTGCATCTGCTTCTTGCAACTTCTCTTTTGCTTTTCCTTTGCTGTTGTAGTAGCAGTTGGGGCTCTGGTTTTGTTGTGGGGGTTGAGTTGTGGTATGATGAGGGTGTGGGGTTGTATTATGATGATGGATTTGTGGGGTGTTGGTTGGAATAAGGTTGCTGCTGCTGTGGCTGATAGAAAATGTGGCTGAAAATGTGCTGAGACTGTTTTATTGGTGTTGTGTTGAAGGGGCTGCTGCTGATGTATGGTTCCAGCATAAGGATGAGTTGATATGGGGGCTAATGTGGTGATAAAGGGGGCTGAAGTGATGAAAAGGGGGGCTGAAGCTGTTACATCAGCTGCTATTGCAGCAGATGTGGCTGAAAGGTGTTGATGGAGGGGCTGAGGTGTGCTGATGGGTTGATATGGGGGCTGAAAAGTGTGCTAAGGTGCTAGTGGCTGCATCTATTGGGGGCTGAGGTAGCTGTTGATGTGAGGGCATGGGGCTGATATGGTGTATCAGCAGCTGATGTTGGGGCTGTTTTTGTGGCTGAATTCTGGGCAGGAATTGGGCTGAAGCAAGGTTATAGCAGCTGCTGCTGCTGGAATTCTTTAAGGGGGGTGTCATTGTGTGAGGGTGAGAGGGAGAGATGTGAGGGAAAGCAAGAACTTTTGAAATGAGATGGAACTTGACCCATCCTAGAGCCACTTTTCTCTCTCTCTCTCAATGCTAGCACACACAAGCCATCAAATCCTTTCTCACTACACTAGGTCAACTAACCCTAATCACCCTTAACCAAGATAAAACCCTTAATTAAGCCAATTAACCTAATCAAATGGTTCAACCCACCATGGTCATCTAACCATGGTTCAAACCTAGGCTACCATGAGTCCAAAACATGAAACAAGTGTAGAAAATGATATGTGCACATTTTGCACAAAAGCCAAAAATCCAATTAGCGATTTTTAATCGCGATTAACACCAACATAGCATATACTCCATCATAAAAACTATAAAATTTCCCCAAAATGCCCAAATTTAGAATTTCCAAAATTTTCTCTGGAATTTTCACCATTTATCGGTATTTAATTATACCGACTATTAAAATATTCAATAAAAATTAATATTTAATTATGCAAATTCCCAAAAATAATATTTTATTTTTTTGAAATGTTACACTTACTAAACTTATGTGTTAATTAGCATCGGTTAGTGTTAAATATGAGTTTAGTGCGAGAAATGGTGATTAGTATGGATTTTTGGCCAAGTGATGATTTTGGTGGTTAGCTTAACTTAACTAAGTGTTATTAGGCCCTTTAAACTGAGATTTAAAACCAGATTTCACTAAAATACCATAGGGTTTCATTTAGTGTAAAATTTAACGTTTTAAAGCAAAATTTAGCCTTTCTGTGACCTGCCGTTGACCCGTATGCTTTAGACAAAAACTGAGAATACTGGAGCATGCACACTAGACTTAGCCCACACACACAAAGCACGAGCCCCAAATTCCCAACCTGGGCCGCCGAAATATTCGTTCTGGCCGCAATTTGCAGCCAGATGAGGGATCTGGGTGTTTGGGTTTGTTGAGTTGGTGTCTACTCTATTTTTAAGGTCTGTGGTATATGCATCTTTTTAAGTTTTCACCCGAGTCAAAATCTAGAGCGTTTTATCGTTTTTCCTCTACGTTTAGTTCGCGCGACACGTGTGATACATGAGTGGGTTTAGTGTTTGCTGCGTATCGCGGCGTGTCGAGATAGTTTCAGACGCGTATACACACGTTTCAGCGTATCGGATACACGCGCGTTTAGTTCGCGATGCGAGTTTCTCGTTTGGTTTCGATATCGCGCTTTTGTAGGATTTTTGCTAATATGTATTCTTTGTGTAAATTTTTGGTTCGCAGGTGGGTACGTCGGACGCCGCAAAGAATGGGAAACAGGTGGTCAGCTACGCTTAGCACGAGACCAGTTGAGTAGATTTAACATCTACGGGGAAATCTCCCGTATGGCGTAAAGCGTCGGGGCGTGTTAGGATATTCTAGTCGTATATATATTCATATATACCATTGTAGCATACCCATTTCTTGTTGCATATATAAATGGTAGTTAGATGACACTGCACTATCACTAACGGTTTAAGCTGCACGATCACTATTTGTATAATACACTCACACCGTTAGTGATTGCCATGACAGTCGCACTATAATATTGCTACAAATCATATATCATTTGACTACCGCATCATTGATGATTAGATATGACTTTGTCACATATTGGCATATATTTACTTTGATATCTTCATACTTGCGCACATGCACACTGTATATTCATATTAATGCATACATTCATTGATATATCCCTACTTGCGCACATGCACGCTGTATATTCATAGTAGTGCTTACATACATCGATATCTTTATACTTGCGCACATGCACACTGTATATTCATATTAGTGCATACATTTATTGATATATCCCTACTTGCGCACATGCATGCTGTATATTCATAGTAGTGCTTACATACATCGATATCTTTATACTTGCGCACATGCATACTGTATATTCAAATTACTGCATACATTCATTGATATATCCCTACTTGTGCACATGCACGCTGTATATTCATAGTAGTGCTTACATACATTGATATCTTCATACTTGGGCACATGCACACTATACATCCATATTAGTGCACACATACATTACTACACTCATATTTGCGTATATATCCACTTGCACATCCATACCTATATACATGCATATGTTACATACAGGGATGATATTGACTTGATTTCTAGAAAATAGGAACCGCACGAGATATTTTCAATACTGGATCATTTTAGAGCGATTTTCCCTTTTTACTCTTAGTGTCATACGACACATTGCATGGATTTACGCATTGAGTTTTGGATTCATGTGATTTATGAATTTGAGAACCGTGGTATTATTTTAAGGAAATACGCACTATTTTAAAAACCCGGTTTCTCCTGATATAATATTTCAGTGCATCCACCATGCGTTTTCTCGGTTCTGAGACGTGTGATATGTGAACCCGAATCGAGGAGCTGGATGAGGCCGATTGCAGGTACATGGTGGACCCGGTATGGTGCCCCGTGGCGAGAACGGATCGCTATGCAGTAGACGGTGAGCCTGGCAGACGGACTACTACCTACCGGTGATTGGTTGGACCTGACGGTTATCCGGAGGATACTGACCAGAGTCGATAGATGGATATGGGACGACCCGTACTGCCGGGGCCGAGGGCCGATACCACAAACGGAGTACGTGGGCCGATCCGGACTGACGGATCCCGATACTTGAGGATTTCCGTGTCGATGCTGGACACGATGATTTGATGATATTTTCGAGTGCCGATATTGGGCACTCACAATTTCATGAAATGTACAGGATTTGAGGGCCGATTAGAGTGACGGCGCCTGAGTTTTACTGGGATTTAGGTGTATTTGATAGACACCGGTTATTTTTCCACGTTGACATTCCGTGTAGATGTTATTTATTCTCATGCTCAGTATTCAGTATTATACATCTCATCCTGTATCTGTAGTACTTGATAGAGTACTTTTGCACGACTATTGCATACCCTGCTCATCCTATATAGATGTTATTAGATTGCATTTGCTATGCATGATTATCGCATACCCTGCTCATCATACAGAGATGTATTAGATCGCACGTGTTGCCTGATTATTGTTCATCCAGCTCATCATATAGATGTTATCTGTTGGTATAGGTTAGAGTATCGCAGTACGTGCATACTCGCGATTACCTTTATATGTTATCAACTATTCACGAGTTGGCAACTCACCCCCGTTGTGCCACAGTGTTTTCAGGTTGCCCCTCGGAGTAGTCGCGGCGGGGCTACTTTCTTGCATATTTTGGTATGGATACCACTGCAGTTGGCGCGTGAGCACTTTTGCTGATAGGTGGGTTTTTACGGTATCCGTTTATTTTCCAGTTGAATACACTGTTGTATCTGGTACTCTCCATCTACTATTCATGTTTTGACTTAGAGACCAGTTGTGAGGACGATGTATATTATTTTGTACTCTGGTGTCGAGCTCGTTGTGGGCCAATTTTATTTATGCAGTTTTATCTTTCATATTGTCTTCACTTATTTTTACTCATTCTTCGCTACGGCTTCATATATTATTATTGTGGTGATTGATTCCGCTGTTGGGCGTGATTGCTCCCGTTTGGGATGCTTTATTCTTATTGTATCTCATTTTTATTTATATCTTGCCTTATACCCGATTTCGGGGCTGGTTTTTACAAATGAAATGTTGCCAAATTTTTTTAAAGAAAATAACAAACTTTAATGATTGTTACTCGAGTTTTCTAAATATTTTTAAACCAATGTTTTCAACACTCACTACTTTTAATGGTTTTGATTTTTGGGTTTCGGCTTACTTAGTCGCGTTACGCCTGTAGACGTTACGTGGTTAAGTGCCGGTTACGGGCTGAACTTCGGGTCATGAAAAAATAATATATAAAGGTAATCGCAAGTATGCACGTACTGCAATACTCTAACATGTGTAATCTGATAACATCTATATGATGAACTGGTTATGCAATAACCATGCATAACATGTGCAATCTGATAACATCTATATGATGAACTGGGTATGCAATAACCATGCATAACATGTGCAATCTGATAACATCTATATGATTAACTGGGAATGCAATAACCATGCATAACATGTGCAATCTGATAACATCTATATGATTAACTGGGAATGCAATAACCATGCAAGGTACTCTATCAGGTACTATGACTACATGATGCAATGCATAACCATTAATGCTGAGCATGGGATAAAATATCATCTACACGAATCATCATCGTCGAAAAACCCGTTGTCTACCAAAAACACCCCAAAATCCCAACAACTCAGGCACCGTCAATCCTATCGGCCCTCAATATATGTCTGTCATAACCTCTAGACGGTATCCTCCGGATATCCGTTGGGCTCTATACTATCACCGGTAGGTACTAGTCCCTCCGCTGGGATCACCGTCTATCTATACGAGTCTTCTTGCCCCAGGGTACCATACCGGGTCCACCATGTACCTGCAGACGGTGCCTACCACTCCTCGAATCGGGTATACTCACACAAGCTCTCAGAACCAAGAAAACTCATGGAATACGCACCAAATATCATATCAAGAGAAACCGGGTTTTCAAAACAAAGCATACTTTCTTGAAATAATACCTCGGTTCTCAAATCCATAAATCACATGAAATCCAAAACTCAATGCGTAAATCCACGCTATGAGACATATGCAGCATAAAATCATACTATGAGCACAAAGGGGAAAACCGCTCTTTTAAATGGATCCGGTTTTGAAAATATCTCATGCGGTCCCCAATTCTCCAAAATCAAAGCCAGCATCATCTATGTATGTGCAATAAGCATGTAAGTAGGCATGGATGCACAAAGATATATGTACGCAAGTATGAGTGGACAATATGTGTGGGCGCCAATATCGATGTACAAGAGGTATATACGCAAGCATGAGTGTACAATATGTATATGTGCCAATATGGATGTAGAAGTGGTATATACGCAAGCATGAGTATACACTATGTATATGTGCCAATATGGATGTACAAGTGGTATATACGCAAGCATTAGTGTATAATATGTATATGTGCCAATATGGATGTACAAGTGGTATATACGCAAGCATGAGTGTACAATATTTATATGTGCCAATATGGATGTACAAGTGAGTATATACATAAGTATGAGTGTACAAAATGTATGTGCGCCAATATGGATGTACAAGTGGGCATCTACGCAAATATGAGTGTACAATATGTATGTGCGCCAATATGGATGTACAAGTGGGTATATACGCAAGTATGAGTGTACAATATGTATATGTGCCAATATGGATGTACAAGTGGGCATATACGCAAGTATGAGTGTACAATATGTATTGTAGGGTTCCTAGGCACACTAATGAGGTCTCACAAGGCATCAACCATGCCGATTTCAAATTTTACGGGTGCCGAGAAACCCTAATACGGATCGTTAACTAGATGTCTAGGCGAAAGATGCAACTAGTAAACTACTTTACTAAGAGAACGGAAATAAAACCTTTGTAGATCCGGTCCTCCACCTCCATAGCTCCACAATGAAGTCTCCTCGCTGTCCAAATGGAAACCCGGACTCTAGCGTCGGCTTCATCGGAGAAATGGGCGGGCAAGGTCGTCGGCTTCGTGCCGAAGATGATCTACGTCGAGGCATCACAAGATCAAGCTCCAACTTCACCAAGCCATGAAAACTTGTGAAGGAAACACCCTATACTACTTGGCAAGAGGTAGAGGATGAAGAAATAGGAGGTGGGTTCACTTTAGAATTGGATTTCTCACTTATATCATCAAGTCACCATTGATGAAGTCTAGGTTTTTTTCTTGAAGAAGAAGAAGAAGAAGAAGATAATATTATGATAAGTTATTTGAAAATAGAAAAGAAAAGCAATACTTATCATAATACAACCATGGTTAGGTGTAGAGAATGAATCATGGTTAAGTGGAATGGTTAGGGTTAAGCATGAGACAAAATGGTGACTTAGTCAAAGCTTCATGAAGCTTCAAGATCAAACAAAGTTAGCCACCATTTTCTCTTTATGCTTATCATTTTCCAAAAAGAATAAATAAATAAATAAATGAATAAGAAAATGAAAACCCTAACCAATATACAACCATGGTTTAATCTTTACACAAACCCTAGTGAGCATGTATTATCAAACATGATACAAACTTGTGTACAAAAGTATATCACATATACAATGTGCACAAACCTAGTGAGAAAATCCATTTAAAGTGAACCAATACTAGTTAATGCAAAGTAATATATCAAATATATAATTATACATTAAATCATTAAATCAACACTTGATTTAACGATCCGGTCATATCGCATATAACCGACTAGTATCCTATGTATCGGCTTATCGAATCAATACTTGATTCGATAACTAGGTTATATCGCATACAACCAATCGATACATTCATCGCGAGAATAGAATACGGTACCACATACACGCATTATTCTCGGTCCCGCACATATCTCATATGCGCTCCTATTTCGTTTCGCTTGAGCCAGAAAACCTCTGTGTAGGACTCTAAAGACTCGTCAATACGCCGGCAGCAGGCGATGATCATATCAAACACCCACAAGCCGCAAGCGGTCTGCTAAACGTAATGGCCACCCGGGTATTGAGCGATCAGAAGATCGACGAGCAAGCCCGCACACACTCCAGTTAATCCAACCAGTAACACTACCATACAGTCCGGTCTCGTCGTCTGATATGTCGCATATCTTGCCTAGGGGTGGTAAACGTCAGACCCCAATAGCTCGATAAGTCGTGTCGATATGAGGTCTATAACAGTTCGAGAAACTACTGGTAACACTTACCAGTAAATCTCAGCAACCCTGGCCAGGGATTTCCGGTTATAGCCAATCGAACACAGCGCAACATCAACTCCCTATACCGGGAGAGACGAATCCCCTCCTATCGCTCATTGCCTCCATGTGACTCGGGACTGTACCCAAAAACCACCGTTTTGCACGCCCTCTTGGACGCGGTAAGGTGGAAATCAAAGCACAGTGGGAACCACACAAGACTCTATTACGATCTCGGGTCAACAGACTACTCTGTACCAGTGTCACAAGAGAACTACCATCTGACGTAAGGTATATTACCATCTGGGAGTTCTCGGCGAGTCCGTCCAGTGTACCCAGTCTCCACTGAGCACCCGTATATTATCTCTGATGTCAAACACCAATGGATATGGGATCATCCATCGCCCATCTGTATGGGTCGAGAAGGTATACGCTAGTCTACACTGGTATATCGATGCCCCGTCTCGATACACCCACGACTAGGGACCTTGAAGGATGTACTTATGGACTACCATGTCCCCACTAGTATGATCTGCATCATAGTCCAGGTAGTCAAGTACACATCCTAAGGGCTTTACCAACATGTAACAGAGAGACAATCAGTGTACATGTTAAGGTAAAGTGCAACCAGATAGCATACTATCATGTCGAGCAAGAAAGTCCTCTCTATATATGTCCAAGCATCCACTGCAATATACATCCAATGTACAGTAATGGCCTCTAGGGCATACATATAACTAACAATCTCCCACTTGCACTAGGGCCATCTGATAGCAGTGGTTGTAGTATCTCAAACTCAACCATCCCATAAAAATCTCTCTCTGGGAACAGGCCTTTGTGAGTGGATCTGCTGTGTTTTCCTCTGAGTCTACTCTCCTAACCTCGATCACCCTGGAGATCAACTATCTCCATGATCAGGTGATGCTGCCTCAGAATATGTCTGGATCACTGATGGGACGGGTGTTCCTTAGCACAAGCCACAACTCCATTGTCACACAATGGGAGGAACTTAGTTCATCTCATGAACCAATAAACACCCAAACATCCTCTTTGGTAGCATCTTAAGAAGCGATGTATCCAGCCTTTATCGTCTAGTATGTCATGGTATCTAGCTTGGAACTCTTCCAACATACCGTCTCTTTACTGAGGGTAAAGACAATGCCTGTGACTGACACTCAGTCGTCTTTATCACCCTGGAACCCTTCCAGTGATTCTCCCCAGGATCGATTGATACCATCTCACTACAACTAGTGAGAATCCTAATATCCAATTAGATCTATCTCATAGATCCAAAACCCAGGATTTAGGAGGCATCACTTTGATCCTATATGGAGAATCATTGTGATAGGCGGAGATTGATCGAGCGTAGCATAGGAAACTCTTTCCCTATCAAGAGTATGTCATCCACGTACTCTACGAGGATCATCACCATACTCCCTACTACCTTTTTGTATATACAAGGTTCATCTACCATTTTGATGATGTCAAACTCTTTGACTAACACATCAAAACAGATGTTCCAACTCCGCGATACCTGCTTTATCTTATAAAGCATCTTGTGCACGTTTCCGCTGCTCCCACTGTCTACGAAGCCCTCTGGCTGTGTACTTATAGACCTTCTCTTCTAAATCATTATTTAGAAAAGTAGTCATGGCACCCAACCGCCAGATATCGTAGTCATGGTATGTAGCCGTGGCAAGTAGGATCTGAATGGACTTAATCATAGCTCCTTAGAAAAAGGTTTCCTCATGATCCATACCTGGTCAATGATGCAAACCTTTAACAATCTAGCTTTGAAAGTCTCAACTTTTCCATATACACCGAGTAATCTTCTCAAGATATACTTGCTCCTGATGGGGATTTAACCCTTCAGATATAGCAACCAAAGTCCATACTTTGTTGGTGTATAAGGATTCCATCTCAGATCACTAAGCATCCAGCCATTCTTACAGAGTCCCACTCCTGATGGCCAGCTCGAAACTAGTTGGGTCATCATCTCATGATGCAATCCTCGCTCCCACTGTCATAGAGAAACAGAAGTATCTCTCAGGTGGGTGAGGAACCCTACTAGATCGGCGGAGAGGCTGAGGTTCGTTGGAATCTACTGAATCCTTTTGGTTATATCAAATCATCAGCTGCAATTTGTATGGCTGGAACATTTCCAGTTCTACATAACAGACCTTGCCTCGAGTTTGTCCGGATTTTGCTTTTAGACATAGGCTGGACAACCCCAAATCTCAACTAACTTGAGAGATGGGCTCTTCCCTTATCATATCAAATATGAAGTGGTAGGCAACTGATTTGATTTGAACCCTTTTCAATAGGTATGCAGCTTCTCAAGTACATAACTCCCAAAAAGGAAATAGGTAACTCAGTAGTACTCATCATAGAGCACACCATATCATATAGGGTGTGATTGCTCCGCCCCGATATACCATCGTGCTATGGTGTATACGGAGGAGTAATGCTGAGAGAGAATCTCATTCTCCTTTAGAATCATCCAGGAATTCCGTGCTCAAGTATTCTCCTCCTTGATCTCATCAAAGGACATAATACTTATACCCGTATTGGTTCTCTACTTCTAGCTTATATTCTGTGAATATCTCAAAAGGTTCGGACTCATGTTTCAACAGGAACATTGGTCTGAATCTTGAAAGATCATCAGAGAATGTAATGAAGTATAAAGAACCGGTCTTGGCAAGTGTAGACAGGGGACCTACATACATCAACATGTATCATCCCAAGAGTTCACTAACTCTTTCTCTGTTTCCAGTAAACGGAGCTATGGTCATCTTATCTCTGTGACATGACTGGCAAGTTTCATAAGATGTAAATTCAAACTGATTTAAATATGCATCTAATATGTAACTTCAGCCAGTCGGATCGCATTGATATGACCTATTCTACAATGCCTGAAGAAGGATCCGTTCATTTCTGAACTCTTCCTCTTCTGTGTGTTCCGTATACTAAGGACTGTAGTTTGATTTAGAACATTAATGATTTTAGATAACGTGCCTGAACCGATCAACTTTTGATATAGGAAATGTTCAAAACATTATCCAACAATACAAAATTTTATCGTTTCTTTACTAATAAAGAGACAGATATGATTTTGCATAACAGGTTCGGTATCTAATAACATTCGTTCAGAATCAATGTATTGGTAATACAGGGTGACAGTGACCAACAGACTTGGCTGCAACACTTGCCCCGTTTTCTGTCTCATGAAACTTATCACCCGTTCTCAGTTCTCTACCTTTCTGTAGCCCTATGTAACATATTACATATCTGGGATCCTGATCTGGTATCACATACCCAGGACGTAAAGGATACTGAGAAACAGTTCTCTGTAATGAACACACCCGAAGATGATGCATCAACATGCACTCTCTTCGTTTGGGCGGCATGGGAATTCTGATAATCCCCAATTTCCTGCTCTGTCTTATAACAATTATAAGTTGGAGCGGGACCAACGTTTGCCAGCTCAGTATAACAAGCGGGTTCGATCAATAATCCGTATTATTATCTTGATTAAGGCGTGATATGGTCGCTACCTGGAGAGAGAGAGAAGAAAACACTCAGCGTGCGCTCTTGCAAGAATAGATTGGTTATTATTTTATCTAATCAGGATGGCTCCCACTGCTTTTTATCAAATCTTCCTTCAAACCTTAAAAGGAAAGACTAGCCGGGATTAATTACACGCTACAAGTTCGCCAATCTTTCAGCCAGGCCAGTGTCGGTACTTTGAGGGAGGTCCCCCGTGCTTTCGCACGAACCTAATTAATGTAAACCTTGTTTTCCCAGAGGCGTAACCCCGTTGACACCTTTCTAGACACCTACTTGATCGGCTAATTGTAATGTGTAAAACTCTCCCAGGAGTAACTCTTACTCGCAGCGGGTATCGGGATCCAACTATCTCATAGAAGGTATGCAATCTCATTGCAAATTTCAACACTTGAAATTCCCGATAATATTTTTCCCCTAGCGTCCTATGACCTTGACAGAGGTCAACAAACCATAGGCTGCTAGTCAAGTTCAACCCGTCATTTCCTGATTGAAGTAAACCCACCCGCACGACCCTTTACAGAGGTCAACAAGGTCGCACGACTACCCTAAATCAATCACATCATATGCTTATACAGATAAGCACTAATCAGCTACCGCACACTACGCCTTGACAGAGGTCAACAAACGCAGCACGAATACTAACCAGTACATATCTGAAATGACGGAGGGCTACGACAGGTTTTTCTGAAAACCTATTGCGTAATGAACTTGATATCGTTGTAGAATCAAATGATTTTAAAATGGAGTGCTTTTGAGGCTTTTCTAGTTTTGCTTAAGGAGTCACTCCCGGTGAAGGGATCGTCGGTCCTTTCCTCGTCGAATGAGGTGCGGGATATATCATATATATCACTGTGCAAAGCAAAAACTCTTAAAAGCAATCAAAAAGACAAACCGAGTGTGTAGCATCTGCCAGTTATTGTTAAAGGAGTCACTCCCGGTGAAGGGATCTCGGTCCTTTCCTCATCGAATAAGGTGCAGGATATATCGTATATACCGCTGTGCAAAGCAAGAACTGTAGCTACCTGTTTTATTTTGAAATTCGATTCTACAACATCTTTAGGTTTCTTTTATTTCATTAATCTCATTAATGAAGTCCCATCATTTAAATTACCTAAACATCACAGATAAATACAACGTACACTTATGCCATCCGCATTCGCCTCGATGTCCCCTCGTGCACCGTTAGGTTAAGTAACTAACGGCAGAGCGGGGCAGGGCTAGCGCGGGTGTAAAACATAAGTAACGTCTATATAATATATCATATATACTATATACAACATCTATCACAGAACATCACATGATCACATCACAGATATCGCAGCAGAAGAAACATATGAAATATTGGATATACTAGGACGTCCGTGTTTTCAATACGAGCCAGTATAAAACACGGATTCCACGGTCGCGATGAATAGCCAAACCCACACCCCTAGACCCCTACGAGAGCGGCAAGCAACCCTACCAATTCTAGAGTTAGGAGACCCGGACTTGACTCCTCGAGTTGGTCTCCCACTGGACTCCGGAACCCGGTTACTTGTGCTCCCCTCCTTGGGTCTATCCTAGTGCAGAAAAGTAAATAATATACAAACGGTGACATCTTCCGCAACCTGGAAGTGCCCCAATAAAAGAATATTACAAACAAGTTTTTACATGAATGTAAATGAAAAACACTCATCTCACATAAAAAAAAACCCGGCTATTCAAACACGACGATCCAATATAACATATCCAGCAACACATAACATCACATGTCATCAACGTAAGTAAATATGCGCATCCCAATTGTCGTTGACATATAGCAACGAAACCGGCGATATCACATATTACACTTATGGTCACAGAAAAGAAAGTGTAAAACTACAACAGTTGGAATCCGCAATCTCTTTAGACATCGCATGCCTAATCAAATGAATTCCTTAGACATCGCATGCCTAACAATTATAAACCCCGCATTTTAGTCTCATTATCGAAAACTCTTTTCAATATCAAGTCGGGCAATTCAACAAGATTCCCGACATCCTGATCGAATGCTCGTCGCAAACTTCAGTAGACGGTCGCACCCCCGATACCGTCAACGAAGTGCACCAAGGCGGAACACCGCTGCGGGGAGCACCCTAATGGATGCTTTCGGCGACGGGGTTCTCCTACAGTCACTTGGTCGGGGCTATGGGGTGAGGCTGTCTATTAAGTTTACCCGGCGAGTATCCGCGTACGCTACGTGATTGCGACGGACTTTTGATCACATCAAAATTCCGTGGTAACCGATCAAGTGAGACTAAAATGCTATGTTTATAACATTCATTCAGTTATCTCATAACTACTTGTGAATTCCAATTATTGTATCATATTCCTGATAAATAGAAAATGTTAAACTTTCCGATCGAGCAATCGAATACCCAAGTTTTCCCGAAACAGATCATCACATGAAATAAATTCAAAAACATTCACTTCGTGCCTCGGTACCAACGGTCCAGCCGTAGAAGGGTCAAGCCAACGCCTCACATGTGGCACGCCGTACTGCCCCAAACCCTAAGGTCCAAAGGGCAGTTCAAGACGGTCACATAATCGAGTTAAGGTTTGTTGTCTTCTAGAGGGTCCATCGCGTTACTTGCACTACTTAGAACGTCTTTAAACCATGGAAAAATCCAACACTTGGAAATTTCCCGACAGGGGAAAATGTGGGTATTTATATCCGGTCGAACTTTTTAACATAATCAATATATCCGGAAAGCCACATAGACAAAATCCGATAATCCGATCGAATCAACGAACTCCCAATACACCCCAGAAAATTCAACTCTTGAATAAATTTTAAAAATTCCCATAAAATTCAGCATTTAAATAAAGAAGTTACTGTGCAAAAATGGTTGACTGAAGAGACTAAATGGGCGCGGTACCGCCGCAATAGGCGGCTAATGCCGCGGATCCGCCGCGCTTTAGACGGATCATTAGGTAATTTTTGCACCGTAATTCTTATAATTTCCTGCTGAATTTTTTAAGCATTTTTAATTTGGAAAAAACCACTTTTTTAGAAAAAGTCCAGAGAGGGTTAAAAGTTAGGGTTTCGGGGTTCGATCGGGTTTCTAACATCGTCTACGCATCGCCTAAGGCTCTAGCTAGGCTCTGATACCACTGTAGGGTTCCTAAGCACACTAATGAGGTCTCACAAGGCATCAACCATGCCAATTTCAAATTTTACGGGTGCCGAGAAACCCTAATACGGATCGTTAACTAGATGTCTAGGCGAAAGATGCAACTAGTAAACTACTTTACTAAGAGAACGGAAATACAACCTTTGTAGATCCGGTCCTCCACCTCCATAGCTCCATAATGAAGTCTCCTCGCTGTCCAAATAGAAACCCGGGCTCTAGCGTCGGCTTCATCGGAGAAATGGGCGGGCAAGGTCGTCGGCTTCGTGCCGAAGATGATCTACGTCGAGGCATCACAAGATCAAGCTCCAACTTCACCAAGCCATGAAAACTTGTGAAGGAAACACCCTATACTACTTGGCAAGAGGTAGAGGATGAAGAAATAGGAGGTGGGTTCACTTTAGAATTGGATTTCTCACTTATATCATCAAGTCACCATTGATGAAGTCTAGGTTTTTTTCTTGAAGAAGAAGAAGAAGAAGAAGATAATATTATTATAAGTTATTTGAAAATAGAAAAGAAAAGCAATACTTATCATAATACAACCATGGTTAGGTGTAGAGAATGAATCATGGTTAAGTGGAATGGTTAGGGTTAAGCATGAGACAAAATGGTGACTTAGTCAAAGCTTCATGAAGCTTCAAGATCAAACAAAGTTAGCCACCATTTTCTCTTTATGCTTATCATTTTCCAAAAAGAATAAATAAATAAATAAATGAATAAGAAAATGAAAACCCTAACCAATATACAACCATGGTTTAATCTTTACACAAACCCTAGTGAGCATGTATTATCAAACATGATACAAACTTGTGTACAAAAGTATATCACATATACAATGTGCACAAACCAAGTGAGAAAATCCATTTAAAGTGAACCAATACTAGTTAATGCAAAGTAATATATCAAATATATAATTATACATTAAATCATTAAATCAACACTTGATTTAACGATCCGGTCATATCGCATATAACCGACTAGTATCCTATGTATCGGCTTATCGAATCAATACTTGATTCGATAACTAGGTTATATCGCATACAACCAATCGATACATTCATCGCGAGAATAGAATACGGTACCACATACACGCATTATTCTCGGTCCCGCACATATCTCATATGCGCTCCTATTTCATTTCGCTTGAGCCAGGAAACCTCTGTGTAGGACTCTAAAGACTCGTCAATACGCCGGCAGCAGGCGATGATCATATCAAACACCCACAAGCCGCAAGCGGTCTGCTAAACATAACGGCCACCCGAGTATTGAGCGATCAGAAGATCGACGAGCAAGCCCGCTCACACTCCAGTGAATCCAACCAGTAACACTACCGTACAGTCCGGTCTCGTCGTCTGATATGTCGCATATCTTGCCTAGGGGTGGTAAACGTCAGACCCCAATAGCTCGATAAGTCGTGTCGATATGAGGTCTATAACAGTTCGAGAAACTACTGGTAACACTTACCAGTAAATCTCAGCAACCCTGGCCAGGGATTTCCGGTTATAGCCAATCGAACACAGCGCAACATCAACTCCCTATACCGGGAGAGACGAATCCCCTCCTATCGCTCATTGCCTCCATGTGACTCGGGACTGTACCCAAAAACCACCGTTTTGCACGCCCTCTTGGACGTGGTAAGGTGGAAATCAAAGCACAGTGGGAACCACACAAGTCTCTATGACGATCTCGGGTCAACAGACTACTCTGTACCAGTGTCACCAGAGAACTGCCATCTGACGTAAGGTATATTACCATCTGGAAGTTCTCGACGAGTCCGTCCAGTGTACCCAGTCTCCACTGAGCACCCGTATATTATCTCTGATGTCAAACACCAATGGATATGGGATCATCCATCGCCCATCTGTATGGGTCGAGAAGGTATACGCTAGTCTACACTGGTATATCGATGCCCCGTCTCGATACACCCACGACTAGGGACCTTGAAGGATGTACTTATGGACTACCATGTCCCCACTAGTATGATCTGCATCATAGTCCAGGTAGTCAAGTACACATCCTAAGGGCTTTACCAACATGTAACAGAGAGACAATCAGTGTATATGTTAAGGTAAAGTGCAACCAGATAGCATACTATCATGTCGAGCAAGAAAGTCCTCTCTATATATGTCCAAGCATCCACTGCAATATATATCCAATGTACAGTAATGGCCTCTAGGGCATACATATAACTAACATGTATGTGCGCCAATATGGATGTACAAGTGGGTATATATACAAGTATGAGTGTACAATATGTATCTGTGACAATATGGATGTACAAGTGGGTATATACGCAAGTATGAGTGTACAATATGTATATGTGCCAATATGGATGTATAAGTGGGTATTTACGCAAGCATGAGTGTACAATATGTATATGTGCCAATATGGATGTACTAGTGGTATATACGCAAGCATGAGTGTACAATATGTATATGTGTTAATATGGATGTACAAGTGGTATATACGCAAGCATGAGTGTACAATATGTATATGTGCCAATATGGTTGTACAAGTTGTATATACGCAAGCATGAATGTAAAATATGTATATGTCCCAATATGGATGTACAAGTGGTATAAGCAAGCATGAGTGTACAATATGTATGTATGCCAATATGGATGTACAAGTCGGTATATACGCAAGTATGCATGTACAATATGTATATGTGCCAGTAGGCGTGTCATGGCATTTACCGGCGGTGTGGGTATGGCATGCAAATTAGTGCTCGTGCGCATGAACCGTCAGTATTGGTGCAGTTTCCACGAGGTAATAGTCGAGCATATCAATGTAATGGTATGTAATGATGCCTATGCAAAATCAATATATACTAATATGAAATATGCAGTTACATTATCCGATCTAGCGCTGACGCATAACGCCATACGTGCTATTTCCCCGTAGATGTTAAATCTACTCACTAGTGATCTGGTGCTAAGTGTATGCGACCACCTGCTTCCCCTTCTTCGCGGCGTCCGAAGTCACCGTCTGCGAACCTAGAGTTTACACAAAATAACGCACATAAGGCATAATCCTGCAAAAACGCGATATCAAGTCCAAACGAGAAACTAGCATCGCAAGCTAAACGAGTGTGTATACGTAACACCAAAACGTGTGTGCATAAGTCAAAAACCACCCTGACACGCTATGACACATAGCAACAACAAACCCATCTCGTAATGTACGTGTCGCGCAAGTCCCGCTACACAATTATAGGTAAATGGTCCCAGATTATATCTGGAGCAAAAACAAGAAAAATAAACAAGACCAAACCTCTTATAATACCTATAGACAGCTACCTGCAAAATTTCAACATGATCCTTCAAAATTAGGCCGGCCACCATAGGCTTGATATCGGCCAAAGTCAGGTAAAAGTGGTCCAGGTTTTTACACTACACTCCTAGCACCAAGTACAGTATAATGTATATGTTTGCTCATCAAGAAAATAACCCCAGAAACAGCAGATACTCTGTATCCTAAAGCTCGTTTTAAAAACGTTTTAAAACACTAAATTGCTATATTATGGTACTTTAATGTAATCAGGTGAAAATACTTGGATTAAGTGACACCAACAACACATAATCTAGCTAATCTAACCATAAAAACCCTAACTTAACTTAATCTCCACCTAAACCACCAAATCATCATTAAAACTCACAACACACTAAAACTAACTAAACTATCCCAGATTTAGCCTAATGCAAAAACACAATACCCAAACAATACCCATCAGCTTAAAATCACTGCAGACAGAAACCCACCAAGTTACAACTCCAAACTCCCCACGACGGCCGATCTCGCCGAATTTGGACCCCTCGTTGTCGGCCAAAATCGTTTAGGTTGGGCTCCAACTTTGGGTATCTACTCAAGATAGCTAGCACTATACTACTACATTGTTTGGGTTTACCAAAATGTCTCGGGGTCACAGCAGATTACAGTAGCATAAAACGACACTAAATCACGGTATCGACACCAAAACTACAACTTAAAGATCTAGAACAGAAACTACCATGCAACACTACACAATAACTAGCTAATTATCAGTTAGGGGTTTATACCTATACCAACTTGCTCCAAAATCCAAGCTTTCCTAGCTCCATGGGTTAACTTGGGATGCAGGATCAATTTTTGTGAAAGAAGTGGTGAGTTTTGATGAGGTGAGGTGGGGATCGTGAGAATTTGGGTGAGGGTTTGGTGAGGGGCTGAAGATGCTTCAGTTTGTGGGAGAGAGGGAGAAGGAAAAATATGAGAGAAAGAAATGGGATTTCAAACATAATAGAGATAGAGTGAGAGGGGGTGTTTGGGAGCAAGCATGCATCCCCTCTCTCCTCATTTAATGCTAACCATAATTATGCCCCCCATGCTTAACCTAAATCATTCCCTCCCTCTCTCATCATCTCCCCTCAAGTCAATCCCTAAACAAATCATTTGTAATAAATTTTTTTTTTGAAAACTAATTAATTTTCTAATTAACATATTATAATTAGTAGGATGGTTAATACTCCAAAATTAGCCCTAGTTTACACGCACATGTGTGTGCAAGCCCAAACTAAATTTTAATAAAATATTCATTAATTTTTATAAAATATTTGAAAACCGTTTTGGGAAACATTTTTACTAAAAACCCGCATTAATGCATAATTAACTGCTAATCGCATTCTAAGGTGTTACAATCTTCCCCCCTTAAAGAAATTCGTCCCCGAATTTAAAAATTTTACTAAGCGTACCTTCAAAGAGATGAGTGCAAAACTCCCAAATCTCGCTCGCAGCCTTCCAAGTGATCCCCTCATTGGACGGCTACGCCAACGAACTTCCATATATATCAAGACCTTTGACCGAAGTTTCTCCACCTGCCGATCCACAAAACTATCGGCTGCTGGTGAACGAAAAATCGCGTCCCAAAGAATGGTCTGGTGCTGAATCATATGAGAAAGGTCATGAAGGTAATTGCGAAGTATCGACACAAGGAATACGCGGTGAATACTCAATAATCTAGGCGGAAGTGCCAAATTATAGGCAACGGTACTAACTTGCTTCAAGGATCTCAAAAGGACCCACGATTCTGGGACTAAGCTTCCCAAAACTCAATACGCCATTTCATCGGAAAAATCCGTAGGAATACATGATCTCCCACTGCGAACTCAAGTCTGCGACCACCACGGTCGGCATAAGACTCCTGTCTGCACTGGGCTACTCTCATCCTGATGTGAATCACTGGATCATCTTCGTAGTCTCATGACTAGCTGGGGTCCAAAATCCTACTCTCACAGAGTCAGAAAAACAAACTGGCGATCAACACGACCCACCAAACAAAACCTAAAGGTTGCCAATTGGAATGTCTCCTGATAACTGCTATCGAAGGAGAATCCTAACAATGGTGAGTGACGATCCCAACTGCCAACAAACAAAATAGTATGTACGCACAGGCATATCCTCCAGAGTCTGTATAGTCTGCTGTAACTGACCCTCGGCCTAAAGATGAAAAGCGGAGCTAAAGCTTATCCAGTACCCTAGGCTTCCTGAAGCTTCTGCCAAAGACGGCAAGCGAACCGATGCTTCAATTGGATACAACGCATGAAGGAACTCTGTGCAAACGCACAAACTTAATAAAGAACTACTGAGCAATCTGAGCATAACCGGACAACAACACCCAAATGGAGTCACACCCTATCTAGACCTGGGTAGACACCATAACGAAAAACATGGAGATCTGCTTCCATTCCCACTCTGGAAGGGTTAAAGGTTGCAACTCTCCAGCTGGTCTCAAATGCTCAACCTTAGCTCGCAACAAGTCATACACCTCAAAACAAAATCCGAAACTTCACTCTTCATCCCTGCCCACCCGTAACTATCTCATATGTCACGCTACATATTGGTGGACTTGAATGAACACAGAAAACTTACTGATGTGCCTACTCTAGGATTTCGCGTCTCTACCCATCAGTATCAGGTACACACCACGCGTCCCTAAACGTAGCACACCCTAGTCACAATTCAAGGACTCTGAATCTTTACCCTGCCGAACATGCTCAAGTATCACAGACAACGAGCATCGGTGGGCTGTGCCTCACGAAAATGATTAAGTAAAAGTGGACGGGCGTGGACATGAGCAAGCTGTCCCTTCAGTAGAGGCAAACTTAAGCTATACTCAACGATCGCACAAGAACTGTAAATCTGCAGAAGAATGTCTCAAAACTGCGCACAACTGGGACAAGCTAACCCCGGGCCTACGACTCAAGCATCAGCTACAACAATCGTCTTCCCACGGGTAATAAAGGATCTCATAATCACAATCCTTTACAAGCTCCATCCAACGACGCTGTCTCAACAATCAAAACCCGCTGCAGGAAGATGTACATTAAGCTCTGGTGGTCCGTGAAATTCTGACACGACTCTCCACACAAGTAGTGTCTCAAATCTTCAACGCACGACCACCGCGGCCATCTCCGGATCATGTGTGGGATATCCTACTCGTACTTCCTCCAACTATCGGGAAGCATAGGCGATAACTCTATAGTGCCACATCAGTACACAATCGAGCCCCACTTGCGAAACATCATTGTTAAACAACAAGGTCGCCCGATCAAGAAAGCAGAGAAAGAACAGGTGCAGTTGTCAACCGAGTCTTCAACTGCTGAAAACTCTGCACGCATGCCTCAATCCAAGAAAAAGAACCTCATTCCCGGTCAGTCCAGTCAACGGTGCAGCGATACACAAACAATCCTGCACGAAACAGCGGTAAAAACCTACTAAACCCAAAACTGCGGACAACTGTCCCGTTGCAAGTCTGGGCCAAGCTGTACGGCCTCGATCTTCCTCGGGTCCTTACGAAAACCGTCTCCCGTAACCACATGACCTAGGAAGTCCACACAATCAAGCCTGAAGGAACACTCTGAGAATTTAGCAAACCGCTGGGGCTCTCCCAATGTCTTCAAAGCAAATCCTCAAGTGCTGCTTAAGTTCTTCATGACACATTGGAATAGACCCAAATGTCATCAATAACACAACAACCAACTGGTCGAGGAACGGTCCTGAAGAAACCTGGTTCATCACATCCTTGAATGCTGCTAGGGCATTGGTGAGTCCAACGACACCACCAAAAACTCATGCTGCCCCTAGCGTACACAAAGCAGTCTTCGGAATGATCACCAGAACCAAAACCAACTTAGAAAATGTCTCGCACACTGGAGCTGATCGAACAAATCGTCAATGCGATATAAAGGATACCTAACCGCACCGTATCTCGGTTCAATTGACGATCCATCAATACAGAACCTCAACGTCCGTCCTTCTTCTTGACGAATAGAATAGGAGCTCCTCAAAGCAAAACACTTGGACGTACAAGCCCCCCTATCTAGCAACTCTGCAGCTGATCCTTAAGCTCCCTAAGCTCCGCCGACTCATCTGGAACAAAGTCGGAAACTCCCGCACGATAGGAACCCGGTCCAACAAACCATCGTGGCTCCAGTATCACGAATGAAAGTCAAGAATCCTAGACATCCTATCCTCAAAAGCCGACTAGCGAAAAAGGCTGAATTTAAGCTGTGAGGGGCGACACCACTGTCCCCCTGCACAACAAGAACTAACTCGCCGGGAAAACAAAACCTGACTGTTTTCTCGCGGCAGTCCACAGATACATGGCACGTAGCTAACCAGTCGGTGTCCAGGAGAACGTCAAGTCCAACATCTCTAGAAGGACCAAAGTGACAGACGAATCTCTATCTCCTATCCGATTAGCACACGACCGAAATACATGTCGCGCAACAAAAGAATTGCTGACAGAAGTTAACACAACAAACGGATGATCTAGCATATACGACTCTCGGCCCAACCACGGTACTAACTGTGTAGAACAAACGAGTGCATAGATCCCGAATAAAACAACATACGAATTAAGAATACCTGGAAACTCTGAACTGGATGCCCGCGCGTTCCGATGAGTAGAAGCAAACTATCATGTCTGCCTTCTACCTGCAACTGGCTGAACTCCTCCTTTGCCATCTGGTACACTCGGATCGAATCCTCCGCGACCCCGACCTCTCTGAACATAAGTCTGACGCGGTGCCAAGGAACAATGTTTGACGAAGTGTTGAAGGCTCCCGCATCGAAAACATCCATACGATGGCTGCTGACCCTCCTGGGGATAAGAGCTAAACAACTGTCCTCGTCCCAAGCCTCTGCTACTTTCGCGACGTGCATGAAGCCTGTTACGGCGAATGAACCTCTGTCTCTGGCTGGTACACCTGCACGAGCCCTTCTCTGTCCTCGGACTCCCAAAGACTTGGAAAGACGCTCCTCGTCCAATAGGGCTGCGTCCACTGGTGTTGTGAAAGTGACACAATATTGCGTGCTGATCGCAAGGAATAACTGGGTAACAGGGGTGGCAACCTCCTGTCGCTGCGTTCGACTGGCCTCAACCAACGACCTCATCGTCTGGCGCAAGTCCTGTATATCTGCCTCAAGCCTAGCGATACGATCTATTCAAAAACGGATCCATCTGCTCCTGTACAGTGAGCGTACCATCCGGGTCAGTCCTCGTCTCAGACTAGTCAACTCTGATCTCGGCTCTCGCGGCCGCTCTCTGCGCCCTCGTAGTCTTCGGTGGCATAATGGCTGGAAATGAAACAAGATTCGATAAGAAGAAGGAAATCGAATCACAAGAATGTATATAATCACGAAGGAATTTCAACCAATAAGTTATAAGGTCACTTAGGCGAAGTACCGTGTCGTGAGTATGCCGCGGAACATACACACGCTACGCCACTCTGCTTCAGCTACCTACTCCATCATACCAGAGGGCTTCGTAGATAGTGGGAGCAGCGGAAAGGTGTGCAACCTGCTTAAATCCATCTACGGGTTAAAGCAGGTATCGCGGAGTTGGAACATCTGTTTTGATGTTGTAGTCAAAGAGTTTGACTTCATCAAGAACGTAGATGAACCTTGTATATACAAGAAGGTTGCAGAGAGTAAGGTCATCTTCCTCGTATTGTACGTGGATGACATACTCTTGATAGGAAATGATGTTCCTATGCTGCACTCGGTCAATCTCTTCTTATCACATCGATTCTCAATGAAAGATCTAGGTGATGCCTCCTGCATTTTGGGAATCAAGATCTATAGAGATAGATCTAAATAGATACTGGGATTGTCCCAATCCAGGTACATTGAAACCATACTCTAGAGGTATAGTATGGAAGAATCCAAGCATGAGAACCAACCTACGATCTCTGGACTCACTCTCTCCAAAGAGATGTCTCCCAAGACTGATTGGGAGAGAGCTCGCATGCAAGAGATACCCTATGCTTCAGCAGTAGGCTCTATCATGTACGCGATGCTATGTACCAGAACCGATGTAGCATACTCACTAAGTGTAGTAAGTAGGTATCAAGCACATCCAGGAGAGAGTCACTGGAAAGCTGCGAAGAACATTCTTAAGTACTTGAGAAGAACTAAGGAGATGTTCTTGGTGTATGGTAACGGAGAACTCCAAGTGGAGTCTTTTACCGATTCGAGCTTCCAAAGTGATAAGAACGACTCAAAGTCGCACTCGGGATTTGTCTTTACCCTAAATGGAGGGGCGGTTTGTCGGAAAAGTTCCAAGAAAGAAACCGTTGCAGACTCGATGATAGAGGCTGAATACATCGCTGCCAAAGAGGCTGTCTGGATGAAGAAGTTCGTCAATGAACTTGGTGTGGTTCCGTCCATTGAGCATCCAATACCTTTATAGTATGATAAAACTAACTAAACTATCCCAGATTTATCCTACTGCAAAAACACAAAACCCAAACAATAACCAACAGCTTAAAATCACTGCAGACAGAAACCCACCAAGTTACAACTCCAAACTCCCCACGACGACCGATCTCCCCGGATATGGACCCCTCGTCGCCGGCCAAAACCTCCCAGGTTGGGCTCAAACATTGGGTATCTACTCAAGTTAGCTAGCACTATACTACTACATTGTTTGGGCTTACCAAAAAGTCTCGGGGTCACAGCAGATTACAGTAGCACAAAACGACACTAAATCACGGTATCGACACCAAAACTACAACTTAAATTTCTAGAACAGAAACTACCATGCAACACTACACAATAACTAGCTAATTATCAGTTAGGGGTTTATACCTATACCAACTTGCTCCAAAATCCAAGCTTTCCTAGTTCCATGGGTTAACTTGGGATGTAGGATCAATTTTTGTGAAAGAAGTGGTGAGTTTTGATGAGATGAGGTGGGATCCTGAGAATTTGGGTGAGGGTTTGGTGAGGGGCTGAAGATGATTTAGTTTGTAGCAGAGAGGGAGAAGGAAAAATATGAGAGAAAGAAATGGGATTTCAAACATAATAGAGAGAGAGTGAGAGGGGGTGTTATGGGAGCAAGCATGCATCCTCTCTCTCCTCATTTAATGCTAACCATAATTATGCCCCCCATGCTTAACCCAAATCATTCCCTCCCGCTCTCATCATCTCCCCTCAAGTCAACCCCTAAACAAATCATTTGTAATTAAAAAAAAATTTGAAAACTAATTAATTTGCTAATTAACATATTATAATTAGTAGGATGGTTAATACCCCAAAATTAGCCTTAGTTTACATGCACATGTGTGTGCAAGCCCAAACTAAATTTTAATAAAATATTCATTAATTTTTATAAAATATTTGAAAACCGTTTTGGTAAACTTTTTATGAAAAACCCGCATTAATGCATAATTAACCACTAATCGCATTATAAGGTGTTACAGCTTTTGGATGAAGCTTTCATGAAGCTTCATGAAGCTTTGACTTTGGTTATCTAGCTTTGATATTTTGTGTAGATATTCTTTAACCCAACCCAAACCCTTAACCTATGGTTTATCTCTACAATAGTTAAGACTCTCATTCTTAACTTATGGTTGCAATTGTAACCACAACAATAATTCATTATTCATCACAAAAGCTTTTGCTTCTTCTTCTTGCTTCAAAAAGAAAAGCTTCACTTGCTTTTTCATTTGTGATGATAAATGGTGAGAAATTGAAAACAAAAGAGAGCAAAATTCCTACTTCATCATCCTCATCTATTCTAACCACTTAGATTAGGGTGTTCACTTCTCTAATTACTTCATTAGTAAAGTGTAAGCTTGGGTTAGAGATTCTTCAAGGTATATACTCTTAGATCAAGAAGACTTCAAACAAGTGTTAGTGTATATGCCCTAGAGGCCATTACTGTATCATACTAGTTTGTATATTACGTAATGGAAGCTTGGGATATTCACCTTGTATAGACAATCTTGCTCAATATAGTAGTATGCTACTTGGTTTGTTTCTACTTTAATGTGTACATGTGTTTATTTTAGTATATCACCTATACACATTAGTGGAGCCCTTAGGATCTTTGCTTGATTACCAGCGTTATGATGGCAGTCACACTCGTGGGGGCTGGGTAATCTATAAGCACATCCTTATGCAGGTCCCTAGTCGCAGGACTATCGAGACAGGGCATCGATACTCCGGAGTAGACTAGAGTATGCGCTTCTCATCCCAGTGTGGGAGACGGTCTATCCCACAGCCGTCAGTATGTCTTACTTGAGATAGTATGCGGGTGCTCGTTAGGTTACGAGTACACTGGACAGGACTCGTTGGGAACTGTTGGTTAGTACTATACCTATCGTCAGTTATCAGTTCCCAGGTGATATGAGTACGGCTTAGTCCGCTGACTTGACACTGTCACTTCGCCTCGAGTGTGTTTCCACTGTACTTTGATTACTACCCTACCACGACTCAAAGGAGTTGTGCAAACAGGTAGTTTTTGGGTGCAGTCCCGAAGCACTTGGAGGCAGTGACGGTTAGACAGGATTCGTCTCTCCCAGTATTGGGGGTTGACATTGCGCTGTGTCTAGGAGAGCCATTACACGAGTAGTCC
Source organism: Agapanthus africanus (assembly GCA_030015575.1). NCBI lineage: Eukaryota > Viridiplantae > Streptophyta > Magnoliopsida > Asparagales > Amaryllidaceae > Agapanthus > Agapanthus africanus. The sequence goes on from CM057338.1 coordinate 558,535,653, forward strand.
CTGGCCAGGGCAAGCGAGATATACTGGTAGGTTTCCAGTGTTATCTCAGGGTGTTCTGGGCTACACTCCGACATGACTTGTACCGCTATTAGGGGACTGACGTTTACCGCCCCCTAGGCCCGCCATGCGATGTATCAGACGAACAGACCGGACTGTATGGAGATTGTCACATTCAGGCTCAGTAGGAGTTCAGATGGGTTTCACCTCGTCCGTCTTCTTGTCGGCATCTACCTGGGGACCGTTACGCACAGCTAGTGCCGCTTGTGATCTGTGGTTAAACCCACCGTCAGCGTAGTGTCGATTCTTTAGAGTCCCACACAGAAAGCTATTCGCCTTTAGGCAAAAGAGTAGAGGTCGCATGGTTTTGCGACAGGGTTCGGTCACATCCGTGCACTTGTGCGCGTTTGGTGTCCGGACAGTTAACACTAGCGGGCTTTGGTTTAAGCCAGATCCTAGTGTACATTTTGGGATTGGTTTTATCTCATTTGTATTCATGTTCCTCGGAATGCGGATGCGGGTGTGTATGCACAGTTGACAGAGAGACAGAGGCAGAGGATTCTCATTGGGGTTGTTGACTATTGACTTTTTGCTAAAACCTAATGAGAATAAGAAATATAATTAACAATAATATTAATTAAGTATTATAATGACATGGTTGTTGAGGGGTTGACTTTGTTGACTTGTTGACTTTGTTGACCGGTTGACTAGGTTGGACTAGTTGACCATCATCATGACAATGGCTATCATTTCATGGTAAAGACTTTTGCTTGCTTGTTTCTTCTTGCAAAATGAGTGCATGAAATGATATGGCCATTTGACTTGAACCATCACATAATACTTGATTACTATTTTTGTTATGATGGTTTTGGATTATGAGAGCTTGGATGGAAAAAGAGTTACTCATTCTCTCATTTGCTTTCTCTCTCTTGCTTGAGCTCTCCCTCTTGCTCTCTCTCTAGCTCAAGGCAACACCCTTTCATGAGTTGAGAAATATTGCCTTAGAGATAAAAGAAAACCCAAATCACTTCTCTACTCATCCTAGTTCACAAGGTTTAGTAAACCAAATGTTCTAGTTTCTTCAAGTTCGAAGAAGAAGCCAAAGGTAGAAGCTTTCAGGTGGATCCATCTTCGGCGCAAGGAGACGACGAGGTGAGGCCAATCCATACACCGGAAAGAGTTGAAGCCGAAGGAGTTCAAGAAAGGTATAACCCCCTAACCAAGTAGGTAAAACTCTTGTTAGGTTTGTTAGTCAGTTGTTTAACAAAGATCCGTATTTTGAGTCCATGTTACCACCTCTTGAAAAATCGTTTTTCATCATTTCCGCAAGCCCGTAAGTACCGGGAGTAGTAGCATGGACTTATAGTGGTATCAGAGCCTAGTTAAACACTATCTAACATGTTAGCAAAGTAACTAGAAATTCGATCGAAGAAAAAGTCACGAAACACGCCCGTAAAATCAAGTTTCTGCCGAATTTTTTTTCTGTCCAAAAAATGATAAATCTTATCTTAAAAATCGGCTCAGGCTTTTGTTAAAACATCCAAGAAATTTGGTCCATCGAATCGGTCAAAGCGCCGCGGAAACGCGGCGGGAGCATGCTCCCGCCGCGGTTCCGCGGCCGAGTTGACTCGGTTGAGGAAAATGTTTCTTGCAGAGTGTTTCTGGGGCTGTTTTGGGATTTTTGGGATATGTTTTTTCTGCCCAGATTTTACAGAAAGAAAAATTAGTTTTTGGGGCTTGAAAATCCGTATTTTGATCGAACTTCTAAAGACTTAAGCTGACGGGTATATATCTGTGATGTGTTATATGTATTGAACGTCCGCTAATCGCTATACGTCGATTAGTGGGGGTTATACATATCTGTGATCTGTAATGTTGATGGTATGTGTATATGAATTCATTGGATTGTTGCGGATGAATAGCCGGGGGGGTTGTGAGATGAGAGTTTTCATTTATCTTTCAGTTCATGTAATATGTAAATTGATGTAATATTATTTTTGGCCGCACAACCGGGTCAGGGTTGTAACCGTCATTGTATAATTTCTTTTTACTGTTTTTGCTCCTAGGATAGACCCAAGGTGGGGTGCACAAACTACCGGGTATCTCGAAGTGCCGAGTGGCCTACTCACGTCGTTGAGGGAGGTTGCTCCGCTTCGGATATTTGGCGGGTAGTTTGCCGCACCTGTAGGGGTCTAGGGTAGGGTATTGGCTATTCATCGCGACCGTGTAATCCGCTTTTCGTTACAGGCTCGTACGAATTGCGGATCCCTAGTATATCCAATGTATTCATCTGTGATCTGAAATGGCTATCATTGCAATATATCTATATATGATATTATTTAGGCGTTGCTTATGTTTTGCATCCGCGCTAGTCCAGCCCCTGCTCCGTCGTTAGTTAAGTAACCTAACGGGTAATGACGGGGCCCCGTGGCAAATGCGGATGGCATAAGCGTACGTCATATTTTGGTTGTTTTCTGCAATGGTAGGATTAAATGATGGGACGCATTGGAATTAATGCAAGAAAAATAAACCAAGTAAAAGTCGTTGGAACACTTTCAAAACCACTCGGTCTCTTTTCAAAATAACTTTTAAACGCGGAGCTTAAGCCACTCCTTTTAAAAGCTATCTCGTTCCATCGATTATATCAAGTTCACTACGTTCACGGTTTCTCCAAAACCATTCGTAGCCCTCCGTCGTTTCACATGGATGGTCAATAGTATTCAAGCTATGTTTGTTGGCCAAAGTCAAGGCATAGTGATTGGTAGCTATTGGGTATTTATGTGCAGCATAGATAGATGTGTTGGTTTGGGGCAGTCGTTCTACCTTGTTGGCCAAAGTCAAGGGTATATGCTGGTGGGCTCAAATTAACCTGGAGAATGACGGGTAGAACTTGACATGTGACTTATGATTTGTTGGCCAAAGTCAAGGTCATAAGAGCATGGGGAAAAAATCCACATCGGGAGTTTCAAAAGAACTGAAACTTGCTAGCGCTGCATACCATTTGGAGTGTGATGATTCTGGTAGGATTCCTTCAGTTTTGTCACGCAATGATATTTGGATCCCGATCCTACTGTGAGTATATGCTACTCTTCGGGAAATTTCTCACTTAACGATCAATGCTATAAACCAAGTAGGTGTCTAGAAAGGTGTTAGCGGGGCTACGCCCACAGGGAAAAGAGGTTATTTAATTAAGGAACTTCGCGAAAGCGTTGGAAAACCTCCCTCGAAGTACCAACACCAGCCTGGCCGAACGGTTAAGCAAGTATTGTACGGTGAGATTGATCCTGACTAATTCTTCCTTTTTGGTTTGAGGAGGGATTCGAGATACAGTGGGAGCCATCCTGTTTAGACAAATTAAAAACCACTCTAAACTTGCAAGAGCTTCATGCTAAAGTGTTTCTTCCCTCTCTCCTAATTGCAGAGACCAAACATCATGACCGGACTTAAGTTACTACTAGATAAAAATATACTGACAGGGCCAAACTACAAAGATTGGCTCAGGAATGTCAAAATGGCAATCACTTATGACAAGTTGGGGTATCTCCTTACCACCAAAACTCCCCCTGTCCTAGGTCCCACCTCCAGGGTCGCGGATAAGGAAATCCGTAAGACTTGGGAGATCGATTGCGCGAAGGCCAAGTGCCTCGTGCTTGCCTCAATGGACAATGAACATCAGAGGAGGCATGAGAATATGGACCTCGAATCCATATTTCTCCATACAAAAGAACTGTATGGAGAGCAATCTCGTATCGCCAGATACGAAGTGTCGGAGAAGTTATTTTCGGCAAGGTTGGCCATCGGATCATCGGTAGAGGAACACGTGCTTAAGATGATTGGTTTCATTGAGGAGCTCGCGGACCTTGGGGCCACGTTAGAGAATGAGCTCTATACGGACTTGATTTTCCAGTCCCTTCCTTCCACTTACGCCCAGTTTATCCTGAATTTCAACTTGCAAGAAAAGGAAGTTGAACTTTCAGAGCTCCTCAACATGCTGAGGAGTGCAGAGGGCACCCTACAGAAAGGTAGGGAAACATCCACTTTGTTTGTAGGAGGATCTTCCTCTTCTAGGTCCAAGGCGAAAGCCAAGGGAAAGAAGAAGAAAACCCCCGCCAAACCAAGGGGCGGTGTTAGTAAAGTGGATACGAAGGGAAAAGCAAAAGCAACAAAGAAAGCGGGGAAGCTTATAGGAAAGGAAGAGTGCTTTTTCTGTCATAAGAGTGGGCACTGGAAGAAAGATTGCAGGGCTTGGAAAGTCAGAACACAGGATCTGAAGCAAGTTGCGGTTTCTGCTTTAGGTGTGTATGTTATTGAAAACTGTCTATCAATAAACTCTACTTCCTGGGTATTGGATACCAGATCAGGATCTCATATCTGTAATTCTTTGCAGGCGTTGAGAAACCGTAGGGTTTTGAAGGCAGGTGACATGACCCTCAAAGTTGCAAACGGAGCTAGCATGGATGCTAAGGCCGTAGGGGACTATCGCCTGGGAATGTCAGATGTACATGTTTTGGCTTTACGTAATTGCTTTTTTGTACCCAACGCAACTTGTAATATCATTTCTGTATCTTTGATTTCTAAAGAAGGTTATGAATTTGCGTTTGTAAGTAATGTTGTAAACATTCACCTTAATCAAGTTCTGATTGGGTCAGGTACATTAAGCAATGGTATATACGTATTAAACCAACCACAGATTTTCAATGTCCAGAATACACACAAAAGAAACTCTCCGGAAATAAATCAGACTTTCTTATGGCATTGTAGACTGGGTCACATCAATGAGAGAAGGTTGACGAAGTTACATACAGAAAGATATTTGGATCCGTTCGAATATCAATCGTATGCCACTTGTCAATCCTGTCTCAAAGGAAAGATGACAAAGACTCCGTTCACTGGACACGGAGTAAGAGCGAGCGAGCTCTTGGGACTCGTACAAAGCGACGTGTGCAGTCCAATGTCTACACATGCGCGAAGCGGTTATTCTTACTTCATTACTTTTACGGATGACTTTTCAAGGTACGGTTATGTCTTCTTAATGAAACATAAATCCGAAGCCTTTGGAAAATTCCAGGAATATAAGAATGAAGTAGAAAAACAAACCGGCAAAAGTATCAAGACACTAAGATCTGATCGAGGTGGTGAATACTTAAGTGCCAAGTTCCTGGATTACTTAAAAGAGAATGGAATTCTCTCTCAGCTTACTCCTCCATACACCCCGCAACATAACGGTGTATCGGAGAGACGGAACCGCACCCTATTGGATATGGTACGGTCCATGATGAGTAACGCTGATTACCGCGATCATTCTGGGGATATGCACTAGAATCAGCTGCATACCTTTTGAACCGAGTTCCTACTAAGACAGTGCCTACTACACCATATCAGATATGGTGTGGGAAGAGACCCTATCTTAATCACATTAAGACATGGGGATGTCCAGCTTTTGTCAAAAAGCAGCATGCGGACAAGCTCGTGGCACGCTCAGTACAGTGCAAGTTTGTGGGATATCCGAAGAACTCCAAGGGATATTTCTTCTATTGCGAAGAGGAACAAAAGATTTATGTTTCTCGTCATGCCCACTTCTTGGAAACTGAGTTTTTGGAAAATCAGATAAGTGGGAGCGTAATAGAACTGGAAGAAATTCCAGAACCACGGGCTATTACTGAAAGCTTAGTAGAACCAGAGGGTTCGAAAGATCATGACATTCCTACGCCGCTCTGCAGGAGTAGTAGGCAGTCTCATCCGCCCGAGAGATACTGCGGTTTTCTCATAGACGGGGATAGAGAAGATTGCATCATTGATTATGATGAGCCGACTAGCTTCCAGCAGGCCATTCAGAGCGTTGACTCGGTAAAATGGCTGGATGCAATGCGGACCGAAATGGAGTCCATGTACACCAACAAAGTATGGACGTTGGATGTTGCTCCAGATGGGGTAAAACCCGTAGGATGCAAGTGGATATTCAAAAGGAAGATTGGTGTAGATGGACAGGTTGAGACCTATAAAGCTAGACTGGTTGCAAAGGGTTTTCGTCAAAGACCTGGTTTGGACTATGACGAGACCTTTTCTCCAGTAGCTATGCTGAAATCCATTCGGATCCTTCTTGCCACTGCTGCCTTCCACGATTATGAGATTTGGCAGATGGACGTAAAGACCGCTTTTCTAAATGGAAATTTAGAGGAGTGTGTTTATATGGACCAGCCAGAGGGTTTCATTCAGAGTGGGAGCAGCGGAAAGGTGTGCAAGTTGCTTAAGTCCATCTACGGACTAAAGCAGGCATCACGGAGTTGGAACATCTATTTTGATGAGACGGTCAAAGAATTTGGCTTTATCAAAAATCCAGATGAACCATGCATCTATAGTAGATTTGTAACGAGAACTGTTGTATTCCTCGTTTTATACGTGGATGACATTCTCTTAATAGGAAATGACATTCCTATGCTACAATCTGTCAAAGGGTTCTTATCACACAGGTTCTCCATGAAAGACCTGGGTGATGCCTCATACATTCTTGGGATCCGGATCTATCGTGACAGATCCAAGAGGATACTGAGACTCTCACAGTCCAGGTACATTGACACCATACTGAAAAGATTCAGTATGGAAGATTCCAAGCGCTGTAATTTACCGGCTTGTCACGGGATCACCCTCTCCAAAGAGATGTCTCCCAAGAGTGATTTGGAAAGGTATCGCATGTCTATTATACCCTACGCTTCTGCGGTAGGCTCTATAATGTATGCGATGTTGTGTACCAGACCAGATGTAGCTTATGCACTGAGTGTGGTAAGCCGGTATCAGTCAAACCCTGGGGAGAAACACTAGATAGCGGTAAAGAACATTCTCAAGTACCTGAGAAGGCCTAAGGAGATGTTCTTGGTGTATGGCGGAAAAGACCTCCAGATCGAGGCCTTTGCTGACTCCAGCTTCCAGAGTGACAAGGATGATTCCAAGTCCATGTCGGGTTATGTCTTTACGTACAATGGAGGGGCGGTGTGTTGGAAGAGTTCTAAACAGGAAACCGTTGCTGACTCGACGATGGAAGCGGAATATATCGCTGCTGCAGATGCCGCAAAAGAAGCCGTCTGGATAAGGAAGTTCTTAACTGAACTTCAGGTCGTTCCGTCCATTGTTGATCCAATACCGCTGTATTGCGACAACAACGGGGCTATAGCTTTAGCAAAGGAACCCAGGTCCCATCAGAAGTCCAGACACATCTTAAGGCGGTATCACCTGATCAGGGAGATCGTGGGTCGCCAGGAGATCGAGGTTCGGAGAGTTTCTACGGAAGATAACACTGCTGATCCACTCACAAAGGACTTACCCCAGACTCAGTTCGAGCGGCTGATCGAGATGATAGGTCTTCGATACGCCAGTATATGGCCTTAGTGCAAGTGGGAGATTGTTAGTGTATATGCCCTAGAGGCCATTACTGTATCATACTAGATTGTATATTACTTAATGGAAGCTTGGGATATTCACCTTGTATAGACAATCTTGCTCAATATAGTAGTATGCTACTTGGTTTGTTTCTACTTTAATGTGTACATGTGTTTATTTTAGTATATCACCTATACACATTAGTGGTGCCCTTAGGATCTTTGCTTGATTACCAGCGTTGTGATGGCAGTCACACTCGTGGAGGCTGGGTAATCTATAAGCACATCCTTATGCAGGTCCCTAGTCGCAGGACTATCGAGACAGGGCATCGATACTCCGGAGTAGACTAGCATATGCGCTTCTCATCCCAGTGTGGGAGACGGTCTGTCCCACAGCCGTCAGTACGTTGTACTTGAGATAGTATGCGGGTGCTCGTTAGGTTACGAGTATACTGGACAGGACACGTCGAGAACTGTTGGTTGGTACTATACCTATCGTCAGTTATCAGTTCTCAGGTGACATGAGTACAGCTTAGTCCGCTGACTTGACACTGTCACTTCGCCTCGAGCGTGTTCCCACTGTACTTTGATTACTACCCTACCATGGCTCAAAGGAGTCGTGCAAATAGGTAGTTTTTGGGTGCAGTCCTGAAGCACTTGGAGGCAGTGACGGTTAGACAGGATTCGTCTCTCCCGGTATTGGGGGTTGACATCGCGCTGTGTCTAGGAGAGCCATTACAAGAGTAGTCCCTGGCCAGGGCAAGCGAGATATACTTGTAGGTTTCCAGTGTTATCTCAGGGTGTTCTGGGCTACACTCCGACACGACTTGTACCGCTATTAAGGGACTGACGTTTACCGCCCCCTAGGCCTGCAATGCGATGTATCAGACGAACAGACCGGACTGTATGGAGATTGTCACATTCAGGCTCAGTAGGAGTTCAGATGGGTTTCACCTTGTCCGTCTTCTTGTCGGTATCTACCTGGGGACCGTTACGCACAGCTTGTGCCGCTTGCGATCTGTGGTTAAACCCACTGCCAGCGTAGTGTCGAGTCTTTAGAGTCCCACACAGAAAGCTATTCGCCTTTAGGCAAAAGAGTAGAGGTCGCATGGTTTTGCGACAGGTCGCATGGTTTTGCGACAGGGTTCGGTTACATCCGTGCACGTGTGCGCGTTTGGTGTCCGGACAGTTAACACTAGCGGGCTTTGGTTTAAGCCAGATCCTAGTGTATATTTTGCGATTGGTTTTATCTCGTTTGTATTCGTGTTCCTCGGAACGCGGATGCGGGTGTGTATGCACAGTTGACAAAGAGACAGAGGCAGAGGATTCTCATTGGGGTTGTTGACTGTTGACTGTTGACTATTGACTTTTTGCTAAACCCTAATGGGAATAAGAAATATAATTAACAATAATATTAATTAAGTATTATAGTGACATGGTTGTTGAGGGGTTGACTTTGTTGACCGGTTGACTAGGTTGGACTAGTTGACCATCATCATGACAATGGCTATCATTTCATGGCAAAGACTTTTGCTTGCTTGTTTCTTCTTGCAAAACGAGTGCATGAAATGATATGGCCATTTTGACTTGAACCATCACATAATACTTGATTCCTATTTTTGTTATGATGGTTTTGGATTATGAGAGCTTGGATGGCAAAAGAGTTACTCATTCTCTCATTTGCTTTCTCTCTCTTGCTTAAGCTCTCCCTCTTGCTCTTCCTCTTGCTCTCTCTCTAGCTCAAGGCAACACCCTCTCATGAGTTGAGAAACATTACCTTAGAGATAAAAGAAAACCCAAATCACTTCTCTACTCATCCTAGTTCACAAGGTTTAGCAAACCAAGTGTTCTAGTTTCTTCAAGTTCGAAGAAGAAGCCAAAGGTAGAAGCTTTCAGGTGGATCCATCTTCGGCGCAAGGAGACGCGAGGTGAGGCTGATCCGTACACCAGAAAGAGTTGAAGACGATGGAGTTCAAGAAATATATACCCCCTAACCGAGTAGGTAAAACTCTTGTTAGGTTTGTTAGTTAGTTGTTTAACAAAGATCCGTATTTTGAGTCCATGTTACCACCTCTTGAAAAACCGTTTTTCATCATTTCCGTAAGCCCGTATGTACCGGGAGAGGTAGCATGGACTTACAGCAAGATGCATCATTCACCACTTGGAGCCTCATGAGAGTCGGAGTTCTTGATGATCGTAGCGAAGGGACCTTAACACAGAGCTTATGAAGCGAAGAAACAGAATAAAAAGGTTATAATCCTAATCTCTTTAGTTATTTGTATGTGATACAAACTTGTTACCCTAGAAATTCTAGTAAAGATTCATAGTTTGCTTGCTTTGCTCCTCTATAAATTTTAAAGTGGCATGAGTGATGTTACCAAACCCTAAACTAGGTGCAAGGGAAGCCCAACAGGATTGTCATCATCCGGCTCATGAGTAGAGACTTTTGCTTGATTGGGAGGCGCTCGAGCAATTTGAGCCGTAAGCTGCATCACAACGTTCATTAGGTCGTCAATTTTCGAATAGAGCTTGGCCATCTCTTTATCTTTTCTCCTGAGCTGTTTTCGAAGCTCTTGAAGCAGCTCTTGCTTCGCATTCCTGGGGCGGAAAGTCGGCTCTTCCTTGCTGTCCGAGCTTGACTCTATATGGACTGAGCGGTCTTTTTGCCTATCATCCTCATCGAGAGGGTTTTCATCATCTGGCGGAGGCGGCTGTTCTTGGGAAGCAGCAACCACATTCAAGCCAGATTGGGCTTGGGATGTGGTAGCCCCATCCTTGCTTTTGTTGCGAAGGTTGTCGCTGGGGCATCCGCCCGCCATATAGACCGTATGGATAACATATTCGGCCGTCTTTTTATTATCGACGGCTGATTTCATGGATCGCTGTCTTGATCATCCTGTTTCGGTAACGGGCAGTCGACTGAAGGAGGCTGGCCTGGCCGGATTCTTGAATGGTGCTAACGCTTCCTTTTTGGTTTTGCCCTGCTGTTTTCGCGCGGCACAGAGTGCCTGATATACTCTTGAAGAGACAGTGTCATACTTTTTCGGTTGGGGCCAGGACACGTCTCTTTGTAGCAACGTTCGGACAGCTATCTTCTTGATTCTTGCGGTCATGGCATTTTTCTGAACCCACTTCAGAGGTTCGAAGGAATTGTTGATTTTTACGGCCGATTCAGCCGTTGTCGCAGGACGACTCTGCTCATGGAATCTCACAAGATTCCACATGGCCGGAGTCCTGGCCTTCTTGTTGGCTCGATACCTGAGCCTCTTCTGTTTCAGCCTTTCTGTTTTGAGCACTTGGCTGGTTACGGCTTTTCGGGAAGCCGCTGTAGATGGGGCGATGGAGGGCTTTAGAGATACGCCTGAATGTGCATTTGTTGGAGTCATCGCCTGAGCTCGTCCGCAACGTTTGATGTTGACCTTTGTACCGGAAGCCTTGCCCCCTGCTGGAGCACCAGAGAGTCGTTCAAGCACCATCTTAAGTTTCGGTTGTGGTGCCTTAGCGATCACAACATTCGGCCTCTTGCCCCTTGAGACCGGCTTAGCCACCTGTTTTGCCGGGATTTCTGCTAGATGAGCGCTTCCGACAGGGTAGATGATGATGGAACTAAACTGGCGGGGCAGTTCCTCCCACTGTCGACTGAGGCTTGCGGGGAGAACCATACGAGCATTGATCTTGACCACGTACGGAATCGGGGTCGCATCGGAAGCTGGATCCATCTTAGGAGACATTATCGTTGAAAGTTGATTGCTGCACGGAAAAAATATTATTTCAGTATAAACATTGGCATATATGTTATATGAGTTTGCATGAACACTTGACCCGAGATATGGGAGGAGAGAAGCGTCCCACCGGGCGTGCCAGAATCTGTAGGGCGTTTTTCGTCACCCCATTGAGATGGGAATACGCGCGCGCTCGTCAGGTGCATTACAGATTCCCCCTTCCTAGGGTAGGCTGGGATTTATTGATTGTGGGGATCCGAATCTCCGGCAGCCGCAGACTAAGCTGCCGTTAATTACCCCTCGTCTTTGGAGCGAGAGAACCTCCGATTGATGGGTCAAACAAGTCATGCGAACTCAATGTGCAGTGTATGTTTGTTGTGTTTTGAAAAGGGTTTTGGATATATCGGGGGCCCCGCAGATTTTTTACGGGGGGAAGTGTTGCAGAGTATGTGTGTGTGTGTATGTGTATACACACACACACACATATACATATAAAAGGGAAAGGGCACCCAAAAGATGCGTGGGGGAAAGCGCCAGCGCCTCACGTGTGCGGTACGCGGGCGCTTGGGCGCGAGCGCTAGCACCTAACGTGCCAGGCACTTGAGCGCTCAGGCGCTAGCACTTTAGAGCTAGGGCTTCACGTGCTAGGCACGTGGGCGCTAACGCCTCACGTGCCAGGCACGTGGGTGCTCGGGCGCTAGTGCCTCAGGAGCCAAGCACGTGGGCGCTCGGGCTCTCGTGCCCTGGGCGCTTGGGCGCTAGCGCCTCACGTGCCAAGCACGTGGGCGCTCTGGCGCTCGTGCCCTGGGCTCTTGGGCGCTAGCGCCACACATGCCAGGCACGTGGGCGCTCGGGTTCTAGCGCCTCACATGCCAGGCTTGTGGGCATTCGGGCGCTCGCTTTGGGCGCTTAGGCGCTAGCGCATCACGTGCCAAGAACGTGAGCGTTCGGGCGCTGGGCGGCAAAAGGGAATTGGTCCCTACAATGGGAGTTGTACTCCCAGAAAGAAATACTTATTATTTTGTATATATATATATATATATTTTTTTTTGTGGAGTTAATCTCCTAAGATATTTTTGAAGCTGATGAAGGGGCTTCTCCCCTTGAGCCGTGGATCTTCCCCAAAGTGGGGTTTCTGGAGATGGGTCTCCTTCTTCTTCCTGTCGATTGGCCGGATATTGGAGAAAGGGGGTGAGATTTAAAAATCTCCCCTTTTTGAGATCTAATGGAAGATCTGATCTCACCTTTGTGGGTTTTGTGGTGAAAAATTATTTAGTTTTGGAAAAGAAAGAGTAAAACTCTTGATTTAATTCAAAAGAAAGAAGAAGGTTTAGAACCTTGAGGAAGGAGAAGGAGGCACAGACCTTGATTTTTTATAGAGAGAGAAAAATTTGTTGAGATATTTTCATTATCTTTACCTTTATAGGCTATACACTTTACATATAGCCCCTTGGGCTTTACAAAAAATAGCATTTTGCCTATCCCATGCCTTATGTTCTATTTCTTTTTGCACATAAGCCATGGGCTTTACAAAAATTTGGATTTATACCCATTTTTCTTACATTTATTCATAAAATAAAATAATAGAAATACACCAAAATTATTTATTACAAAATTTTTATCTTGGCATGGGGGAGCCGGCGGCTTCATATTCAGGCTCGACTTGGGCATTGGTCCATTTGACCTGGGCTTGAGCCCACTTGGCTGGGGTTGACTTTGATTTTGACTTGGTCAATCGGGGTGTAAATTTTGACCCCAACAACGATGTTGTGTACCAGACCAGATGTTGCTTACGCACTGAGCGTGGTAAGCAGGTATCAGTCAAAGCCTTAGGTGAAGCACTGGATAGCAGTGAAGAACATTCTCAAGTACCTGAGAAGGACTAAAGAGATGTTCTAGGTGTACGACAGTAAAGTCCTCCAGATCGAGGTCTTCGCTGACTCCAGCTTTAAGAGTGACAAGGATGACTCCAAGTCCATGTCGGGTTATGTCTTTACCCTCAATGGAGGGGCGGTCTGTTGGAAGAGATCCAAGCAGGACACCGTTGCTGACTCGACGACGGAAGTGGAGTATATCGCTGCATGTGACGCCGCGAAAGAAGCAGTTTGGATGAAGAAGTTCATTACAGAACTTCAGATGGTTCCGTCAATTGTTGATCCAATACCTTTGTATTGCGACAACAACTGGGCTATAACTTTAGCGAAGGAACCAAGGTCCCATCAGAAGTCCAGAAATATTTTGAGGCGGTATCACCAGATCAGAGATATCATGGATCGCTGGGAGATCGAGGTGAGGAGAGCAGACATGGAGAACAACACTGCAGATCCACTCATAAAAGCCACCCCTCAGACACGGTTCGAGAGGCTATTCGAGATGATAGGTCTATGATATGCCAATACATGGCCTTAGTGCAAGTGGGAGATTGTCAGTGATATATGCCCTAGTGGCCATTATTGTATAGTACTGGATTGTATATTATATTTTGGAAGCTTAGGATATACACTGATATAACAACAGTATTGCTCAATATGATAGTATGCTATCTGGTTTGATTCTATCTTAATATGTGTATATGTTTCTTTTAACATATCGCTAATACATATTGATAGAGCCCTTAGGATCTTTGCTTAACTACCAGCGTTATGATGGCAGTCACACTAGTGGGGTCTGGGTAGTCTATAAGCACATCCTTATACTTATCCTTTGTCATAGGATTATCGAGACAGGGCATCGATACTCCAGAGTAGACTAGTGTATACGCTTCTCATTCCAGTCAGGGAGATGGCCTGTCCCGCAGCCATTGGTATGTGATACCAGAGATTGGATTGTTGGCTATAGTGCCCTCAAGGCAATTATCGTAATCGCAGATAGGTGATTATGATGATTGAGCGAGGACCTATACTGGCAGAACAGTCTTACTCGAGATGATAGTATGCTATCTTGTTTGTCTTTATCATCATGTACATGTTGATAGAGCCCATAGGATTCTTGCTGGACTACCAGCATTATGATGGAGATCATATACGTGGGAGCTGGGGCTCTATAAGTACATCCTTAAATGTCCCTAGTCGTAAGAGTATCGAGACTGGGCATCAGTACTCCAGTGTAGACTAGTGTATACTTATCAGACCCTGACGAGGGGCGGTGGCCGGTCTCACAAGGCATTGGTGTCAGTTGTTCATCTAAGATAGTATACAGGTGCTCATTGGGTTATGAGTACACTGGATGGACTCGCCGGGAACATGCTAGTTGGTATTATACCTATTGTCAAATAACAGTTCGCTGGTGATATGTGTACAGGTTCGTCAACCTGAGATCGTTATTTGTCTCGTGTGAATTCCCACTGTTCTTTGATTGCTACCTATCCACGGATCAAAAGAGTCATGCAAACAGGTTTTAGTTGGGTACAGTCCTGAGCCACATGGAGGCGGTGAGCGGATCGTCGGGGATTCGTCTCTCCCGGTATTGGGGGTTGATGTCGCGCTGTGCACGGGTGGCCATCACCAGAAATCCTCGGCCAGGGTATACGAGAATTACCGATCCAGGATCGATAGTTTCTCAGGTGGTGATGGGTTACATACCGACACTAATAATCGCGTTATTAGGGGTCTGACTTTATCCACCCCCCTAGACTCGATATGCGATACTCTTAGATGAACAGACCGGACTGTACGGATATTGTCACTGTCAGGCTCAGTAGGGGTACGGATGAGTTTGCTCGCCGGCCTTCCTTTCGTTCAATACCTGGGTAGCCGTTACATACAGCTAGTGCCACTGACGTGCTTGTGGTTAAACCCACTGCCAACGTATTGACGAGTCTTTAGAGTCCTACAAAGAGCGTTTTCACGGTTCAGGCGATATGGTGTAGATGAGGTATGTTGGTACATACAGGTGTCCGATTAAATATGTGCACAGGCTGCACAGACTTTAATCGGACGGTTGATAATATTAGCGGCTTAGGATTAAGCCGGATTATTAAATCAGGTTTTGATTTAATAATTTATATATGTATTTATATTCTAGTATTATTGTTCACTATTCATTTTCTCTCTTGGCTATTCGTATTTTTATACGAATACGCGTATATGTATTTCGATACGTATATCGGGTTGCATTCCGTATTTATACGGAATTGTTTCTAGAAGATGTGACACCTCATTATTTGATTTTCCTTTTTAGAAAATCATTTAGGGAAATGAGGTGGAGGGGGTGAGGTGGCATGGACATGGCTTGAGACAAGTAAAGAGGTATGGGCATGGCTTTGTTTATTTGGAAAATGGGAAAAGATATTTTATTATTGCATGAGAGAGAGGGAGGGGTGGCTTCCATCACACAATGAGCCTTGATCATTATGATTTCACTTCTTGAATTTCTTGTCTTCATCACTCTCTCATTCTCACTCAATAAAACACTTAGCCACTTTCTTTGGTTGCTCATGCCATGATTTCTTCACCACCTCTTCATTTTCTATGGTTGCTCTTGGAGCATTTTGATGAGAGAAAAATATTAGTGAGATAATCCTACACCTCCACTCTCCATTGCTAGCAACCTTGGAGCGTCGGTTGCCTCGTTTTGCGAGGCTAAAGCTTGCGCCGTTTCCCTTAGGTGGATCATCGTAGATGGAGGAAGACAGGCAACCAAACTCGATCTAGACGACCACCAGGAGCTTGGAATGAAGACCGAAGGACACGGATCAACTCGGTATAACCATTCTAACTTCTTTACATGCTTACTAGCTTAGGTTTTAGGGTAGATACGGGCATCGGGTAATGGTAGCGCAAGTTTAGATAATTTTTGTTCCGTATTTGGTCACGTTTGTCTGGGCGCTGTCGTAGCCTTACATGGTATCAGAGCCAACCTTTAAACCCTTAGCTAGCTAGTTTAGACAATGTTAAAATATCGAAATCGAAACAATCCCAAAACTGTGCACTGCTGATTCCATTCTCTGTCGATTTTTAAGTGTCTTCAAAAATTATTTAAACAACTGCAGAAAACTACTCATATGACTACTAGAACAAACTGCAAACACGAGCCCCTAATTCAAATTTTGGACCGGCCACATTGGCCAAAAATCAGAGCAGGCCGGCCAATTTATGGCTTCTGGGTTTGAAATTTGCAGCGTGGTTTAGTCTCTGGAATGTTGGTTCAGTGGTATTGTTTGTTTAGCCCAGTTTGGATATGGTTTTATCTACTTCTTTGGGGCTATTCGGGATTATTTCGAAATCGATATTTTCTAACATTGTTTAAAATTTACAGTACTTACATTACTATCTGTGACCGTGAATGTCATTTGATCGGTACAACTTGTCTAATTGCTATAGTTCTTTTAGACGGGTCTGTGAATGTGACATTCACGTTGATATTCTGTGTTGTGCTGTGATGTTGGCTGGATCGTCGTGGTGGATAGCTTGGGTGCAATGTTAGTACAATTTAGTTTCATTTGTACATTTGATACTACGGGGTGAGCGTCCGACATGTGGACTGCTGTCACTGCCAGTTTGTATATTATTTGTTTGGGGCACGACCGGGTTGAGGTCAATGTCACCCTTGTATATTACTTTCTTTTCTATACTAGGATTACCCCGCGGTGGAGTGCACGAATAGCCGGGTTCTATAGGGCAACGTGTCCGCATCTCATGGCGTTGAGACAGAGGGGACCTTACTCTAGAATTAGCGGGCTATTCGCCGCACTCGTAGGGGGTATAGGTTGACCCACGGAAGGATGCTCAAGTTACCGGATTCCGTGAAGTGCTGCGTGGCCCATTCACGTTGTTGAAGGGGGTTGCCTCACTTCTGGTTTTGGCGGGTAACTTGCCGCACTCTTAGGGGTCTAGGTTTCATTGCGTAGGCTATCCACACGACAAGGAACGTCGGGTCTCATTTGCGGCTCAAGTGAAACCCGGGGCTCCAAGATTATCCACCATTCTGTGTTGCTTCTGTGATATTTCTGTGATGTTGCTTATATCATGCTTGGGACGAATGTTATATATATATTTATATATACTAGTAGATGTTGTATATGTTTTGCACCCGTGCTAGTCCAGTCCCCGCTCTGTTGTTAGTTAATTAACTTAACGGGTGATGACGGGACCGAGTGGCGAATGCGGATGGCATATACGTACATTTTATTTTTGTTCTTTTCTGATGTGATTAATTGATGGGACTGCGTTGATTCTGATCAATGCAAGGAAATCAAACCTATTTGATGTTGTTGGAACCAATTTTAAAAACTAACATTACAGACGTACTCTCTTGCTTTGCACAGTGGTATTCGGTTATGAATATCCAGCACCTCATTTGCCGAGGCAAAGGCCGAGATCCCTTCATCGGGAGTGACCCCTTGGGCAGAAGTTTGTGTCAGCATAATAACTTCACTATAGTCAATTATTTTTGCTTTGCATCATGGTATTCAATTCGAAACATCCTGCACCTCATTCGACGAGGAAAGAGCCTAGATCCCTTCACCGGGAGTGACCTCTTTAGCAAAGGTTTTTGCAGCTCTATATTTATAAAAGCTATCCGGTTCCTTCTACGTTATCAAGTTCATTACGTTAAAGGTTTTTTGCCAAAAACCATTCGTAGGCCTCCATCATTTCAGACGGGTAGCACTTAGTATTCAAGCTATGTTTGTTGGCCTACGTCAAGGCATAGTGTATGGTAGCTATTTGTTACTTTTCTGTTGCATAGGCGTTGGTTTGGGACAGTCGTACGACTTTGTTAGCCTACGTCAAGGGTATGTACGGGTGGGTTCAAATTAACCTGGACAATGACTGGTAGAACTTGACATGTGACTTATGATTTGTTGGCCTACGTCAAGATCATAAGAGCATGGGATAAAAATTCACATCGGGAGTTTCAAACATACATGAAACTTGCCAAGCATGCGCATACCTTCTAGAGTGTGATAACTTGAGTGGCTTCCATCAAGTTATCATGCGATGATAGTTGGATCCCGATTCTCACTGATGAGTAGGATTACTCCTTGGGTGACTTTAGATGATCCCGACAAATTCTCCTTTTGGGTTTGGAGGAGAATTCGAGGAAACAGTAGGAGCTATCCTGATTAGATAAAGTGATTAACCATTCCGATCTAGGTTAGAGTGCACGCTAAGTGTTTCTTTTCTCTCTCTCTCTCTCTCTCTCTCTCTCTCTTTTGCAGCGACCATGGCCCGACCCTTGACTAAAACTTATGAACCGAGTTAACCGATCCTTCTTAAAACACTTTGGATTTTGGAAAGTCGCGGAGTCGCAAAATATCATTGCCACTTCTATATCACCTTTACATTTCTCCAGAACACCCCGTATCACTATGAACATCCACTCCTATTGGATATATCCATCGTATAGTAACATACGAACTCGAAGGAACTTATTCTAGGATGGATTCTTGTTCTGGAGAGATCGAATAAGATATTCGGTTGTCTTTTCCCTTTACATTCTCTCAGGCTGCGAGGGCTCCTAGGATTACGAGAGGGTACACCTATTGAGCTTATTGGATAGTCTTTCTCCAAACCATAGGCAGGTGCCGAATGGCAGGGAAGGAAGAAAACCAATTATCCTAAGTGTGGTGTACAGAAGGTAATAAGTAAAGACAAATAAAGGGATCAGAATAAACGGCAAAGAAAATTGCGACTACTATCATTCACGACAAAAACGTGTATACCCCTGTCACTCCCGCATCCACTTTGGATTTCTCCAGAACACTTCGTATCACTACGAACGTCCATAATGCTTGGGCATGTCATCGTATAGTTACATACGAACTCGAAGGAATTCGTTCCAGATTCGAGGATGGTTTTCGGATCAGGGGAAATAGAATAGGATTATTCAGATGTCTTTACCCATTACCTTCTCTCAGGTTGCGAGGGCTCCTGGCATAAGGAGTGTACACCTATTACGCTTATTGGATAGTCTTCTTCCAAACCTTAAGCTGGTGCCGAAGGTAGGGAAGGAAGAAAACCAATTAGCCTAAAGAAGGTATACAGAAGGTAATAAGTAAAGACATAATAAAAGTATATGGTTACTGTCATGAATCTGGATAGTGGAAGAGGCATTACTAAGAATACCCGGTTAACCCCTTAGAAACATTTTCATGTTTCAGTTTCACTGTGCGATGTTAATTGAAAATTGTTTTCCCAATTGGATTCTAACTCCAGGGTATGTATTTACCAAATGAGTTTCTCACATCTATATGTTATTACAGATGGTGAGTGGGAGTAAGATATTGGGAATTAGGTGATTATATCCTCATTATATCAGAATTCATTGTAATTGGTGATATTTGAGGAAATCATATGGGTTTTGCCGGGTGGCAAATTTTTGGTTTTGAATATCCGTTGTTATGCACCAATTTCAAACTGATATATCTGTACATTTATTTTATAAAACGAGATATAACTTTTTGAAATTATGTCTGTGACATTTACCTATATCAGTTGATGGTTGGTAAGGTGCATTCAACAGCGGTGTAATTTTTCTTAACCATAGTACAGTTTTCAACCTACGACACACAGAGTTTTAGTTGTTAAACTCAGTAGACTTATACAAAGTATTGTATGTTGTCTAGTGTCCATTAGGACAAAGGGGTTGGTACTCGTACTGTATTCTGTTTACTTGTAACTTCTCCAGTTCTGGACAAGAATTTCGTTGAAATGCAAGGACTAGATATTGAGAAGTTATATGTATAAGAATAAAGTAGAGAACCATTTGATGGAAGTATCAGGATTCTTCGAAGTAGTCGAAGATGTAGATACTTGTGTTTGGTAATCCGTTGATAGTAATGGTTTTGAGAACTGGCTTCTCTTTCTGGTTACTCATATATGGATGCACTCCTAGTTGAGTAATGCCGATTGGCCTCATTCCATTTGGTTAATATGCACTGGAGACAGCTGCATGATTTTGAATCTAGTTCCAATTAAATTAGTGCATTTGTTTCTATATTGTATATAGAATCAATTTGTATCTTAACGATGTTAAGATATAGGGAGTTGTCCGGCTGATGCTTAAAACCAGAATCTGGACAAACTCAATGCACGTTTCAGTAATGACAGTTTATGGGTTATCCCGGGCTTTGACGAGGGTTAACTTTCTCCCACCAGGGAGATCAATAGTGATATTGTTCTTGACTCGCCACAGTTTTAGTAAAATGGATTTTTTCAGAAAACAGAAGTGGGAGTATGGTAGAACTGGAAGTGATTCCAGAACCACAAACGATTACTGAAATTTAATAGAACCTAAAGATTTAATTGGATTCGACATTCCATTAGCCACTCCGCAGATTTGGTAGGTAATCTCAGGCACCCAAGAGGGACTTCGGTCTTCTCAGATACGGTGACAAAGGGGTTCTTATTTACCCAGACTTGCCATTGCTGCTGATTTAGACTATAAGACCCGGCAGTAGGATGAGTATAGTGTCGTTCTAAACTGGCTTTAGAAGTGCACGTATATATGACTCTGCCAGAGGTTTGTTGTAGTCAGTGGGAGCAGCGGAAGCATAGTGGGCAAGCAGCCTATGTCTATTTATAGACTAAAGCAGGTATAGCGGAAATAGATCGTCTATTTTTGATGTGACAGTCATAGGCTTTGACTTCATCAGAATAAGAGATGGATACGGTAAGAAAGTAGTAGGGTGTGATTTCCTGGTGATTTGGATGACATACACTTTATAGGAAGTGAAATTCCTATAATACGATCGGTTATACTATGGTTGTTGTTAGTTATATGTATGCCTTAGAGGCCATTACTATACATGAGATGTATATAGTAGTGGATGCTTGGACATATATAGGGAGGACTTTCTTGCTCGACATGATAGTATGCTATCTGGTTACTCTTTACCTTAACGTGTACACCGATTGTCTCTCTGTCATATGTTGGTAAAGCCCTTAGGATGTGTACTTTACTACCTGGACTATGATGCGGATCATACTAGTGGGGACATGGTAGTCCATAAGTACATCCTTCAAGGTCCCTAGTCGTGGGTGTATCGAGACGGGGCATCGATATACCAGAGTAGACTAGCGTATACCTTCTCGACCCATACAGATGGGCGATAGATGATCCCATATCCATTGGTGTTTGACATCAGAG
Organism: Agapanthus africanus; assembly: GCA_030015575.1. NCBI lineage: Eukaryota > Viridiplantae > Streptophyta > Magnoliopsida > Asparagales > Amaryllidaceae > Agapanthus > Agapanthus africanus. The sequence continues at coordinate 558,556,834 of CM057338.1, forward strand.
ATGATATACGGGTGCTTAGTGGAGACTGGGTACACTGGACGGACTCGCCGAGAACTCCCAGATGGTATTATACCTTACGTCAGATGGCAGTTCTCTGGTGACACTGGTACAGGTTAGTCTGTAGACCCGAGATCGTCATAGAGTCTTGTGTGATTCCCACTGTGCTTTGATTTCCACCTTACCACGTCTAAGAGGGCGTCAAAAACGGTGGTTTTTGGGTACAGTCCTGAGTCACATAGAGGCAATGAGCGATAGGAGGGGTTTCGTCTCTCCCGGTATTGGGAGTTGATGTTGCGCTATGCTCGATTGGCCATAACAGGGAAGTCCCTGGCCAGGGCTGGTTTAGAGATTTACTAGTAAGTGTTACCAGTAGTTTCTCGACCCGTTATGAGCCACATATCGGCATAACTTATCGGTTATTGGGGTCTGACGTTTTACCACCCCTAGACTTGATATGCGACATATCAGACGATGAGACCGAACTGTACGGTAGTGTCACTGTCAGGCTTTTTGCAGGAGTTGGAGCGGGCTTTCTTGCTGATCTTCTGATCGCTCATTACCCGGGTAGCCGTTACGTCCAGCTAGTACCGCTGACGGCTTGTGGGTGCTTGATATGATCATCACCTACTGCCGGCGTATTGACGAGTCTTTAGAGTCCTACATAGATATTTTACTGGCTCAGGCAAAACGAAATAGGAGCGCATATGTGATATGTGCGGGACCGAGAATAATGCGTGTATGTGATACCGTATTCTATTCTCGCGACTATTGTATCGGACGGTTATATGTGATATAGCCGGGTTATCGAATCAAGTGTTGATTCGATAAGTTGGTACATTTTGTGTTAGTCGGTTATATATGATATAACCTGATTATTAAGTCAAGTGTTGATTTAATAATTTAGTGCATAATTGTATATGTGATATACTAATTTACATTAACTAACATTGGTTCACTTAAGCATTTGTTTTTCTCACTTGTGCACAACTTAATATATATGTGATATATATTTATTTGTGTTCATATTGTATCATGGTTGTTGATACACTTGACATGGGTGTAAAAGACATACACCATTCTTATTTTAGTGGAGGGGTTTTTATATTTAAAGTAAATCTAAATTGATTGATTTTTGTTAAGTGCATGAAGCTTGTAGAAGCTTTTAGTGCTTTGACAAATTCAACTCAATTTGTTTTACTTATGATATTAAGTTAACCCAACCATTAGAATTAGCCATGGTTATGTCTCTACATGAGTTAGTATATGATACTCACTCACCCATGGTTAGCTAACTCTCTCTTGATTAGTTTTCATTCTCATTTTGAGCTCATCTTCTTCCTCCTTCAATTCTTTTCTATGGTTTGATAAAGAGAGAGATACATAGTGAGAAAAGAAATTCTAAAGTGTACCCATTTCCTATTTCATCATCCTCTACTAGACTAGCACTTTAGTTTAGGGTGTTTGCTTCACTAATTCTCTAGTTAGTGAAGTAGAAGCTTGAGTTCGTATTCCCTCGACGTAGATCATCTTCGGCCTTGAAGACTTCAAGCAAAACCGTTGCCCTCTTCTCATGGAGCCGTCCGAGAGTCCGGGAGTTCGATGACCACAGCGAAGGGACTACAATAAGGAGCTTTAGAAGTGAAGGACCGATCTACAAAGGTTGTATTTCATATTCACTTAGTGATAATTGTTATTTACTAGCATATGTTACCCTAATTATCTAGCAAAGATCTTGTTTAGAGTTATTTGGCAGGGATAAAATTTTAATCGGGCATAGTTGATGCCTTGTAGAACCTTCTTAGTGTGCCTAGTAACCCTACAGTTGTCACGCAGTTATTTCTCCACACAGGATATGGATAAAATATCAGGTTTTCTGGTCACTGGATCTATAGTTTTAGATCTAGATTTGGGAAGTGTCCCAATCAGGGTACTTGACACTATTCTAAAGTGTTTTAGAATGGATGACTCGTGGCAGGTGGTGTACCTACAGGTGATGGAGTCACCCTCTCTAAAGGTGTTTTACAGATTAAAGTGGAGAGGGATCTGCATGATTAGCGTATCACTTGCTTAGGCAGTTGAGTTAATCATGAAATGTCAAGTACCATATTTTTGCACTAGCTGCAATAAACATATATTAATCTAATCCTGGAGAAACGTTGGGAAGCAGTTTTGAACATAAATGGATGTTCTTGAGATATGGTAACGGCAGCCTCCTTCTGGAGACGGTTATCATTTCAGGCTTCCAAGGTGACCTGTATGACAGAGTGGCTGTCTGAGTTATAGTTTTCCCTCTTTTGAGGGACAGTATTTTGGACAGCAAGTCCAAGCGGATACTGAGGAAGGCATGTCGCAGTATACTGATTCAGTTCAGTGGACGATACAGTCTAAGAAGTTTGCTGGATTTGGAGTTCATTTGTGAACTGGGTCCCATCAGATATCCAGACATATTCTAAAACAGGTATTGCTCATTTCGGGAGATAGTTTTCTCCGTGAAGTTGAGATATAGAGAGATACAGAAAGAAACACTGGAGCGGATCTACTCACTGAGGCTATTTCTCGAACACAATAGTTTCACAAACGAGCTTTGCGAAACTGAATAGTAGAGAAGTTGGGTGTACGGAATCACACGGTCTGTGAGTATGCGACATCGCAATAATTGGCCTTTAGTGCAAGTGGGAGATTGTTGGCTATAGTGCCCTCAAGGAAATTATCGTAATCGCAGATAGGTGATTATGATGATTGAGCGAGGACCTATAATGGTAGAACAGTCTTACTCGAGATGATACTATGCTATCTGGTTTGTCTTTATCATCATGTACATGTTGATAGAGCCCATAGGATTCTTGCTTGACTACCAGCATTATGATGGCGATCATATACATAAGAGCTGGGGGTCTATAAGCACATCCTTAAATGTCCCTAGTCGTGGAAGTATCGAGACTGGGCATCGGTACTCCAGTGTAGACTAGTGTATACTTATCTATACCCTGACGAGGGGCGGTAGCCGGTCTCACAAGCCATTGGTGTCAGTTGTTCACCTAAGATAGTATACAGGTGCTCAATGGGTTATGAGTACACGGGACGGACTCGCTGGGAACATGATAGTTGGTATTATATCAATTTTCAGATAGCAGTTCCGTGGTGACATGTGTACTGGTTAGTTTATCGTCCTGAGATCGTCATTTGTCTCGTGTGAGTTCCACTGTGCTTTGATTACTACCCTTCCACGGTTCAAAGGAGTCATGAAAACAGGTTTTAGTTGGGTACAGTCTCGAGCCACATGGAGGCAGTGAGCGGATCGTTGGGGATTCGTGTAACACCTTAGAATGTGTTTTGTAGCTAATTATATTTTAATGTATAGTTTTTAATAAAAAGTTTACCAAATTGGTTTTTAATTATTTTATTCTAATTAATGAATATTTTATTAGAATATTTCTAGCTTTGCACACACTTGTGCATGTTAACTAGAGTGTTAATTTGGGGTTTAACCATCTCTTAATCTAGTTTTGTGTTTTGTTTAAGTGTTTTGGGTTTTTAGTGTGCATGGTTGTTAATATTAAATGAAAAATGAATTTTAAAAAGGGTTTTATTTTGGTTGATTATTGACTTTGGGAGAGTGAGGGCATGGGACAACATGGCTTGTGCCATGCTTCTTTAATGAAGTGAGAGAGAGTGAGAAGAGGGGGGTGTTTGAATTCCTCTCATTCTCACCCTCACACTCATTTTCTTTGTTCTCTCACTCTCACACACACACACACAACATCATCAGCAGAGCAGCAGCAGCAGCAGCCCCAGGAGCAAGCAGCAGTGGCAGCAACAACAACATCAGCTACAACTGCAACAACAATAGAAGCAACAGCAACAGCTAGCAGCATCATCTCGAGACTGTTGGAGATATCCCTCAGAGTCAATTATTGGATCACAGGCACATGATTGCAATGATTGAGGGAGGACCTATCCCGGTAGGACAGTCTTACTCAAGATGATAGTATACTATCTGGTTTACCTTTATCATCGTGTACTGCTTTAGGTGACCAGACAGGTCGCTATTACACGTTGATAAAGCCCCTAGGATTCTTGCTTGACTGCCAGCAGTATGAGGGTGATCATATACGTGGGAGCTGGTGGTCTATAAGCACATCCTTAAATGGTCCCTAGTCGTGGGAGTTTCGAGATAGGGCATCGATACTTCAGAGTAGACTAGTGTATACAGTCGAGACCCCGACGAGGGGCGGTGGCCGGTATCACAAGCCACTGGTGTCAGTTGGTTCACCTAAGATGTATACAGGTGCTCATTGGGTTATGAGTACACCGGACAGGACTCACCGGGAACATGCTAGTTGGTCTTATACCTGACGTCAGATAGCAGTTCCCTGATGACATGTGTACAGGTTAGTTCATCGACCTGAGGATCGTCATTTGTCTCGTGTGAGTTCCCACTGTACTTTGATTACTATCCTACCACGCTCAAAGGAGACGTGCAAACAGGTTTTAGTTGGGTACAGTCCCGAGCCACATGGAGGCAGTGAGCGGATCTTCGGGGGTTCGTCTCTCCCGGTATTAGGGGTGAGGTTGCGCTGTGTCTAGGAGAGCCAGAACATGAAAAGTCCTTGGCCAAGGCAGGAGATTTACTGGTAGGTATTCCAGTAGTATCTCAGGGTGTTCTGGGCTGATCTCTGACACGACTTGTACCGCTTTTGAGGGTCTGACTTTTACCAACCCCCTAGGCCCGCCATGCGATGCTCATAGACAAACGGACCGGACTGTACGGATATTGTCACTGACAGGCTCTGTAGGGTGTCAGGATGAGTTCGCTCATCGACGTCCCTTTCGGTCAATAGCTGGTGGCCCGTCAAGTATGGCTAATACCTATGACGTGCTAGTGGTTAAATCTACAGCCATAGTATTGACGAGTCTTTAGAGTCCCCCACATTCAGTTGCTCAAGTTTTCGGGCGAAACGCTGTAGAGGCCGTATGGAGATCTGGCAGGGTTCGATCAGATACGTGCGGTATTGCACGGATCAGGATTGGACGGTTAATACTAGCGGGCTTTGGTTTAAGCCGGATCCTAGTATTGTACAGTGTAGATTTTGTCTCATTGCATTTGTATTTCGGTCGGAATACAAATGCGGGTGTGTATACACAGTATCGGGGTTTTCCTGTAATTTATTACGGGATCAGTTTTATGGAGTTGCCAGTTTGTTTTCTGTTTCGGCCATATTTATTTGTATCTTTCATTGGCCGAAGATTGGTGGAGGAGGGCTTATTTGCATTTGTGCAAATAAGCATTTGTGGAGGGTGTTTTTTGCAAGACTTTGCATCATGATAGTTTTCATGATGGAGCCCCATCCCTTGACCTTCCATGGTTCATGATTGCTTGACTTTTTGTAGCAATCATGGTTGTTGATTAGTTGATGTAGTGTGGATTGTTTTGGTGATCATTTTCCTTTCATGATTTCTTTTCCTTGGAATTATTGATTCACCCCACTCTCATTTTTCTCCTCTCTAATTCCCACATGAGCCATGGCCGGCCATTGAGATGGTGAGGGCTGTCCAAAGAATTATGGTGGGGATTTTTGACATCTTTGGCTTTGTAAAATCCCCACATCTCCATCTCAAAAGTTCATATCATTTTCCTCCACCAAAAGGCAACTTCCATAAACCCCGAAATGAGACATGAGCACTACACATTCTACAGAAAACCTTGGGCACGTCGACTCGCCAGCTTCGTGCCCGAGTTGCCTCGGTATAGTGGTGGGAGCCCGTAAAAGAAGCAGGCGACGTGGTGCCCTTCCGGAGAGGAGGTGGAGAACGGACATTCCACCGGAGATCGGGACGACGACGAGAAGACCGGAGGACACGGATCGCTCGGTATATCTCTCTTCCCCATCTTGTAGTTAGCTAGGACTAGTTTAATGGAACGATCCGGGTATATAGTGCGCGGTGGTGCCGGTTTGAAAAGTTAAAGTAAATCACCGCTTCCGCATTTTGGCCTCGGGATGGAGGCCGGGGCGCCGCCGTGCACTTACGGTGGTATTAGAGCCTCGTCATTAACCTAGTCTAGCTTTGTCTAATGTGTTTTACACTTCCGATCGAACAACTGTTCTGAAAACCCAATAACACATACATCAGTTCTCTGGCGAAATTTTTTGGACTCGAATTTTTTTTCAGGTTGTTGAATAGTGATGTACTGGAAGTTACAAGCATTCTGTAGAAATTCGATACAGTGAATCGACTATGGGAGCGCGGAACCGCGGCCAAACCCCCCTTTGGGCCACGGTTCCGCCGCACTATGATCTCCTTGATGTATCAAATTTCTGCAGTTGCTTTCTGGCTTGAATATAGGGTTTTTGGAATATTAATTTTGGGCCCCAAATTTCTTGATGTGCTACAGTAATGCTTGGGGCCCACTTGGTTAAATTTGATCGATCGGATATTTTAAACACTTTAGTTCACAGTATTTACATTATATCTGCGACCGTGAATGTCACTTGATCGGTAGATCCTGTCTAACTGCTATATCCCGGTTAGACGGATTTGCAAACGTGACATTCACGTTGATGTTCTGTGATTTTGCTGTGATGTTGCGGATCGGTCGTGGGGGATAGCTTGGTTGCAGTGGTAGTACAGTTTTGTTGTATTATGTACATTTGATATTGCGGGGCGAGCGTCCGATATGTTGACTGCCGTCACTGCCTGTTTGTATTATTATTTTGGGGCACGACCAGGTTGCGGTCGATGTACCCGTTGTATGTATATTTTACTTTCTGTACTAGGATTAACCCGCGGAGGGGTGCACGGATAGCCGGGTTCTGGAGGGCAACAAGCCCGCATCTCATGGTATTGAGACGGAGGGGGCTTTACTCTAGAATTGGCGGGCTATTCGCCGCACTCGTAGGGGGTACAGGTTGACCCAGGAGGGGTGCCCAAGTTACCGGATTCCATGAAGTGCTGGGTGGTCCATTCACGTTGCTGAAGGGGGCTGCCTCGCTTCAGGTTTTGGCGGGTAACTTGCCGTGCCCGTAGGGGTCTAGGATTTCATTGCACAGGCTATCCACACGACCAGGGGAACGTCGGGTTTCAGTAGTGGCTCTGTGAAACCCGGGGATCCCAGATATCTGTATTGTTCTGTGATGCTGTACATTTCTGTGATGTTGCATTTTATCACGCCTTGAGCGAAATTTTATATATTGATATATATACTAATAGATGTTGTATATATTTTGCATCCGTGCTAGTCCAGTCCCCGCTCTGTCGTTAGTTAGCTAACCTAACAGGTAATGACGGGACCCAGTGGCGAATGCGGATGGCATATACGTACATCAGTATATTTTCGTTCTTTGTGGTGTGATCAATTGATGGGACTGCGTTGATTCGGATCAATGCAAGTTAAAAACAAACCTAATCTGATGTTGTTGGAACACTTTTCAAAAAGCTGTTATTGCAAGGACGTTCACTTTTGTTTTGCATCGTGGTATTCAGTTGGAATATCCTGCTCCTCAGTCGACGAGGCAAGGGCCGAGATCCCTTCACCGGGAGTGACCCCTTGGACAAAAAGTTTGCGTCAGGGCAATGACTTCACTATAGCCGATTACTTTTGCTTTGCACCGTGGTATTCAGTTGGAATATCCTGCACCTCATTCTATGGGGAAAGAGCCGAGATCCCTTCACCGGGAGTGACCTCTTTAGCAAAGGTTTTCGTCACTATATTTTTAGAAGCTATCCGTTCCTTCAACGATATCAAGTTCATTACGTTAAAGGTTTTCGCCAGAAACCATTCGTAGCCCTCCGTCGTTTCATATGGGTAGTCAATAGTATTCAAGCCGTGTTTGTTGGCCAAAGTCAAGGCACAGTGTTTGGTAGCTGTTGGTTATTCATATGCAGCATAGATAGATGCGTTGGTTTGGGACAGTCGTATAGCCTTGTTGGCCAAAGTCAAGGGCTTGTACGGGTGGGTTCAAATTAACCTGGAGAATGAAGGGTAGAACTTGACATGTGACTTATGATTTGTTGGCCAAAGTCAAGGTCATAAGAGCATGGGGAAAAAATCCACATCGGGAGTTTCAAAAGAACTGAAACTTGCTAGATATGCGCATACCTTCTGGAGTGTTATAGCGTGAGTGGATTCCATCACGTTATCATGTGATGATAGTTGGATCCCGATTCCCACTGATGAGTTAGTTTACTCCTCGGGTGATCCCGACTAATTCTTCTTTCAGATTTGGAGGAGAATTTGAGGTTACAGTGGGAGGTTTCCTGATTAGATAAATTGGTAACCATTCTGATCTAGGTTAGAGTGCACGCTGAGTGTTTCTTTTCTCTCTCTCTTTGGCAGCGACCATTGACCCGACCCTAGACTATGACTCAGTGACCAAGTTGACCGAACCTTCTTAAACATTGGCTTTTAGATTGTCATAGTTGCGAACCTCATTGCCACTCCTACTTTTACCCTTTTCTCCAGGACACCCCGTATTACTACGAACGTCCACTTCTATTGGACAAAACCATCGTATGGTTATATACGAACTCGAAGGAATTTATTCGAGGATGGTTTCAGGTTCTGGAGAAAACGGATAGGACTATTCAGTTGTCTTTTCCTTTTACCTTCTCTCAAGTTGCGAGTACTCCTTGGTTTAGGAGATAGTACACCTATTACGCAAATTGGATTTTCTTCTTCCAAACCATAGGCAGGTGCCGACCGGTAGGGAATGAAGAAAACCAATTAGCCTAACGATGGTCTACAGAAGATATTATGTAAAGACAAAGAAAGGGATTAGAAGGAGGGCAAAGTAAATTGCGATTGATATTCACGACCAAACCAGGTATTTCATTACCACTCCCACTTCACCTTTGTATTTCTCCAGGACACTCCGTATCACTACGAAGATCCACAGTTTATTGGATACTCCATCGTATAGTTATATACGAACTCGAAAGGAACTTGTTCCAGTTCGGGGATGGATTCTGGTTCAGGAGAAATAGGAATAAGGTTTATTCGGTTGTCTTTTATCTTCACCTTCTCTCGCATTGCAAGTGCTCCTAGGATTAGGACAGTACACCCATTATGCTTATTGGATAGTTTTCTTCCAAACCATAGGCTGGTGCCGAACAGTAGGGAAGGAAGAAAACCATTTGGCCTAATGGGGTGTGCAGAAGGTAATGACTAAAGACATATAAAGGGATTTGGAGAGGTGGCAAAGAGATATACGGTTACAGTTGTGAATCTGGATAATGGAAGAGGCATTACTAGGAATACCGAGATACCCCATCGAAACATTTCAATGTTTCAGTTTCACTGTGTACTGTTAAAGGAAAACTGATTTCCCAATTAGACACTTGCTCCAGGGTATGTATTTACCAGGTGGGATTCTCACATCTGTATGGTTTTACAGATGATGAGTGGGAGTAAGTTATTGGGAATTGGGTGATCATCCTCATTATATCGGGATTCGTTGTAATCGGTGATATTTGAGAAAGTCACCTGGGTTGTTTGCCGGACGGCAAGTATTTGGTTTTCAATATCCGCTGTTATGCACCAATTTCAAATTGATACATCTGTACGTCTATTTTTATAGAGTGAGATATGTCTTTTTGAAATTATTTCTGTGACATTTACCTATATCAGTGGATGGTTAGGTAAGGAGCATTAAACAGCGATGTAATTCTTCTTAACCATAAGTACAGTTTTCAACCTACGACACACAGTGAATGAGTTATCAGACTCAAGGGACTTATACAGAGTATTGTATGTTGTCCAGGGTCCATCAGGACAGAGGGGTTGGTCCTTGTACTATATTCGGTTTACTTATGACTTCTCTAGTTTTTAGACAGGTGTTTTGTGGAAACACAGGGTCCGAATTTTGAGAAGTTATAGGTATTTGAATAAAGTAGAGAACCAGGTATTGCAAGTATCGGGATTCTTCAAAGTGATCGAAGATGTAGATACTTGTGTATGGTGTTCAGTTGATAGTAATGATTAAGAGAACTTGCTTCTCTTTCAGGTTACTCATAATTGGAAGCATTCCTAAGTTAAGTAACGTTGATCGGCCTCCTTCCATTTAGTAGACATGCGCTGGAGACAGTTGCATGATTTGAATATGGTTCAATTAAATCAGTGCCTCTGGTTCTATATTGGATATAGAACAATTCATATCTTAACGTTGTTGAGGTACGGGGAGTTGTCCGGCTTATGAGTAAAACCAGACTCTGGATAACTCAAGGCACGTTTCTGTAATGGCTGTTTGTGGGTTGACCCAGGCTATGACGAGGGTTGACTTTCTACTATCTGGAATATCAATAGTGATATTGTTCTAGACTCGCCACAGTTTTAATAAAAATGGATTTTTTCAGAAAACAGAAGTGGGAGTATGGTAGAACTGGAAGTGATTCCAGAACCGCAAACGATTACTGAAGATTTGATAAGGAACCTAAAGATTCAATCTGGTTTGACATTCCATTGGCCACTCCGCAGATAAGGTGGGTAACTTCAGGCACCCGAGAGGTACTCCGGTAGACTCAAGGACGGTGACAGGGAAGTTCTTGTTTACCCAGACTTGCCATTGCTGTTGTTCCAAACTGTGAGACCCGGCAGGAGGATGAGTATAGCGTCGTTCTAAACTGGCTTTAGAAGTGTACGTCTATATGACTCTGCCAGAGGGTTTTCGTGGTCAGTGTGTAGGGTTCCTAGGCACTCTCAAGTGGTCTCACAAGGCATCAACCATGCCAATTTTAAATTTTGCAAGTGCCGAGAAACTCTAATACGGATCGTTAACTAGATATATAGGCGACAAAAGAAACTAGTTAACAACTTAACTAGAAGAACGGAAATACAACCTTTGTAGATCCGGTCCTCCACCTCCATAGCTCCGCAATGAAGTCTCCTCGCTGTCCAAATGGAAAACCCGGGCTCTAGCGTCGGCTTCATCGGAGAAATGGGTGGGCAAGGTCGTCGGCTTCGTGCCGAAGATGATCTACGTCGAGGCATCGCAAGATCAAGCTCCAACTTCACCAAGCCTTGAAAACTTGTGAAGGAAACACCCTATACTACTTGGCAAGAGGTAGAGGATGAAGAAATAGGAGGTGGGTTCACTTTAGAATTGGATTTCTCACTCATTAGCTCAAGTTGCCATTGATGAAGCAAGCTTTCTTCTTGAAGAAGAAGAAGAAGATGAAAAAATGTTATGATAAGTCTCTCCAAAATGAATAATAAAATCAATACTTATCATATGGCAACCATGATTAGGTGTAGAGAATAGACCATGGTTAATTGGAAGGGTTAGGGTTAAACATGAAAACAAAATGGTCACTAGGTCAAAGCTTCAAGAAGCTTCAAAAACAAACAAAGAAAGCCACCATTTTCTCTTCATCATTTTCTTTTGCTAAAATAAACAAAATGGATAAATAAATGAATAAATGAATAAGTAAATGAAGCAAAAGAAACCCTAACCATTGACCAACCATGGTTTAAACTATACACTAAACTATCATGTATCATCAAACATGATACAATCAAATGCACAAAAATATATCACATATACAATGTGCACATCAAGTGAGAAAATCCATTTAAAGTGAATCAATACTAGTTAATGCAAAGTAATATATCAAATATATAATTATGCATTAAATCATTAAATCAACACTTGATTCAATGATCCGGTCATGTCGTACATAACCGACTAGTATCCAATGTATCAGCTTATCGAATCAATCCTTGATTCGATAACTAGGTTATATCGCATACAACCATTCGATACATTCATCGCGAGAATGAAATACGGTATCACATACACGCATTATTCTCGGTCCCGCACATATCTCATATGCGCTCCTATTTCGTTTCGCTTGAGCCAGGAAACCTCTGTGTAGGACTCTAAAGACTCGTCAATACGCCGGCAGCAGATGATGATCATATCAAACACCCACAAGCCGCAAGCGGTCTGCTAAACGTAACGACCACCCGGGTATTGAGCGATCAGAAGATCGACGAGCAAGCCCGCTCACACTCCTGTGAATACAACCAGTAACACTTACCGTACAGTCCGGTCCGATCGTCTGATATGTCGCATATCTTGCCTAGGGGTGGTAAACGTCAGACCCCAATAGCTCGATAAGTCGTGTCGATATGAGGTCTATAACAGTTCGAGAAACTACTGGTAACACTTACCAGTAAATCTCAGCAACCCTGGCCAGGGATTTCTGGTTATAGCCAATCGAACACAGCGCAACATCAACTCCCTATACCGGGAGAGACGAATCCCCTCCTATCGCTCATTACCTCCATGTGATTCGGGACTGTACCCAAAAACCACCGTTTTGCACGCCCTCTTGGACATGGTAAGGTGGAAATCAAAGCACAGTGGGAACCACACAAGACTCTATGACGATCTCAGGTCAACAGACTACTCTGTACCAGTGTCACCAGAAAACTGCCATCTGACGTAAGGTATAATACCAGCTGGGAGTTCTCGGCGAGTCCGTCCAGTGTACCCAGTCTTTACTGAGCACCCGTATATCATCTCTGATTTCAAACACCAAAGGATATGGGATCATCCATCGCCCATCTGTATGGGTCGAGAGGGTATACGCTAGTCTACTCTGGTATATCGATGCCCCGTCTCGATATACCCACGACTAGGGACTTTGAAGGATATACTTATGGACTACCATGTCCCCACTAGTATGATCCGCATCATTGTCCAGATAGTCAAGTACACATCCTAAGGGCTTTACCAACATGTAACAGAGAGACAATCAATGTACACGTTAAGGTAAAGATCAACCAGATAGCATACTATCATGTCGAGCAAGAAAGTCCTCCCTATATATGTCCCAGCATCCACTACAATATACATCCTATGTACAGTAATGGCCTCTAGGGCATACATATAACTAACACAGTGGGAGCAGCGGAAGCATGGTGGACAAGTGGCTTATGTCTATTTATAGACTAAAGCAGATATAGCGGAGATAGATCATCAATTTCTGATGTGACAGTCATAGGTTTGACTTCATCAGAATAGGGGATGGATCTGTTAAGAAGGTAGTAGGGTGTGTGTCCTGGTATTTGGATGACATGCACAGAGTAGGAAGTGATATTCCTATACTACGATCGGTTATACTTTGGTCGTCACACAGTGGTTTCTCCACATAGGACTTGGACATTATGTCAGACATACTGGTTACTAGATCTATGGTTTTAGATCTAGATTTGGGTGGTTTCCCAATCAGGGTACTTAGACAGCATTCTAAGAGTATTTAGAATGGACGACTCCTGGCATGGTGGTGTACCTACAGGTGATGGAGTCACCCTCTCTAAAGGTGTCTTACAGACTAAAGGGGAGAGGGATGTGCAAGATTGGCAGATCACTTGCTGAGGCAATTGAGTCAATCATGAGATGTCAAGTACCACACCAGATGTTGTTCTTGCACTAGATGCAATAAGTTGACATTGATCCAATCCTGGAGAAACAGTCGGAAGCAGTTTTAGAACATAAGTGGATGTTCTAGGGATATGATAACGACATCCTTTTTCAGGAGACAGTTATCATTCCAGGCTTTCAAGGTAACCTGGACGACAAGGAGGTTGTCAGAGTTATAGTTTTCCTTCTGATGAAGGGCAGTATTTTGGACAGGTGGTCCAAGGCAATACTGAGGGAGGCATGGCGCAGGATACTGATTAAGTTCAGTTGACAATACAGTCTAAGAAGTTTGGATTTGGAGTTCATTTATGAGCTAGGTCCTATCAGACATCCAGACACATTCTAAGACAGGTATTGCTCATTTCGGGAGATGGCTTTCTCCGCGAACTTGAGATATAAAGAGACATAGAAAGAAACATCAAAGCGGATCCACTCACTGAGGCTATTCCTCGAACGCAATAGTTTCGCAAACGAGCTTTGTGAGACTGACTGGTAGAGGAGTTGGGTGTTCGGTATCACATGGGCTGTGAGTATGCGACATCGCAATAATTAGCCTTGAGTGCAAGTAGGAGATTGGTGGAGATAGTGCCCTCAGAGTAAATTATTGGATCACAGGCACATGATTGCAATGATTGAGGGAGGACCTATCCCGGAAGGACAGTCTTACTCAAGATGATAGTATGCTATCTGGTTTACCTTTATCATCGTGTACTGCTTTAGGTGACCAGACAGGTCGCTATTACACGTTGATAAAGCCCCTAGGATTCTTGCTTGACTGCCTGCAGTATGAGGGCGATCATATACGTGGGAGCTGGTGGTCTATAAGCACATCCTTAAATGGTCCCTAGTCGTAGGAGTTTCGAGATAGGGCATCGATACTCCAGAGTAGACTAGTGTATACAGTCGAGACCCCGACGAGGGGCGGTGGCCGGTCTCACAAGCCACTGGTGTCAGTTGCTTCACCTAAGATGTATACAGGTGCTCATTGGGTTATGAGTACACCGGACAGGACTCGCCGGGAACATGCTAGTTGGTCTTATACCTGACGTCAGATAGCAGTTCCCTGGTGACATGTGTACAGGTTAGTTCATCGACCTGAGGATCGTCATTTGTCTCGTGTGAGTTCCCACTGTACTTTGATTACTACCCTACCACGCTCAAAGGAGACGTGCAAACAGGTTTTAGTTGGGTACAGTCCCGAGCCACATGGAGGCAGTGAGCGGATCTTCGGGGGTTCGTCTCTCCCGGTATTGGGGGTGAGGTCGCACTGTGTCTAGGAGAGCCAGAACATGAAAAGTCCTTGGCCAAGGCAGGAGATTTACTGGTAGGTATTCCAGTAGTATCTCAGGGTGTTCTGGGCTGATCTCTGACACGACTTGTGTTGGAGATAGTGCCCTCAGAGTCAATTATTGGATCACAGGCACGTGATTGCAATGATTGAGGGGAGGACCTGTCCCAGTAGGACAGTCTTACTCGAGATGATAGTATGCTATCTGGTTTATCTTTATCATCGTGTACTGCTTTAGGTGACCTTTCGAGTCGCTATTACACGTTGATAAAGCCCCTAGGATTCTTGCTTGACATCCAGCAGTATGAGGGCGATCATATAAGTGGGAGCTGGGGTCTACAAGCACATCCTTAAAAGGTCCCTAGTCGTGGGAGATTCGAGACAGGGCATCGTTTCTCCAGAGTAGACTAGTGTATACAGTCGAGACCCCGACGAGGGGCGGTGGCCGGTCTCACAAGCCACTGGTGTTAGTTGGTTCACCTAAGATGTATACAGGTGCTCATTGGGTTATGAGTACACCGGACAGGACTCGCCGGGAACCTGCTAGTTGGGCATATACCAGACGTCAGATAGCAGTTCCCAGGTGACATGTGTACAGGTTAGTTCATCGACCTGGGATCGTCATTTGTCTCGTGTGAGTTCCCACTGTACTTTGATTACTACCCTACCACGGCTCAAAGGAGTCGTGCAAACAGGTTTTAGTTGGGTACAGTCCCGAGCCACATGGAGGCAGTGAGCGGATCTGCAGGGGTTCGTCTCTCCCGGTATTGGGGGTGAGGTCGTGCTGTGTCTAGGAGAGCCAGAACATGAAAAGTCCTTGGCCAAGGCAGGAGATTTGCTGGTAGGTATTCCAGTAGTATCTCAGGGTGTTCTGGGCTACACTCCGACACGACTTGTACCGCTTTTGGGGGTCTGACTTTTACCAACCCCCTAGGCCCGCCATGCGATACTCATAGACGAACGAACCGGACTGTACGGATATTGTCACTGACAGGCTCAGTAGGGTTTCAGGATGAGTTCGCTCATCGACGTCCCTTATGGTCAATACCTGGTGGCCCGTCACGTATTGGCTTATACCTCTGACGTGCTAGTGGTTAAATCCACAGCCACTGTATTGACGAGTCTTTAGAGTCCACCACACAGACAGTTACTCAAGTTTCGGACGAAACGCTGTAGAGGCCGTATGGAGATACGGCAGGGTTCGATCAGATACGTGCGGTATTGCACGGATCGTGATCGGACGGATTTTACTAGCCGGCTTTGGCTTAAGCCGGATCCTAGTATTTGATAGTGCAGTTTTGTCTCTTTGCATTTGTGTTCAGTGCGAATACAAATGCGGGCATGTATTTGCAGTAGTGGGGTTTTCCTGTAATTTATTACGGGATCGGTTTTCTGAAGTTGCCAGTTTGCATTCCGTTCCGGCCGGTTTTCCTTCATTCCTTCTCGGCCGGACTTTTGGTGGAGGGGGTTATTTGCAATTTGCAAATAACTCTTTTGTGGAGGGTTTTCTTGCACTTATGGATTATGATGAGACTTGCTTCATCATGATATTCCTTTCTTATCCATTTGATGGCTTTTCACTTGATGGTTTTGATTAGTGAGATGAGTGAGAAAAGATGTGAGGTTTATCTTATCTTATTTTTCCATTCTATTATGATATACATAATATGGTGCCATTCTTTTTCTCTCTCCAATCTCATTCTTGAGATGTTGGGCCGGCCACTAGAGAGGGGTGAAGAGAGGATTTTTCATTTTGTGTGAGGAAAAAGATTCATATCATTTTCATGCTACCAAAATTCATAAGCACAATTTCTTTAGTTGCTTTCTTCTCCTCCTCACATCCTTCCATCTAGGCAACTTCAAGAACCCCAAGAGACATGCTTTCTATACTATTCTATAGCAAGCCTTGGACGCGTCGGCTAGCCAACTTCGCGCCCGAGTTGCCTCGGTCAAGAGGCGGGAGCCCGTAAAAGATTCCGGCTACGTGGTGCCCTTTCCGACGAGCGAGGAGGTGACGGAGATTCCGCGGGAGATCGGAGTGGAGACGAAGACCGAAGGACACGGATCGCTTGGTATAGCATCTCTACTCTTTTCTTTTTTGCTAGCTAGCTAGGTTAATGGCCCGATCCGGGTAAAAAGTCCGCGGTGGTGCCGTTTTGCAAAGTTCGCAAAGTTTTTGTTTTCCGCGTTTCCGGCGTCGGGTCGACGGCCGGGGCGCCCCCGCGGGCTTACAATGGTATCAGAGCCACGCCGTTAACCTTCCCTAGCTTGCTCTAGCGCGTTTAGAACCCGATCGAACAAAATCCCCAAAAACCGTATTTTGTGCACATGTGTTCTCTGTTAAAATTTTTTGAGCTCCTAAAATTTTTCTGGTGATTGCAGAGACATGTACAACAAATTATATGAATTCTGGGAAAATACGATCCACTGATTCCTCACTTCGACCGCGGAAGCGCGGCCAAAACCCTGGTTTGGCCGCGCTTGCGCGGCGGAAAAGAGGAATCGTGGCACCATATTTTCCCAGTAAGCTTATGTGTTGAAAATAGGGCATTTGGGATATTTTCTTTGGGCCCAGATTTTCTGTAAGTGCTACAGTAGTGTGTGGGGCCCACTTTGATAAATTTGTTCGATCGGATATTTTAAACATGCTAGTTCACAGTTTTTACATTATATCTGCGACCGTGAATGTCACTTGATCGGTAAATCCCGTCTAACTGCTATAGCCCGGTTAGACGGATTTGCGAACGTGATTTTCACGTTGATGTTCTGTGATTGTACTGTGTTGTTGCGGATCGGTCGTGGAGGATAGCCTGGTTGCAGTGGTAGTACAGTTTTGTTTTTTATGTACATTTGATTTTACGGGGCGAGCGTCCGACATGTGGACTGCCGTCACTGCCTGTTTGTATTATTCTTTTGGGGCACGACCTGGTTGCGGTCGATGTACCCGTTGTATGTATATTTTACTTTCTGTACTAGGATTACCCCGCGGAGGGGTGCACGGATAGCCGGATTCTAGAGGGCAACAAGCCCGCATCTCATGGCATTGAGACGGAAGGGGCTTCACTCTAGAATTGGCGGGCTATTCGCCGCACTCGTAGGGGGTATAGGGTTGACCCAGGAGGGGTGCCCAAGTTACCGGATTCCGAGAAGTGCTGGGTGGTCCATTCACAGTGCTGAAGGGGGCTGCCTCGCTTCAGGTTTTGGCGGGTAACTTGCCGCACCCGTAGGGGTCTAGGATTTCGTTGCACAGGCTATCCACACGACCAGGGGAACGTCGGGTTTCAGCGGCTCTGTGAAACCTGGGGATCCCAGATATCTGTATTGATCTGTGTTGCTATACATTTCTGTGTTGCTTTTATCACGCCTTGAGCGAATACTATATATTGGTATATATATTAGTAGATGTTGTATATGTTTTTCATCCGCGCTAGTCCAGTCCCCGCTCTGTCGTTAGTTAGCTAACCTAACGAGTGATGACGGGACCCAGTGGCGAATGCGGATGGCATATACGTACGTCAGTATATTTTCGTTCTTTGTGGTGTGATCAATTGATGGGACTGCGTTGATTCAGATCAATGCAAGATAAACAAACCTAATTGATGTTGTTGGAACATTTTTCAAAAAGCTGTTATTGCAGGGGCGTTCTCTTTTGTTTTGCACAGTGGTATTCGGTTATGAATATCCAGCTCCTCAGTCGACGAGGCAAGGGCCGAGATCCCTTCACCGGGAGTGACCCCTTGGACAGAAGTTTGCGTCAGGGCAATAACTTCACTATAGCCGATTGCTTTTGCTTTGCACCGTGGTATTCAGTTGGAATATCCTGCACCTCATTCTACGGGGAAAGAGCCGAGATCCCTTCACCGGGAGTGACCTCTTTAGCGAAGGTTTTCGTTACTATAATTTTCTAAAAAGCTATCCGTTCCTTCAACGATATCAAGTTCATTACGTTAAAGGTTTTCGCCAGAAACCATTCGTAGCCCTCCGTCATTTCAGTTAAATATTCGGTAGTATTCAAGCTATGTATTTTGACCTCACGCCAAGGCATAGTGTTTGGTAGCTGCCGGGTATTTATCTGTTGCATAGATAGATGCGTTGGTTTGGGACAGTCGTACTACTATTTTGGCCTACGTCAAGGGTATGTACGGATGGGTTCAAACTAACCTGGATAATGACGGGTAGAACTTGACATGTGACTTATGATATTTTGACCTCACGCCAAGGTCATAAGAGCATGGGGCAGAAATCCACATCGGGAGTTTCAAAAGTACTGAAACTTGCCAGATATGCGCATACCTTCTAGAGTGTGATAACGTGAGCGGATTCCGTCACGTTATCATGCGATGAGAGTTGGATCCCGATTCCTACTGATGAGTTGGTTTACTCCTCGGGTTATCCCGGCTAATTCTTCTTTCATGTTTGGGGAAGAATTTGACGTTACAGTGGGAGGTTTCCAGATTAGATAAAGTGGTAACCATTCCGATCTAGGTTAGAGTGCACGCTGAGTGTTTCTTTTCTCTCTCTCTCTGGCAGCGACCATTGACCCGACCCTAGACTATGACTCAGTGACCAAGTTGACCGAACCTTCTTAACACTGGCTTTTGGATTGTCAGAGTTGCAGACATCTTTGCCACTCCTACTTTTACTCTTTTCTCCGGGACACCCCGTATTACTACGAACGTCCACTTCCATTGGACAAAACCATCGTATGGTTATATACGAACTCGAAGGACTTCGAGGATGGTTTCCGGTTCTGGAGAAAACGAATAGGACTATTCAGTTGTCTTTACCTTTTACCTTCTCTCAGGTTGCGAGTACTCCTTGGTTTAGGAGATAGTACACCTATTATGCAAATTGGATAGTCTTCTTCCAAACCTAAGGCTGGTGCCGAACGGTAGGGAATGAAGAAAGCCAATTAGCCTAAACGGTGTACAGAAGGTATTAAGTTCAGACAAAGCAAGAGATTAGTAAGAGGGCAAAGTAAATTGCGACTGCTATTCACGACCAAACCATGTACTTCTTTGTCAATCCTAAATCACCTATGAATTAAGTACATTCGGTTGTCTTTTATCCTCACCTTCTCTCGCATTGCGAGTGCTCCTCGGATTAGGACAGTACACCCATTATGCTTTATGGATAGTCTTCTTCCAAACCATAAGCTGGTGCCGAACGGTAGGGAAGGAAGAAAACCATTTGGCCTAAAGGGGTGTATAGAAGGTAATGACTAAAGACATGTAAAGGGATTTGGAGAGGTGACAAAGAATTATACAGTTATAGTTGTGAATCTGGATAATGGAAGAGGCATTACTAGGAATACCAGGATACCCCATCGAAACATCTCAATGTTTCAGTTTCGCTGTGTACTGTTAAAAGAAAACTGATTTCCCGATTAGATACTTACTCCAGGGTATGTATTTACCAGGTATGAGTCTCACATCTGTATGGTTTTACAGATGATGAAGGGGAGTAAGTTATTGGGAATTAGGTGACCATCCTCATTATATCGGGATTCGTTGTAATCGGTGATACTTGAGGAAGTCACCTGGGTTGTTTGCCGGTCGGCAAATATTTGGTTTTGAATATCCGTTGTTGTGCACCAATTTCAAATTGATATATCTGTACGTCTATTTTTATAGAGTGAGATATACTTTTTGAAATTATGTCTATGACATTTACCTATATCAGTGGATAGTTAGGTAAGGAGCATTGAACAACGGTGTACTTATTAACCAAAAGTACAGTTTTCAACCTACGACACACAGTGAATGAGTCACTAGACTCAGGGGACTTATACAGAGTATTGTATATTGTCCAGTGTCCATTAGGACAGAGGGGTTGGTCCTCGTACTATATTCTGTTTACTTTTAACTTCTCTAGTTCTTAGACATGTGTTTCGTAGAAACACAGGGTCTAAGTTTTGAGGAGTTATAGGTATAAGAGTAAAGTAGAGAACCAGGTATTGCAAGTATCGGGATTCTTCAAAGTGATCGAAGATGTAGATACTTGTGAATAGTATTCAGTTGATAGTAATGATTAAGAGAACTAGCTTCTTTTTCAGGTTACTCATAATTGGAAGTACTCCTAAGTTGAGTAACGCTGATCGGCCTCTCTTCCATTTACTTGACATGCACTGGAGACAGCTGCATGATTTGAATCTGGTTCAATTAAATCAGTGCCTCTGGTTCTTGGATTTAGAACAGTTCATATCTTGACATTGTTGAGATACGGGGAGTTGTCCGGCTTATGCTTAAAACCAGACACTGGACAACTCAAGGCACGTTTCAGTAGTGGCTGTTTGTGGGTTGACCCGGGCTATGACGAGGGTTGATTTTCTACCATCTGGAAGATCAATAGTGATATTGTTCTTGACTCGCCACAGTTTTATCAAAAATGATTTTTTTCAGAAAAACAGTAGTGGGAGTATGGTAGAACTGGAAGTGATTCCAGAACCGCAAACGATTACTGAAGATTTGATAAGAACCTAAAGATTCAATCTGGTTTGACATTCCATTGGCCACTCCGCAGATATGGTGGGTAACCTCAGGCACCCGAGAGGTACTTCGGTATGCTCAAGGACGGTGGCAGGGAGGTTCTTGTTAACCCACACTTGCCATTGCTATTGGTCCAGGCTGCGAGACCCGGCGGAAGGATGAGTATAGCGTCGTTCTAAACTTGCTTTAGAAGTGTACGTGTATATGACTCTGCCAGAGGGTTGTCGTAGTCAGTGGAGCAGCGGAAGCATTGGTGGACAGTTAGCTTATGTCTATTTATAGACTAAAGCAGATATAGCGGAGATAGATCATCTATTTCTGATGTGACAGTCATAGATATGACTTCATCAGAATAGGGGATGGATCTGTTAAAAAGGTAGTAGGGTGTGATGTCCTGGTATTTGATGACATACACAGAGTAGGAAGTGATATTCCTATACTACGATCGGTTATACTTTGGTCGTCACACAGTGGTTTCTCCACATAGGACTTGGATATTATATCAGACATTCTGGTTACTAGATCTATGATTTTAGATCTAGATTTGGGTGGTTTCCCAATCTGGGTACTTTGACCGCATTCTATGAGTATTTAGAATGGACGACTCCTGGCACGGTAGTGTACCTGCAGGTAATGGAGTCACCCTCTCTAAAGGTGTCTTACAGACTAAAGGGGAGAGGGATACGCATGATTGAAAGATCACTTGCTTAGGCAATTGAGTCAATCATAAGATGTCAAGTACCACGCCAGATGTTGTTCTTGCAGTAGATGCAATAAGTCGATATTGATCCAATCCTGGAGAAACAGTCGGAAGCAGTTTTAGAACATAAGTTGATGTTCTAGGGAATTGATAACGGCAGCCTCCTTTACGAGACGGTTATCATTCCAGGCTTCCAAGGTGACCTGGATGGCAGAGTGGCTGTCAGAGTTATAGTTTTCCCTCTGACGAGGGGCAGTATTTTGGACAGTTGGTCCAGGTGGATACTGAGGGAAGGCATGGCGCAGGATACTGATTAAGTTCAGTTGACGATACAGTCTAAGAAGTTTGGATTTGGAGTTCATTTATGAGCTGGGTCCCATCAGACATCCAGACATTCTAAGACAGGTATTGCTCATTTCGGGAGATAACTTTCTCTGCGAACTTGAGATATAGAGAGACATAGAAAGAAACATCAAAGCGGATCCACTCACTGAGGCTATTCCTCGAACGCAATAGTTTCGCAAACGAGCTTTGTGAGACTGACTAGTAGAGGAGTTGGGTGTTCGGTATCACACGGGCTGTGAGTATGCGACATCGCAATAATTAGCCTCGAGTGCAAGTGGGAGATTGTTGGAGATAGTGCCCTCAGAGTCAATTATTGGATCACAGGCACGTGATTGCAATGATTGAGGGGAGGACCTGTCCCAGTAGGACAGTCTTACTCGAGATGATAGTATGCTATCTGGTTTATCTTTATCATCGTGTACTGCTTTAGGTGACCTTTCGAGTCGCTATTACACGTTGATAAAGCCCCTAGGATTCTTGCTTGACATCCAGCAGTATGAGGGCGATCATATAAGTGGGAGCTGGGGTCTACAAGCACATCCTTAAAAGGTCCCTAGTCGTGGGAGATTCGAGACAGGGCATCGTTTCTCCAGAGTAGACTAGTGTATACAGTCGAGACCCCGACGAGGGGCGGTGGCCGGTCTCACAAGCCACTGGTGTTAGTTGGTTCACCTAAGATGTATACAGGTGCTCATTGGGTTATGAGTACACCGGACAGGACTCGCCGGGAACCTGCTAGTTGGGCATATACCAGACGTCAGATAGCAGTTCCCAGGTGACATGTGTACAGGTTAGTTCATCGACCTGGGATCGTCATTTGTCTCGTGTGAGTTCCCACTGTACTTTGATTACTACCCTACCACGGCTCAAAGGAGTCGTGCAAACAGGTTTTAGTTGGGTACAGTCCCGAGCCACATGGAGGCAGTGAGCGGATCTGCAGGGGTTCGTCTCTCCCGGTATTGGGGGTGAGGTCGTGCTGTGTCTAGGAGAGCCAGAACATGAAAAGTCCTTGGCCAAGGCAGGAGATTTGCTGGTAGGTATTCCAGTAGTATCTCAGGGTGTTCTGGGCTACACTCCGACACGACTTGTACCGCTTTTGGGGGTCTGACTTTTACCAACCCCCTAGGCCCGCCATGCGATACTCATAGACGAACGAACCGGACTGTACGGATATTGTCACTGACAGGCTCAGTAGGGTTTCAGGATGAGTTCGCTCATCGACGTCCCTTATGGTCAATACCTGGTGGCCCGTCACGTATTGGCTTATACCTCTGACGTGCTAGTGGTTAAATCCACAGCCACTGTATTGACGAGTCTTTAGAGTCCACCACACAGACAGTTACTCAAGTTTCGGGCGAAACGCTGTAGAGGCCGTATGGAGATATGGCAGGGTTCGATCAGATACGTGCGGTATTGCACGGATCGTGATCGGACGGATTTTACTAGCCGGCTTTGGCTTAAGCCGGATCCTAGTATTTGATAGTGCAGTTTTGTCTCTTTGCATTTGTGTTCAGTGCGAATACAAATGCGGGCATGTATTTGCAGTAGTGGGGTTTTCCTGTAATTTATTACGGGATCGGTTTTCTGAAGTTGCCAGTTTGCATTCCGTTCCGGCCGGTTTTCCTTCATTCCTTCTCGGCCGGACTTTTGGTGGAGGGGGTTATTTGCAATTTGCAAATAACTCTTTTGTGGAGGGTTTTCTTGCACTTATGGATTATGATGAGACTTGCTTCATCATGATATTCCTTTCTTATCCATTTGATGGCTTTTCACTTGATGGTTTTGATTAGTGAGATGAGTGAGAAAAGATATGAGGTTTATCTTATCTTATTTTTCCATTCTATTATGATATACATAATATGGTGCCATTCTTTTTCTCTCTCCAATCTCATTCTTGAGATGTTGGGCCGGCCACTAGAGAGGGGTGAAGAGAGGATTTTTCATTTTGTGTGAGGAAAAAGATTCATATCATTTTCATGCTACCAAAATTCATAAGCACAATTTCTTTAGTTGCTTTCTTCTCCTCCTCACATCCTTCCATCTAGGCAACTTCAAGAACCCCAAGAGACATGCTTTCTACACTATTCTATAGCAAGCCTTGGACGCGTCGGCTAGCCAACTTCGCGCCCGAGTTGCCTCGGTCAAGAGGCGGGAGCCCGTAAAAGATTCCGGCTACGTGGTGCCCTTTCCGACGAGCGAGGAGGTGACGGAGATTCCGCGGGAGATCGGAGTGGAGACGAAGACCGAAGGACACGGATCGCTTGGTATAGCATCTCTACTCTTTTCTTTTTTGCTAGCTAGCTAGGTTAATGGCCCGATCCGGGTAAAAAGTCCGCGGTGGTGCCGTTTTGCAAAGTTCGCAAAGTTTTTGTTTTCCGCGTTTCCGGCGTCGGGTCGACGGCCGGGGCGCCCCCGCGGGCTTACAACTTGTACCGTTTTTGGGGGTCTAACTTTTACCAACCGCCTAGGCCCGCCATGCGATGCTCATAGACGAACGGACCGGACTGTACGGATATTGTCACTGACAGGCTCAGTAGGGTGTCAGGATGAGTTCGCTCATCGACGTCCCTTTCGGTCAATAGCTGGTGGCCCGTCACGTATGGCTAATACCTCTGACGTGCTAGTGGTTAAATCTACAGCCATAGTATTGACGAGTCATTAGAGTCCCCCACATTCAGTTGCTCAAGTTTTCGGGCGAAGTGTCAGGATGAGTTCGCTCATAGACGTCCCTTTCGGTCAATAGCTGGTGGCCCGTCACGTATGGCTAATACCTCTGACGTGCTAGTGGTTAAATCTACAACCATAGTATTGACGAGTCTTTAGAGTCCCCCACATTCAGTTGCTCAAGTTTTCGGGCGAAACGCTGTAGAGGCCGTATGGAGATATGGCAGGGTTCGATCAGATACGTGCAGTATTGCACGGATCAGGATTGGACGATTAATACTAGCGGGCTTTGGTTTAAGCCGGATCCTAGTATTGTACAGTGTAGATTTTGTTTCATTGCATTTGTATTTCGGTCGGAATACAAATGCGGGTGTGTATACACAGTATCAGGGTTTTCCTGTAATTTATTACGGGATCAGTTTTATGGAGTTGCCAGTTTGTTTTCCGTTTCGGCCATATTTATTTGTATCTTTCATTGGCCGAAGATTGGTGGAGGAGGGCTTATTTGCATTTGTGCAAATAAGCATTTGTGGAGGGTGTTTTTTGCAAGACTTTGCATCATGATGGTTTTCATGATGGAGCCCCATCCCTTGACCTTCCATGGTTCATGATTGCTTGACTTTTTTTAGCAATCATGGTTCTTGATTAGTTGATGGAGTGTGGATTGTTTTGGTGATCATTTTCCTTTCATGATTTCTCTTCCTTGGAATTATTGATTCAACCCACTCTCATTTTTCTCCTCTCTAATTCCCACATGAGCCATGGCCGGCCATTGAGATGGTGAGGGCTGTCCAAAGAATTATGGTGGGGATTTTTGACATCTTTGGCTTTGTAAAATCCCCACATCTCCATCTCAAAAGTTCATATCATTTTCCTCCACCAAAAGGCAACTTCCATAAACCCCGAAATGAGACATGAGCACTACACATTCTATAGCAAACATTGGGCACGTCGACTCGCCAGCTTCGTGCCCGAGTTGCCTCGGTATAGAGGTGGGAGCCCGTAAAAGAAGCAGGCGACGTGGTGCCCTTCCGGCGAGGAGGTGGAGACCGGACATTCCGCGGAAGATCGGGACGACAACGAGAAGACCGGAGGACACGGATCGCTCGGTATATCTCTCTTCCCCATCTTGTAGTTAGCTAGGACTAGTTTAATGGCACGATCCGGGTATATAGTGCGCGGTTGTGCCGGTTTGAAAAGTTAAAGTAAATCACCGCTTCCGCATTTTGGCCTCGGGATGGAGGCCGGGGCGCCGCTGTGCACTTACAGAGACAACACCAACAGCAACAGCTCGAGTAGGCAGCAGCAACAGCAGAGGCATCAGCATCAGCAGCAGAGGCAGCACCAAAAGCAAGAGCAGAAGTAGCAGAACAGCATTAGCATCAGCTCATGCATTAGCAATAGCAGTAACTCAATTCACTTCTTCACCTGCTTCTTGGGGGTCTTTAGGGTATAACTCTTAGACCCAATTCCCCTTATTGCTAGCTTTTGCGTAGTTTAGTGTCGGTTTGTGTTTAATTGTGAGTTTAGTGCTAATTATGGTGATGTATGTGGAAATTTGATTATGTGGTGATTTTGTTGGTTAACCCTACCTATTTAAGTGTTGTTAGGGTCACCTTAACTGAGTTTAACCCTAGATTACACCAAAATACCATAGGGTTTGTGTTTTGTACTAAATTAGCCTTTTTAAGCGATATTATGGCATTTTGTAATCTGCTATTGGCCCGGACCTTTCAGGTTAAAATTGAGAAAACTGGGCATGTACACTAGGTATAGAACACACCACATGAACACGAGCCACCCATTCCCAATCCCGGCCGCCAATTTAATCCATATGGCCGCAATTTGCGGCCGGAAGAGGAGTTAGGTGTTGGGTTTTTGTGTAGGGCTCTCTTCTATGTTGTATAGTGTTTTGGCATGTCTAGTTTGTATTATTTGAACAGTAGGAAAATATGGGACTATATATCGTTTTGCATGTCCGTTTGTTTGCGCGATACGCGCGATACGTAAGTGGGTTCTGTGATCCAGCGTATCACGGCGTGTCGCGGTGGTTTTAGACGAGTATACACACGTTTTAGCGTATCGTGCACGCGCGTTTAGTTCGCGACGCGAGTTTCTTATTTTGGTTCGATATCGTGTTTTGCGGAATATTTGGCTTATATATGATTTCCTTGTCTTATTTGCAGGTATGCAGGCAGGGACTACGGACACTACCACTGGGGGGAGCAGATGGTAGGATTCACCTAGCGTGGAACGTAGGTGAGTAGATTTAACATCTACAAGGGAATTGCCCGCATGGCATTATGCGTCTGGGCTCGGATTCTTATACCTGTCGCATATTCTACGTCATTGTTAGAATTGCGCTTTTACCCTATTTACTTAGATATAGTTGTACTGTGACTAGTAGCCGTAGGGCACTGTACACATTATTGACGGTTCATGTTGCACGAGCACGGATTGTACGCTACACACATACTGTCAATAATTGCCATGTCACACACTAATCATTATAGATACTATTGCTTATCACCCATGACATCTAGCTTATCGGTATACCTATAGTGTATCATACCTTTAGTGATAGGTACGTATACACCTTGCGATACAGCTACAGGTATACCTTGCACATATTTTACTTATACCGGGGGGATATCCTATATATTTTACTTATACCCAAGGGGGTATACGACATCAGTTCTTATAGGTAGATACCTATACATTGCTGCACCTGTATGTTACACACATATTCAGTTGTTGTTACATATTTACCTTTACTGATGTTACTTAGTTGTACCTTATTGGTTTCGCATACATCTGGTTTCAGCTACATATTCTCATTTATATGCTCGCATTTCAGATATATCGCATATATTTATTCCTGGATTTGCGCATTGTTATTGGGATTTTAGATGATGTTTTCTGGATTTGGAAACCGCGGGAGTTCATGAAATTATGCATACATTGAAAAACCCGGTTTCCTTGATATGATATTTGCGCATCCACCATGAGTTTTATCGGTGCTGATTTATATATACCCCTATGAGGAGGCGTCGAGGCCATAGAGGGTACATGGTGGGGCCTGGTATGGTTCCCCTCGGCAAGAAGATCGATGGATTTTGCCGATTGAGCCTGGAGGCCGGCGAGTACGTACCGGTTACAGTACTAATGACTCGGCGGGGGTCATGGAGACACCGTTGGGGGTCATGCACGCATGCATACGTCGAAAGGCGAGGGTCAGAGCTAGGCACTCGTGCTTTCGGGACAGCGTATGATACGTACCTAATAAGATTTCTGTGTCAATGCTTGTGTTAGTTATATGTATGCCCTAGAGGCCATTACTATACATACGATGTATATTGTAGTGGATGCTTGGACATATATAGGAAGGACTTTCTTGCTCGACATGATAGTATGCTATCTGGTTGATCTTTACCTTAACGTGTACACTGATTGTCTCTCTGTTACATGTTGGTAAAGCCCTTAGGATGTGTACTTGACTATCTGGACTATGATGCGGATCATACTAGTGAGGACATGGTAGTCCATAAGTACATCCTTCAAAGTCCCTAGTCGTGGGTATATCGAGACGGGGCATCGATATACCAGAGTAGACTAGCGTATACCTTCTCGACCCATATAGATGGGCGATGGATGATCCCATATCCATTGGTGTTTGACATCAGAGATGATATACGGGTGCTCAGTGGAGACTGGGTACACTGTACGGACTCGCTGAGAACTCCCAGATGGTATTATACCTTACGTCAGATGGCCGTTCTCTGGTGACACTGGTACAGAGTAGTCTGTTGACCCGAGATCGTCATAGAGTCTTGTGTGGTTCCCACTGTGCTTTGATTTCCACCTTACCACGTCCAAGAGGGCGTGCAAAACGGTGGTTTTTGGGTACAGTCCCGAATCACATGGAGGCAATGAGCGATAGGAGGGGATTCGTCTCTCCCGGTATAGGGAGTTGATGTTGCGCTGTGTTCGATTGGCTATAACCGGAAATCCCTGGCCAGGGTTGCTGAGATTTACTGGTAAGTGTTACCTGTAGTTTCTCGAACTGTTATAAACCTCATATCGACACGACTTATCGAGCTACTGGGGTCTGACGTTTACCACCCCTAAGCAAGATATGCGACATATCAGACGACGAGACCGGACTGTACGGTAAGTGTTACTGGTTGGATTCACAGGAGTATGAGCGGGCTTGCTCGTCGATCTTCTGATCGCTCAATACCCGGGTGGCCGTTACGTTTAGCAGACCGCTTGCGGCTTGTGGATGCTTGATATGATCATCATCTGCTGCCGGCGTATTGACGAGTCTTTAGAGTCCTACACAGAGGTTTCCTGGCTCAAGCGAAACGAAATAGGAGCGCATATGAGATATGTGCGGGACCGAGAATAATTGCGTGTATGTGATACCGTATTCCATTCTCGCGATGAATGTATCGATTGGTTGTATGCGATATAACCTAGTTATCGAATCGAGGATTGATTCGATAAGCCGATACATTGAATATTAGTCGGTCATATGCGATATGACCGGATCGTTAAATCAAGTGTTGATTTAATGATTTAATGCATAATTATATATTTGATATATTACTTTGCATTAACTAGTATTGGTTCACTTTAAATGGTTTTTCTCACTTGTTTGTGCACATTGTATATGTGATATATTTTTGGGCACAAGTTTGTATCATGTTTGATGATGCATGCTAACTTGGGTTTGTATAAAGATTAAACCATGGTTATATGAATGGTTAGGGTTTTGGTTTCTTATTTATTTATTTATTCTTTTTGGAAAATAATAAGCATAAAGAGAAAATGGTGGCTTTCTTTGTTTGTATATTGAAGCTTCATGAAGCTTTGAACTAGTCCACCATTTTTGTCTCATGCTTAACCCTAACCATTCCACTTAACCCTAGTTCATTCTCTACACTTGACCATGGTTGTATTATGATAAGTATTGATTTTCTTTTCTATTTGAAAATAACTTATCATAATATTCATCTTCTTCTTCTTCTTCTTCTTCATCTTCTTCAAGAAGAAACCTTGCTCCATCAATGGCAACTTGAGCAAATGAGTGAGAAATCCAATTCTAAAGTGAACCCACCTCCTATTTCTTCATCCTCTACCTCTTGCCAAGTAGTATAGGGTGTTTTCTTCACAAGTTTCATGACTTGGTGAAGTGGGAGCTTGATCTTGTGATGCCTCGACGTAGATCATCTTCGGCACGAAGCCGACGACCTTGCCTGCCCATTTCTCCGATGAAGCCGACGCTACAGCCCGGGATTCCATTTGGACAGCGAGGAGACTTCATTGCGGAGCTATGGACGTGGAGGACCGGATCTACAAAGGTTATATTTCCGTTCTTTTAGTTATATTGTTAACTAGTTGCATGTGTTCGCCTAAAATTCTAGTTAACGATCCGTATTAGGGTTTCTCGGCACTTGTAAAATTTGAAATTGGCATGGTTGATGCCTTGTGAGACCTCATTAGCATGCCTAGGAACCCTACAGTGGTATCAGAGCCTAGCTAGAGGCTTAGGCGATGTGTAGACGATGTTAGAAACCCGATCGAACCCCGAAACCCTAACTTTTAACCCTTTCTGGACTTTTTCTGAAAAAGTGGTTTTTTCCAAATTAAAAATGCTTAAAAATTCAGCAGGAAATTCTAAGAATTACGGTGTAAAAATTACCTAATGATCTTTCTAAAGAGCGGCGGAACCACGGCATTAGCCGCCTATTGCGGCGGTTCCGCGCCCATTTAGTCTCTTCAGTCAACCATTTTTGCACAGTAACTTCTTTATTTAAATGCTGAGTTTTATGGGAATTTTTAAAATTTATTCAAGAGTTGAAATTTCTGGGTTGTATTGGGGACTCGGTGCTTCGATCGGATTGTCTAATCTTGTCTATGTGTTTTCCGGATAATTTTTGAATATGTTAAAAAAGTTCGACTGGATATAAATACCCAACTTTTCCCCTGCCGGAAAATTTCCAAGTGTTGGATCTTTCCGAGGTTTAATCACGTTCTAAGTAGTGCAAGTAACGCGATGGTCCCTCTAGAAGACAACAAACCTTAACTCGATTATGTGACCGTCTTGAACTGCCCTTTGAACCTTAGGGTTTGGGGCAGTACGGCGTGCCACATGTGAGGCGTTGGCTTGACCCTTCTACGGCTGGACCGTTGGTACTGAGGCACGAAGTGAATGTCTTTGAACTTATTTCATGAGTTGAGCTGTTTCGGGAAAACTTGGGTGTTCGATTGTTCGATCGGAAAGTTTAACATTTTCTATCTTATTCGGAATGTGATACAATAATTGGAATTCACAAAATGTTATGAGATAACTGAATGAATGTTATAAACATAGCAGTTTAGTCTCACTTGATCGGTTGCCACGGAATTTTGATGTGATCAAAAGTCCGTCGCAATCACGTAGCGTACGCGGATACTCGCCGGATAAACTTAATAGACAGCTACACCCCTTAGCCCCGACCAAGTGACTGTAGGAGAACCCCGTCGCCGAAAGAATCCGTTCGGGTGCTCGCGGCAGCGGTGTTCCGCCTTGGTGCACTTCGTCGACGGCGTCGGGGGTGCGGCCGCCTACTAAAGTTTGCGACGAGCATTCGATCAGGATGTCGGGAATCTTGTTGAATTGCCCGACTTGATATTGAAAAGGGTTTTCGATAATGAAACTAAAATGCGGGGTTTATAATTGTTAGGCATGCGATGTCTAAGGAATTCATCTAGTCAGGCATGCGATGTCTGAGGATGTTGCGGATTCCAACTGTTGTAGTTTTACACTTTCTTTTCTGTGACCGTAAGTATAATATGTGATATCGCCGGTTTCGTTGCTATATGTCAACGACAATTGGGATGCGCATATTTACTTACGTTGATGACATGTGATGTTATGTGTTGCTGGATATGTTATATTGGATCGTCGTGTTTGAATAGCCGGGGGTTTTTATGTGAGATTAGTGTTTTTCATTTTCATTCATGTAAAAACTTGTATATAATATTCTTTTATTGGGGCACTTCCAGGTTGCTGAAGATGTCACCGTTTGTGTATTATTTACTTTTCCGCACTAGGATAGACCCAAGGAGGGGAGCACAAGTAACCGGGTTCTGGGGTCCAGTGGGAGACCAACTCGAGGAGTCGAGTCCGGGTCTCCTAACCCTAGAATTGGTAGGGTTGCTTGCCGCTCTCGTAGGGGTCTAGGGGTGTGGGTTTGGCTATTCATCGCGACCGTGGAATCCGTGTTTTATACTGGCTTGTATTGAAAACACGGACGTCCTAGTATATCCAATATTTCATATGATTCTTCTGCTGCGATATCTGTGATGTGATCATGTGATATGTTCTGTGATAGATACTGTATATAGTATATATGATATATTATATAGATGTTACTTATGTTTTACACCCGCGCTAGCCCTGCCCCGCTCTGCCATTAGTTACCTAACCTAACGGTGCATGAGGGGACATTGAGGCAAATGCGGATGGCATAAGTGTACGTCGTATTTATCTGTGATGTTTAGGTATATTAAATGATGGGACTTCATTAATGTGATTAATGAAAGAAAAGAAACCTAAGATGTTGTAGAATCGAATTTCAAAATAAAACAGGTAGCTACAGTTCTTGCTTTGCACAGCGGTATATGTGATATATCCTGCACCTTATTCGATGAGGAAAGGACCGAGATCCCTTCACCGGGAGTGACTCCTTTAGCAATAACTGGCAGATGCTACACACTCGGTTTGTCTTTTGATTGCTTTTAAGAGTTTTTGCTTTGCACAGTGATATATGTGATATATCCCGCAGCTCATTCGACGAGGAAAGGACCGACGATCCCTTCACCGGGAGTGACTCCTTTAGCAAAACTAGAAAAGCCTCAAAAACACTCCATTTTAAAATCATTTGATTCTACAACGATATCAAGTTCATTACGCAATAGGTTTTCAGAAAAACCTGTCGTAGCCCTCCGTCATTTCAGAAAAGTTGTATATAGTATTCGTGCTGCATTTGTTGGCTTTCGTCAAGGTGCAGTGTGCGGTAGCTATATGCTGC
Source organism: Agapanthus africanus (assembly GCA_030015575.1). Lineage (NCBI taxonomy): Eukaryota > Viridiplantae > Streptophyta > Magnoliopsida > Asparagales > Amaryllidaceae > Agapanthus > Agapanthus africanus. Next base: position 558,589,818 of record CM057338.1, read on the forward strand.
TTATCTGCTGCATACGATGCGATTGGATTAGGGTAGTCGTGCGGCTTTGTTGGCTTTCGTCAAGGGTCGTGCGGGTGGGTTTAATTCAATCAAGAAATGTACGGGTTGAACTTGACTAGCGGGCTATGGTTTGTTGGCTTTCGTCAAGGTCATAGCACGTTAGGGGCAAAATATTATCGGGAATTTCAAGTGTTGAAATTTGCAATGAGATTGCATACCTTCTATGAGATAGTTGGATCCCGATACCCGCTGCGAGTAAGAGTTACTCCTGGAAGAGTTTTACATATTACAATTAGCCGATCAAGTAGGTGTCTAGAAAGGTGTCAACGGGGTTACGCCTCTGGGAAAACGAGGTTTACTGTAATTAGGTTCGTGCGAAAGCACGGGGGACCTCCCTCAAAGTACCGACACTGGCCTGGCTGAAAGATTGGCGAACTTGTAGTGTGTAATTAATCCCGGCTAGTCTTTCCTTTTAGGGTTTGAAGGAAGATTTGATGAAAAGCAGTTGGAGCCATCCTGATTAGATAAAATAATAACCAATCTATTCTTGCAAGAGCATACGCTGAGTGTTTTCTTCTCTCTCTCTCCAGGTAGCGACCATGTCACGCCTTAATCAAGATAATAATACGGATTATTGACCGAACCCGCTTGTTATACTGAGCTGGGGAACGTTGGTCCCTCTCCAACTTATAATTGTTATAAGACAGAGCAGGAAATAGAGGATTGCCAGAATTCCCGTGCCGCACAAACGAAGAGAGTGCATGCTGATGCATCATCTTCGGGTGTGTTCATTACAAAGAACTGTTTCTCAGTATCTTTTGCATCCTGGGTATTTGATACCAGATCAGGATCCCAGATATGTAATCTGTTACATAGGGCTACAGAAAGGTAGAGAACTGAGAACGGGTGATAAGTTTCATGAGGCAGAAAACGGGGCAAGAGTTGCAGCCAAGTCTGTTGGTCACTGTCACCCTGTATTACCAATACATTGATTCTGAACGAATGTTATTAGATACCGTGCCTGATATACAAAATCATATCCATCTCTTTATTAGTAAAGAAATGATAAAATTTTGTATTGTTGGATAATGTTTTGAACATTTCCTATATCAAAAGTTGATCGGATCAGGCACGTTATCTAAAAGCATTGATGTTCTAAATCAAACTACAGTTCTTAGTATACGGAACAAAAACAAGAAGAAGAGTTCAGATATGAACGAATTCTTCTTGAGGTATTGTAGACTAGGTCATATCAATGCGACCCGACTAGCTGAAGTTACTTGTAGATGCATATTTAAATCAGTTTGAATTTACATCTTATGACACTTGCCAGTCATGTCACAGAGATAAGATGACCACAGCTCTGTTTATTGGTAACAGAGAAAGAGTTGGTAAACTCTTGGGACGATACATGTTGATGTATGTAGGTCCCCTGTCAACACATGCCAAGACCGGTTCTTTGTACTTCATTACATTCTCTGATGATCTCTTTAGATTCAGACATATGTTCCTGTTGAAACACAAGTCCGAACCTTTTGAGATATTCACAGAATATGATTTAGAAGTAGAAAACCAAAACACGGGTATAAGTATTATGTCCTTTGATGAGATCGAGGAGGAGAATACTTGAGCACGGAAATCCTGGATTATTCTAAAGGAAAATGAGATTCTCTCTCAGCATTACTCCTCCGAATACACCATAGCACGATGGTATACCGGGGCGGAGCAGTTGCACCCTATGTGATATGGTATGCTCTATGATGAGTACTACCGAGTTACCTGTTTCCTTTTGGGAGTTATGCGCTTGAGAAGCTGCATACCTATTGAATATGGTTCGAATCAGATCACAGCCTACCACTCCATATGAGATATGGTATGGGAAGAGCCCATATCTTAAGCTAGTGAAGATTTGGGGTTATCCGGCCTATGTCTAAAAGCATAATCCGGACAAGCTCGAGGCAAGATCTGTTATGTAGAACTGGAAAGGTTCCAGCTATACAAAACTGCAGCTGATGATTTGACAGAACCAAAGGATTCAATAGTTATCAACGAACCTCAGCTTCTCCGCCGATCTAGTAAGGTTCCTCACCCGCCTGAGAGATACTTCGGTTTCTCTATGACAGTGGGAGCGAGGATTACATCATAAGATGATGACCCAACTAGTTTCGAGCTGGCCATCAGGAGTAAGACTCTGTAAGAATGGCCGGATGCTTAGTGATCTGAGATGGAATCCATGTACACCAACAAAGTATGGACTTTGGTTGCTATATCTGAAGGGTTAAATCCCCATCAGGAGCAAGTATATCTTGAGAAGATTACTTGGTGTAGATAGAAAAGTTGAGACTTTCAAAGCTAGACTTGTTAAAGCTTTTCGTCATCGACCAGGCGTGGATTATGATGAAACCTTTTCAAGTGGCTATGCTTAAGTCCATCCAGATCCTACTTGCCACGGCTACATACCATGACTACGATATCTGGCGGTTGGGTGTCATGACTGCTTTTCTAAATGATGTTTTAGAAGAGAGCGTCTATAAGTACACAGCCAAAGGGCTTCGTAGACAGTGGGAGCAGCGGAAACGTGTGCAAGATGTTTTGTAGGATAAAGCAGGCATCGCGGAGTTGGAACGTCTGTTTTGATGAAGTAGTCAAAGAGTTTGACATCATCAAAATGGTAGATAAATCTTGTATAAACAAAAAGGTAGTAGGGAGTATAGTGACGATCCTCGTAAAGTATGTGGATGGCATGCTCTTGATAGGGAAGGAGTTTCCTATGCTACGCTCGGTCAATCTCCGTTTATCACAAGGATTCTCCATAAAGGATCAAAGTGATACCTCCTAAATCCTGAGTTATCATCTATGAGATAGATGTAATTGGATGTTAGGAATCTCACTAGTAGTAGTAAGACGGTATCAATCGACCCTGGGGAGAATCGCTGGAATGGTTCCAGGGTGATAAAGACGACTGAATGTCAGTCACAGGCATTGTCTTTACCCTCAGTGGAGGGACGGTATGTTGGAAAAGTTCCAAGCTAGATACCGTGGCATACCAGACGATAAAGGCTGGATAAATCGCTACTTAAGATGCTACCAAAGAGGCAGTCTGGGTGTATATTAGTTCATGAGATGAACTTTGTTCCTCCCATTGTGTGACAATGGAGTTGTGGCTTATGCCAAGGAACGTCCGTCCCATCAGTGATCCAGACATATTCTAAGACAGTATCACCTGATCATGGAGATGGTTGATCTCCAGGGGATCAAGGTTAGGAGAGTAGACTCAAAGGACAACACGGAGGATCCACTCACAAAGGCCTTTTCCCAGAGAGAGACTTTTATGGGATGGTTGAGTATGAGATACTACAACCACTGCTGTCAGATGGCCCTAGTGCAAGTGGGAGATTGTTAGTTATATGTATGCCCTAGAGGCCATTACTATACATACGATGTATATTGTAGTGGATGCTTGGACATATATAGGGAGGACTTTCTTGCTCGACATGATAGTATGCTATCTGGTTGATCTTTACCTTAACGTGTACACTGATTGTCTCTCTGTTACATGTTGGTAAAGCCCTTAGGATGTGTACTTGACTACCTGGACTATGATGCGGATCATACTAGTGAGGACATGGTAGTCCATAAGTACATCCTTCAAAGTCCCTAGTCGTGGGTATATCGAGACGGGGCATCGATATACCAGAGTAGACTAGCGTATACCTTCTCGACCCATACAGATGGGCGATGGATGATCCCATATCCATTGGTGTTTGACATCAGAGATGATATACGGGTGCTCAGTGGAGACTGGGTACACTGTACGGACTCGCCGAGAACTCCCAGATGGTATTATACCTTACGTCAGATGGCAGTTCTCTGGTGACACTGGTACAGAGTAGTCTGTTGACCCGAGATCGTCATAGAGTCTTGTGTGGTTCCCACTGTGCTTTGATTTCCACCTTACCACGTCCAAGAGGGCGTGCAAAACGGTGGTTTTTGGGTACAGTCCCGAACACATGGAGGCAATGAGCGATAGGAGGGGATTCGTCTCTCCCGGTATAGGGAGTTGATGTTACGTTGTGTTCGATTGGCTATAACCGGAAATCCCTGGCCAGGGTTGCTGAGATTTACTGGTAAGTGTTACCTGTAGTTTCTCGAACTGTTATAGACCTCATATCGACATGACTTATCAAGCTACTGGGGTCTGACGTTTACCACCCCTAGGCAAGATATGCGACATATCAGACGACGAGACCGGACTGTACGGTAAGTGTTACTGGTTGGATTCACAGGAGTATGAGCGGGCTTGCTCGTCGATCTTCTGATCGCTCAATACCCAGGTGGCCGTTACGTTTAGCAGACCGCTTGCGGCTTGTGGATGCTTGATATGATCATCATCTGCTGCCGGCGTAGTGACGAGTCTTTAGAGTCCTACACAGAGGTTTCCTGGCTCAAGCGAAACGAAATAGGAGCGCATATGAGATATGTGCGGGACCGAGAATAATTGTGTGTATGTGATACCGTATTCCATTCTCGCGATGAATGTATCGATTGGTTGTATGCGATATAACCTAGTTATCGAATCGAGGATTGATTCGATAAGCCGATACATTGAATATTAGTCGGTCATATGCGATATGACCGGATCGTTAAATCAAGTGTTGATTTAATGATTTAATGCATAATTATATATTTGATATATTACTTTGCATTAACTAGTATTGGTTCACTTTAAATGGTTTTTCTCACTTGTTTGTGCACATTGTATATGTGATATATTTTTGTGCACAAGTTTGTATCATGTTTGATGATGCATGCTAACTTGGGTTTGTGTAAAGATTAAACCATGGTTATATGAATGGTTAGGGTTTTGGTTTCTTATTTATTTATCTATTCTTTTTGGAAAACAAAAAGCATAAAGAGAAAATGGTGGCTTTCTTTGTTTGTATATTGAAGCTTCATGAAGCTTTGAACTAGTCCACCATTTTTGTCTCATGCTTAACCCTAACCATTCCACTTAACCCTAGTTCATTCTCTACACTTGACCATGGTTGTATTATGATAAGTATTGATTTTCTTTTCTATTTGAAAATAACTTATCATAATATTCATCATCTTCTTCTTCTTCTTCAAGAAGAAACATTGCTCCATCAATGGCAACTTGAGCAAATGAGTGAGAAATCCAATTCTAAAGCGAACCCACCTCCTATTTCTTCATCCTCTACCTATTGCCAAGTAGTATAGGGTGTTTTCTTCACAAGTTTCATGACTTGGTGAAGTGGGAGCTTGATCTTGTGATGCCTCGACGTAGATCATCTTCGGCACGAAGCCGACGACCTTGCCCGCCCATTTCTCCGATGAAGCCGACGCTAGAGCCCGGGATTCCATTTGGACAGCGAGGAGACTTCATTGCGGAGCTATGGAGGTGGAGGACCGGATCTACAAAGGTTGTATTTCCGTTCTTTTAGTTATATTGTTAACTAGTTGCATGTGTTCGCCTAAAATTCTAGTTAACGATCCGTATTAGGGTTTCTCGGCACTTGTAAAATTTGAAATTGGCATGGTTGATGCCTTGTGAGAGCTCATTAGCGTGCCTAGGAACCCTACAGCTTGGCACATTGTTTTCATGATATTTCTTTTAATATCTTTGTATATATAACAGGGGATTTAGCCGTTGTTATATATACCCTTACACCAATATTAGTGGAATGGGACGCTAATATATGTGTATTGACCCCATCATATTTGTTTCTGTATATATATTTATTTAGGATCTTAGAAATTTACTTGAGATTCGACTTGGGACATAGGTGATTCATTGAGATTAGATATTGGATATGAAAGAGATTGTTGATTTGTACATTCGAGATATAGTAGAGCAATTCGATATTGTACATTGAGGTGATGTGAGACTTATATGATGTGAGAGCCCTGTTTGGGGGGATGATTGGAGGAGTTGTGGATTTGAGTGTCTTGATGGATTGTGATCCTGCTACGATGTTAGGTTTCCGTGGAAATGACATATTCTACCCCATACCTCACACTTATCTATTTTATGCACAGTTTCATATGTTGGTAGTACCTGTTATGTACCCTTATGATAGTTGCATATCTACATTCTCATATCCCTATTGCATGGTTATTGCATATTATTGTCATGTTATTATTGCTTCACATATTGATTGTACCTGCTAGTGTACTTTCCATTATTCAGCATTTGCATGACATGTTATTACTGTAATCGCATATCTTAGATTCATGCTGTACGTACATTCCTGCGATTACCTGCATATGTTATCTACTATTCACGAGTTGGCAACTCACCCCCGTTGTGCTACAGGTGTCTCAGGTTGTTCCCCAGAGTAGTCGAGGCAGGCTATTCCGCTATTCAGCTATCATCTGTTGCTATAGATACCGCATCGGCTCACAGTATGCTATTTTGCTTAGGTGGGTTGGATGATTATCTGTATTTCATATTTTACATTCGTTGTATCTTGTACTCTCCATCTACTAGTATGTTGTTGACTTAGAGACTTGGTGAGGACGATATTGTATATTATTTATGGTTTGTTGTCTTTTATATACAGCTTTCTCTCTATTTTCTTTATTTCTTTGCTACGGCGTCGTATATTTGTGTTGTATGCATCTTGGCTAGTTTTTACAAAAAGGGGGTGTTGCCAAAATTTTAAAGAAAGAAAGTAGAACTTTTAAAGAATTTGGGATGCGATTTCAAATGTTTCAAAAACTTATATTATCTTTTCCGTATTTTCTTGGTTTAGATTTCTGGGTTTTGGCTTTCTTTTACTGCGTTACGTCTTTAGGCGTTGCGCACTATTAGGGCCGTCACGGGCCAATTTTGGGTCGTGACAAAGTTGGTATCAGAGCGCTAGGTTTTACCTTTCGGAGTGTAGGATGACCTTAGTATGATGGAGTAGGTAGCTTAAGCAAAGTAACATAGTGTGTGTATGTCTGCAGCATACCCACGATGCGATACTTCGCCTAAAGTGACCTAAGTACAAATTTGCTTGAAATTCTTTCCTTGATGATTCATATCCTTGAGATTCGATTTCCTTGTTCTTATCGAATCTTATCTCATATCTTTTGATAGCCTTGCCGCCGATGACTATGGGGACTCAGAGTGTTGCAGCGAGGGCCGAGGTCAGAGTTGGCTCGGGTGAGACGAGTACTGACCAGGATGGCACTCTAGTTGCACAGGTGCAGACGGATCAGCCTACGACATATACTATTGATAGGCTTTTGGTAGAGATGCAGGACTTCCACCAGACGATGAGTTCATTGGTTGAGGTCCTTCGGGAGCTACGTCAGGAGGTTGTCACCCCTGTTACTCAGTTGTCACTTGCGATCAGCATGCAGCAGTCCGTCAGCTACATAGCACCAGTGGTTGCAGCTCTAGTTGATGAGGCACATATTCCAGAGGCTCAGAGAGTTCCAGGGCAGTGGAGGACTCGTACCAGTGTACCAGCCCAGAGGAAGAGGTTTGGTCATCGAGACAGATTTCGTGGCTGTCGCGGGAGTAGCAGAGGCTTAGGACGAGGACAGTCGTTCAGCTCTCATCCCCACGATGGTCAGCAGTCAGCGCGTGGATGTTTTCGATGCGGGATCCTTCAGCACTTCATCAGGGATTGTTCCTTAGCACCTCGTCATGATCGTTTTCAGAGAGGCCGTGGACGTGGAAGATTTGCTCAGAGGGATCAGCCTACCAGAGGAGTTCAGCCTGTTGCGGGTAGAGGGCAGACACGGGAGTTTGCTTCTACTGATCGGGACGCGCAGACGTCCAATGCAGAGTTCTCAGGTATCCTTATTTCGCATCTTTTTTGATGTATTCATTTGTTTTTCATGCTTATACCGTGGTTGGGTAGATTAGTCGTAGTTGTTGTTTTAACTTCTGTCAGCGATTCTTTTGTTGCGCGATACGTATTTCAGTTGTGTGCCAATCGGATAGGAGATAGAGATTCGTCCGTCGTTTTGATCTTTCTAGAGATGTTGGATTTGACGTTCTCCTGGGCATGGACTGTTTAGTTACGTGTTAGGCGTCCGTGGACTACCGTGAGGAAACAGTCAGGTTTGTTTTTCTCGGCAGGTCAGTTCTTGTTGTGCAGGTAGATAGTTGTGCTGCCTCTCACAGCTTGAATACAGCCTTTTTCGCTAGTCGGCTACTGAGGAGATGTCGTGGATTCTTGGCGTTCATTCGTGATACTGAAGCCATGGTGGGATAGTTGGACCGGGTTCCTTTCGTGCAAGAGTTTTTCCGACGTTGTTCCGGATAAGCCGGCGAAGCTTAGGGAGCTTAAGGATCAGCTGCAGAGTTATGGTTTGGGGAGTTTGTGCGTCTGAGTGTTTCGCTTTTGGGAGCTCCTATTTCTGTTCGTCAAGGAGGAGGACGGCAGTTTAGGATTGTGTATCGACGGGTCTTACTTGAACCGACTTACGGTGCGGATAGGTATCCTTCACCTCGCCGTGACGATTTCTTCGATCAGCTCCAGAGTGCGAGACATTTTCTAAGTTTGTTTGGGATCAGGTCATCATTATTGCGGATTCGGGGTGATGGCATTCCGAAGACTGCCTTATGCGTGCGACGGGTTTTGTATGTTTTCGTGAGTCGTTGGATTCCCTGGTGCCCTAGCAGCATTCGTAGGTATGATGAACCAGATTCCTTCAGGCCGTTCCTCGACCAGTGTTGTTGTGTTATTTACGACGTTCTGGTCTATTTAATGTGTTTTGAGGGACAGGAGCAACACTTGAGGATTTGTTATGCAGATACTGGGAGAGCCCAGCAGTTGCTAGATTCTTGGAGTGTTTCTTCAGGCTTGTTTATGTTGACTCTTAGGTCTTGTAGTCACGGGAGACGGTTTCATATGGTTCGAAGGGAGATCGTGGCCGTACATCTTAGGCCAGACTTGTGTGCAGGACGGAGATCCGCAGATTTTTGGGCTTAGCAGGTTTTACCGCCGTTTCGTGCAGGATTACTAGAGTAGTGTTTCACCGTTGACTGAATTGACTGAGTTGGAGATTCGGTTAACAACTGCATCAGTTCTTTCCTTGCTTTCTGGTTCAGGCGACCTTGTTGTTTAACTGTAATGTTTCTTGAGTGGGCTCGAGTGTGTTCTGAGGTGACACTATAGAGTTATCGCTTTTTCTTTCCTACATTTGGAGGAAGTACGAGAAGGATATTCCACTCATGATCTGGAGATGGCCGCGGTGGTTTTGCGTTGGAGATTTGGAGACACTACTTGTTCGAGAGTCGTGTCAGATTTTCCATGGACCACCAGAGCTTAATGTACATCTTCCTGCAGCGGATTTTGATTGTTGTGATAGTCTTCTAAAGATTTACAGTTCTTGTATGATCGTCGAGTACAGCTTTAGTTCGTCTATACGGAGGGGACAGCTTGCTCATGTCCGCACCCGACCACTTTTCTTTAATCGTTTTCGTGAGACACTGCCCGCCGATGCTCGTTCGTCAGAGATACTTGAGCATACTCGGCTGGGTAATGATTCGGAGTCCTTGATTTGTGACAATGGTGTGCTAAGATAGGGACGCGTTTGTGTACCTTATATTATCAGGTAGAGACGTGCAATCCTAGAACAGGCACATCTGTCAACACTCTATATTCATTCAAGTTCCACAAACATTGACGTGACTTGTGAGATAGTTATGGGTAGACAAGGATGTAAAGAGAAGTTTCAGGTTTCGTTTCAAGGTGTCTGTCTTGTTGTTTGCTTGGGTCAAGCATCTGAGGCCGGCTGGAGAGTTGCAACCTTTTACCGTTCCGAAGTAGGAGTGGGAGCAGATCTCCATGAATTTCGTTATGGTTTCTACCCAGGTTTAGTCAGGGTGTGACTCCATTCGGATTCTTGTCGTCCGGTTATACTCAATTTGCTCAGTTGTTTCTTGTTAAGTTGTGTGTTTGTATTGATTGTTGTCAGCGGTTGGGGATCGTCACTCGCCATCGTTAGGGTTCTCCTTCGATAGCTGTTATCAGGAGACACTCCAATTGGCCACCTATAGGTTTAGCGGTTAGGTCGTGTCGATCACCAGTCTGTTGTTTTTTTACTCTGCGTAAGTAGGATTTTGGACCCCAGCTAGTCTAGAGACTTCGGAGATGATCCAGTTGATTAAGGTCAGGATGATAGTAGCCCAGTGCAAATAGAGGTCTTATGCCGACTGTGTTGGTCGTAGACTTAAGTGCGCAGTGACAAATCATGTATTCCTGCGGATTTTTCCGTTGAATGACATGTTGGATTTTGGGAAGCTTGTCCCACGATTTTAGGTTCTTTTGAGATCCTATAAGCGGGTTAGTTTTGTTGCCTTTAAGTTGGCACTTCCGCCCAGATTATTGAGTTTTCACCCCGTATTCCTTGTAATGATACTTTAAAATTACCTTCTTGACCTTTCTCACATGATTTGGCACCAGACTATTTAGCTTGGACACGATCTTTCGTTCACCAGCAGCCAATTGTGTTAATGGCTCGGCAGGTGGAGAAACGTCGGACAAGGGCCTTGCTATCTGTGAAGGGTTTTTCTTGGACGTAACTGTATAGTGAGGTAATCACTTGGGAGGTTGCGAGCGATATTTGAGAGTTGTAATCTTCTCTTTGAAGGTACGCGTAACAGTATAATTTTAAATTCGGGGACGAATTTCTTTTAGGGGGGGGGGGGATTGTAACACATTAGAATGTGTTTTGTAGCTAATTATATTTTAATGTATAGTTTTTAATAAAAAGTTTACCAAATTGGTTTTTAATTATTTTATTCTAATTAATGAATATTTTATTAGAATTTTTCTAGCTTTGCACACACTTATGCATGTTAACTAGAGTGTTAATTTGGGGTTTAACTATCTCTTAATCTAGTTTTATGTTTTGTTTAAGTGTTTTGGGTTTTTAGTGTGCATGGTTGTTAATATTAAATGAAAAATGAATTTTAAAAAGGGTTTTATTTTGGTGGATTGTTGACTTTGGGGGAGAGAGGGCATGGGACAACATGGCTTGTGCCATGCTTCTTTAATGAAGTAAGAGAGAGTGAGAAGAAGGGGGGTGTTTGAATTCCTCTCATTCTCATCCTCACACTCATTTTCTTTGTTCTCTCACTCTCACACACACACACAACATCATCAGCAGAGCAAAAGCAGCAGCAGCCCCAGGAGCAAGCAGCAGTGGCAGCAACAACAACATCAGCAATAACTGCAACAGCAATAGAAGCAACAGCAACAGCTAGCAGCAGCAGCTCGAGACAACACCAACAACAGCAGCTCGAGCAGGTAGCAGCAGCAGCAGAGGCATCGGCATCAGCAGCTTCAGCAGCAGAGGCAGCACCAGAAGCAAGAGCAGCAGTAGCAGAACAGCATTAGCATCAGCTCATGCATTAGCAACAGCAGCAACTCAATTCACTTCTTCACCTGCTTCTTGGAGGTCTTTAGGGTATAACACTTAGACCCAATTCCCCTTATTGCTAGCTTGTGCGTAGTTTAGTGTCGGTTTGTGTTTAATTGTGAGTTTAGTGATAATTATGGTGATGTATGTGGAAATTTGATTATGTGGTGATTTTGTTGGTTAACCCTACCTATTTAAGTGTTGTTAGGGTCACCTTAACTGAATTTAACCCTGGATTACACCAAAATACCATAGGGTTTGTGTTTTGTGCTAAATTAGCATTTTTGAGCGATACTATGGCATCTTGTAATCTGCTATTGGCCCGGACCTTTCAGGTTAAAATTGAGAAAATTGGGGCATGTACACAAGGTATAGAACACACCACATGAACATGAGCCACCCATTCCCAACCCCGGCCACCAATTTAATCCATATGGCTGCAATTTGCGGCCAGGAAGAGGAGTTAGGTGTTGGGTTTTTATGTAGGGCTCTCTTCTGTGTTGTATAGTGTTTTGGCATGTCTAGTTTTGTAATATTTGACCTGTAGGAAAATCTGGGACTATATATCGTTTTGCATGTCCGTTTGTTTGCGCGATACGCGTGATACGTTAGTGGGTTCTGTGATCCAGCGTATCGAGGCGTGTCGCGGTGGTTTTAGACGCGAATACACACGTTTTAGAGTATCGTGCATGCGCGTTTAGTTCGCAACGCGAGTTTCTCGTTTTGGTTCGATATCGCGTTTTGCTGAATATTTGGCTTATATATGATTTCCATATCTTATTTGCAGGTTTGCAGGCTGGGACTACGGACACTGCCACTGGGGGAGCAGATGGTAGGATTCACCTAGCGTGGAGCGTAGGTGAGTAGATTTAACATCTACAGGGGAATCGCCCACATGGCGTTATGCGTCTGGGCTAGGATTCTAATACTTGTCGCATATTCTACGTCATTGTTAGAATTGCGCCTTTACCCTATTTACCTAGATATAGTTGTACTGTGACTAGTAGCCGTAGGGCACTGCACACATTATTGACGGTTCATGTTGCACAAGCACGGATTGTACGCTACACACATACCGTCAATAATTGCCATGTTACACACTAATCATTATAGATACTATTGCTTATCACCCATGACATCTAGCTTATCGGTATACCTATAGTGTATCATACCTTTAGTGATAGGTACATATACACCTTGCGATACAGCTACAGGTATACCTTGCACATATTTTACTTATACCGGGGGGATATCCTACATATTTTACTTATACCCAGGGGGGTATACGACATCAGTTCTTATAGGTAGATACCTATACATTGCTACACCTGTATGTTACACACATATTCAGTTGCTGTTACATATTTACCTTTACTGATATTACTTAGTTGTACCTTATTGGTTTCGCATACATCTGGTTTCAGCTACATATTCTCATTTATATGCTCGCATTTCAGATATATCGCATATATTTATTCCTGGATTTGCGCATTGTTATTGGGATTTTAGATGATGTTTTCTGGATTTGGGAACCGCGGGAGTTCATGAAATTATGCACACATTGAAAAACCCGGTTTCCTTGATATGATATTTGCGCATCCACCATGAGTTTTATCGGTGCTGATTTATATATACCCCTACGAGGAGGCGTCGAGGCCGTAGAGGGTACATGGTGGGGCCCGGTATGGTTCCCCTCGGAAAGATGATCGATGGATTTTGCCGATTGAGCCAAGAGGCGGGCGAGTACGTACCGGTGACAGTACTAATGACTCGGCGGGGGCCATGGAGACACCGTTAGGAGTCAATCACGTATGCATACGTCGAAAGGCGAGGGTCAGAGCTAGGCACTCGTGCTTTCGGGACAGTGTATGATACGTACCTATCAGGATTTCTGTGTCGATGCTTGGCACATTGTTATCATGATATTTCTTTTAATACCTTTGTATATATAACAGAGGATTTAGCCATTGTTATATATACCCTTACACCAATATTAGTGGAATGGGACGCTAATATATGTGTATTGACCCCATCATATTTATTTCTGCACATATATTTATTTAGGATGTTAGAAATTTACTTGAGATTCGACTTGGGACATAGGTGATTCATTGAGATTGGATATTGGATATGAAAGAGATTGTTGATTTGTATATTCGAGATATAGGAGAGCTATTCGATATTGTACATTGAGGTGATGTTGAGACTTATATGATGTGAGAGCCCAGTTTGGGGGGCTGATTGGAGAAGTTGTGGATTTGAGTGTCTTGATGGATTGTGATCCTGCCACGTTGTCATGTTTCCGTGGAAATGACATATTCCACCCCATACCTCACACTTATCTATTTTATGCACAGTTTCACATATTGGTAGTACCTGTTAGTGTACCCTTATGATAGTTGCATATCTACATTCTCATATCCCTATTGCATGGTTACTGCATACTATTGTCATGTTATTATTGCTTCACATATTGATTGTACCTGCTAGTGTACTTTCCATTATTCAGCATTTGCATGACATGTTATTACTGTAATTGCATATCATAGATTCATGTTGTACGTACATTCCTGCGATTACCTGCATATGTTATCTACTATTCACGAGTTGGCAACTCACCCCCGTTGTGCCACAGGTGTCTCAGATTTTTCCCCAGAGTAGTCGAGGCAGGCTATTCCGCTATTCAGCTATCATCTGTTGCTACAGATACCGCATCGGCTCACAGTATACTATTTTGCTTTGTTGGGTTGGATGATTATCTGTATTTCATATTGTACATTCGTTGTATCTTATACTCTCCATCTACTAGTATGTTGTTGACTTAGAGACTTGGTGAGGACGATATTGTATATTATTTGTTGTTTGTTGTCTTTTATATACAGCTTTCTCTCTATTGTCTTTATTTCTTCGCTACGGCGTCGTATATTTGTATTGTATTCATCTTGGCTTGTTTTTACAAAAAGGGAGTGTTGCCAAAATTTTAAAGAAAGAAAGTAGAAATTTTAAAGAATTTTGGTTGCGATTTCAAATGTTTCAAAAACTTATATTATCTTTTTCGTATTTTCTTGGTTTAGATTTCTGGGTTTTGGCTTTTTTTTCTGCGTTACGTCTTTAGGCGTTGCGTAGTATTAGGGCCGTCACGGGCCAATTTTGGGTCGTGACAATTCGTCTCTATCGGTATTGGGGGTTGATGTCACGCTGTGCACGGATGGCCATCACCAGAAATCCTCGGCCGGGGTATACGAGAATTACCGATCTAAGATCGAAAGTTTCTCAAGTAGTGATGGGTTACATACCGACACTAATTATCGCGTTATTAGGGGTCTGATTTTATTTACCCTCCTAGACTCGATATGCGATACTCTTAGATAAAAAGACCGGACTGTACGAATATTGTCACTGTCAGGCTCAGTAGGGGTACGGATGACTCACCGCCCTTCCTTTCGTTCAATACCTGGGTAGCCATTACGTACAGCTAGTGCTGCTGACGTGCTTATGGTCAAATCCACTGCCAGCGTATTGACGAGTCTTTAGAGTCACACACAGAGGGTTTTCACGGTTCAGGCGATATGGTGTAGATGAGGTATGTTGGTACATACATGTGTCCGATTAAATATATGCATAGGCTGCACAGACTTTAATCGGACGGTTGATAATACGAGCGTATTAGGATTAAGCCGGATTATTAAATCAGTTTTTGATTTAATAATTTATATATGTATTTATATTCTAGTATTATTGTTCACTATTCATTTTCTCTCTTGGCTACTCGTATTTTTTTACGAATACGCGTATATGTATTTCGATACGTATACCGGGTTGCATTTCGTATTTATACAGAATTGTTTCTTGTGACACCTTATTTTTTTATTTTCCTTTTTAGAAAATCATTAAGGGAAATGAGGTGGACGGGGTAAGGTGGCATGGAAATGGCATGAGGCATGTAGAGAGGTATGGGCATGGCTTTGTTTATTTGGAAAATGGGAAAAGATATTTTATTATTGCATGAGAGAGTGGGAGGGGTGGCTGCCATCACACAATGATCCTTGCTCATTTTGATTTCACTTCTTGAATTTCTTGGCTTCATCAATCTCTCATTCTCACTCACTAAAACACTTAGCCACTTTCTTTGGTTGCTTATGCCATTGTTTCTTCAACTCCTCTTCATTTTCTATAGTTGCTGTTGGAGCATTTTTATGAGAGAAAAACATTAGTGAGATAATCCTACACCTCCACTCTCCATTGCTAGCAACCTTGGAGCGTCGGTTGCCTCGTTTCGTGAGGCTGAAGCTTGCACCGTTTCCCTCAGGTGGATCATTGTAGACGGAGGAAGACTGGCAACCAAACTCGATCCATACCACCACTAGAAGATTGGAATGAAGACCGAAGGACACTGATCAACTTGGTATAACCATTCTAACTTCTTTACTTGCTTACTAGCTTATGGTTTAGTGTAGATCCGGGCATCGGGTAATGGTAGCGCCAGTTTAGATAATATTTGTTCCGCATTTGGCCACGTTTTGATGGCCGAGGCGCTGCCGTAGCCTTACAAGTATACAGGTGCTCATTGGGTTATGAGTTACACTGGATGGACTCGATGGGAACCGGTGGTTGGTATTATACCTATCGTCAGTTAGCAGTTCCTGAGTGACATGATTACACGTTAGTCCGTTGACTTGACATCACTATTCGTCTCGAGTGTGTTCCTAGTGTACTTAGATTACTACCCTGCCATGGCTCAAATGAGTCGTGCAAATAGGTAATGGTTGGGTGCAGTCCTGAAGCACTGGGAGGTAGTAGTGGATAGAAAGGATTCATCTCTCCCAGTATTGGGAGTTGATACCGCACTGTGTTCGGATAGCCCTTACATAAAGTCCCAGGCCAGGGCAAGCGAGATTTACTTGTAGGTACACCAGTAGTTTCTCATGGTGTATTGGGATTTACACCGACACGATTTATTGTGCTATTAGGGTTCTGACGGTTACCACCCCCTAGGCCCGATATGCGATACTCTTAGACAAACAGACCGGACTGTATGGAGATTGTCATAGATAGGCTCAGTAGGGGTTCAGATGAGTTAGCTCGTCGGCCTTCTTATCGACAGATACCAAGGTAGCCGTTACGTACAGCTAGTGCCACTGACGGACTTATGGTTAAATCCACTGCCAGTGTACTGTCGAGTCTTTAGAGTCCCGCACATAGGGTTTCCCTGGTTCAGGAGAAATGATGTATAGGCCGTATGGTTTTACGTGCAGATTTCCGATCATATACGTATACTAGCAGCACGGATGTTGATTGGACAGATAATACTAGCAGGCTTTGGTTTAAGCTATATTCTAGTATTATATTATTGGATTATTATTATCTCATTGTATTCGTATTTTTCGGAGTACGAATACGGGTATGTATATACGGTGAGGGCATTCTTGTAATTTCATAAGATATGCTTCTAGAAGGGGACACCTCATTATTGGATTTATCTATTTTTGGAAATAGATTAATGAGGTGGAAAATGGAGATATTTGTGGCATGGTGAAGCATGACTTATTTCATTTGTTTATTTGTTTGGACTCACTATTCAAGCATGGTTGATATTTTCAATTAGAAAATACTGCAAGCTTGATGGGAGTAAGGGAATGAGCCATTCTTCACAAGGCACAACACTTGGTCATTTTGCAAATTTCCTTTCTCTCTCCATTTTCTTATCCTTCTTCCTCAAGACCCTAACCCTCACATGATTTGTGAATCCTAGGATCACTTGAGAACAGATAGTCGAATTAACACTCTACATCTTCTAAGCTACCTAGTTTAGCGAACTAGGTACTTTAGTTACCTCGGTTCAGAGGTTTGATCTTGAACCATAGACTCTCGGGTAGATAGTCTTTAACATGAGGAGACCGACGATCAAGCACGATCCAGACCTTCGAGGAACTCAAGGAAAGGAGAAGAAGACCCGAAGGACAAGTATCATCAAGGTATAAAACACTTACATAGTAGTTTAGAACTCTATATAGTTTAGCTAGTTAAGGTTTCCGTAAAGATCCTAGAGTTTAGGTCGGTGTTGCAAAGTCAAGAAAATCATTTTTTGTAAATTCCGCCTCCCCACAAGTGCATGGGGTATGCGACATCGACTTACAAGGTTGGCTATCGGGTCATCTATAGGGGACCACGTCTTTAAGATGATTAGCTATATTGAAGAGCTCGCGGACTTGGGACTGTTGGATATATATACCCTAGAGGCCTTCATTGTATAGGATGCTAGGGATATGTATGTACATGACAGTCTTGCTTAATATGATAGTACGCTATTTGGTTTGTCTTTATCTTAACATATGATATATTTTGCGTAATATTCATATATATATACATGTTGATAAAGCCCATAGGGTGTTTTGCATGACTACCGGCGTTGTGATGGCAATCATACTAGTGGGAGCTGGATAGTCAATAGGCAAATCCTTAGATGTCCCTGGTCGCAGGAGTATCAAGACTGGGCATCGATACTCCGGAGTAGACTGGTGTATACATATCTAGACCCTGAGGAGGGGCGATGGATTGGTCCCGCAGCTATTGATGGAGTGCACCTAAGATTGTATACAGATGCTCACTGGGTGTGAGTACACCGGACAGGACTCGCCGAGAACTGACTGGATGGTATTTATACCTAACGTCAGATAGCAGTTCTCTGGTGACATGTGTGCAGATAGTCCGTTGACTTAAGGTCGTCATTTGTCTCGTGTGAGTTCCCACTGTGCTTTGATTACTACCCTACCATGGTTCAAAGGAGTCGTGCAAATAGGTTTTAGTTGGGTACAGTCCCAAGCCATGTGGAGGCAGTGAGTGACTGTTAAGGATTCGTCTCTCCCGGTATAGGGAGTTGATATCGCACGGTGGTCGGTTGGTCATTACCATAAGTCCCTGGCCAGGGCTGATTGAGAATTACTGATAGATTGATCAGTAGATTCTCAGATGGTGATAGAGCCATACCGACACGACTTGTACGGTTATTAGGGGTATGACGTTTACCACCTCCCTAGACCATACATGCGATACTCCTAGACGAACAGACCGGACTGCACGGATATTGTCACGGACAGGATCAGTAGGAGTTCAGATGGGTATCCTCATCGGCCTTCTTATCGACATCTACCTGGGGACCGTTACGTACAGCTAATGCCGCTTGCGTTCTGTGGTTAAACCCACTGCCAGCGTAGTAGTCGAGTCTTTAGAGTCCCACACAGAGTTTTCCAACTCCAGCCGAAACTATATAGAGGTCGTACGGTTTTACGACAAGGGTTCGAACCAATACGTGTTTAAACGCACGTACGACATTCGGACAGTTTTTTCTAGACGGCTTTGGTTTAAGCCAGATTCTAGTATCAGGTTATTGGATTTATACAGTCTAAAGTTTTTCTGTGTTTTCATGGATGGGAGGGCGTTCTCGTAATTTCCGGGAAGCTTCTAGAAGCATGGTGACATGAGGGGTTAAGGTGGCATTGTCATTAAATGTTATTGTGACTCATAATGTGTGATTCACTATGTCATTAATGCATTATTAAATTCTTAATGACTCACATAGTGAATCACTCATGATACATTTATGAAGCATGATGAATAATCTCTTATTATTCATTTATTGATTTATTCATTATGCTTGATATATTAAGTGAGAAACAATTTCATTTCATTATTCTAGTTTACCTTCTCTCTCCTCAAGCTCACTCTTTCTTCAAGCTCTAATCCTACCCCTCATGAGTTGAGAACAAGGATTAGAAAAGACTAAACATTCCATAACCTAACTCTATATGATCTAAGTTCCTTTGATTAGCAACTAGAGAAACTTAGTTACCTCAAGTTTTGAGGTGAAGCTTGGATTAGGGTTCTCGGGTGGATCATCTATCACTTGGAGGAAGCCGAGGAGGACGAAGAGATCGTAAAGACGAAGGACACGTATCACTAGGTATAATCTCTTTACATAGTAGTTTAGAACTTCTATGGTAGTTGTTAATTATCGTTTAGCAAAGATCTTCGGTTAGTCGATGTATGCTTCAAGAACAAGATCGTTTTTCATATTTCCGCCTCCCCACAACTCGTGGGCTGTTGCACATCAACTTACAGTGGTATCAGAGCCTCACTAAACAATAATTAACTCACTTGCAAAGTCAAATGAATTTCGAACGCAAAACGAACCGGAAAATACCCCGATATCACATAGTTTCTGTCGTTTTTAAAATGAGGTCCAAAAATTTTTCAGGGTCCTCCAGAATAACCTACATGAAATTATAAGAACACACAAAAATAATGGGCTCCTGAATCGGCTACTGAGCCGTGGAACCGCGGCCGATCCCACCGATCCGCCGCGGATCCACCGCGGATCCGCGGCCGAGTTGGGGTCGATTCAGCCCAGTTTTTCTCTGTGCATCTTCTGTGATATTTTGTATTTTCTGGTATGGTTTATTTTTTGCTCAGGTCTCAGGTTTACAGAGAAGTTTTGGAGCAGAATCTAATGGGTTTGATCGATCAAAATTATACGATGTTTGCTTGTTTGGTTATATCTGTGAACTGTATTATGTGTTCGTAAACCTCCCTTAATTGCTAGTATGTCGGTTGGCAGGGGGTTGCACATATCTGTAATGGTTTAACTGTTTGTGATTATGAACTCTATTGGACTGTTGTGATGATTAGCCGGGGTTTTGTGATGGGTTTTTTTTATATTAATTCATTCGATATAATTGTAATAAGTTGTAATATTATTTTGCGGGGCACATCCAGGTTGCGGTTGTTGCCACCGTTGTATTATTTCTTTTTACTGTTTTTGCTCCTAGGATAGACCCAAGGTGGGGTGCACAAACTACCGGGTATTTCGAAGTGCTTAGTGGCCTACTCATGTTGTTGAGGGAGACCGCTTCACTTCGGGTACTTGGCGGGTAGTTTGCCGTACCCGTAGGGGTCTAGGGTGGGGTAATGGCTATTCATCACAACTGTGTAATCCGTATTTTCTTACAGGCTCAAAAGAAACGCGGATTGATTGCATATCCAATAAAGTTTATCTGTGATCTGGAATTCCTATTATTGCGTCTGACGAATGTACAATATCTATATATGATAGCTATTTAGACGTCACTTATGTTTTCCACCCGCACTAGCCCAGCCCCCGCTCTGCCGTTAGTTAAGTAACCTAACGGGTGATGACGGGACCCCGTGGCGAATGCGGATGGCATAAGAGGACGTTGTATTTTCGTTGTTATCTGTAATGATAGGTTAAAGATGGGACGCATTATTTTAATGCAAAGAAAAATAAAACCTAAACTGAATCGTTGGAACAATTTCTAAAACCACTCGGTTTTCTTCAAAAAGTAAATTTTAAATGCAGAGCATAAACCACTCCTTTTTAAAAAGGCTATCTTGGTTCCTTCGATCAAATCAAGTTTACTACGTTAACGGTTTTTTGGCCAAAAAACCAGCCGTAACCCTCCGTCGTTTCAAATAGACAGCACATCGTATTCATGCTATGCTTGTTGGCCTTCGTCAAGGCATAGTGGATGGTAGCAGTGTGGTTTGCTTATTTGTTGTATAGATAGATGCATTAGTATAGGACAGACGTACAGCCTTGTTGGCCTATGTCATGGGCATGTACGATGTATCTAAATTAATCAGGACAACGACGGGTAGAACTTGACTTGCGTCTTATGACTTGTTGGCCTACGTCAAGGTCAATAAGAGCTTGGGGTAAAAATCATATCGGGAGTTTCAAACATAAAGGAAACTTGCAGATTTAGCATACCTTCTGGAGTGTGGTGACTAAAGTGGCTTCCATCTAGTACATCATGTAATGATAGTTGGATCTCGATCCCACTGATGAGTAGGATTACTCTCGGGAAACTTTCTCACTTAACAATCAATGCTATAAACCAAGTAGGTGTCCAGAAAGGTGTTAGAGGGGCTACGCCTCCAGGGAAAAGAGGTTATTTAATTAAAGAACTTCGTGAAAGCGTTTGAAAACCTCCCTCGAAGTACCAACACCGGCCTGGCTGAAAGGTTAAGCAAGTATTGTGATGTGTGATTAAATCCCGACTAGTTCTTCTTTTAGGTTTTGAAGAAGGATTTGAGGGAACGGTGGGAGCCATCCTGTTTAGATAAACTAATAACCAATCTAAACTTGCAAGAAGCATATGCTGAGTGTTTTCTTTTCTCTCTCTCTAGCAGCTACCATGACAGGACTAAAACTATTACTTGAAAAAAATATACTGACCGGGCAGAAATATAAAGATTGGCTAAGGAACGTCAACATTGCACTGACTTATGACAAAGTAGCATATGTTACCACCGTTGTTCCTCCCCTTATCCCAGGACCAGATTCCTCAGTTGTGGACAAGGAAGTTCGCAAAACCTGGGATCTAGACTGTGTGCGAGCTAAGTGTATCGTGCTGGCGTCCATGAACAATAAACTCCAGAAACAGCACGAGAGTATGGATATTGTATCCATCTTTCTCCATGTTAAGGAATTATATGGAGAGCACTCCCGTATCGCAAGGTACGAGACCTCAAGGAAACTCTTCCAGATGAGGTTAGCAACAGGATCGCCTGAAGGAGAGCACGTCCTCAAAATGATCAGCCTCATTGAGGAACTCGCAAACCTGGGATGCATGCTAGAGAATGATTTGTATATCGACTTGATTTTGCAGGCCCTTCCCCACACCTTCTCTCAGTTCGTGCTTAACTTCAACATGCTTGAAATGGAAGCTGATCTTCCAAAGCTCCTCAACATGTTGAGGGTAGCAGAAACCTCCTTTAAAAAGGAGAAGACCCCCGTTCTGTATGTTGGCCAATCATCCTCTTCTAAATCTAAAGTGAAAGCTAAAGGGAAGAAGAAGATGAAAGCCACCAAACCGAAGGGTGGAGTCAAGAAGGTGTAGGGAACGAACAAGACAGGAAGGGTGAAAGCGGATATAAACGAATGCTTTTATTGTCACAAGCAAGGGCACTGGAAGAAGGACTGTATGGCCTTCAAGGAAAAGGACACGAAGCAAGCTGTTGCTTCTGCTTCAGGTGTGTTCGTAATCGAAAATTGTCTTTCAATAAACTCTACATCATGGGTACTTGATACCGGTTCTGGTTCTCACATCTGTAATTCATTGCAGGATCTGAGAAATAGTAGAGTACTGGATATAGGTGATATGACTCTCCGGATGGGCATTGGAATGCATGTAGATGCTATTGCAATAGGGGAATATCACGTAGGGTTGACTAGTGGGAACATTTTGGTGTTGTACAGCTGTTTTTGTATTCCCAGTATGTTGTGTAATATTATATCAGTATCTTTGTTATCTAATGAAGTATATAATTTTGCGCTTGAAAGAAATGTCATGAACATTCTCCTAAATCAAGAGCTGATTGGGTATGGCACAATGGAAAACGGCATATACATACTTAATCAACCTCGAATTTTCAATATTCAAAACACACTTAAAAGAAAGGCTCCAGATTCAAATCAAGCCTTCCTATGGCATTGTAGACTTGGTCATATAAACGAAACAAGGTTGACTAAGTTACACAAAGATGGATATCTAGATCCGTTTGAATATTCATCATATGCAACTTGTTAATCATGTATTAAAGGAAAAATGACCAAATCTCCGTTCACCGGACACGGAGCAAGAGCCACAGAACTCTTGGGACTTGTACACAGTGATGTATGTGGTCCAATGTCTACGCATGCGAGAAGCGGTCACTCCTATTTCATCACTTTTACCGATGACTTCTCTAGGTATGGACATGTGTTCTTAATGAAACATAAATCCGAGGCCTTTGAGAAGTTTAAAGAGTATAAAAATGAAGTAGAGAAACAACCTGGTAAAAGCATCAAGACACTTCGATCTGATCGAGGTGGAGAATACTTAAGTACCAGTTTTCTTGAATGCTTAAAAGAGAATGGAATTCTCTCTCAGCTTACTCCACCTTATACACCTCAGAATAATGGTGTATCAGAAAGGAGGAATCGCACGCTATTAGATATGGTGCGTTCAATGATGAGTAGTGCTGAGTTGCCACTTTCCTTCTGGGGATTTTCTCTAGAATCAGCAGCATACTTATTGAATAGAGTTCCAACTAAGTCTGTGCCTACCACTCCATATGAAATGTGGAGCGGGAAGAGACCATATCTCAAGTATTTCAAGATATGGGGGTGTCCGGCATATGTTAAAAAGCATAGTCCAGACAAGCTCGAGGCACGATCGGTTTTGTGCAAGTTTGTAGGATACCCCAAACATTCAAGGGGTACATGGTCTACCACACTGAAGAACAAAAGGTGTTTGTCGCTCGCCACATTGTCTTCTTAGAAAGCGAATTTCTTGCAAAAGAAATTAGTGGGAGCGCGGTAGAGCTGGAAGAAATTCCAGAACCTCAAACTGCTACCGAGGACTTAGAAGAACCTCAGATTTCAATAGAACCTGACGAACCAATACCACTCCGCAGATCTAGTAGGCTTTCTCATCCTCCTGAGAGATACTATGGTTTTCTTCTAGATGGGGATCGAGAGGATTGCATCATCGATGATGATGAGCCTACTAGTTTTCAGCAGGCTATCACGAGTATTGACTCGATGAAGCGGCTGGATGCTATGAGATCCGAAATGGAATCCATGTACACCAATAAAGTATGGACTTTAGAAGTTGCTCCTCCTGGGGTGAAACCAGTTGGATGCAAATGGATCTTCAAAAAGAAGATTGGTGCACTTGGACAAGTGGAAACCTACAAAGCTAGACTCGTTGCAAAAGGTTTTCGTCAAAGACCAGGATTAGACTATGATGAAACATTTTCACCTATAGCTATGCTTAAATCCATTCGGATCCTGCTTGGCATTGCTGCCTTCCATGACTATGAAATCTGCCAAATGGATGTAAAAACAGCTTTTCTAAATGGACATTTAGAAGAGAGTGTTTACATGGATCAACCAGAAGTTTTCTTAGACAGTGGGAGCAGCGGAAGAGTGTGCAGGTTGCTTAAATCCATCTATGGATTAAAGCAAGTATCGCGAAGTTGGAACATCTGCTTTGATGAGATAGTCAAAGAATTTGACTTTATCAAAAATGTAGATGAACCATGTATTTATAGGAAGATTGTAGAAGGAGCAGTAGTCTTCCTCGTTTTGTACGTCGACGACATACTACTAATAGGGAATGATGTCCCTATGCTACAATCAGTAAAGCTCTTCTTGTCACAGAAATTCTCCATGAAAGACTTGGGTGATGCAACCAACATTTTGGGCATTAAGATCTATCGTGATAGATCTAATAGAATGTTGGGACTTTCACAGTCCAGGTATATTGACACTATACTAAAGAGATTTAGTATGGAAGATTCCAATCGCGGTAATATACCCTCTTGTCACGGGATCACCCTCTCCAAAGAGATGTCTCCAAAGACTGATGAAGAGAGGGCTCGCATGGGCATTATACCCTTTGCTTCGGCAGTAGGATCTATAATATATGCGATGTTATGTACCAGACCAGATGTAGCTTACGCACTTAGTGTAGTAAGCAGGTATCAGTCTGACCCAGGTGAGAAGAATTGGATAGCGGTAAAGAATATTCTCAAGTACCTGAGAAGGACTAAGGAGATGTTCTTGATTTACGGTAATGGGGACCTCCAGGTTGAGGCTTTTACCGACTCCGGATTCCAAAGTGACAAAGATGATTCTAAATCCATTTCGGGTTTTGTGTTTACCCTCAATGGAGGGGCGGTATGTTGGAGGAGTTCCAAACAGGACACCGTCGCAGACTCAACAATGGAGGCTGAGTATATAGCTGCTAGTGAAGCCGCAAAAAAGGCTGTCTGGATGAGGAAGTTCATCTCTGAACTTCAGGTGGTTCCGTCCATTACCAATCCAAAACTTTTGTATTGTGATAATAATGGGGCTATAGCATTAGCGAAGGAACCGAGGTCCCATCAGAAATCCAGGCATATCTTAAGGCGGTTTCACCTGATCAGGGAGATTGTTGATCATCGGGAAAACGAGGTATGGAGAGTGGACACAAAATACAACACGGCAGATCCATTCACCAAGGCCATCCCTAAAGTTCAGTTCGAGAGGTTGTTTGAGATATTGGGCATGCGGTACTCCAGCAACTGGATCTAGTGAAGACAGTGGGTACTCATTGCGCCAATTATAGGCCTTAGTGCAAGTGGGAGATTGTTGGATATATATGCCCTAGAGGCCTTCATTGTATAGGATGCTAGGGATATGTATGTACATGACAGTCTTTCTTAATATGATAGTACACTATTTGGTTTGTCTTTATCTTAACATATGATATATTTTGCGTAGTATTCATATATATATATATATATATATATATATATATATATATATATATATATATATATGTTGATAAAGCCCATAGGGTGTTTTGCCTGACTACCGGCGTTGTGATGGAAATCATACTAGTGGGAGCTGGATAGTCAATAGGCACATCCTTAGATGTCCCTGGTCGCAGGAGTATCGATACTGGGCATCGATACTCCGGCGTAGACTGGTGTATACATTTCTAGACCGTGAGGAGGGGCGATGGATTGGTCCTGCAGCCATTGGTGGAGTGCACCTAAGATTGTATTCAGATGCTCACTAGGTGTGAGTACACAGGACAGGACTCGCCGAGAACTGACTGGATGGTATTTATACCTAACGTCAGATAGCAGTTCTCAGGTGACATGTGTGCAGATAGTCCGTTGACTTAAGGTCGTCATTTGTCTCATGTGAGTTCCCACTGTGCTTTGATTACTACCCTACCACGGTTCAAAGGAGTCGTGCAAACAGGTTTTAGTTAGGCACAGTCCCGAGCCACGTGGAGGCAGTGAGTGACTGTTAGGGATTCGTCTCTCCCGGTATAGGGAGTTGATATCGCACGGTGATCGGTTGGTCATTACCATAAGTCGCTGGCCAGGGCTGATTGAGAATTACTGATAGATTGATCAGTAGATTCTCGGATGGTGATAGAGCCATACCGACACGACTTGTACGGTTATTAGGGGTCTGACATTTACCACCTCCCTAGAACATACATGCGATACTCTTAGACGAACATACCGGACTGCACGGATATTGTCACGGACAGGCTCAGTACGAGTTCGGATGGGTATCCTCATCGACCTTCTTATTGACATCTACCTGGGGACCGTTACATACAGCTAGTGCCGCTTGCGATCTGTGGTTAAACCCACTACCAGTATAGTAGTCGAGTCTTTAGAGTCCCACACAAAGTATTCCCAACTCCAGGCGAAACTATATAGAGGTCGTACGGTTTTACGACAAGGGTTCGGACCAATACGTGTTTAAACGTACGTACGACATTCGGACAGTTTTTTCTAGACGGCTTTGGTTTAAGCCAGATTCTAGTATCAGATTATTGGATTTATATAGTCTAAAGTTTTCCGTGTTTTCACGGATGGGAGGGGCGTTCTCGTAATTTCCGGGAAGCTTCTGGAAGCATGGTGACATGAGGGGTTAAGGTGACATTGCCATTAAATGTTATTGTGACTCATAATGTGTGATTCACTATGTCATTAATGCATTATTAAATGCTTAATGACTCACATAGTGAATCACTCATGATACATTTATGAAGCATGATGAATAATCTCTTATTATTCATTTATTTATTTATTCATTATAATTGATATATTAAGTGAGAAACAATTTCATTTCATTATTCTAGTTTACCTTCTCTCTCCTCAAGGTCACTCATTCTTCAAGCTCTAATCCTACCCCTCATAAGTTGAGAACAAGGATTAGAAAAGACTAAAATTCCATAACCTAACTCTATATGATCTAAGTTCCTTTGATTAGGAACTAGAGAAACTTAGTTACTTCCAGTTTTGAGGTGAAGCTTGGATTAGGGTTCTCGGGTGGATCATCTATCACTTGGAGGAAGCCGAGGAGGACGAAGAGATCGTAAAGACGAAGGACACGTATCACTAGGTATAATCTCTTTACATAGTAGTTTAGAACTTCTATGGTAGTTGTTAATTATCGTTTAGCAAAGATCTTCGGTTAGTCGATTTATGCTTCAAGAACAAGATCGTTTTTCATATTTCCGCCTCCTCGCAACTCGTGGGGTGTTGCACATCGACTTACAGGGACCACGTTGGAGAACGAGTTATATACGGACTTGATTCTACAGATTCTCCCCTCTACCTATGCCCAGTTTATCTTGAATTTCAACATTCATGATAAGGAAGTTACACTTCAAGCACTCCTCAACATGTTGAGGAGTGCAGAGGGCACCCTAATGAAAACAAGGGAGACACCCTCTCAGCTTATTGTGGAATCTTCCTCCTCTAAATCCAAGGCGAAAGCTATGGGTAAGAAGAAGAAGAAGGCCCCAACCAAGCCGAAAGGAGGTGTCAATAAGGTACAAGGGAAGGTCAAGGCAGAAGTTGTTAGTTATATGTATGCCCTAGAGGCCATTATTGTACATGATTGTATATTATAGTGGATGCTTGGACATATATATAGAGGACTTTCTTGCTCGACATGATAGTACGTTATATGGTTGCTCTTTATCTTAACATGTACACTTGTATCATTATATTGTCTCTCCGTTACATGTTGATAAAGCCCTTAGGATGTGTACTTGACTACCAGGACTATGATGCAGATCATACTTGTGGGGCCAGGGTAGTCCATAAGTTCATCCTTTAATTGTTCCTAGTCGAGGGAGTATCGAGACAGGGCATCGATATTCCAAAGTAGACTAGTGTGTACGTTTCTTGACGCTGTATGGGGCGATGGATGATCCCACATCCATCGGTATTTGACATCAAATATTGTACACAGGTACTCATTGGAGAATGGGTACACCGAACAGGACTCGCCGAAAACTCTTAGATGGTATTATACCTATCGTCAGATAGTTGTTCTCTGGTTACATTGGTACAGGTTAGTCTATAGACCCGAGATCGTCATAGAGTCTTGTGTGATTCCTACTGTGCTTTGATTTCCTCCCTTCCACGCTCAAGAGAGCGTGCAAACTAGTGGATTTTGGGTACAGTCCTGAGTCACATGGAGGCAATGAGCGATAAGAGGGGTTTCGTCTCTCCCGGTATTGGGGATTGATGTTGCGCTATGCTCGATTGGCTATAACAGGAAGTCCCTGGCCAGGGCTAATGATGAGATTTACTGGTAAGTGTTATCAGTAGTTTCTCGACCCGTTATGAGCCTCACATCGGAATGACTTATCAAGTTACTGGGGTCTGACGTTTACCACCCCCAGACTCGATATGCGACATATCAGACGAAGAGACCGGACTGTAAGGTAGTGTTACTTACTGGATTCACGGGAGTTTGGACAAGCTTTCTTGTTGATCTTCTGATCGGTCAATACCAAGGTAGCCGTTACGTCGAGCTAGTACCGCTGACGGCTTATGGATGACTGATATGATCATTACCTACTGCTGGTGTATTGACGAGTCTTTAGAGTCCTACACAGAGGTTTCCTAGCTCAAGAGAAACGAAGTAGGGAATATATGTGATATGTGCGAGACCGAGATTAATACATGTATGTGATACAGTATTCTAATCTCGCGATATAGGTTATATATAATATAACCAGATTATTGAATCAAGTGTTGATTCAATAATTTATTATATGTATATTTGATATACATATAAATGATATTAGTCGGTTATATGTTATATAGCCGGATTATTAAAACAAGTGTTGATTTAATAATTTAATATATAATTATATATTTGATATATTAATATATATTAACTAATATTTGCTCACTTATGAATTTTTTTCTATTAATACATTTAAATATATATGTGATATATATTAATGTATTTAATTTTGTGTCATGCTTGATGATTCATTGGATATGGGTATATGAGACTCATACCAAACTAAAGATAATTTGGGGATTTAATTATTAAGGGATAAATCAAAATTAGGTGGAAATTGACATAGTTTAGGATGCTTGTGGAAGCATGTAGAAACCTTGACTCAGTCCACTAATTTTGTTTTACTCTAGATATTTATTAACCCAACCATTATCTTTAGCTATGGTTAAGTCTCTACAAATATCATTTGTGATATTTTCTCACCCATGGCTGAGATGGTTCACCACTTCATCTTCCTCTTCATCTCATTTTAGTTCTCTAGGTTTTCATAAGGTGAAGAAAGAAAGAGAGAGAAATAATTCTAAAGTGAGGAAAATACCTACTTTATCAATTTATACCAAACTAGCCATTTAGTATATGTTGTTTACTTCACTAATTCCTCAATAGTGAAGAGGTAGCTTGAGTTAGAGATTCTTCGACGTAGATCATCTTCGGCCTCGAAGATCTTTGAGCAAGCTCGTTCCTTTCGCCTAGTGGAGCCTAAGGAGAGTCTGGGTGACCACTACTTGGAGCTAAGGGACTATTACACGGAGCTTTAGAAGTGAAGGTGCTTTAGAAGTGAAGGACCGGTCTACAAAAGTTGTATTCCTATTTCACTTAGTGTAAAGTTTGTTTACATGCTTTAAAACCCTAATTCTCTAGTTCAATTCTTGGATGGAATTTCTTAACACTCTAGATTTTTTAAAATTGCATACTTGATGCTTGCTAAAACCTTGTGGTCGTGCTATATGACCCCAACAGTGGTATCAGAGCCAAGCTAGAGCAATATGAGTCGTCTAAACGAAGTTAAAGTGTTCGATCGAACTTCGAAACCTGAAAAAACCCTAGTCTCTGGAATTTTTTCGAAACGTTGGATTTTTCCAAATTAAAAATATGCAGAAAATTGTGCATGGTTTTGTATGGATCCCTAAGAAAAACGACGGCCCAAATCGACCAAATGACCGTGCAACCGTGGCCAAACCATGGGTTTCGCCACGGTTCCGCGGCGCCGTTGGTGAGGCAGGGAGCGCGTCTTCTTGTGCTGAACCTGTTGGGTTATGGCAGTGCCCTGGCCATCAATCTGTGGCCAAATGCGGAACAAAAACTTTTATTAAACCGGCGCTAACGGAACCCGATACCCGGATACTAGCTATATGTAAAGGAGTTTAGAGGGGTTATACCGAACGATCCTAGTCCTTCGGCCTTCAACCTCTGTCCCAAGCTCCTCGCCGCTTCCTTGATCATGTTTGATCTCCGATCTCCCCACATCAAAGAAGATCCACGTCGACGGTTTGTAATACGGGCTCCCGCCTTAAAACCGAAGCAACTCGGGTATCTAGTTTGCTAGCCTAGATAGCCGAGATGAAGTAGAGAGTGTGTGATTAATTTGTCTCAATACACCTAAGGATTCTCAACTCATGAGAGGTTTTGGGTGGAGGTTGAAGAAGATGCCATGAGAGGAAAGTGTGAGCTCAAGTTTTGGCCAAGTGAAGAAATGGGCTTGCTGCCTTTTTGCTTTGTGATGATTGTTGTGTAATATTTTGTGCTGGCAATTAAAGAAAAAAACTCTTGAAAAACCACCAATGAATAAAAAAACATGCTGCCCATCACATGCTCACACCACAAAATATCTCACGACTCACACAAAATATCAAGCATGGCATATCAAGCCAAGAATGACTCACACCATGAGTCACCATATGCACATGCTAGAAAAATCAATGCCAAAACTTACCCTCACACTTTCCACCTCATTAAACATTTAAAGTAAATGTTTAATATAAATAGAAAAAGAATCTTCTAAAGTAAAATTATAACGAATTACAAGAATACCCTTCATCTGTACATACATATCAGCATCCGTATTCTGACTGAATACGAATACAACGAGACAAAAATAATCCAACAATATAATACTAGGATCCGGCTTATACCAAAGCCCACTAGTACTATCCGTCCGAATCATGACACGTGCACTAGTGCATGTATATGATCGAACCCTGCCATAAAACCATACGGCCTCTACAACGTTTCGACCGAACCAGGGAAACCCTCCGTGTGGGACTCTAAAGACTCGTCAATACGCAGGCAGTGGGTTTAACCACAAGCATGTCAATAGCACTAGCTTTATGAAATGGCTATCCAGGTATTGAGCGAAAGGGAGGCTGACGAGTAAACTCATCCTGAAACCTCTACTGAGCCTGACAGTGACAATATCCGTACAGTCTGGTCCGTTCGTCTATGAGTATCGCATATCGAGTATAGGTGGTGGATAAAGACAGACCCCTAATAACGCAACATTTAGTATCGGTATGAAACCTATCACCACCTGAGAAATTACTGATCTGAATCAGTAATTCTCGACTACCTTAGCCAAGGATTTCTGGTGATGGCAACCCGTGCCTTCCGCGACATCAACCCCCAATATCGGGAGAGACGAATCCACTGACGATCTACTCACTGCCTCCATGTGGCTCGGGACTGCACCCAACTAAAAACTGTTTGCATGACTCCTTTGAGCCGTGGTAGGGTAGTAATCAAAGAACAGTGGGAACTCACACGAGACAAATGACGATCTCAGGTCGATAGACTAAACTGTACACATGTCACCTGGGAACTGCTATCTGACAATAGGTATAATACCAACTAGCATGTTCCCGGCGAGTCCGTCCGGTGTACTCATAACCCAATGAGCACCTGTTAGTGTATATGCCCTAGAGGCCATTACTGTATCATACTAGTTTGTATATTACTTAATGGATGCTTGGGATATTCACCTTGTATATACAATCTTGCTCAAAATAGTAGTATGCTACTTGGTTTGTTTCTACTTCAATGTGTACATGTGTTTATTTTTGTATATCGCCTATACACATTAGTAGAGCCCTTAGGATCTTTGCTTGATTACCAGCGATGTGATGGCCGTCACACTAGTGGGGCTGGGTAATCTATAAGCACATCCTTATGCAGGTCCCTGGTCGCAGGACTATCGAGACAGGGCATCGATACTCCGGAGTAGACCAGCGCATGCGCTTCTCATCCCAGTGTGGGAGACGGTCTGTCCCACAGCCGTCAGTACGTCGTACTTGAGATAGTATGCGGGTGCTCGTTAGGTTACGGGTACACTGGACAGGACTCGTCGGGAACTGACTAGTTGGTATTATACCTATCGTCAGTTATCAGTTCCCAGGTGACATGAGTACAGCTTAGTCCGCTGACTTGACACTGTCACTTCGCCTCGGGTGTGTTCCCACTGTACTTTGATCACTACCCTACCACGGCTCAAAGGAGTCGTGCAAACAGGTGGTGGTTGGGTGCAGTCCCGAAGCACTTGGAGGCAGTGACGGTTAGACAGGATTCGTCTCTCCCGGTATTGGGGGTTGACATCGCGCTGTGTCTAGGAGAGCCATTACACGAGTAGTCCCTGGCCAGGGCAAACGAGATATACTGGTAGGTTTCCAGTGTTATCTCAGGGTGTATTGGGCTTCACTCCGGCACGACTTGTACCGCTATTGGGGGACTGACGTTTACCGCCCCCTAGGCCCGCCATGCGATGTATCAGACGAACAGACCGGACTGTACGGAGAATGTCACACTCAGGCTCAGTAGGAGTTCAGATGGGTTTCGCCTCGTCCGTCTTCTTGTCGGCATTACCTGGGGACCATTACGCACAGCTAGTGCCGCTTGCGGTCTGTGGTTAAACCCACTGCCAGCGTAGTGTCGAGTCTTTAGAGTCCCACGCAGAAAGCTTTTCGCCTTTAGGCAAAAGAGTAGAGGTCGCATGGTATTGCGACAGGTCGCATGGTTTTGCGACAGGGTTCGGTCACATCCGTGCACTTGTGCACGTACAGTGTCCGGACAGTTTACACTAGCGGGCTTTGGTTTAAGCCAGATCCTAGTGTACCTTATGGGATTGGATTTATCCAGTTTGCATTCGTGTTCCTCGGAACGCGGATGCGGGTGTGTATGCACAGTTGACAGGGAGGCAGAGGCAGCGGATTCTCATTAGGGTTGTTGACAGTTGACCGTTGACTTTTTGACTTTATGCTCAACCCTAATGAGAATATGATATGTGATTAACTATTATATTAATTAAGTATTATGGTGATATGGTTGTTGACTTGTTGACTTTTGTTGACTTGTTGACTTTGGTGACTTGTTGACTTTTGTTGACTTGTTGACCGGTTGACTAGGCTTGACTAGTTGACCATCATGATAACCATGGTTATCATTTCATGCCAAAGACTTTTTCTTGGTTGCTCATTTGAGTAAAATGAGTGCATGACATGATAAGCTTATGGTTGCTTCAAACCATCACATAAGACTTTTTTGATATGATGAGTTATGATCACTTTGGATTATGAGAGGGTGAAAGACAAAAGAGTTGCTCATTCTCTCTCTTGTTCTTGAGCTCTCCTCTTGCTCTCACCCTCAACCTCTTGCTCCCTCTCTTGATCTATGGTTCTCTTGTCTCATGAGTTGAGAATCAAGAACCATAGATAAAATCCCATTCTAAATCATCTCTACTCATTCTAGTTCACTAGGTTTAGCAAACCAAGTGAACTAGTTTCTTCAAAGAACGAAGAAGGAGCTAAAGGTTGGAGCTTTCAAGTGGATCTATCTTCGGCGTACGGAGACAACGAGAAGGAGCCATCGAACCACCATCGGAGCTTGAAGAGAAGGAGTTCAAGTTTAGGTATAACCATCTTCATCCGAGTAGCTAAATATCTTTAGCTTAGTATGCTAGTTTTAGTTTAGGTAAAGATCCCGACCTAGCTTAGTCCATGTTGCCTCTTGCGTTAAAATTTTGATTTTATACCGTTTCCGCCTCCCCGTAAGAACCGGGGGTCGCAACGTGGACTTACAGTGGTATCAGAGCCTAACTAAACTTAAACTAGCTTGGTAGTGAAGTGTAACGAAGTTCGGAACCGAAAAAAATCCAAAAACCAAACTTTTACAAAATCTGAGTTTCTGTTGAAATTTTTTCTGGTCAAAATGAAAAACTTTATACTCCTAAATTCGGCTCAGGGTTTTGTGTGAACACCCAAGAAAAACGATACAGTAATTCGTCGAAACCGCCGCCCTTCCGCCGCGCGAGCTAGGTAGCCGCCGCGGAACCGCCGCGCTTTGTCGTCTTCTGTGCATCGTTTTTCGTGCAGTGTGTGTCTGTGTTGGTTTTGGGATTTTTGGAATATATTATATGTGCCCAGATTTTCCAGAAAAGAAATTTCCTTTTGGGGTCCTATAATTCCGTATTTTTCCGAACTTCACTGCACTTTGACTATGATGGTTATATCTGTGATGTTTGCATGTATTGAACGTCGGCTAATCGCTATAAGTCGATTGGTCGGGGTTATACATGATCTGTAATGTGCTGGAATGTGTATATAAATATGTTGGATTGTCGCGGGTGAATAGCCGGGGGTTGTGAGACGAGAGTTTTCTTTTCTTGCAATTCATGTAAATTTGTAAATTGATGTAATAATTATTTGTATGGCCGCACAACCGGGAAGGGGTTGTAGCCGTCATTGTATAATTTCTTTTTACTGTTTTTGCTCCTAGGATAGACCCATGGAGGGGTGCACAAACTACCGGGTATGCCGAAGTGTCGAGTGGCCTACTCATGGAGATGAGGGAGGTTGCTACGCTTCGGGTACTTGGCGGGTAGTTTGCCGCACCCGTAGGGGTCTTAGGTGGGGTTTTGGCTATTCACCGCGACCGTGTAATCTGTTTTTGTTACAGGCTCGTACAAATTACAGATTCCTAGTATATCCAATGTATTTATCTGTGATCTGAAATGTTTATCATTGCAGTATATCTGTATATGATATTATTTAGGCGTTGCTTATGTTTTACAGACGCGCTAGCCCAGCCCCCGCTCTGTCGTTAGTTAAGTAACCTAACGGGTAATGACGGGGCCCCGTGGCGAATGCGAATGGCATAAGCGTACGTCATATTTTGGTTGTTTTCTGCAATGGTAGGATTAAATGATGGGACGCATTAAAAGAACTAATGCAAGAATATCACGCATTAAAAGAACTAATGCAAGATAATAAACCAAGTTAAAGTCGTTGGAACACTTTCGAAAAACCACTCGGTTCTTTTCAAAAACAACTTTTAAATGCGGAGCTTGAGCCACTCCTTTTAAAAGCTATCTCGTTCCATCGACCAAATCAAGTTCACTACGTTCACGGTTTTGCCAAAACCATCCGTAGCCCTCCGTCGTTTCGCATGAATAGTCAATAGTATTCAAGCTGTGTATGTTGGCCAAAGTCAAGGCACAGTGATTGGTAGCTATTGGGTGTTCATGTGTAGCATAGATAGATGCGTTGGTTTGGGACAGTCGTACTGCCATTTTGGCCAAAGTCAAGGGTAGGTACGGATGGATCCAAATTAACCTGGATAATGACGGGTAGAACTTGACATGTGACTTATGATATTTTGGCCAAAGTCAAGGTCATAAGAGCATGGGGCAAAAATCCACATCGGGAGTTTCATAAGTACTGAAACTTGCTAGATTTGCATACCATTTGGAGTGTGATGATTCTGGTAGGATTCCTTCAGTTTCGTCACGCAATGATATTTGGATCCCGATCCTACTGTGAGTATATGCTACTCCTCGGGAAATTTCTCACTTAACGATCAATGCTATAAACCTAGTAGGTGCCTAGAAAGGTGTTAGCGGGGCTACGCCCCCAGGGAAAAGAGGTTCTTTAATTAAGGAACTTCGCGAAAGCGTTGGAAAACCTCCCTCGAAGTACCGACACCGGCCTGGCTGAACGGTTAAGCAAGTATTGTACGGTGGGATTGATCCTGACTAATTCTTCCTTTATGGTTTGAGGAGGGATTCGAGAAACAGTGGGAGCCATCCTGTTTAGACAAACTAAAAACCACTCTAAACTTGCAAGAGCATCATGCTGAGTGTTTCTTCTTCTCTCTCCTAATTGCAGCGACCAATCAACATGACTGGACTTAAGTTACTCCTAGATAAAAACAAACTGACAGGGCCAAACTACAAAGATTGGCTCAGGAATGTCAAGATAGCAATCACTTATGACAAGCTGGGGTATCTTCTTACCACCAAAGCTCCCCCTGTCCCTGGTCCAACTTCCAGCGTCGCGGATAAGGAAATCCGTAAGACTTGGGAGATTGATAGCGCGAAGGCCAAATGCCTCCTGCTTGCCTCGATGGACAACGAACATCAGAGGAGGCATGAGAATATGGACATGGAGTCCATATTGCTCCATACAAAAGAACTGTATGGAGAGCAATCACGTATCGCAAGATACGAAGCGTCGAAAAAGTTATTTTCGACAAGAATGGCCGTCGGATCATCAGTAGCCGAGCACGTGCTAAAGATGATCGGCTACATTGAGGAGCTCGCTGACCTAGGGATCACATTGGAGAGTGAGCTATATACGGATATAGTTCTCCAGTCCCTTCCTTCCACTTACGCCCAGTTTATACTGAACTTCAACCTACAAGAAAAAGAGGTTGAACTATCAGAGCTCCTCAACATGCTGAGGAGCGCAGAGGGCACCCTACAGAAAGGTAGGGAAACATCCACTTTGTTTGTAGGAGGATCATCTTCTTCTAGGTCCAAGGCGAAAGCCAAGGGAAAGAAGAAGAAGGCCCCCGCCAAACCAAGGGGCGGTGTTAGTAAAGTGGATACGAAGGGAAAAGGTAAAGCAACAAAGATAGCGGGGAAGCTTGTGGATAAGGAAGAATGCTTCTATTGTCATAAGAAAGGACACTGGAAGAATGATTGCAGGGCCTGGAAGGCCAGAACACAGGAATTGAAGCAGGTTGCAGCTTCAGCTTCAGGTGTGTATGTTATTGAAAACTGTCTTTCAATAAACTCTACTTCCTGGGTATTGGATACCGGATCAGGATCTCATATCTGTAATTCTTTGCAGGCGTTGAGAAACCGTAGGGTTTTGAAGGCAGGTGACATGACCCTCAGAGTTGCGAACGGAGCTAGCATGGATGCTAAAGCCGTGGGGGACTATCACCTGGGAATGTCAGATGGACATGTTTTGGTTTTGCGTAATTGCTTTTTTGTACCCAACGCAACTTGTAATATCATTTCTGTATCTTTAGTTTCTAAAGAAGGTTATGAATTTGCGTTTGTAAGTAATGTTGTAAACATTCACCTTAATCAAGTTTTGATTGGGTCAGGTACATTGAGTAATGGTATATACGTGTTAAACCAACCACAGATTTTCAACGTCCAGAATACACACAAAAGAAAGTCTCCAGAACTAAATCAGACTTTCTTATGGCATTGTAGATTGGGTCACATCAATGAGAGAAGGTTGACTAAGTTACATACAGAAGGATATTTGAATGCGTTCGAATATCAATCATATGCCACTTGTCAATCTTGTCTCAAAGGAAAGATGACAAAGACTCCGTTTACTGGACATGGAGTAAGAGCGAGCGAGCTCTTGGGACTCGTACACAGTGACGTGTGCGGTCCAATGTCTACACATGCCCGAAGCGGACATTCTTACTTCATTACTTTTACGGATGACTTCTCAAGGTACGGTTATGTCTTCTTAATGAAACATAAGTCCGAGGCCTTTGGAAAATTCCAGGAGTATAAGAATGAAGTAGAGAAACAGACCGGCAAAAGTATTAAGATTCTAAGATCGGATCGAGGTGGAGAATACTTAAGTGCCGAGTTCCTGGACTATTTAAAAGAGAACGGAATTCTCTCTCAGCTTACTCCTCCATACACCCCGCAACATAACGGTGTATCGGAGAGACGGAACCGCACCCTATTGGATATGGTGCGGTCCATGATGAGTAACGCTGAGTTACCGCGATCATTCTGGGGGTATGCACTAGAATCAGCCGCATACCTTTTGAACCGAGTTCCCACTAAGACTGTGCCTACCACGCCATTTGAGATGTGGTGTGGGAAGAGACCCCATCTTAATCACATTAAGATATGGGGAAGTCCAGCTTTTGTCAAAAAGCAGCATGCGGACAAGCTCGAGGCCCGCTCAGTACTGTGCAAGTTTGTGGGATATCCAAAGAATTCCAAGGGATATTTCTTCTACTGGGAAGAGGAACAAAAAGTTCTTGTTTCTCGTCATGCCCACTTTCTAGAACACCAGTTCATAGAAAAAGAAATAAGTGGGAGCGCAGTAGAACTGGAAGAAATTCCAGAACCACAGACTGTTACTGAAAGCTTGGTGGAACCAGAGGGTTCAACAGAACAGGACATTCCTACGCCGCTCCGCAGGAGTAGTAGGCAGTCTCATCCGCCCGAGAGATACTACGGTTTTCTCATAGACGGGGATAGAGAGGATTGCATCATAGATTATGATGAGCCTACTAGCTTCCAGCAGGCCGTTCAGAGCGTTGACTCAGTGAAATGGCTGGATGCAATGCGGACCGAAATGGAGTCCATGTACACCAACAAGGTATGGACGTTGGACATTGCTCCAGACGGGGTAAAACCCGTAGGATGCAAGTGGATCTTCAAAAGGAAGATTGGTGTAGATGGACAGGTTGAGACCTATAAAGCTAGGCTGGTAGCAAAGGGTTTTCGTCAAAGACCTGGCTTGGACTACGACGAAACCTTTTCTCCAGTAGCCATACTGAAATCCATTCGGATCCTTCTTGCCATTGCTGCCTTCCACGATTATGAGATCTGGCAAATGGACGTAAAGACAGCTTTTCTAAATGGAAATTTAGAGGAGTGTGTCTATATGGACCAGCCAGAGGGTTTCATTCAGAGTGGGAGCAGCGGAAAGGTGTGCAAGTTGCTTAAGTCCATCTATGGACTAAAGCAGGCATCGCGGAGTTGGAACATCTGTTTTGATGAGACGGTCAAAGAATTTGGCTTTATCAAAAATCCAGATGAACCATGCATCTATAGTAGATTTGTAGCGAGAACTGTAGTATTCCTCGTTTTATACGTGGATGACATTCTCTTAATAGGAAATGACATTCCTATGCTACAATCTGTCAAGGGGTTCTTGTCACACAGGTTCTCCATGAAAGACCTGGGTGATGCCTCATACATTCTGGGTATCCGGATCTACCGTGACAGATCCAAGAGGATATTAGGACTTTCGCAGTCCAGGTACATCGACACCATACTGAAGAGGTTCAGTATGGAAGATTCCAAGCGCGGTAACCTACCGGCTTGTCACGGGATCACCCTCTCTAAAGAGATGTCTCCCAAGACTGATTTAGAGAGGGATCGCATGTCTATTATACCCTACGCTTCTGCGGTAGGCTCTATAATGTATGCGATGTTGTGTACCAGACCGGATGTAGCTTATGCACTGAGTGTGGTAAGCCGGTATCAGTCTAACCCTGGGGAGAAACACTGGATAGCGGTAAAGAACATTCTCAAGTACCTGAGAAGGACTAAGGAGATGTTCTTGGTGTATGGCGGAAAAGACCTCCAGATCGAGGCCTTTGCTGACTCCAGCTTCCAGAGTGACAAGGATGATTCCAAGTCCATGTCGGGTTTTGTCTTTACCCTCAATGGAGGGGCGGTGTGTTGGAAGAGTTCCAAACAGGAAACCGTTGCAGACTCGACGATGGAAGCGGAATACATCGCTGCATCTGATGCCGCAAAAGAAGCTGTCTGGATGAGGAAGTTCTTGAAAGAACTTCAGGTGGTTCCGTCCATTGTTGATCCAATACCTCTGTATTGCGACAACAACGGGGCTATAGCTTTAGCGAAGGAACCCAGGTCCCATCAGAGATCCAGGCACATCTTGAGGCGGTATCACCTGATCAGGGAGATCGTGGATCGCCAGGAGATCGAGGTTCGGAGAGTCGCTTCAGAAGACAACACTGCAGATCCATTCACCAAGGCCTTGCCCCAGACTCAGTTCGAGCGGCTGATCGAGATGATAGGTCTTCGATACGCCAGTACATGGCCTTAGTGCAAGTGGGAGATTGTTAGTGTATATGCCCTAGAGGCCATTACTGTATCATACTAGTTTGTATATTACTTAATGGATGCTTGGGATATTCACCTTGTATATACAATCTTGCTCAAAATAGTAGTATGCTACTTGGTTTGTTTCTACTTCAATGTGTACATGTGTTTATTTTTGTATATCGCATATACACATTAGTAGAGCCCTTAGGATCTTTGCTTGATTACCAGCGATGTGATGGCCGTCACACTAGTGGGGCTGGGTAATCTATAAGCACATCCTTATGCAGGTCCCTGGTCGCAGGACTATCGAGACAGGGCATCGATACTCCGGAGTAGACCAGCGCATGCGCTTCTCATCCCAGTGTGGGAGACGGTCTGTCCCACAGCCGTCAGTACGTCGTACTTGAGATAGTATGCGGGTGCTCGTTAGGTTACGGGTACACTGGACAGGACTCGTCGGGAACTGACTAGTTGGTATTATACCTATCGTCAGTTATCAGTTCCCAGGTGACATGAGTACAGCTTAGTCCGCTGACTTGACACTGTCACTTCGCCTCGGGTGTGTTCCCACTGTACTTTGATCACTACCCTACCACGGCTCAAAGGAGTCGTGCAAACAGGTGGTGGTTGGGTGCAGTCCCGAAGCACTTGGAGGCAGTGACGGTTAGACAGGATTCGTCTCTCCCGGTATTGGGGGTTGACATCGCGCTGTGTCTAGGAGAGCCATTACACGAGTAGTCCCTGGCCAGGGCAAACGAGATATACTGGTAGGTTTCCAGTGTTATCTCAGGGTGTATTGGGCTTCACTCCGGCACGACTTGTACCGCTATTGGGG
The DNA here is from genome assembly GCA_030015575.1 of Agapanthus africanus. Classification (NCBI taxonomy): domain Eukaryota; kingdom Viridiplantae; phylum Streptophyta; class Magnoliopsida; order Asparagales; family Amaryllidaceae; genus Agapanthus; species Agapanthus africanus. The sequence continues at coordinate 558,630,828 of CM057338.1, forward strand.
GACTGACGTTTACCGCCCCCTAGGCCCGCCATGCGATGTATCAGACGAACAGACCGGACTGTACGGAGAATGTCACACTCAGGCTCAGTAGGAGTTCAGATGGGTTTCGCCTCGTCCGTCTTCTTGTCGGCATTACCTGGGGACCATTACGCACAGCTAGTGCCGCTTGCGGTCTGTGGTTAAACCCACTGCCAGCGTAGTGTCGAGTCTTTAGAGTCCCACGCAGAAAGCTTTTCGCCTTTAGGCAAAAGAGTAGAGGTCGCATGGTATTGCGACAGGTCGCATGGTTTTGCGACAGGGTTCGGTCACATCCGTGCACTTGTGCACGTACAGTGTCCGGACAGTTTACACTAGCGGGCTTTGGTTTAAGCCAGATCCTAGTGTACCTTATGGGATTGGATTTATCCAGTTTGCATTCGTGTTCCTCGGAACGCGGATGCGGGTGTGTATGCACAGTTGACAGGGAGGCAGAGGCAGCGGATTCTCATTAGGGTTGTTGACAGTTGACCGTTGACTTTTTGACTTTATGCTCAACCCTAATGAGAATATGATATGTGATTAACTATTATATTAATTAAGTATTATGGTGATATGGTTGTTGACTTGTTGACTTTGGTGACTTGTTGACTTTTGTTGACTTGTTGACCGGTTGACTAGGCTTGACTAGTTGACCATCATGATAACCATGGTTATCATTTCATGCCAAAGACTTTTTCTTGGTTGCTCATTTGAGTAAAATGAGTGCATGACATGATAAGCTTATGGTTGCTTCAAACCATCACATAAGACTTTTTTGATATGATGAGTTATGATCACTTTGGATTATGAGAGGGTGAAAGACAAAAGAGTTGCTCATTCTCTCTCTTGTTCTTGAGCTCTCCTCTTGCTCTCACCCTCAACCTCTTGCTCCCTCTCTTGATCTATGGTTCTCTTGTCTCATGAGTTGAGAATCAAGAACCATAGATAAAATCCCATTCTAAATCATCTCTACTCATTCTAGTTCACTAGGTTTAGCAAACCAAGTGAACTAGTTTCTTCAAAGAACGAAGAAGGAGCTAAAGGTTGGAGCTTTCAAGTGGATCTATCTTCGGCGTACGGAGACAACGAGAAGGAGCCATCGAACCACCATCGGAGCTTGAAGAGAAGGAGTTCAAGTTTAGGTATAACCATCTTCATCCGAGTAGCTAAATATCTTTAGCTTAGTATGCTAGTTTTAGTTTAGGTAAAGATCCCGACCTAGCTTAGTCCATGTTGCCTCTTGCGTTAAAATTTTGATTTTATACCGTTTCCGCCTCCCCGTAAGAACCGGGGGTCGCAACGTGGACTTACAGCACCTGAATACATCTTAGGTGAACCAACTGACACCAATGGCTTGTGAGACCGGCCACTGCCCCTCGTCGGGGTCTCAATCCGTATACACTAGTCTATTCTTGGAGTATCGATGCCCAGTCTCGAATCTCCCACGACTAGGACATTTTAAGGATGTGCTTATAGACCACCCAACTCCCACGTATATGATCGTCATCATACTGCTGGTAGTCAAGAAAGAATCCTATGGGCTCTATCAACATGTAATAGTGAACTGTAAAGTCACCTGAAGCATGTACATGATGATTAAGACAAACCAAATAGCATACTATCATCTCGAGTAAGACCGTTCTACCGGTATAAGTCCTCCCTCAATCATTGCAATCACATGCCTGCGATCCAATAATTGATTTGAGGGCACTATAAACAACAATCTCCCACTTGTACTTAAGGCTAATTATTGCGGTGTCGCATACTCACAGCCCGTGTGATACCGAACACCCAACTCCTCTACTAATCTGTTTCACAAAGCTCGTTTGCGAAACTATTGCGTTCGAGAAATAGCCTCAGTGATTGGATCCACTCTAACGTTTCTTTCTATGTCTCTCTTTATCTCAAGTTCACGGAGAAAGCCATCTCCCGAAATATGCAATACCTGTCTTAGAATATATCTGGATATCTGATGGGACCCAGTTCACAAATGAACTCCAAATCCAGCAAACTTCTTAGACTGTATCGTCCACTGAACTTAATCAGTATCCTGTGCCATGCTTCCCTCAGTATCCGCTTGGACCACCATTCCAAACTACAGCCCCTCAAAAGTGGGAAAACTATAACTCTGACAGTCACTCTGTCATCCAGGTCACCTTGGATGCCTGGAATGATAACTGTCTCTCGAAGGAGGCTGCCGTTATCATATCCTTAGAACATCCACTTATGTTCTAAAACTGCTTCCGAACGTTTCTCCAGGATTGGATTAATATAAACTTATTGCAGCTAGTGCAAAAACAATATCTGGTGTGGTACTTAACATCTCATGATTGACTCAATTGCCTAAGCAAGTGATATACCAATCATGCACATCCCTCTCCCTTTAGTCTGTAAGATACCTTTAGAGAGGGCGACTCCATCACCTGCAGGTAAACCACCATGCCAGGAGTCATCCATTCTAAAACACCTTTAGAATAGTGTCATTGTACCCATATTTGGAAACTGCCCAAATCTAGATCTAAAACCATAGATCCAGTAACAAGAATGCCTGATATAATACCCATATCCTATGTGGAGAAACCACTGTGTGACAACCATGGTATAACCGGTCGTAGTATAGGAATTTCACTTCCTACAAAGTGTATGTCATCAAACACCAGGATATCACATCCTACTACCTTCTTAACAGATCCATCTCCTATTCTGATGAAGTTAAAGCTTATGATTGTCACATCAGAAATAGATGATCTATCTCCGCTATACCCGCTTTAGTCTATAAATAGACACAAGCTACTTGTCCACTATGCTTCCGCTGCTCCTACTGACTACAACAAACCTCTGGCAGAGTCATATACACGTGTACTTCTAAAGCTAGTTTAGAACGACGCTATATTCATCCTCCTGCCGGGTCACATCGTCTAGAACAGCAGTAATGGCAAGTCTTGGTAAACAAGAACCTCCCTATCACCGTCTTTGAGGAAACCGGAGTACCTTTCGGGTGCCTGAGGTTACCCACCATATTTGCAGAGTGGCTAATGGAATGTCAAACCCGATTGAATCTTTAGGTTCTATTAAATTTTCAGTAATCGTTTGTGGTTCTGAAATCACTTCCAGTTGTACCATACTCCCACTACCGTTTTCTGAAAATGTCCATTTTACTAAAACTGTGGCAAGTCAAGAACAATATTACTATTGGTCTTCCAGATGGTAGAAAGTTAACCCTGGTCATAGCCCGGGATAACCCACTAATTGCCATTACAGAAACGTGCCTTGAGTTATACTGAGTCTGGTTTTAAGCATAAGCCGGACAACTCCATATACCTTAATATAGTTAAGTTATGAACCATTCTATATACAATATAGAAACATAGGCACTGATTTAATTGGAACCAGATTCAAATCATGCAGCTGTCTCCAGTGCATGTCAACTAAATGGAAGGAGGACGATCAACATTACTCAACTAGGAGTGCATCCACATATGAGTAACCAGAAAGAGAATCAAGTTCTCAAAACCATTACTATAAACTGAATACCAAACACAAGTATCTACATCTTCGATCACCTTGAAGAATCCCGATACTTGCATCACATGGTTCTCTACTTTATTCTTATACCTATAACTTCTCAAAACTTGGACCTTGTATTTCTACGAAATACTTGTCTAAGACTGCAGAAGTCATAAGTAAACAGAATATAGTACGAGGACCAACCCCTTTGTCCTAATGGATACTGGACAATATACAATACTTTGTATAAGTCCTTTGAGTTGAATAACTTAAACCCTGTGCGTCGTAAGTTGAAAACTGTACTATGGTTAAGAAGAATTACACCGCTATTTATTGCTCCTTACCCAATCATCAACTGTTATTGGTAAATGTCATGGACATAATTTCAAAAAGTTATATCTCACTTTATAAAATAAACGTACAGATATATCAGTTTGAAATTGGTGCATAACAACGGATATTCAAAACCAAATATTTGTTGTCAGGCAAAACCCTAGACGATTTCCTCAAATATCACCAATTACAGCGAATTCCGATATAATGAGGATATAATCACCTAATTCCCAATAACTTACTCCCACTCATCATCTGTAAAACCATACAGATGTGAGAATCAAACCTGGTAAATATATACCCTGGAGAAAGGATCTAATTGGGAAATCAGTTTTCAATTAACAACGCATAGTGAAACTGAAACATGAAAATGTTTCGAAGGAGTAGCCGAGTATTTCTAGTAATGCCTCTTCCATTATCCAGATTCATGAATGTAACCGTATATTTCCTTGTCATCTCTCCAAATCCTTTTATTTGTCTTTACTCATTACCTTCTGTACACCGCCCTTAGACTAAATGGTTTTCTTCCTTCCCTACCTTTCGGCACCAGCCTGTGATTTGGAAGAAGACAATCCAATAAGCGTAATAGGTGTACTCTCCTAATCCAAGGAGCCCTCGCAACCTGAGAGAAGGTAAAGATAAAAGATAACTGAATAATCCTTATTCTATTTCTCCCGAACCAGAATCCATCATCGAACTGGAACAAGTTCCTTCGAGTTCGTATGTAACTATACGATGGATTATCCAATAAATGTGGATCTTCATAGTGATACGGGGTGTTCTAGAGAAATTCAAAGGTGAAGTAGGAGTGGTGATGATATAGGCGGTTTCGTCATGAATGATAGCAGTCGCAATTTACTTTGCACTCTTTCTAATCCTTTTATTTGTCTTCACTTATTACCTTCTGTACACCACACTTAGGCTAATTGGTTTTCTTCCTTCTTTACCGTTCGACAGCTGCCTATGGTTTTGAAGAACATTGACCAATAAGCGTAATAGGTGTACTCTCCTAATACCAGCAGCCCTCGCAATCTGAGAGAAGGTAAAAGGGCAAAGACAACTGAATAATCCTATTCAATTTCTCCAGAACCAGAAACCATCCTCGAATCTGAAACAAGATTCTTCGAGTTCGTATATAACTATACGATGGTCATGTCCAATAAAAGGGGATCTTCGTAGTAATACGGAATATTCCGGAGAAACGCAAAGGGTAATATAAGAGCGGCAATGATTTATGCGACTATGACAATCCAAAAGCCAGTGTGTTTTAAGAAGGTTCGGTTAACTTGGTTTATGAGTTCTAGTGTAGGTTCTGGCTATGGTCGCTGCCAAAGAGAGTGAGAAAAGAAACACTCAGCGTGCACTTTAATCTAGATCAGAATGGTTAATCGCTTTATCTAATCAGGATGTCTCCCACGGTATCCTCAAATTCTTCTACAAACCTGAAAGAAGAATTAGTTAGGATCATCTAAAATCACCCGAGGAGTAAACCAACTCATCAGAGGGAATCGGGATCCAACTATCATCGAATGATAACTTGATGGAATCCACTCGAGTTATCACACTCTCCAGAAAGTATGCGCATGCCTGGAAAGTTTCCTGTATGTTTGAAACTCTCGATGTGATTTTTACCCTATGCTCTTATGACCATGACGAATGCCAACATATCATAAGTCACATGTCAAGTTCTACCCGTCATTGTACGGGTTAATTTGAACCCATCCGTACATACCCTTGACGAAGGCCAACATAGTAGTATGACTGTCCCAAACCAACGCATCTATTTATGCAACAGAAAAGTAACAAATAGCTACCATACACTATGCCATAATGAAGGCCAACAAACATAGCATGAATACTAAATACTACCCGTCTAAAATAACGGAGGGCTACGAATGGTTTTTGGCGAAAAACCTTTAACGTAATGAACTTTATATTGTTGAAGAAACCAGATAGCTTTTTACAACTATATAGTGGCGAAACCTTGTAACATTTCAGAAAATATAAAATATTATTTTTGGAATTTAATATTAAAATAATATATTTCGTGAAAACTACCCGATTTGCGAAATTGGGGTTTTCGTAAAAGTGTATAAATATATACCAATAATTGTGAAATAACTAGGGATTAAAATGATTTACTCATTTAAGAATATATTTATTGGATTTGGCATTTTTATAATTAATTATATGCAGTTTGGATAAAAATTGATTAGTACACTACTAATCGCGATTGGGCCAAATCCGTGTTTCTACATTTTCCCATGGCTAGTGTACCATGTCATGTTACATTTTGGTTACATGTTGTTTTAATTGTGTTTGGTGTTATTTGTGAGAAGGGAAAAGAAAAGAAAAAGGGAAAAGGGTTAAAAATGGAATTATTGGAGAGAGAGAGTGTGAGGCATGGCTTGTGAGTGGATAAGAATAAGAAAGCGAGAGAGAGGGCAGCCACATTCATTTCCTCCCATTTTTTTCTTCATCTCCTTCTTCCTCCTCATTTCCCTCCACCTTCACCTCCATGAACCATCTCAAAAACCTTGTCAAAACCCTACACTCGCTTCACAAAAGTTGATCCCCACGTCACCCTCAACACAATAGACCAATCAAAGTTGGATTTTCGAGACTTTGGACTTCTGGGGTTTTTCTTAAGTTGCCCAAATAAGGTATAATTCCTTTCATTTAGTTTAGTTTTTAGTTTCTTAGCATCTTATAGTAGTTTAGAGTTAAATCGATTTAGGTTGTGATGTTTAGAAATTCCAAGAGAAGGATTAGGGTTTGAGTTTTGTTGTGGTGATGTGTAGTGGCTGTTACAAGATCTTAGTGTTAGGATTTTGGTCAAAACAAGAGACTAGACACCAAGATACGAACTTTAGATTTGCCGATATCGGGTTTTTGTGGATTTAGTGATGGTATTTAGAGATCTGGGATGCCCCGAGACCATTATAAATAAAGTTCCCTTGACAGTAATACGAGCATGCAACCTAGAAGCCACACTTGAAACCCTAGCCTCTAATGCATTAATTCGGCCGCAGATTTATTCATTGTGGCCACAAATTGCGGCCACATTTTGGTGGAATTCGATGATTTTTGGTTGGTGAGTCCTTTAGGTGATATCTAGAGCAACCCTATGTCCAAAATTCCTTAGTTTGGCCTAGGGTGAAATCTGGGAGTGATTTCCTTCGTTGCTGCATTTGGTATTTGCGATTTATGAACTTGGTTTTTGATATTGATATTGTATTTAGTTGTTGGGCGTTTGTACGTCAACAACAAGGGTTGTTTGATTGTTTTGCATGCATAGGCTATAGGTTCTAACCTATGAGCGCACCGTGTGCCGTATTGGTCTTCCGAACTTGATTTTAATAGCATTTGCTATTTGTATTGATTGTAGGTACCTTCATGTGGATTCTGAGACGACGGAGCATGGAGTCATCGACTTCGGCAAGCTAGGATCAAGGTGAGTAGATCTATATCTACGGGGGAAGTCGGATGGATGGCGTATAGCACCCCCACAAATTATAAATGGAAACCGATCTATAGGATATAGTCGTAGAAACCTATATTAGAAAACTAGGGATATGGTTAAAAAGGATAGTTAGCGATGATATGAATGATTGAATATATGTATCGAGATATGAGATGAAAACTATAGGGATATGACTATTTGACATAATATGATCGAAATGATGTCTCGAATGGATATATAAGGATATGAAAAGTGAATGTAAATCATGAAATATATAGATGTGTAGTTGCACTAGATTAAGTATAAGATTTTAGTGGCGGGTAATGTGATAAGATAATACGAGCGGATATGATTGGTATAGGATATGAATGGGATGTATAAGGATGTGACATGAGATCGATGAATATGACGAGATTGAGATAGATGTGTTATGAGATCGGTCAAATAAGATAAATATATAAAAGACGAATTGATGTAAGATGACTTAATATGATGAAAGGAATATACGATGTAATACGATGACTTGATTGATATGTCGGTATACGGATGCGAGTCCATATGAGAGGATTGATACCTTTGCCAGTCCCCGATATGAGATTGTTATGGATGTGACCTGGGATATAGGCATATATAGATATAAAAGGTTGTGAATCATGAGTGATAAACCGTACGAGACGTTCGGTCCATACCCTCATTGTCATATAGGTTTTTAGGATCCCAAATTGTTTAATGACGCCGAACGATGATTTACCGTACGTGATGAGTTTAATTGATAATTTGATCAGTCGAAAATATTGCATTCCTAACACATCAATTTCCCTACTCTTTCTAATCATCTAAGGGTGTTTATTGTAAATATAACACGGATTACAAACTCATCTGGAAAATACCAAATACCACGTGTTACAGTTATAATCGACACTCTGGAGGGAAATTGGGTGTTTATTACTACACGCATGATATTGTATATCTCAACACATTTTATCGAGATTGTCTGCAGAAAATTCATCAGGTCAAAGAACCGGAATCGCAAAAGTGCCGATAAAACGCAGCAAGTCAAAGACTTGAAATCTAGCAGCAACCAAGAAATAATTATAAGATTCTAGACATCAGAAGAAAACCCTAAGGCCAACACCAAACAGCCCAGAAGATATAAAGTTAAGATTCCTTCATACGGCCACGGAACCGTGGCCGATCTGCCGCGGATCCACGGCCGACTTGGCCCGTCGGCGTTCTAAAATTCTCCAGAATATTCTTTGTAACCGCCTAGCTTCCAGAAGACGCTCTGTAACCGCCTAGCTTCTTCGAGAAGGCTCTACCTAATAACCAAGCTTATGAAAGAAGCATAATTTTTGGGGCTATAAAAGTGAATCTAGATCTCAATTTTGAGGGTTGTTAATTGTTACATAATTGAGCCACGATACAATTCAAGTTCAAGTTGAGTGACACAACTTGAGATCCAATCCAAATCCAAAGAAAAATCAAGATCCATTAAGAAGCAAGCGAGCAATCAACGATCCTTCATCGCAACGCTGGTCGTCATCAAGAGCAAGAGATCCGCATCCGATCCACGACTCACGGCGATCGAGCCTCGCAAAGATCGACGAAAAATTCCCTTTCTAAAGAGCGATCGAGAGCTAGTCTTGTAACCTCAAATTGAGAAGTGTAATTTGAAGATGATTTAATGAAGGTGATAAATTGTTAATTCTCGTTTTCATACATTCTTGCATTATGAAATTTCTCGTTTGTGATTCTTTAATTTTCATGATGTGTGAGTGAAATCTCCGCTTGTAAAGGAATCGAGAGAATCGGTAGATCTAATGATGATGAAATTCTTTACTAATTTTAAGTCTTATGAGAATTGTGAACTATAGGAAAAAGAATCTTTGATGACCTAATTTGGAACGAGATCATGTTCTTGATTATTTCGTTGCAAATTAGGGATCAAATGATTGATGATTTTCTTTGCTAGAGGTTAGATTTGAATGATGATCAATGAAAAGACAAGTGATAGTGAAGGAGAAACCCTAGTTTCTTCAATAGATCCCTAATCTTCATTCATCATCATCGATTTAGCTATAATCCATCAATAGATAAGATTAGTCATTATTAGTATTCATCATTGCTACTAATTTGATCAATTCCTACAAGCAATTCTACATAATCTTGATAACTAAATTGATTTGGACATCTTCTTGATTCTAGATCTATTTTCTTGATGTTTCTTGAAATTAAATCTCATTAATCTTGAATCATTTTCTTTTATATTTTCTTTTCGACTCAACTAAAACAAGATCGAACAAGTACGCACATCTTAGTAGACGATCCTTATTCATTAACGAAACTATTTCGACACCATTAATTGATTGCGGTATAAAATTCTTTGGTTGTGATCATTTTACATTTTTATAACAACTTCACGATTGTTTCGGAAGAAAACATTTCCAATCAAATGGCGCCGTTGCCGGGGATGTGTGCTAATTTGTTCGTTTTTGCAATTTGAGTTGAAAAAATTTATTATTTCATCAGAATTTTTAGATCAAAATCGCATCAAGTGCTTAACGATTAGTTGTGAATTTTGTAATGGAATATGGAATCATTGGAGCAAAGGGAAAAATATTTAGATCATCTCAGGAAGTCTAGTGAAGTAACAGGAGCAGCTGGAAAAAAATTTGCTCACAGATCTTGCAACAAGACCGCGGATCCACGGCCATAAGAACGATTTCGCGACGGAACCGCGGCGAGATAGAGGCATCAGTACTCCATTTTTCTCAGGTCCACTTCCTACTTTCTTATCTCCTCCATGTTCTTGTCCAATAACCATTTTCTGCAGGATTCTTTGCAAAAATTCGCTGCGCCGCAAAAAGAAATTGTTGCGTATTTTGATATTGGTTGTTTGCATATTTTAATACGGAAATTAAGGGGCAAAGATCAAATTCAGATTAGGTAGGGATTTCATTACACTTCCTAAGCCCCAAAAATCATAAAACTTGCATCCGCATTACACTCATTAACTAAAAAAGATCTAGACAAGACTCTAAGGACCGTCGCGCTCAATTAGGACAGAAGAAGGTCGTGGGTTATCTATTGCTTATCCGCATTTCTTTTGTGGTGTCTAAGGCAAGTGTGTCTAAGGCAAGTGGTTACTTAATTAGGCCCGCTACTTACGTAGCAGAGAACCTCCCACTTAGCTGGTACTTACCTGGCCACAGAAGAGATAAAGAGGCAGTAGAGGATTTATCCTGTGATTTGTCTTCTGGAAGTCTAGGAGCGGTCTAGTGACTTGACCTAGGTGACCATTAGATCTAGGGTTGCTTGTGCATTTTTTGTGTGATTTTTTTTTCAAAATCCGTCTTTTTCAAAACAAACACCAAAACAAATCATTTTCTATAATTATCACTTACGCTGCCACTTGTGCTAAACCATTTAGTGCATGCTCGGCTGAACACGGGATTCTAGTGCCCGTCTTGACCGTGTTCCTTCTATCGACTCCGAAGTCGGTAATTCTTCATCTTCTTTTTCTTCACCCACTACCACATCCACCATGATGGACGGATCTCCATCGAACTTTCATAACACCACTTTGCCACCGCCCGTAGGTGCGCAGAATCTACTGTGTATATCTCTCCAAGAGAGATGTTACCTGATACGTGGTCCTCTTTCTACCTGTCTTTCCATTCCACTAGCCAATGGGGACAATTTCGAAATCAAACCTCAATACATCAATCTTTTACACAAATTTCACGGTCACGAGTCTGATGACGCATAACTAAGTTGGTATGGAAGAACTGTTGTGCCGCGGGAAATTTTTATTACCAAATTTGAAAACGTATGCGCTATGATGGGTACTTCACAGCTTTCTGTGGATGCTATGCGCCTACGTCTTCTCCCATTCACTTTGTGCGATTTAGCCAAGAAGTGGCTTTATAACACAGCTGCACATTCTATTTCAAACTGGGATGAATTCGTCATAGCTTTCCTTAAGAAATTCTACCCCAATCATAAGACATCCCGAGTCCGAAGCAAAATAAATCAATTTACCCAGCTTCCTAATGAACCATTTTCGAAGTGTTTTGAACGCTTCAAGGATCTGTGAGTTCAATGCCCTCATCACGGAATCCACCGATGGGATCTGTGCAGAATCATATATGAGGGCATTAATCCTATAAAAAAACATATGCTTGAATCCATGTGTCAAGGCAACTTCATGTCTAAAGAAGATGGTGAAGCTTGGAAATTTTTAGAAGATTTCGCTGAAAAAATTTACAATGGGAGAGTGTTAGTCAATCATTGTCTAGGGGTGGTATTAATCAACTTGATGTTTCCATAGGAGTTAGAGCTGAAATGGCAGCAATGCAAAAGAAACTCGAAGCTATGGAACACAAATTTTTATTAGCCTCCCTAAATCAGACGACACTCCCCAAAACTGTCTGTGGATACTGTTCTGATCCATCACATCTTACGGAAGAATGTCCTTTGAATTCTCCGTTTCAAGGTCAAGAGCATACTAATGCCGCTTTTCAGCAAAGACCTAGAAACGATCCATATTCTTCCACTTATAATCAGGGTAGGAGGAATCACCCTAATTTTGCTTGGAACCAACACCAAACTCAAAACACGATTCCAAACCAAAACAACTTTCAAACGGTCCTTCCACAAAAACAGCAACCACTACAACTGAGTCAGCACCCCTATCAATCACAAAATTTTCAAAATCCGGTCAACACTTCTGCACCGTATAATAATTCTTTGCAATTGACCGGTACTGATAATTCTTCTTCACTCGAACGAACCTTGGAAATGTTTATGAAACAATCCATCCAAGTGTCGGCTGATATAAGGACTTCTATCGATGATATAAAGAAAAACTTCGCCTCCCAAAGCGAGAGTATTAAATCGATGGAAGCCCAAATTGCACGAATAAATGCCGAAATGAGTGCTAGAGAGAAAGGAAAACTTCCGTCTCAACCCTTACCGAATCCTGGACATTCACAAGACTACAATGTGAATTCCATTACAACGTTGAGACCCGGAAGAGTGCTGAATAATCAAGTCGGTGAAGAGATTGATAATAATGATGAATCTATCAATAACACCCCGGCTTTCACTTGCACTTTTCCTTCCACTTCCACTTCTACTTCCACTTCCGACCCTTGTTCGTCTACCACACCACCTTCTTGCGAGCCTGTTCTTCGTTTTCCCCAAGGCTCGAACCCTCAGCTAGGAGTAGTTCCAACCATTATTGATCCAATACCTTTGTATTGTGATAATAATGGGGCTATGGCGTTAGCCAAGGAGCCCAGATCCCATCAGCGATCCAGACACATCCTGAGACGTTTTCATTTGATCCGGGAGATTGTAGATCGCCGCGAGATCGAGATTAGGAGAGTAGACACAAAGAATAACGCCGCGGATCCATTCACCAAGGCCCTCCCTAAGCCGCAGCATGAGCGACTTTTTAAGATGTTGGGTATGAGATACGCCAATCACTGGCCTTAGTGCAAGTGGGAGATTGTTGGATATATGTATGCCCTAAAGGCCATTATATGATAGTGGATGTATCTGTACATGTATATATATTCAGTATACATTCTTGCTCGACATGATAGTATGCTATCTGGTTCTTCTTTATCTGACATGTTGATTTGATCATGCTTTTATTCATTCATACATGCTGATATAGCCTTGAGGATATCGGCTTGAATACTCTGATTATGATGGAGATCATACTAGTGGGACATCTGTAGTCTATAAGCATATCCTGGAAAGTCCCTAGTCGTAGGTATATCGAGACAAGGTATTGATATACCAGAGTAGACTAGAGTATATGATACTAGACCCATACGATGGGCGATGAATGTTCCCATATTCATCGATGTTTGACATCAAGATCATATACGGGTGCTCAGTGGTGACTGGGTACACTGGACGGACTCACCGAGAACTCCTATATGGAAATATATCTATCGTCGGATAGCAGTTCTCTGGTGACACTGGTACAGGTTAGTCTGTAGACCCGAGATCGTCATAGAGTCTTGTGTGTTCTCCCACTGTACTTTGATTGCCACCCTACCATGGCTCTACTGAGTCGTGCAAACAGGTGGCCATTGGGTACAGTCCCGAGACACACGAAGGCGATGAGCGATAGGAGGGGTTTCGTCTCTCCCGGTATTGGGTACAGTCCCGAAACCAGTGCTGTGCCCGACTGGTTATATCTGTAAGTCCCTGGCCAGGGCTGCTGAGATTTGCTGATAAGTGTTATCAGTAGTTTCTCGATCTGTTATAGACCATTCACCGGCATGACTTATTGAGTTATTGGGGTCGACGTAACCATCCCTAGGCTCGATATGTAGCATATCTGACGAAGAGACCGAACTGTACGGTAGTGTTGCCGGTTGGCTCGACGGGAGTTGTAGCAGGTTCGCTTGTTTTCTTCTGATCGCTCAATACCCGGGTGGCCGTTACGTTTAGCTGACCACTTGCGGCTTAGGGGTGCTTGATATGATCATCACCCACTGCCGACGTATTGACGAGGCTTAGAGTCCCACAAAGGATTACCTAGTCCAGGCGAAACGTTATGGTGCGCGTATGCGATATGCGCATGGACCCGATTAAAATGCGCGTATAGGTTACAGTATATTGATCGGGCGGCTTGCTTTTGGTGGGGTCATATGTGATATGGCCGGATTGATAAATCAAGTGTTGATTTATCATTTAACCATTAGTTTTCTCACTTGAAATCCTTTCTTGTACATGATGGATGTATGCATGCATGTATGCTTTCTTTCTTTTAGTTTCATGCACATATGGATGTGCATACATACATACATACATACATCATCTATCATGGTTGATTACACATAGAAAATGGTGGCAATATAAGACTCACACCATGGATTAAATATATGGATAATTATTTAATTTTTGTTAAATAAAAGAAAAGGAGAAAAAGGATAATTCATGGCTAGTTTCTACAATCTTCCTTAACCTAACCATGCTCACCTACTTCTAACCATGGGTTAACCTTCTCTTTGTGATTTAACTCAAATTAAATAATATCTTAAACATTTAACCATGGTTTGAGATGAGAAGAAATAAATATATATACATATATTTTCATTTTTCTTTTCATGAGTTATCTTTTTACTCTTGTTAAAAGAAAACCATCATCTTCTTCCTCCTTTACCATTTGCTCTCTAGACTTTTGTAGTGAGCAATATACTCATCAAGTTAGGTTTTTGAAGTGAGAAAAGCCACCACAACATCATTCTACACAAGTTTAGCCCACTTATTTAGAGTGTTATCTTCATTTCTTCTCTTTGAAAGTGAAGTTGCAAGCTTGGACTAGGAGCTTCGGGTGGATCGTCGTGGACACTAGAAGACTTCAAGAGAACCTTCCTCCAACACTCAAGAGGCCAAATAGTCAAGCGAAGCGAGCTACTGTAAGTGCACGGCGGCGCCCCGGCCTCCATCCCGAGGCCAAATGCGGAAGCGATGGTTAACTTTAAATTTTCTTGAACCGGCACCACCGCGCACTAAAACCCGGATCGGGCCATTAACTAGTCCTAGCTAACTAGTAGATGGGGAAAAGAGATATACCGAGCGATCCGTGTCCTTCGGTCTTCTCGTCGTCGTCCCGATCTCCCGCGGAATCTCCGGTCTCCACCTCGTCGCCGGAAGGGCACCACGTCGCCGGCTTCTTTTACGGGCTCCCACCTCTATACCGAGGCAACTCAGGCACGAAGCTGGCGAGTCGACGTGCCCAAGATTTTCTGTAGAATAGTGTAGAGATCTATATCTCATTTGGGGTTTGTATGGAGTTGCCTTTTGAGATGGTGGAGGAATGGAGTTTTGGAGATGGAACTTGTGGGGATTTTTCCAAGCCAAAAGAGATAGAAAAAAACCCCTACAACAAATTGGGACAGCCCCTTATTAGGAGTGGCCGGCCACAATTAGCAAGAGAGTGAGAGAGTGAGGGAAAATGATAGCCACCAGAATAATGCAAGTGAGAGGAAAAGTTATCATATCAAGAAATGATCACAAAGAAAAGAGAGTGAGAGAGTGAGGGAAAATGATAGTCACCAGAATAATGCAAGTGAGAGGAAAAGTTATCATATTAAGAAATGATCACAAAGAAACTCCAGCACTCATACAACCATCATAATCCATCATCCTCACCAAAAAGTCATGCCATCATGACACTACAAGACTAGCCATGATGACTAAAGAAAGTCAAGTGATCATGACACAACAATATGCAAAGACCCCCTTCCAAATTGCTTATTTGCACAAATACAAATAAGCCCTCCTCCACCAAACTTTGGCCAATGAAAGATACAAAGAAATATGGCCGAAACGGAAAGCAAATTGGCAACTCCAGAAAACTGGTCCCGTAATAAATTACAGAAAAAACCCCGATACTGTGTATACACACCCGCATCTGTATTCCAACCGAATACAAATGCAATGAGACAAAATCTATACTGTACTATACTAGGATCCGGCTTAAACCAAAGCCGGCTAGTATTATCCGTCCGATCCTGATCCGTGCAATACCGCACGTATCTGATCGAACCCTGCCATATCTCCATACGGCCTTGTTCATACCAGAATATTGCATTTTATACCGCCCATTTTTACGCTCGTTTGTTTATAGGCAGGTGCTTTTAATTCGTGTTTGTTACATATTTACAGATTACAGGTATCGAGTACAAATATTGCAAATCAAGACAAAATCTCCACAGTTACGCCAAAAGAAGAACATCTGTTGACAGCAGATAAAAGCCGGGTTCCGGTCATCCATATCCGTCCAGTGCCGAGTACCAGTTCCAGAGACAAGACATATGACAGTGGTCATTCGTGTCTCGGACAAGCACAGAGCACGAGGGGGCTGCACAAGAATCAATGGGTGCGCGGAGCGAGAGAGAGATAGAAGTCAAAAGTGAAGAAAATAATGCAATCTTGGACTAAGAAATCTGAAGATATTCTGGAAGATTTTGTGCAGTTTAAAGTTGGCAAACACGAGTAAAAAGTGAACCAGGGGATACGACAAAATTTGATAGCCTAAAACCCCTAAAGGGCCGCGGAACCGCGGCCGTATTGTGTCAGCAGGTGGTGGGTTTTTAGGAGTAGTTTGGTACTTTTATATGGAGCCATATTCTTGCCCTAGGTTTCCATTTCCCCGCCTATAAATACCCCAGAACTGAGCCAAGCCAAGGGGTCAATTCTTTGTGCCCATTCTTTTAGCCACTTTAGTGTAGTTTTAGTTTCTTTCTTCTTCTTCTTCTTCATTCTTCCTCCATGGAAATGTAGTGAGAGCATTGAGTGGATGTGAATGAAGATGAGGGTTTTTGTATCATTCTTATTTGTTTAGCTTCCCCTTGAGATTTTTGCTTCCTCTTGATCTTTCAACCTCTTCATTGAGCTTGAAAGGTTAAGGGTTAGTTATTGATCTCAAGGGTTGTATTTTCTTATGGAATTAGTTCTTCACTTCACATAAGTTCTTTACCCTTCTCTTGATCTTGCAACCTCTTGATTGAGCTTGCAAGTTTAAGGGTTGGCTATTGATCCCATGCTTGTCTTGAGTTCTAGTTTCTAGTTTTCTTTCTCGCTTTTTATTACTTGCTTTTTATTATCTTGCTTACTTACTTGCAATTTAATTCCATGCACTTACTTACTTGTAATCTTTTCTTTTCTTTTCTTTTGCTCTTTTTGGTTCTTTTTGTGAATGGTTGTAATTATCATTGTTAAGAGTAAATACGGTATTGTAAGTTAATATTTCTTTGCTCATTTTCTTTTCCCGTTATTTTCCATTGAACTCCGCCCAAACGTTACGCAAGCGCTCCGTTAGGCACCCTACCCTACCAAGGTAACGGTGATTCCTAACCGCGACCGGTTGCGTTCGGTTTGGCCGGAGGCGAAAGCAAGAGACAAGAACGGACGGACAAGGGTAAATAAGCCGGATTCCACGAATACCGTGCTTAAATACCCTAATCCACGTTGCCGATTGCTCTAGCTTCAATTGGTCAAGACTCGGCTCAAAGGTTTTGAGTACGGATTTCTTTAGCTTACAATTTCGTATCTTTTTCTTAACAACTTTATACTTGCATATATCACTTAGGATAGAACTGAACAAACACATACAAATTCTTTATTGACTCGTCTAAAACTCGAACGGACATACAACCATCTCCCTGTGGATCGACCCGTGCTCAACCGGCTAGCTGCATAGCGACACCGTCCTGATCGCGGTTATACTTTAGAACTTTGAACATCCAACACGCCAAAAGTGTGCGATCAAATGGCGCCGTTGCCGGGGAGACGGTAGCGTATTTTCTTTCTTGTTATTCGGGTTAATATTCTTTTTGTATATATTTATAAATAAAAAAATCTTTTTGTTTTTTTTGATAATTTTTGTGAGCAAGTCTGCAGATTTTTGCGGATTTGCGAACGGCGATTGTGGGGAGCAAAGTGTACGTTCAAGACTAAGGTGATTGCAAAGTACAGTGCCAAAAATCCTGGTAGTTTGACCCGCGCAAGCGAACTTTTCAAGCTTACCGGATTTGATTCAACGGGGGTTTCCTAACCCAAAAACTTAACGGTACGTACTTTACTAACACCTTCTTCTCAAATCCGACGCATCCAATATACTATTCTTTGCAGGATTCTTTTCAAGTTCGCTAGCAAACGCTAAAAAATTGACTAACCCGTATTTGTTGCAGTGCCGTGCTTAAACTAAAAAACGATTGTTTGATTCTTTATAGAATTTTTATTGAATTGCGCATTGCATACATTAATACGGACTTAAGGGCAAGCGAACCCCACAATATACGGTAAAGGATTTCATCAACTTTTCCGTGGCCCACAAATCACGAACTTGAGCATAACGTTTACCCGCACAAATTTTAAAAGAAATTAGACTTTAAGCCTTAAGGATTTCGCGCTCATTAGGAGAAGTTAACCGTGTTTAGAACCTCGCTTAACGGTATATTGTTTACGGGGTGTCTAGAAAAGTGTTAACGGCGAAACCGCCAAAAGAGAAAGGGTTATTTAATTAAGTAACTTCGCAAAAGCGTTGGAAAACCTCCCCTTATTTCTGCACTTACCTGGCCTCGTGATCAGTATATCTTGAGCCCGTCTCGCGACACAGTTTTACTTCGACAATCAAGTTCTGGAGCAGGTCTAGTTGACCTAGGTGAACCCTAGAACGATTAGGTGTGTGGTATTTTTGTGTCGTGATTGTTTTTGTTCAGATTCTTTTTGTGTGTATATTTCATTCTTTTGTTAATATCTAACTACCTAAAACCAAAAAAAAAAAATTTAAAGAAAATATAAAAAAAAAATCACATTCTTTTCCCCCTCCTTTTCTCTTCCTTTCTTTCTTTCTCTTTTCATATCATGGGTACCCCACCTCGAAAAACTCTTGCCGAACTTTGGTACCCACAACCAGACATTACATCTTATGGTTCTTGCTTTGGCCGAACATCGAATGACCCCTCCATGCCCAAAGTTTCACTGAAAGATCGCATAGCAGCGTCTAGGACAAACACTTGCACTCCTCATTCCACTTTGTATCAACCTTTTCAACCTCCCACACCCGCTTATGTTGATACCCCTTTTGCAAGTCGTCCTTTGTCCATCGCTGAACGTATTGAACAATCTCGTAGCCGATCTTTCACTCCTTTCACCACTTCAAATTCTCGGGATCAACAATTCTATTCACCTTCCTATCCAAATGTTGATCCTGCTCCTGTCCAGCCATTCAATTCCTACCAATCCTACCCTACTTTTGCACCTTCCCTAGACATTGCTTCAGAACCGCCATTTGGGAGTTTTCAGTATCCAAACAACTTTGAATCTTTTACTGAAACCGCTTCACAACCCATGTCTAGTCTGGAACAGTCGTTGGAAGACTTTAGGGTAGCGTCAAGCCAACAGATGATGGATTTGAATGCGTCCATGGCCGCTCTCATACAACCTACTGACCCGGTAGCTAGTTTCCAGCTAGCTCCAAATTTTCCAATGTATGATGAGGCGGTAGGACAGGCTGAGAATTTGAGTGGAGAAAGTGAGCTATATACCCTTCCAAATCAAACCTACCCGTCTCAAATTGAATCCCACAACTCCTGTGTTGGAAGTCTATCAAGTGTCCCAAATGAATTATCAGTTGAAGATAGAATGTTTAATGAGTTGTACGACTTTGTAGTGTTTGATTTGCCAGATTGTGAAGGGACCCTTCCAAGTGAAACCACACCCAAACCTTTTGACCTCTACACCTCCATCTTAGAACCAAAATTGATTGAAATCTATGCTTTTGAAGAGGTGTCTGAGAATATTGATTTTCACTTGATTGAGGATATTGACGCTGGGAATATTTTGGATGATGAACCCATAGATTTGGCTGAGTTTTTCTCTCCAATTCATCATCCCGAGACATTAACTGTTTTTCCCGAACCCCATATGCGTCTTGATTTTGATGAAATTTGCATGGATAAGCTGAATTTTGAGGAAACTTTTGAGGATATTTTTGAGGATGAACCAGTTTTAATTGATGAGTCGGATTTTCTAATTCATCATGTTCCTTTCATTGACTGTGTACACCCTCCGGTACCTTTAACCGATAACCTTCCTCAATCACCTACCTCCATCCTTTCCATCGTTCCGACCTTGCAAGAAACCGTATCACTTTCATTTCGTATGTCTGGTTTACCAAGTTCGGCTTACCCATTGTTTCTTACGAATCTTGAGGGATTTGACCCCATTTCTCGACGGGTTAATATATTAGCACAATCGCTTTTCACACATCGGTCATCACAAATTGTGCTAATCTATTCACTCCATTTTCACCCTCAAGTTCGTATTCCACTTCTTTCTCCCTTCCGCCATTCTCCTTCTCATATACCGAGACCGTATCCCGCTTCTATCTCCATACGGTCTCGCGTATTCTCCATTTCTTTCCTCTTCACCTTCTTTCCCCAACCCGTATCTTACAGAGATAGAATTTTTGAATGGTTGGTGTTAACTTTTGGCTTTTGTAAGGCCTTGAATAGCTTGATACTATTCTCTTTCCCCCCTAATCCTGAACTTCAACGCTTAACAGTGGAAACACTGTTTTACTTAAGTTTGGGGGGGACTCCTTTTTGTATATATTTTTTGTTTTCCTTTTTGTTTTGTATATAATTTGTTTCTAGGGAGCGCCGACAATTTTGACCCTCTTGGTATAGCCTGACAGTGAGGGCACTGTCAAGTTTAAGTTTGGGGGTATGCTCGGTAAGCTTTCTTCCTTCGCATTCATTTGTATATTTTGCATTTGCATAGCTTAATTAAAAACCCACAAAAATCGAAAATTTTCCAAAAAAATATAAAAACTTTGTCGTCAAGTTAGCTAATAGGGTAACTTAGATCTTTATTCCGAAAGTTTAGTTGATATATTAGAAATAACTAAATTCTAGGCTTAGGAATTGAAAACCCTAAAAATAACCCTCATTCTGTCTGACTTTGGTAAGTATACGTTGAGTTCAGTTCTTGAGTTAAGTCAAGATGAGGGGAAAGTATTAAAGCTCTACTGAAGGATAAGTCTGAAAATAGTTTCTTTTCTTGAGTTCAAATTTAGAAAGTATATACCCTACAACTGCACTTACATGTACCTTGAAACTTGGGATAGTAGAGGATACCTAGAAATACTCTTGCCTGAAAGCCTAGTATGATAGAAAAAACGGTATTTAAAGCTAAACACCAAAAGAGCATCATTGAAAAATATATCCGGTCTTGAAAAATGAAAAGAAAAATAGAATAAAGTCAAGACCTGGAAACTGCTATTTACGCTTTAAAGATCACACATTCAGTAATCGGTCGTTAGTGCCTCAAGAAGCATTAATAGTCGCATGAAAGGTGTGTGAGCAAATCCGTCCATCCTTAATGAAAAGAAGTAGTATTAGGTATTAGGGCAAGGGTATTATAGCTTGAATTGAATTCTTGAGTGTAGGGGTGCAAATATACACACACGTAGGGGTATACAATCGATGTTTGGATAAAAGATAGAAATAAAGAATAAGACTTGTGTTTTCTGTAAAGTTGATAAAAATCCCTGATTTGAGGCCGCACTTTAGAAGGAAAACTCAGGAGAACCAAGGTTAAATAGATAGGAGGTGTGAAAAATAAGGGTTGGATATTTCTAACTTAGGATGATAGAGTTTCTAACGTAAATACTAAACTGTAGGAGTAGAGTCGATGTTAACTTATAACACTAGCTTGACGGGATTTTCTGGGTGTAATCCGCTGAAAACCCTCAGGAGACAACACTCCTCCTACTAGGGACACCTAGAGGTTTAACGGCTTGTTGCACGTGCTCAGTGCAGTCGCGTTCCCTGCGAAAGTGCGGTTAGGACTTTTTTGTGAATAATTGGTTTTGCTCGGGACGAGCAAAAGTTAAGTTTGGGGGTATTTGTTCATACCAGAATATAGCATTTTATACCGCCCATTCTTACGCTCGTTTGTTTATAGGCAGGTGCTTTTAATTCGTGTTTGTTACATATTTACAGATTACAGGTATCCAGTACAAATATTGCAAATCAAGACAAAATCTCCACAGTTACGCCAAAAGCAGAACATCTGTTGACAGCAGATAAAAGCCGGGTTCCGGTCATCCATATCCGTCCAGTGCCGAGTACCAGTTCCAGAGACAAGACATATGACAGTGGTCATTCGTGTCTCGGACAAGCACAGAGCACAAGGGGGGCTGCATAAGAATCAATGGGTGCGCGGAGCTCGAGAGAGATAGAAGTCAAAAGTGAAGAAAATAATGCAATCTTGGACTAAGAAATGTGAAGATATTCTGGAAGATTTTGTGCAGTTTAAAGTTGGCAAACACGAATAAAAAGTGAACCAGGGGATACGACAAAATTTGATAGCCTAAAACCCCTAAAGGGCCGCGGAACCGCGGCCGTATTGTGTCAGCAGGTGGTGGGTTTTTAGGGGCAGTTTGGTAATTTTATATGGAGCCATATTCTTGCCCTAGGTTTCCATTTCCCAGCCTATAAATACCCCAGAACTGAGCCAAGCCAAGGGGTCAATTCTTTGTGCCCATTCTTTTAGCCACTTTAGTGTAGTTTTAGTTTCTTTCTTCTTCTTCTTCTTCATTCTTCCTCCATGGAAATGTAGTGAGAGCATTGAGTGGATGTGAATGAAGATGAGGGTTTTTGTATCATTCTTATATGTTTAGCTTCCCCTTGAGATTTTTTCTTCCTCTTGATCTTTCAACCTCTTCATTGAGCTTGAAAGATTAAGGGTTAGTTATTGATCTTAAGGGTTGTATTTTCTTATGGAATTAGTTCTTCACTTCACATGAGTTCTTTACCCTTCTCTTGATCTTGCAACCTCTTGATTGAGCTTGCAAGTTTAAGGGTTGGCTATTGATCCCATACTTGTCTTGAGTTCTAGTTTCTAGTTTTCTTTCTCGCTTTTTATTACTTGCTTTTTATTATCTTGCTTACTTACTTGCAATTTAATTCCATGCACTTACTTACTTGTAATCTTTTCTTTTCTTTTCTTTTGCTCTTTTTGGTACTTTTTGTGAATGGTTGTAATTATCATTGTTAAGAGTAAATACGGTATTGTAAGTTAATATTTCTTTGCTCATTTCCTTTTCCCGTTATTTTCCATTGAACTCCGCCCAAACGTTACGCAAGCGCTCCGTTAGGCACCCTACCCTACCAAGGTAACGGTGATTCCTAACCGCGACCGGTTGCGTTCGGTTTGGCCGGAGGCGAAAGCAAGAGACAAGAACGGACGGACAAGGGTAAATAAGCCGGATTCCACGAATACCGTGCTTAAATCCCCTAATCCACGTTGTTGCCGATTGCTCTAGCTTCAATTGGTCAAGACTCGGCTCAAAGGTTTTGAGTACGGATTTCTTTAGCTTACAATTTCGTATCTTTTTCTTAACAACTTTATACTTGCATATATCACTTAGGATAGAACTGAACAAACACATACAAATTCTTTATTGACTCGTCTAAAACTCGAACGGACATACAACCATCTCCCTGTGGATCGACCCGTGCTCAACCGGCTAGCTGCATAGCGACACCGTCCTGATCGCGGTTATACTTTAGAACTTTGAACATCCGACACGCCAAAAGCGTGCGATCAGGCCCCTACAGCGTTTCGCCCGAAAACTTGAGCAACTGAATGTGAGGGACTCTAAAGAATCGTCAACACCTTGGTTGTGGATTTAACCACTAGCACGTCAGAGGTATAAGCCAATACGTAACGGGCTACCAGGTATTGACCAAAAGGGACGTCGATGAGCGAACTCATCCTGACAACCTACTGAGCCTGTCAGTGACAATATCCGTACAGTCCGGTCCGTTCGTCTATGAGCATCGCATGTCGGGCCTAGGGGGTTGGTAAAAGTCAGACCTCCAAAAGCGGTACAAGTCGTGTCGGGGTGTAGCCCAGAACACCCTGAGATACTACTGGAATACCTACCAGTAAATCTCCTGCCTCGGCCAAGGGCTTTGTGTAATGGCTCTCCTAGACACAGCGTGACCTCACCTCCAATACCGGGAGAGACGAACCCCTGAAGATCCGCTCACTGCCTCCATGTGGCTCGGGACTGTACCCAACTAAAACCTGTTTGCACGTCTGCTTTGAGCGTGGTAGGGTAGTAATCAAAGTACTATGGGAACTCACACGAGACAAATGACGATCCCCAGGTCGATGAACTAACCTGTACACATGTCACCAGGGAACTGCTATCTGACGTCAGGTATAAGACCAACTAGCATGTTCCCGGCGAGTCCTGTCCGGTGTACTCATAACCCAATGAGCACCTGTATACATCTTAGGTGAACCAACTGACACCAGTGGCTTGTGAGACTGGCTACCGCCCCTCGTCGGGGTCTCGACTGTATACACTAGTCTACTCTGGAGAATCGATGCCCTGTCTCGAAACTCCCACGACTAGGGACCTTTTAAGGATGTGCTTATAGACCCCAGCTCCCACTTATATGATCGCCCTCATACTGCTGGTGGTCAAGCAAGAATCCTAGGGGCTCTATCAACGTGTAATAGCGACATGTCAGGTCACCTAAAGCAGTACACGATGATAAAGATAAACCAGATAGCATACTATCATCTCGAGTAAGACTGTCCTACGGGGACAGGTCCTCCCTCAATCATTGCAATCACGTGCCTGTGATCCAATAATTGACTCTGAGGGCACTATCTCCAACAATCTCCCACTTGCACTAAAGGCTAATTATTGCGATGTCGCATACTCACAGCCCGTATGATATCGAACACCCAACTCCTCTACTAGTCAGTTTCACAAAGCTCGTTTGCGAAGCTATTGCGTTCGAGGAATAGCCTCAGTGAGTGGATCCGCTTTGATGTTTCTTTCTATGTCTTTCTATATCTCAAGTTCGCGGAGAAAACCATCTCCCGAAATGAGCAATACCTGTCTTAGAATGTGTCTGGATATCTGATGGGACCTAGCTCATAAATGAACTCCAAATCCAAACTTCTTAGACTGTATCGTCAACTGAACTTAATCAGTATCCTGCGCCATACCTCCCTCAGTATTGCCTTGGACCACCTGTCCAAAATACTGCCCCTCGTCAGAAGGAAAAACAATAACTCTGACAACCTCCTTGTCGTCCAGGTCACCTTGGAAGCCTGGAATGATAACTGTCTCCCGAATGAGGCTGTCGTTATCATATCCCTAGAACATCCACTTATGTTCTAAGACTGCTTCCGACTGTTTTTCCAGGATTGGATCAATGTCAACTTATTGCATCTAGTGCAAGAACAACATCTGGTGTGGTACTTGACATCTCATGATTGACTCAATTGCCTGAGCAAGTGATCTGCCAATCATGCACATCCCTCTCCCCTTTAGTCTGTAAGACACCTTTAGAGAGGGTGACTCCATTACCTGCAGGTACACTACCGTGCCAGGAGTCGTCCATTCTAAATACTCTTAGAATGCTGTCTAAGTACCCTGATTGAGAAACCACTCAAATCTAGATCTAAAATCATAGATCCAGTAACCAGTATGTCTGATATAATGTCTAAGTCCCATGTGGAGAAACCTCTGTGTGACGACCAAAGTGTAACCGATTGTAGTATAGGAATATCACTTCCTACTCTGTGTATGTCATCCAAATACCAGGACATCACACCCTACTATCTTCTCAACTGATCCATCCCCTATTCTGATGAAGTCAAACCTATGACTGTCACATCAGAAATTGATGATCTATCTCCGCTACATCTGCTTTAGTCTATAAATAGACATAAGCCACCTGTCCACCAATGCTTCCGCTGCTCCCACTGACTACGACAACCCTCTGGCAGAGTCATATAGACGTACACTTCTAAAGCCAGTTTAGAACGACGCTATACTCATCCGCTCGCCGGGTCTCGCAGCCTGGAACAACAGCAATGGCAAGTGTGGGTAAACAAGAATCTCCCTGTCACCGTCCTTGAGGCTACCAGAGTACCTCTCGGGTGCTTGAGGTTACCCACCTTATGTGCGGAGTGGCCAATGGAATGTCAATCCAGATTGAATCTTTAGGTTCCTTATCAAATCTTCAGTAATCGTTTGTGGTTCTGGAATCACTTCCAGTTCTACCATACTCCCACTACTGTTTTCTGAAAAAATCCATTTTTATTAAAATTGTGGCGAGTCTAGAACAATATCGCTATTGTTCTTCCAGATGGTAGAAAGTCAACCCGCGTCATAGCCTGGGTCAACCCACAAACAGCCATTACAGAAACGTGCCTTGAGTTATCCAGAGTCTGGTTTTAGTCATAAGCCGGACAACTCCCCGTACCTTAACATCGTTAAGATACGAACTGTTCTATATCCATTATAGGACAAGAGGCACTGATTTAATTGAACCAGATTCAAATCATGCAGCTGTCTCCAGTCCATGTCAACTAAATGGAAGGAGGCCGATCAGCGTTACTCAACTTAGGAATGCTTCCAATTATGAGTAACCTGAAAGAGAAGCAAGATCTCTTAATCACTACTATCAACTGAACACCATACACAAGTATCTAGATCTTCGATCATCTTGAAGAATCCCGATACATGCAACTGTAGGGTTCCTAGGCACTCACAAGAGGTCTCACAAGGCATCAACCATGCCAATTTCAAAAATTTACGGTGCCGAGAAACCCTAATACGGATCGTTGGCTAGAAGTTTAGGCGACAAAGCAAACTAGTTAACACTTAACTACAAGAATACGGAAATACAACCTTTGTAGATCCGGTCCTTTACCTCCACGGCTCCGTGATGAAATCCTCTCCGCTGTCCATATCAAATCCCGGGCTCTAGCGTCGGCTTCTTCGAAGAAAGAGCGGGCTTGGTCATCGACGACGTGCCGAAGATGATCTACATCGAGGCATCACTAGATCAAGCTCCACCTTCATCAAGCCTTGAAAACTTGTGAAGGAAACACACTCTACTACTTGGCAAGAGGTAGAGGATGAAGAAATAGGAAGTGGGTACACTTTAGAATTGGATTTCTCACTCTTTTTCTCACTTTGCCATTGTTGGTAGCAAGCTTCTTCCTTGAAGAAGAAGAAGAAGAAGATGATAATCTTATGATAAGTTATTTTAAAAGAATAATAAAATGATTCTTATCATAAAATTAACCATGGTAAAGTGTAGAGACTAAACTAGGTTTAGTGGGAATGGTTAGGGTTAAGGATGAGATAAGAATGGTTGACTTGATCAAAGCTTCAAGAAGCTTCAACATAAAAACAAAACAAGCCACCATCCTTAAAACTTTCCAAAATGAATATATAAATAAATAAATAGATAATAAGAGAATAAACAAAACCCTAACCACTCTCACAACCATGGTTTAATCTTCACACAAACACAAGTAAACATGTATCATCAAACATGATACATCAATATGCACAAAAAGTATATCACATATACAACTTGTACATCCAAGTGAGAAAATCCTTTAAAGTGAACCAATACTAGTTAATGCAAAGTAATATATCAAATATATAATTATGCATTAAATCATTAAATCAACACTTGATTTAACGATCCGGTCATATCACACATAACCGACTAGTATCCAATGTATCGGCTTATCGAATCAACCCTCGATTCGATAACTAGGTTATATCGCATATAACCATTCGATACATTCATCGCGAGAATAGAATACGGTATCACATACACGCATTATTCTCGGTCCCGCACATATTTCATATGCGCTCCTATTTCGTTTCGCTTGAGCCAGGAAACCTCTGTGTAGGACTCTAAAGACTCGTCAATACGCCGGCAGCAGATGATGATCATATCAAACACCCGCAAGCCGCAAGCGGTCTGCTAAACGTAACGGCCACCCGGGTATTGAGCGATCAGAAGATCGACGAGCAAGCCCGCTCACACTCCAGTGAATCCAACCAGTAACACTACCGTACAGTCCGGTCTGTTCGTCTGATATGTCGCATATCTCGCCTAGGGGTGGTAAACGTCAGACCCCAATAGCTCGATAAGTCGTGTCGATATGAGGTCTATAACAATTCGAGAAACTACTGGTAACACTTACCAGTAAATCTCAGCAACCCTGGCCGGGGATTTCCTGTTATAGCCAATCGAACACAGCGCAACATCAACCCCCGATACCGGGGGAGACGAATCCCCTCCTATCGCTCATTGTCTCCATGTGACTCGGGACTGTACCCAAAAACCACCGTTTTGCACGCCCTCTTGAACGTGGTAAGGTGGAAATCAAAGCACAGTGGGAACCACACAAGACTCTATGACGATCTCGGGTCAACAGACTACTCTGTACCAGTGTCACCAAAGAACTGCCATCTGATGTAAGGTATAATACCATCTGGGAGTTCTCGGCGAGTCCGTCCAGTGTACCCAGTCTCCACTGAGCACCCGTATATCATCTCTGATGTCAAACACCAATGGATATGGGATCATCCATCGCCCATCTGTATGGGTCGAGAAGGTATACGCTAGTCTACTCTGGTATTTCGATGCCCCGTCTCGATACACCCACGACTAGGGACTTTGAAGGATGTACTTATGGACTACCATGTCCCCACTAGTATGATCCGCATCATAGTCCAGGTAGTCAAGTACACATCCTAAGGGCTTTACCAACATGTGACAGAGAGACAATCAGTATACACGTTAAGGTAAAGAGTAACCAGATAGCATACTATCATGTCGAGCAAGAAAGTCCTCCCTATATATGTCCCAGCATCCACTACAATATACATCCTATGTACAGTAATGGCCTCTAGGGCATACATATAACTAACAATCTCCCACTTGCACTAGGGCCATCTGTAGCAGTGGTTGCAGTATCTCATACTCAACCATCCCATAAAAGTCTCTCTCTGGGAATAGGCCTTTGTGAGTGGATCCGCAGTGTTGTCCTCTGAGTCTACTCTCCTAACCTCGATCACCCTGGAGATCAACCATCTCCATGATCAGGTGACACTGCTTTAGAATATGTCTGGATCACTGATGGGACCTGCGTTCCTCGGCATAAGCCACAACTCCATTGTCTCACAATGGTAGGAACGTAGTTCATCTCATGAACCATTATACACCCAAACTGCCTCTTTGGTAGCATCTTAAGTAGCGATGTATCCAGCCTTTATCTTCTAGTATGCCACGGTATCTAGCTTGGAACTCTTCCAACATACCGTCCCTTTACTGAGGGTAAAGACAATGCCTGCGACTGACATTCAGTCGTCCTTATCACCCTGGAACCCTTCCAGTGATTCTCCCCAGGATCGATTGATACCATCTCACTACAACTAGTGAGAATCCTAACATCCAATTAGATCTATCTCATAGATCCAAAATCCAGGATTTAGGAGGTATCACTTTGATCCTATATGGAGAATCATTGTGATAAGCGGAGATTGACTGAGCGTAGCATAGGAAACTCCTTTCTTATCAAGAGTATGTCATCCACGTACTCTACGAGGATCATCACTATACTCCCTACGACCTTTTCGTTTATACAAGGTTCATCTACCATTTTGATGATGTCAAACTCTTTGACTAATCACATCAAAACAGATGTTCCAACTCCGCGATACCTGCTTTATCCTATAAAGCA
Organism: Agapanthus africanus; assembly: GCA_030015575.1. Classification (NCBI taxonomy): domain Eukaryota; kingdom Viridiplantae; phylum Streptophyta; class Magnoliopsida; order Asparagales; family Amaryllidaceae; genus Agapanthus; species Agapanthus africanus. The sequence goes on from CM057338.1 coordinate 558,660,274, forward strand.
TCTTGTACACGTTTCCGCTGCTCCCACTGTCTACGAGGCCCTCTGGCTGTGTACTTATAGACACACTCTTCTAAAACATCATTTAGAAAAGCAGTCATGACACCCAACCGCCAGATATCGTAGTCATGGTATGTAGCCTTGGTAAGTAGGATCTGGATGGACTTAAGCATAGCTACTTGAAAAGGTTTCATCATTATACACGCCTGGTTGATGACGAAAAGCTTTAACAAGTCTAGCTTTGAAAGTCTCAACTTTTCCATCTACACCAAGTAATCTTCTCAAGATATACTTGCTCCAGATGGGGATTTAACCCTTCAGATATTGCAACCAAAGTCCATACTTTGTTGGTGTACATGGATTCCATCTCAGATCGCTAAGCATCCAGCCATTCTTACAGAGTCCCACTCCTGATGGCCAGTTCGAAACTAGTTGGGTCATCATCTCATGATGCAATCATCGCTCCCACTGTCATAGAGAAACCGAAGTATCTCTCAGGTGGGTGAGGAACCCTACTAGATCGGCGGAGAGGCTGAGGTTCGTTAGAATCTACTGAATCCTTTGGTTCTTTCAAATCATCAGCTGTAGTTTGTATAGCTGGAACCTTTCCAGTTCTACATTACAGACCTTGCCTCGAGCTTGTCCGGATTTTGCTTTTAGACATAGGCCGGACAACCCCAAATCTTAACTAGCTTAAGACATGGGCTCTTCCCTTTCCATATCACATATGAAATGGTAGGCAACTGATTTGATTGGAACCCTGTTCAATAGGTATGCAGCTTCTCAAGCGCATAACTCCCAAAAGGAAACAGGTATCTCAGTAGTACTCATCATAGAGCACACCTTATCATATAGGGTGTGATTGCTCCGCCCCGATATACCATCGTGCTATGGTGTATACGGAGGAGTAATGCTGAGAGAGAATCCCATTCTTCTTTAGAATAGTCCAGGAATTCCGTGCTCAAGTATTCTCCTCCTTGATCACATCAAAGGACATAATATTTATACCCTTATTGGTTCCCTACTTCTTACTTATATTCTGTGAATATCTCAAAAGGTTCGGACTTGTGTTTCAACAGGAACATATGTCTGAATCATGAGAGATTATCAGAGAATGTAATGAAGTACAAAGAACCAGTCCTGGCATATGTAGACAGGAGACCTACATACATTAACATGTATCATCCCAAGAGTTCACTAACTCTTTCTCTGTTTCCAATAAACAGAGCTGTGGTCATCTTATCTCTGTGACATGACTGGCAAGTTTCACAAGATGTAAATTCAAACTCATTTAAATATGCATCTATATGTAACTTCAGCTAGTCGGGTCGCATTGATATGACCTAGTCTACAATGCCTCAAGAAGAATTTGTTCATTTCTGAACTCTTCCTCTTGTGTGTGTTCCGTATACTAAGAACTGTAGTTTGATTTAGAACATTAATGCTTTTAGATAACGTGCCTGAACCGATCAACTTTTGATATAGGAAATGTTGGAGATAGTGCCCTCAGAGTCAATTATTGGATCACAGGCACGTGATTGCGATGATTGAGGGAGGACCTATCCCGGTAGGACAGTCTTGCTCGAGATGATAGTATGCTATCTGGTTTACCTTTATCATCGTGTACTGTTTCAGGTGACCTTATAGGTCACTATTACACGTTGATAGAGCCCCTAGGATTCTTGCTTGACGACCAGCAGTATGATGGCGATCATATACGTGGGAGCTGGGGTCTATAAGCACATCCTTAAAACGTCCCTAGTCGTGGGAGTTTCGAGACTGGGCATCGATACTCCATTAGTAGACTAGTGTATACAGTCGAGACCCCGACGAGGGGCGGTGGCCGGTCTCACAAGCCACTGGTGTCAGTTGGTTCACCTAAGATGTATACAGGTGCTCATTGGGTTATGAGTACACCGGACAGGACTCGCCGGGAACCTGCTAATTGGGATTATAACAGACGTCAGATAGCAGTTCCCACGTGACATGTGTACAGGTTAGTTCATCGACCTGAGATCGTCATTTGTCTCGTGTGAGTTCCCACTGTGCTTTGATTACTACCCTACCACGGCTCAAAGGAGTCGTGCAAACAGGTTTTAGTTGGGTACAGTCCCGAGCCACATGGAGGCAGTGATCGGATCTGCAGGGGTTCGTCTCTCCCGGTATTGGGGGTGAGGTCGCGCTGTGTCTAGGAGAGCTATTACACAAAGCCCTCGGCCGAGGCAGGAGATTTGCTGGTAGGTATTCCAGTAGTATCTCAGGGTGTTCTGGGCTACACTCCGACACGACTTGTACCGCTTTTGGGGGTCTGACTTTTACCAACCCCCTAGGCCCGCCATGCGATGCTCATAGACGAACGGACCGGACTGTACGGATATTGTCACTGACAGGCTCAGTAGGGTGTCAGGATGAGTTCGCTCATCGACGTCCCTTTTGGTCAATAGCTGGTGACCCATCACGTATTGGCTTATACCTCTGACGTGCTAGTGGTTAAATCCACAGCCATAGTATTGACGAGTCTTTAGAGTCCACCACACTTTCAGTTACTCAAGCTTTCGGGCGAAACGCTGTAGAGGCCGTATGGAGATATGGCAGGGTCCGATCAGATACGTGCGGTATTGCACGGATCAGGATCGGACGGTTTGTACTAGTAGCCGTATGGATATATGGCAGGGTTCGATCAGATACGTGCGGTATTGCACGGATCAGGATCGAACGGATATTACTAGCCGGCTTTGGTTTAAGCCGGATCCTAGTTTAGTACTGTGTAGATTTTGTCTCATTGCATTTGTATCCGGTAGGAATACAGATGCGGGTGTGTATGCACAGTATCGGGGTTTTCCTGTAATTTATTACGGGACCAGTTTTCTGGAGTTGCCAGTTTGCATTCCGTTCCGGCCGGTTTTCCTTTGTTCTTTCCCGGCCGGACTTTTCCGATGGAGGGGGTAATTTGCAGTTTTGCAAATTACTTTTGGGGAGGGGGTTTCTTGCATATGTGGGATTATGATAGGATTTGCATCCTTTGTTTTTATTCATCCATGATTTTGCATTAATGAGATTTGATGTGAATGTAAGTCTTAAGCATGGTTGATGTTTTGTTTAAGGTCACCTCTTGCTTTTTCCTACACATACCTCCCTTCATGAGTTTTGTTGATCACTCCACCATTCTCATTTTGAGAGGGGCCGGCCACATTGGAGGAGAGAAGATGAGAGGTTCATTTCATTTTGTGAGGGTGTGGGAAAAATTATTCATTCATATCATTTTTCCATTGCCACAAAAATCCCCAAGTTCATATCTTGTTGATTCCTCCATCAAGGCAACTTCACCAACCCCAAATGAGACATAGACTCTACACTACTTCTACAAAAAATCTTGGGCGCGTCGGCCAGCCAACTTCGCGCCCGAGTTGCCTCGGTATTGAGGTGGGAGCCCGTAAAAGATACAGACGATGTGGTGCCCTTCCGGCAAGGAGGCGACGACCGGAGCTTCCGCGGGAGATCGGGACGATGACGAGAAGATCCGAGGACTCCGATCACTCGGTATATCTCTCACCCTTTCTCTTGTTAGCTAGTATCGGTTAATGGTTACGATCCGGGTTTATTGTCCGCGGTAGCGCCAGTTTAAAAATTAAGAAAATTTTGATTCCGCATTTTGGCCTCGGATAGACGGCCGGGGCGCTGCCGTGGCGCAACATGGTATCAGAGCCACGCCATTAACCTTGCCTAGCTTGTTCTAATGTGTTTTACTTATCCGATCGACCAAAATTCCAAAAACCGCGTTTTGCTTGCATCAGTTTTCTGTCGATTTTTTCCGGGCTCGAAAAATTTTTCAGGTGATTGCAGAATGATGTACAGAGAATCCTAAGAACACTGGAAAAATTTGGTAACCCAATTCTTCCGTACGACCGCGGAACCTCGGCCTTAACCCCTCTTTGGCCGCGGTTCCGCCGCAGGAAGTTGGATTCATTTTACCATTTCTTTGCAGTGGGCTTTTGGGCTGAAGATAGGGGTTTTGGAATATTAAAATTGGTCCCAGAATTTCTGTGAGTGCTATAGTATTACTTGGGGGCCCACTTGTTAATTTTTGATCGATTGGATATTTTAAACACATTATTTCACAGTATTTACATTATATCTGCGACCGTGAATGTCACTCGATCGGTAAATCCGGTCTAACTGCTATAGCCCGGTTAGACGGATTTGCGAACGTGACTTTCACGTTGATGTTCTGTGTTTATGCTGTGATGTTGCGGATCGGTCGGTGGGGATAGCCTGGATGCAATGTTAGTAATGTTCTGTTGTATTATGTACATTTGTTATTGCGGGGCGAGCGTCCGACATGTGGACTGCCGTCACTGCCTATTTGTATTATTCTTTTAGGGCACGACCTGGTTGCGGTCGATGTACCCGTTGTATGTATATTTTACTTTCTGTACTAGGAGACCCCGCGGAGGGGTGCACGGATAGCCGGGTTCTATAGAGCAACTGGCCCGCATCTCATGGCATTGAGACGGAGGGGGCTTCATTCTAGGATTGGCGGGCTATTCGCCGCACTCGTAGGGGGTACAGGTTGACCCAGGAGGGGTGCCCAAGTTACCGGATTCCGTGAAGTGCTGGGTGGTCCATTCACGGTGCTGAAGGGGGCTGCCTCGCTTCAGGTTTTGGCGGGTGACTTGCCACTCCCGTAGGGGTCTAGGATTTCATTGCACAGGCTATCCACACGACCAGGGGAACGTCGGGTTTCAGCAGCGGCTCTGTGAAACCCGGGGCTTCCAGATATCTGTATTATTCTGTGATGCTGTACATTTCTGTGATGTTGCATTTTATTCACGCCTTGAGCGAAATACTATATATTGGCATATATATTAGTAGATGTTGTATATGTTTTTCATCCGCGCTAGTCCAGTCCCCGCTCTGCCGTTAGTTAGCTAACCTAACGGGTGATGACGGGACCCAGTGGCGAATGCGGATGGCATATACATACGTCAGTATATTTTCGTTCTTTGTGGTGTGATCAATTGATGGGACTGCGTTGATTCGGATCAATGCATGTTAAAACAAACCTATTCTGATGTTGTTGGAACACTTTTCAAAAGGCTGTTATTGCAAGGACGTTCACTTTTGTTTTGCATCGTGGTATTCATTTGGAATATCCTGCTCCTCAGTCGACGAGGCAAGGGCCGAGATCCCTTCACCGGGAGTGACCCCTTGGACAGAAGTTTGCGTCAGGGCATTAACTTCACTATAGCCGATTACTTTTGCTTTGCATCGTGGTATTCAGTTGGAATATCCTGCACCTCATTCTACGGGGAAAGAGCCGAGATCCCTTCACCGGGAGTGACCTCTTTAGTAAAGGTTTTCGTCACTATATTTTCTAAAAAGTTATCCAGTTCCTTCAACGATATCAAGTTCATTACGTTAAAGGTTTTTCGCCAAAAACCAGTCGTAGCCCTCCGTCATTTCAGATTAGTATTACTTAGTATTCGTGCTGCGTTTGTCGTGCATTGCCGAGGCGTAGTGTTCGGTAGCTATGTAGTGCTTTTCTATCACATTGATAAGTGGATTGGTTAGGACAGTCGTACGGTCTTGTTGGCATTGTCAAGGACTCGTACGGGTGGGTTTAACGCAATCAAGATAATGACGGGTAGAACTTGACTAGGACTCTTTGATTTGTTGGCATTGTCAAGGTCACTTGGGTCCTAGGGGTAAAAACCTACATCGGGAGTTTCAAAAGAACTGAAACTTGCCAGGCAAGTGCATACCTTCTGGAGTGTGGTGACTTGAGTGGATTCCGTCAAGTTATCATGCGATGATAGTTGGATCCCGATTCCACTGATGAGTTGGTTTATTCCTCGGGTGATCCCGACTAATTCTTCTTTCAGGTTTGGAGGAGAATTTGACGGTACAGTGGGAGGTTTCCAGATTAGACAAAGTGATAACCATTCTGATCTAGGTTAGAGTGCACGCTGAGTGTTTCTTTTCTCTCTCTCTTTGGCAGCGACCATTGACCCGACCCTGGACTATGACTCAGTGACCAAGTTGACCGAACCTTCTTAACACTGGCTTTTGGATTGTCAGAGTTGCAAACCTCATTGCCACTCCTACTTTTACCCTTTTCTCCAGGACACCCCGTATTACTACGAACGTCCACTTCCATTGGACAAAACCATCGTATGGTTATATACGAACTCGAAGGACTTCGAGGATGGTTTCTGGTTCTGGAGAAAACGAATAGGATTATTCAGTTGTCTTTTCTTTTCACCTTCTTTCATTGCGAGTACTCCTTGGTTTAGAAGATAGTACACCTATTACGCAAATTGGATAGTCTTCTTCCAAACCTTAGGCAGGTGCCGAACGGTGGGGAATGAAGAAAACCAATTAGCATAACGATGGTGTACAGAAGGTATTAAGTTAAGACAAAGCAAGGGATTAGTAAGAGGGCAAAGTAAATTGCGACTGCTATTCACGACCGAACCAAGTATTTCTTCGCCAATCCTAAATCACCTTTGTTTTTCTCCAGGACACTCCGTATCACTACGAAGATCCCAAGTTTATTGGATAATCCATCGTATGGTTATATACGAACTCGAAAGAAACTTGTTCCAGTTCGGGGATGGATTCTGGTTCAGGAGAAATAGGAATAAGGTTTATTCGGTTGTCTTTTATCTTCACCTTCTCTCGCTTTGCGAGTGCTCCTAGGATTAGGACAGTACACCTTTTATGCTTATTGGATAGTCTTCTTCCAAACCATAGGCTGGTGCCGAACGGTAGGGAAGGAAGAAAACCATTTGGCCTAAAAGGGTGTGCAGACGGTAATGACTAAAGACATATAAAGGGATTTGGACAGATGGCAAAGAGATATACGGTTACAGTTGTGAATCTGGATAATGGAAGAGGCATTACTAGGAATACCAGGATACCCCCATCGAAACATTTCAATGTTTCAGTTTCACTGTGTACTGTTAAAAGAAAACTGATTTCCCGGTTAGACACTTGCTCCAGGGTATGTATTTACCAGGTATGACTCTCACATCTATATGGTTTTATGGATGTTGAGTGGGAGTAAGTTATTGGGAATTAGGTGACTATCCTCATTCTATCGGAATTCGTTGTAATTGGTGATATTTGAGGAAATCGCCTGGGTTGTTTGCCGGACGGCAAATGTTTGGTTTTGAATATCCGTTGTTATGCACCAATTTCTAATTGATATATCTGTACGTCTATTTTTATAGAGTGAGATGTACCTTTTTGAAATTATGTCTATGACATTTACCTATATCAGTGGATGGTTAGGTAAGGAGCATTGAACAACGGTGTAATTCTTCTTAACCATAAGTACAGTTTTCAAACTACGACGCACATTGAATGAGTTATTAGACTTAGGGGACTTATACAGAGTATTGTGTATTGTCCAGTGTCCATTAAGACAGAGGGGTTGGTCCTCATACTATATTCTGTTTACTTTTAACTTCTCTAGTTCTTAGACATGTGTTTCGTAGAAACACAGGGTCTAAGTTTTGAGGAGTTATAGGTATTTGAATAGAGTAGAGTACCAGGTGTAGCAAGTATCGGGATTCTTCAAAGTGATCGAAGATGTAGATACTTGTGTATGGTATTCAGTTGATAGTAATGATAAAGAGAAATTGCTTCACTTTCAGGTTACTCATAATTGGAAGCATTCCTAAGTTGAGTAACGCTGATCGGCCTCCTTCCATTTAGTTGACATGCACTGGAGATAGCTGCATGATTTGAATCTGGTTCATTTAAATCAGTGCCTTTGGTTCTATATTGGATATAGAACAGTTCATATCTTAACGATGTTAAGGTACGGGGAGTTATCCGGCTTATGATTAAAACCAGACACTGGACAACTCAAGGCACGTTTCTGTAATGGCTGTTTGTGGATTGACCCAGGCTATGACGAGGGTTGATTTTCTACCATCTGGAAGATCAATAGTGATATTGTTCTTAACTCGCCACATTTTAAAAGGAAATGGTTATTTTTCAGAAATCAGTAGTGGGACTATGGTAGAACTGGAAGCGATTCCAGAACCGCGAACGATTACTGAAGATTTGATAAGGAACTTAAAGATTCAATCTGATTTGACATTCCATTGGCCACTCCGCAGATAAGGTGGGTAACTTCAGGCACCCGAGAGGTACTCCGGTAGCCTCAAGGACGGTGACAGGGAAGTTCTTGTTTACCCACACTTGCCATTGTTGTTGTTCCAGGCTGCGAGACCCGGCAGGAGGATGAGTATAGCGTCATTCTAAACTAGCTTTAGAAGTGCACGTCTATATGACTCTGCCAGAGGGTTGTCGTAGTCAGTGGGAGCAGCGGAAGCATTGGTGGACATCAGGCTTATGTCTATTTATAGACTAAAGCAGATATAGCGGAGATAGATCATCTATTTCTGATGTGACAGTCATAGGTTTGACGTCATCAGAATAGGGGATGGATCTGTTAAGAAGGTAGTAGGGTGTGATGTCCTGGTTTTGGATGACATACACAAAGTAGGAAGTGATATTCCTATACTACGATCGGTTATATTTTGGTCGTCACACAGTGGTTTCTCCACAAGGGACTTGGACATTATATCAGACATACTGGTTACTAGATCTATGGTTTTAGATCTAGATTTGGGTGGTTTCCTAATCTGGGTACCTTGACAGCATTCTATGAGTATTTAGAATGGACGACTCCTAACACGGTAGTACACCTGCAGGTAATGGAGTCACCCTCTCTAAAGGTGTCTTACAGACTAAAGGGGAGAGGGATACGCATGATTGACAGATCACTTGCTTAGGCAATTGAGTCAGTCATAAGATGTCAAGTACCACACCAGATGTTGTTCTTGCAGTAGATGCAATAAGTTGATATTAATCCAATCCTGGAGAAACAATCGGAAGCAGTTTTAGGACATAAGTGCGTGTTCTAGGGATGTGATAACGACAGCCTCTTTTAGGAGACGGTTATCATTCCAGGCTTCTAAGGTGACATGGATGGCAGAGTGGCTGTCAGAGTTATAGATTCTCCTTCTGACGAGGGGCAGTATTTTGGACAGGTGGTCCAAGGCAATACTGAGGGAAGCATGGCGCTGGGTACTGATTAAGTTAAGTTATCGATACAGTCTAAGAAGTTTGGATTTGGAGTTCATTTATGAGCTAGGTCCCATCAGATATCTAGACATACTCTAAGACAGGTATTGCTCATTTCGGGAGATGGCTTTCTCCGCGAACTTGACATATAGAGAGACATAGAAAGAAACATCATAGCGGATCCACTCACTGAGGCTAATCCTCGAACGCAATAGTTTCGCAAACGAGCTTTGTGAGACTGACTAGTAGAGGAGTTGGGTGTTCGGTATCACACGGGCTGTGAGTATGCGACATCGCAATAATTAGCCTTGAGTGCAAGTGGGAGATTGTTGGAGATAGTGCCCTCAGAGTCAATTATTGGATCACAGGCACGTGATTGCGATGATTGAGGGAGGACCTATCCCGGTAGGACAGTCTTACTCGAGATGATAGTATGCTATCTGGTTTACCTTTATCATTGTGTACTGTTTCAGGTGACCTTACAGGTCACTATTACACGTTGATAGAGCCCCTAGGATTCTTGCTTGACGACCAGCAGTATGATGGCGATCATATACGTAGGAGCTGGGGTCTATAAGCACATCCTTAAAACGTCCCTAGTCGTGGGAGTTTCGAGACTGGGCATCGATACTCCATTAGTAGACTAGTGTATACAGTCGAGACCCCGACGAGGGACGGTGGCCGGTCTCATAAGCCACTGGTGTCAGTTGGTTCACCTAAGATGTATACAGGTGCTCATTGGGTTATGAGTACACCGGACAGGACTCGCCGGGAACCTGCTAGTTGGGATTATACCAGACGTCAGATAGCAGTTCCCAGGTGACATGTGTACAGGTTAGTTCATCGACCTGAGATCGTCATTTGTCTCGTGTGAGTTCCCACTGTGCTTTGATTACTACCCTACCACGGCTCAAAGGAGTCGTGCAAACAGGTTTTAGTTGGGTACAGTCCCGAGCCACATGGAGGCAGTGAGCGGATCTGCAGGGGTTCGTCTCTCCCGGTATTGGGGGTGAGGTCGCGCTGTGTCTAGGAGAGCTATTACACAAAGCCCTCGGCCGAGGCAGGAGATTTGCTGGTAGGTATTCCAGTAGTATCTCAGGGTGTTCTGGGCTACACTCCGACACGACTTGTACCGCTTTTGGGGGTCTGACTTTTACCAACCCCCTAGGCCCGCCATGCGATGCTCATAGACGAACGGACCGGACTGTACGGATATTGTCACTGACAGGCTCAGTAGGGTGTCAGGATGAGTTCGCTCATCGACGTCCCTTTTGGTCAATAGCTGGTGGCCCGTCACGTATTGGCTTATACCTCTGACGTGCTAGTGGTTAAATCCACAGCCATAGTATTGACGAGTCTTTAGAGTCCACCACACTTTCAGTTACTCAAGCTTTCGGGCGAAACGCTGTAGAGGCTGTATGGAGATATGGCAGGGTCCGATCAGATACGTGCGGTATTGCACGGATCAAGATCGGACGGTTTGTACTAGTAGCCGTATGGATATATGGCAGGGTTCGATCAGATACGTGCGGTATTGCACGGATCAGGATCGAACGGATATTACTAGCCGGCTTTGGTTTAAGCCGGATCCTAGTTTAGTACTGTGTAGATTTTGTCTCATTGCATTTGTATCCGGTAGGAATACAGATGCGGGTGTGTATGCACAGTATCGGGGTTTTCCTGTAATTTATTACGGGACCAGTTTTCTGGAGTTGCCAGTTTGCATTCCGTTCCGGCCGGTTTTCCTTTGTTCTTTCCCGGCCGGACTTTTCCGATGGAGGGGGTAATTTGCAGTTTTGCAAATTACTTTTGGGGAGGGGGTTTCTTGCTTATGTGGGATTATGATAGGATTTGCATCCTTTGTTTTTATTCATCCATGATTTTGCATTAATGAGATTTGATGTGAATGTAAGTCTTAAGCATGGTTGATGTTTTGTTTAAGGTCACCTCTTGCTTTTTCCTACACATACCTCCCTTCATGAGTTTTGTTGATCACTCCACCATTCTCATTTTGAGAGGGGCCGGCCACATTGGAGGAGAGAAGATGAGAGGTTCATTTCATTTTGTGAGGGTGTGGGAAAAATTATTCATTCATATCATTTTCCATTGCCACAAAAATCCCCAAGTTCATATCTTGTTGATTCCTCCATCAAGGCAACTTCACCAACCCCAAATGAGACATAGACTCTACACTACTTCTACAGCAAATCTTGGGCGCGTCGGCCAGCCAACTTCGCGCCCGAGTTGCCTCGGTATTGAGGTGGGAGCCCGTAAAAGATACAGACGATGTGGTGCCCTTCCGCCAAGGAGGCGACGACCGGAGCTTCCGTGGGAGATCGGGACGATGACGAGAAGATCGGAGGACTCGGATCACTCGGTATATCTCTCACCCTTTCTCTTGTTAGCTAGTATCGGTTAATGGTTACGATCCGGGTTTATTGTCCGCGGTAGCGCCAGTTTAAAAGTTAAGAAAATTTTGATTCCGCATTTTGGCCTCGGATAGACGGCCGGGGCGCTGCCGTGGCGCAACAGGAAATATTCAAAACATTATCCAACAATACAAAATTTTATCATTTCTTTACTAATAAAGAGATAGATATGATTTTGTATATCAGGTTCGGTATCTAATAACATTCATTCAGAATCAATGTATTCTGGTAATACAGGGTGATAGTGACCAACAGACTTGGCTGCAACACTTGCCCCGTTTTCTGCCTCATGAAACTTATCACCCGTTCTCAGTTCTCTACCTTTCTGTAGCCCTATGTAACATATTACATATCTGGAATCCTGATCCGGTATCACATACCCAGGATGCGGAGGATACTGAGAAACAGTTCTTTGCAACGAACACACCCGAAGATGATGCATCAGCATGCACTCTCTTCGTTTGGGCGGCACGGGAATTCTGGTAATCCCCAATTTCCTGCTCTGTCTTATAACAATTATAAGTTGGAGCGGGACCAACGTTCCCCAGCTCAGTATAACAAGCGGGTTCGGTCAAAAATCCGTATTATTATCTTGATTAAGGCGTGATATGGTCGCTACCTGGAGAGAGAGAGAAGAAAACACTCAGCGTGCGCTCTTGGAAGAATAGATTGGTTTTATTTTATCTAATCAGGATGGCTCCCACTGGTTTTTTATCAAATCTTCCTTCAAACCCTAAAAGGAAAGACTAGCCGGGATTAATTACACACTACAAGTTCGCCAATCTTTCAGCCAGGCCAGTGTCGGTACTTTGAGGGAGGTCCCCCGTGCTTTCGCACGAACCTAATTAATGTAAACCTTGTTTTCCCAGAGTCGTAACCTCGTTGACACCTTTCTAGACACCTACTTGATTAGCTAATTGCAATGTGTAAAACTCTCCCAGGAGTAACTCTTACTCGCAGCGGGTATCGGGATCCAACTATCTCATAGAAGGTATGCAATCTCATTGCAAATTTCAACACTTGAAATTCCCGATAATATTTTGCCCCTAGCACCCTATGACCTTGACGGAGGTCAACAAACCATAGGCTACTAGTCAAGTTCAACCCGTCATTTCTTGATCGAATTAAACCCACCCGCACGACCCTTGACAGAGGTCAACAAGGCCGCACGACTACCCTAATCCAATCTGCATCATATGCATAAGCAGATAAATACTAGTTAGCTACCGCACACTACGCCTTGACGGAGGTCAACAAACGTAGCATACTAAATAGGACTTATCTGAAATGACGGAGGGCTACGACAGGTTTTTCTGAAAACCTATTGCGTAATGAACTTGATATCGTTGTAGAATCAAATGATTTTAAAATGGAGTGTTTTTTGAGGCTTTTCTAGTTTTGCTAAAGGAGTCACTCCCGGTGAAGGGATCGTCGGTCCTTTCCTCGTCGAATGAGGTGCGGGATATATCATATATATCACTGTGCAAAGCAAAAACTCTTAAAAGCAATCAAAAGACAAACCGAGTGTGTAGCATCTGCCAGTTATTGCTAAAGGAGTCACTCCCGGTAAAGGGATCTCGGTCCTTTCCTCATCGAATAAGGTGCAGGATTTATCACATATACCGCTGTGCAAAGCAAGAACTGTAGCTACCTGTTTTATTTTGAAATTCGATTCTGCAACATCTTAGGTTTCTTTTATTTCATTAATCACATTAATGAAGTCCCATCATTTAAATACCTAAACATTACAGATAAATACGACGTACACTTATGCCATCCGCATTCGCCTCGATGTCCCCTCGTGCACCGTTAGGTTAGGTAACTAACGGCAGAGCAGGGCAGGGCTAGCACGGGTGTAAAACATAAGTAACATCTATATAATATATCACATATACTATATAAAGTATTTATCACAGAACATATCACATGATCACATCACAGATATCGCAGCAGAAGAAACATATGAAATATTGGATATACTAGGACGTCCGTGTTTTCAATACGAGCCAGTATAAAACACGGATTCCACGGTCGTGATGAATAGCCAAACCCACACCCCTAGACCCCTACGAGAGCGGCAAGCAACCCTACCAATTCTAGAGTTAGGAGACCCGGACTCGACTCCTCGAGTTGGTCTCCCACTGGACTCTAGAACCCGGTTACTTGTGCTCCCCTCCTTGGGTCTATCCTAGTGCGGAAAAGTAAATAATATACAAAGGGTGACATCTTCCGCAACCTGGAAGTGCCCCAATAAAAGAATATTACATACAAGTTTTTACATGAATGAAAATGAAAAACACTCATCTCACATAAAAACCCCCGGCTATTCAAACACGACAATCCAATATAACATATCCAGCAACACATAACATCACATGTCATCAACGTAAGTAAATATGCACATCCCAATTGTCGTTGACATATAGCAACGAAACCGGCGATATCACATATTACACTTACGGTCATAGAAAAGAAAGTGTAAAACTACAACAGTTGGAATCCGCAACCAGCATAGACATCGCATGCCTAATCAAATGAATTCCTTAGACATCGCATGCCTAACAATTATAAACCCCGCATTTTAGTCTCATTATCGAAAACTCTTTTCAATATTAAGTCGGGCAATTCAACAAGATTCCCGACATCCTGATCGAATACTCGTCGCAAACTTTAGTAGACTGTCGCACCCCCGACGCCGTCGACAAAGTGCACCAAGGCGGAACACCGCTGCCGCGAGCACCCGAACGGATGCTTTCGGCGACGGGGTTCTCCTACAGTCACTTGGTCGAGGCTATGGAGCGAGGCTGTCTATTAAGTTTACCCGGCGAGTATCCGCGTACGCTACGTGATTGCGACGGACTTTTGATCACATCAAAATTCCGTGGCAACCGATCAAGTGAGACTAAAGTGCTATGTTTATAACATTCATTCAGTTATCTCATAACTAATTGTGAATTCCAATTATTGTATCCCATTCCAGATAAATAGAAAATGTTAAACTTTCCGATCGAACAGTCGAACACCCAAGTTTTCCCGATACAGATCAACACAAGAAACAAGTCTAACAACATTCAGTTCGTGCCTCAGTACCAACGGTCCAGCCGTAGAAGGGTCAAGCCAACGCCTCACATGTGGCACGCCGTACTGCCCCAAACCCGAAGGTTCAAAGGGCAGTTCAAGACGGTCACATAATCGAGTTAAGGTTTGTTGTCTTCTAGAGGGACCATCGTGTTACTTGCACTACTTATAACGTCTTTAAACTACGGAAAAATCCAACACTTGGAAATTTCCCGACAGGGGAAAAATTGGGTATTTATATCCGGTCGAACTTTTTAACATATTCAAAAATTTATCCGGAAAGCCACATAGACAAAATCTGATACTCCGATCGAAACACCGAATCCCCAAAACAACCCCAGAAAATTCAACTCTTGAATAAATATTAAAAAATCCCAGAAAATCCAGCACCAGAAATTATGAATTACTGTACAAAAAATATAGGACAATTTAATAATTTGGCCGCGGAACCGCCGCATAAGCAGGGCTTATGCCGCGGTTCCGCCGCACTCTGGAAGCTTCACTGGAAAAATTTTGCATCGTAATTCGTAGAATTCCCTGCTGAATTTTTTAGCAATTTTTAATTTGGAAAAATCCACGTTTTCAGAAAAAGTCCAGAGAGCGTGGAAAAAATGGGGTTTCGGGTTCGATCGGACTTCAAACTCCGTCTAGACTTCGCCTATGGCTCTAGCTAGGCTCTGATACCACTGTAGGGTTCCTAGGCACTCACAAGAGGTCTCACAAGGCATCAACCATGCCAATTTCAAAAATTTACGGTGCCGAGAAACCCTAATACGGATCGTTGGCTAGAAGTTTAGGCGACAAAGCAAACTAGTTAACACTTAACTACAAGAATACGAAAATACAACCTTTGTAGATCCGGTCCTCCACCTCCACGGCTCCGTGATGAAGTCCTCTCCGCTGTCCATATCAAATCCCGGGCTCTAGCGTCGGCTTCATCGGAGAAAGAGCGGGCTTGGTCATCGACGACGTGCCGAAGATGATCTACGTCGAGGCATCACTAGATCAAGCTCCACCTTCATCAAGCCTTGAAAACTTGTGAAGGAAACACACTCTACTACTTGGCAAGAGGTAGAGGATGAAGAAATAGGAAGTGGGTACACTTTAGAATTGGATTTCTCACTCTTTTTCTCACTTTGCCATTGTTGGTAGCAAGCTTCTTCCTTGAAGACGAAGAAGAAGAAGATGATAATCTCATGATAAGTTATTTTAAAAGAATAATAAAATGATTCTTATCATAAAATTAACCATGGTCAAGTGTAGAGACTAAACTAGGGTTAGTGGGAATGGTTAGGGTTAAGGATGAGATAATAATGGTTGACTTGATCAAAGCTTCAAGAAGCTTCAACATAAAAACAAAACAAGCCACCATCCTTAAAACTTTCCAAAATGAATATATAAATAAATAAATAGATAATAAGAGAATAAACAAAACCCTAACCACTCTCACAACCATGGTTTAATCTTCACACAAACACAAGTAAACATGTATCATCAAACATGATACATCAATATGCACAAAAAGTATATCACATATACAACTTGTACATCCAAGTGAGAAAATCCTTTAAAGTGAACCAATACTAGTTAATGCAAAGTAATATATCAAATATATAATTATGCATTAAATCATTAAATCAACACTTGATTTAACGATCCGGTCATATCACACATAACCGACTAGTATCCAATATATCGGCTTATCGAATCAACCCTCGATTCGATAACTAGGTTATATCGCATATAACCATTCGATACATTCATCGCGAGAATAGAATACGGTATCACATACACGCATTATTCTCGGTCCCGCACATATCTCATATGCGCTCCTATTTCGTTTCGCTTGAGCCAGGAAACCTCTGTGTAGGACTCTAAAGACTCGTCAATATGCCGGCAGCAGATGATGATCATATCAAACACCCGCAAGCCGCAAGCGGTCTGCTAAACGTAACGGCCACCCGGGTATTGAGCGATCAGAAGATCGACGAGCAATCCCGCTCACACTCCAGTGAATCCAACCAGTAACACTACCGTACAGTCCGGTCTGATCGTCTGATATGTCGCATATCTCGCCTAGGGGTGGTAAACGTCAGACCCCAATAGCTCGATAAGTCGTGTCGATATGAGGTCTATAACAATTCGAGAAACTACTGGTAACACTTACCAGTAAATCTCAGCAACCCTGGCCAGGGATTTCCTGTTATAGCCAATCGAACACAACGCAACATCAACCCCCTATACCGGGGGAGACGAATCCCCTCCTATCGCTCATTGTCTCCATGTGACTCGGGACTGTACCCAAAAACCACCGTTTTGCACACCCTCTTGGACGTGGTAAGGTGGAAATCAAAGCACAGTGCGAACCACACAAGACTCTATGACGATCTCGGGTCAACAGACTACTCTGTACCAGTGTCACCAGAGAACTGCCATCTGACGTAAGGTATAATACCATCTGGGAGTTCTCGGCGAGTCCGTCCAGTGTACCCAGTCTCCACTGAGCACCCGTATATCATCTCTGATGTCAAACACCAATGGATATGGGATCATCCATCGCCCATCTGTATGGGTCGAGAAGGTATACGCTAGTCTACTCTGGTATATCGATGCCCCGTCTCGATACACCCACGACTAGGGACTTTGAAGGATGTACTTATGGACTATCATGTCCCCACTAGTATGATCCGCATCATAGTCCAGGTAGTCAAGTACACATCCTAAGGGCTTTACCAACATGTGACAGAGAGACAATCAGTATACACGTTAAGGTAAAGAGTAACCAGATAGCATACTATCATGTCGAGCAAGAAAGTCCTCCCTATATATGTCCCAGCATCCACTGCAATATACATCCTATGTATAGTAATGGCCTCTAGGGCATACATATAACTAACAGCAACACCTGGTTCTCTACTCTATTCTTATACCTATAACTTCTCAAAATTCGGACCCTGTGTTTCCGCAAAACACTTGTCTAAAAACTAGAGAAGTCATAAGTACACCGAATATAGTACAAGGACCAACCCCTCTGTCCTGATGGACCCTAGACAACATACAATACTCTGTATAATTCCCTTGAGTCTGATAACTCATTCACGGTGTGTCGTAGGTTGAAAACTGTACTTATGGTTAAGAAGAATTACACCGTTATTCAATGCTCCTTACCTAACCATCCACTGATATAGGTAAATGTCATAGACATAATATCAAAAAGGTATATCTCACTCTATAAAAATAGACGTACAGATATATCAATTTGAAATTGGTGCATAACAGCGGATATTCAAAACCAAATATTTGCCGACCGGCAAACAGCCCAGGTGACTTCCTCAAATATCACTGATTACAACGAATCCCGATATAATGAGGATGATCACCCAATTCCCAATAACTTACTTCCACTCATCATCTGTAAAACCATACAGATGTGAGAATCATACCTGGTAAATACATACCCTGGAGCAAGTGTCTAACTGGGAAATCAGTTTTCCTTTGACAGTACACAGTGAAACTGAAACATTGAAATGTTTCGATGGGGTATCCTGGTATTCCTAGTAATGCCTCTTCCAGATTCGCAACTGTAACCGTATAATTCTTTGCCACCTCTCCAAATCCCTTTATATGTCTTTAGTCATTATCTTCTACATACCCCTTCAGGCCAAATGGTTTTCTTCCTTCCCTACCTTTCAGCACCAGCCTATGGTTTGGAAGAAGACTATCCAATAAGCATAATGGGTGTACTGTCCTAATCCTAGGAGCACTCGCAATGCGAGAGAAGGTGAAGATAAAAGACAACCGAATAAACCTTATTCCTATTTCTCCTGAACCAGAATCCATCCCCGAACTGGAACAAGTTCCTTTCGAGTTCGTATATAACCATACGATGGAGTATCCAATAAACTGTGGATCTTCGTAGTGATACGGAGTGTCCTGGAGAAATACAAAGGTGATTTATAATTGGCGAAGAAATACTTGGTCTGGTCGTGAATATCAGTCGCAATTTACTTTGCCCTCTTACTAATCCCTTTTTTTGTCTTAACTTAATACCTTCTGCACACCATCGTTATGCTAATTGGTTTTCTTCATTCCCTACCGGTTGGCACCTGCCTGCGGTTTGGAAGAAGACTATCCAATTTGCGTAATAGGTGTACTATCTCCTAAACCAAGGAGTACTCGCAACCTGAAAGAAGGTAAAAGGAAAAGACAACTGAATAGTCCTATCCGTTTCCTCCAGAACCTGAAACCATCCTCGAATAAATTCCTTCGAGTTCGTATATAACCATACAATGGTTTTGTCCAATGGAAGTGGACGTTCGTAGTAATACGGGGTGTCCTGGAGAAAAGGGTAAAAGTAGGAGTGGCAATGAGGTTTGCAACTCTGACAATCCAAAAGCCAGTGTTAAGAAGTTTCGGTTAACTTGGTCACTGAGTCATAGTCTTAGGGTTGGGTCAATGGTCGCTGCCAAAGAGGGAGAGAAAAGAAACACTCAGCGTGCACTCTAACCTAGATCAGAATGGTTACCAATTTATCTAATCTGGAAACCTCCCACTGTACCTCAAATTCTCCTCCAAACCTGAAAGAAGAATTAGTCGGGGTCACCCGAGGAGTAAACTAACTCATCAGTGGGAATCGGGATCCAACTATCACCGCATGATAACGTGACGGAATCCGCTCACGCTATCATACTCCAGAAGGTATGCACATATCTGGCAAGTTTCAGTTCTTTTGAAACTCCCGATGTTATTTTTGCCCCATGCTCTTATGACCTTGGCGTGAGGTCAAAATATCATAAGTCCCATGTTAAGTTCTACCCATCATTGTCCAGGTTAATTTGAACCCACCCGTACATACCCTTGACGTAGGCCAAAATAGTAGTATGACTGTCCCAAACCAACGCATCTATCTATGCAACAGATAAATACCCGGCAGCTACCAATCACTATGCCTTGGCGTGAGGTCAAAATACATAGCTTGAATACTGCCGAATATTTAACTGAAATGATGGAGGGCTATGAATGGTTTCTGGCGAAAACCTTTAACGTAATGAACTTGATATCGTTGAAGGAACGGATAGCTTTAAAAAATTATAGTGACGAAAACCTTTGCTAAAAAGGTCACTCCCGGTGAAGGGATCTCGGTTCTTTCCCCGTAGAATGAGGTGCAGGATATTCCAACTGAATACCACGATGCAAAGCAAAAGTAATTGGCTATAGTGAAGTTATTGCCCTGACGCAAACTTCTGTCCAAGGGGTCACTCCCGGTGAAGGGATCTCGGCCCTTGCCTCGTCGACTGAGGAGCAGGATATTCCAACTGAATACCACGATGCTAAACAAAAGAGAACGTCCTTGCAATAACAGCTTTTTGAAAAATGTTCCAACAACATCAGATTAGGTTTGTTTTTAACTTGCATTGATCCGAATCAACGCAGTCCCATCAATTGATCACACCACAAAGAACGAAAATATACTGATGTACGTATATGCCATCCGCATTCGCCACTGGGTCCCGTCATTACCCGTTAGGTTAGCTAACTAACGACAGAGCGGGGACTGGACTAGCGCGGATGCAAAACATATACAACATCTACTAATGTATATACTAATATATAATATTTCGCTCAAGGCGTGATAAAATGCAACAACACAGAAATGTACAGCATCACAGAATAATACAGATATCTGGGATCCCCGGGTTTCACAGAGCCACTACTGAAACCCGACGTTCCCCTGGTCGTGTGGATAGCCTGTGCAATGTAATCCTAGACCCCTACGGGCGCGGCAAGTTACCCGCCAAAACCTGAAGCGAGGCAACCCCTTTCAGCGACGTGAATGGACCACCCGGCACTTCATGGAATCCGGTAACTTGGGCACCCCTCCTGGGTCAACCTGTACCCCCTACGAGTGCGGTGAATAGCCCGCCAATCCTAGAGTGAAGCCCCCTCCGTCTCAATGCCATGAGATGCGGGCTTGTTGCCCTCTAGAACCCGGCTATCCGCGCACCCCTCCTCGGGGTAATCCTAGTACAGAAAGTAAAATATACATACAACGGGTACATCGACCGCAACCTGGTCGTGCCCCAAAATAATAATACAAACAGGCAGTGACGGCAGTCCAAATGTCAGACGCTCGCCCCGCAATATCAAATGTACATAATACAACAAAAACTGTACTAGCATTGCATCCAGGCTATCCCCCACGACCAATCCGCAACATCACAGCAATACACAGAACATCAACGTGAAAGTCACGTTCGCAAATCCGTCTAAACGGGCTATAGCAGTTAGACAGGATTTACCGATCAAGTGACATTCACGGTCGCATATTTTTGTAAATACTGTGAACTAATGTGTTTAAAATATCTGATCGATCAAATTTTAACAAGTGGGCCCCCAAGTACTACTGTAGCACATCAAGAAATTCTGGGCCCAAAAATAACATTCCAGAAACCACATTTTCAAGTCAGGAGCATTCTGTAAAATTTTGGGGGGCTGAACAGTTCAAGTCGCGCCGGAACCGCGGCCCAAGCATGGGTTTGGCCGCGGTTCCGCGGTGGTTTGGACTGTTCACGAGCCCAAATTTTCACAGAACTCTTAAAATTCCCTGCACATCATTCTGAGACAACCTGAAAAATTTTTGGACTTCAAAAAATTTCGACAGAAACTGATGTGAAGAAAAATACGGTTTTTGGAAAATTGTTCGATCGGAAATGTAAAACACATTAGACAAAGCTAGACTATGTTAATGGCGAGGCTCTGATACCACTGTAAGTGCATGGCGGCGCCCCGGCCTCCATCCCGAGGCCAAATACGGAAGCGATGGTTAACTTTAAATTTTCTTGAACCGGCACCACCGCGCACTAAAACCCGGATCTGGCCATTAACTAGTCCTAGCTAACTACTAGATGGGGAAGAGAGATATACCGAGCGATCCGTGTCCTTCGGTCTTCTCGTCGTCGTCCCGATCTCCTGCGGAATCTCCGGTCTCCACCTCGTCGCCGGAAGGGCACCACGTCGCCGGCTTCTTTTATGGGCTCCCACCTCTATACCGAGGCAACTCGGGCATGAAGCTGGCGAGTCGACGTGCCCATGATTTGCTGTAGAATAGTGTAGAGATCTATATCTCATTTGGGGTTTGTATGGAGTTTCCTTTTGAGATGGTGGAGGAATGGAGTTTTGGAGATCGAACTTGTGGGGATTTTTCCAAGCCAAAAGAGATTAAAAAAAAAAACCCCACAACAAATTGGGACAGCCCCTTATTAGGAGTGGCCGGCCACAATTAGCAAGAGAGTGAGAGAGTGAGGGAAAATGATAGCCACCAGAATAATGCAAGTGAGAGGAAAAGTTATCATATCAAGAAATGATCACAAAGAAACTCCAACACTCATACAACCATCATAATCCATCATCATCACCAAAAAGTCATGCCATCATGACACTACAAGACTAGCCATGATGACTAAAGAAAGTCAAGTGATCATGACACAACAATAAGCAAAGACCCCCTTCCAAATTGCTTATTTGCACAAATGCAAATAAGCCCTCCTCCACCAAACTTCGGCCAATGAAAGATACAAAGAAATATGGCCGAAACGGAAAGCAAACTGGCAACTCCAGAAAACTGGTCCCGTAATAAATTACAGGAAAAACCCCGATACTGTGTATACACACCCGCATCTGTATTCCAACCGAATACAAATGCAATGAGACAAAATCTACACTGTACTATACTAGGATCCGGCTTAAACCAAAGCCGGCTAGTATTATCCGTCCGATCCTGATCTGTGCAATACCGCATGTATCTGATCGAACCCTGCCATATCTCCGTACGGCCACTACAGCGTTTCGCCCGAAAACTTGAGCAACTGAATGTGGGGGACTCTAAAAACTCGTCAACACCTTGGTTGTGGATTTAACCACTAGCACGTCAGAGGTATAAGCCAATACGTAATGGGCTACCAGGTATTGACCAAAAGGGACGTCGATGAGCGAACTCATCCTGACACCCTACTGAGCCTGTCAGTGACAATATCCGTACAGTCCGGTCCGTTCGTCTATGAGCATCGCATGGCGGGCCTAGGGGGTTGGTAAAAGTCAGACCCCCAAAAGCGGTACAAGTCGTGTCGGAGTGTAGCCCAGAACACCCTGAGATACTACTGGAATACCTACCAGTAAATCTCCTGCCTCGGCCGAGGGCTTTGTGTAATGGCTCTCTTAGACACAGCGCGACCTCAACCCCAATACCGGGAGAGACGAACCCCTTAAGATCCGCTCACTGCCTCCATGTGGCTCGGGACTGTACCCAACTAAAACCTGTTTGCACGTCTCCTTTGAGCGTGGTAGGATAGTAATCAAAAAACAGTGGGAACTCACACGAGACAAATGACGATCCCCAGGTCGATGAACTAACCTGTACACTTGTCACCAGGGAACTGCTATCTGACGTCAGGTATAAGACCAACTAGCATGTTCCCGGCGAGTCCTGTCCGGTGTACTCATAACCCAATCAGCACCTGTATACATCTTAGGTGAACCAACTGACACCTGTGGCTTGTGAGACCGGCTACCGCCCCTCGTCGGGGTGTCGACTGTATACACTAGTCTACTCTGGAGAATCGATGCCCTGTCTCGAAACTCCCACGACTAGGGACCTTTTAAGGATGTGCTTATAGACCCCAGCTCCCACTTATATGATCGCCCTCATACTGCTGGTGGTCAAGCAAGAATCCTAGGGGCTCTATCAACGTGTAATAGCGACATGTCAGGTCACCTAAAGCAGTACACGATGATAAAGATAAACCAGATAGCATACTATCATCTCGAGTAAGACTGTCCTACGGGGACAGGTCCTCCCTCAATCATTGCAATCACGTTCCTGTGATCCAATAATTGACTCTGAGGGCACTATCTCCAACAGCTACAAAGGTTGTACTCTCGAAACCCTAGTCTTTGTTGCCTTTAATGTTTAGAAACCCTAACTTTCCAGGATAGATCCTTTGTATGCTTACTTAGCACCATAAAAATTTGATCTTTGTGACATGTGATGCTTCCAAACTTTACATAGGGTGCTAGGTAAACCTAACATTGGTATCAGAGCCGACCTAGAATATTAGGCGACACTTTTACGAAGAAAAAACTCCGATCGAACCAAAATACGACGTTTCGAGACCTTCTCTGGACAATTTTTAAAATCTGTCATTTTTCAGAATTAAAAATACTTAAAAAATACAGTAGGAAAAACTAAGAAACACTGTGAAATACGAAGCCATGATCCGTACAAACCGCCGTGGAACCGCGACAAATCCTTGCTTAGGCCGCGGCTCCGCGGCCGTACAGAGGCTTCATTGCTTCCTATTTGCACAGTAATTCTTATAACTGCTTGTATATTGTTTTAGGTATGTTTAATCTGAATCTAGTACTGTATATTCTGGAGATAGTTTTGGACTCGACGATTCGATCGGAATTTTCGTTTCGTTGCATTTCCGGGTAAATTAGAAAGTATTGAAGTGTTTGAACAAGTATCATTTGCTCACTATTCACGGGGTTTAAATATTTTGGAGATACGTGCAAGTTTTGTGGTGGACCCTCTAAAAGACAACAAACCTTAACTCGATTATGTGACCGTCTTGAACTGCCCTTTGAACCTTAGGGTTTGGGGCAGTACGACGTGCCACATGTGAGGAGTTGGCTTGACCCTTCTACGGCTGGACCGCTACTACTGTGTCACACTCCGGGTTTTTGAACTCTGCTCAAGTGTTGAGCTTTAGGGAATCTTGGGTGTTTGATTATTCGTTCGAAAATTTTAATACTGTCTGTTTATCTGGAATGTGATGTAATGTGTGGAATTCATATTACTAGACATGAAATACGAAGTATGTGATATTTCGCATTTGCGATGTCTAAAGAGAATGTGGATTCCAGATATTGCAGTTTTACACTTTCTTTTCTGTGACCGTAAGTGTAGTATGTAGTGGCATTGCCGATTGTCGTTGCTATACGTCGACGACAATCGGTGTATGCATACTTACTTACGTTGATGATATGAGATATTATGTGTTGCTGAGATATGATGTGCAGGATTGTCGCGATTGAATAGCCGGGGGGTTTTATGTGAGATGAGAGTTTTATATTTTCATTCATGTAAATTCAAATGTAATGTAATATTCTTTTATTTGGGGCACTTCCGGGTTGAGGTTGGTGCCACCAGTGTTGTATATTATTTACTTTTCCGCATTAGAATGGACCCAAGGAGGGGAGCACAGGTGACCGGGTTCTGGGGTTCAGTGGGAGGCCATCTCGAGGAGTCGAGACCGGGTCTCCTAAACTCTAGAATTGGTAGGGTCGCTTGCCGCTCTCGTAGGGGTCCAAGGTGTAGGCTTGGCTATTCATCGCGACTGTAGAATCCGTATTTTCTATTATTGGCTAAATACTAAATACGGACGTCCTAGTATATCCCACATTATATCTATGTTTCTGCTGCCTGTGTTCTGTGATATCTGAGACGAATGACATATTATATATATGATATATAGTAGACGTTGCTTTTGTTTTACACCCGCGCTAATCCCGTCCCGGTATGCCGTTAGTTAAGTAACCTAACGGTGCATAACGGAACATTGCGGCGAATGCGGATGGCATAAGCGTACGTGTTATTTTCGTTTCTTTTCTGTGATTGGCTTAAAGACTTAAATGATGGGATTACATTAATGTGATTAATGTAAAGAAAATAAACCTAAAAGATGTTGTAGAATCGGATTTAAAATCACTCGGCTATTTATGAAAAAGCTACATTTCAAAACCGCGAAGCTTAAGCCACTCCTTTTGAAAACCATTTAATTCTACAACGATATCAAGTTCAAAGTGTTAAAGATTTTCTTAAAAATCAGCCGCAACCCTCCGTCATTTTAGGAAGTAGAGTACTTAGTATTCGTGCTACGTTTGTTGACCTTAGCCAAGGCATAGTGTACGGTAGCTAAGTGATGTCTTTCTATAAATGCATATGATGCAGATTAATTAGGACGGGCATATGACTTTGTTGACCTTAGCCAAGGGTCATGTGAACGGGTCTAATTAATCAAGAAATGACGGGTTGAGCTTGACTAGTATTCGTGATTTGTTGACCTTAGCCAAGGTCACGAGTACTAGGGGTAAAAACAACATCGGGAATTTCAATAGTTGAAATTTGCAATGAGATTGCATACCTTCCATGTGATGGTTGGATCCCGATCCCACTGTGGGCAATAGTTGCTCCAAGGAGAGTTATACAGTTTACAATTAGCTAACTCATTAGGTGTCAAGAAAGGTGTTAACGGGGCTCCGCCTCTGGGAAAACGAGGTTTACTTTAATTAGGTCCGTGCGAAAGCACGGGGAACCTCCCTCAAGGACCGACACTGGCCTGGCTGAACGGTTAGCGAAGTTGTAGACTGTAATTAATCCCGGCTAGTTTTTCTTTTTAAGGTTTGAAAGAAAAACTCGATTAAAGCAGTGGGAAACATCGATTAGACAAGATAATAACCAATCTGATCTATGCAAGAGCTTTCGCTGAGTGTATTATTTTCTCTCTCTTAATAGCAGATACCATGACTGGACTCAAGCTTCGACTAGATAAAAACAAACTGAATGGGACTAATTATAAAGACTGGCTGAGGAATCTGAAAATAACCTTGACTTATGATAAAGTATCATATGTCCTCACGGCTTCAGCCCCGCCCGTCCTAGGTCCAAAATCCTCAGTTGCGGACATTGAAGTCCGCAAGACATGGGACGCTGACTGTGCCACGGCCAAATGCCTCGCGCTTGCATCGATGGATAACACACATCAAAAGCAGCATGAGGATATGGACATTCACGATATATTGCTCCATACAAAGCAGTTGTATGGAGAGCAATCCCGCGTATTACAATACGAAGCATCAAAGAAATTGTTTCAGATGCGAATGGCCCCTGGCACACCAGTAGGAGACCATGTTCTGAAGATGATAGCTCTTATAGAAGAGCTTGAGGACCTTGGATGGACGATGGACAATGAACAATATATAGATATTATTCTGCAGTCCCTCCCTTCCACCTCTGCTCAATTCATAGTGAACTTCAACATGCATGGCATGGAGAAGGAACTCCCTGAACTTCTTAATATGTTAAGGAGTGCAGAGAGCACTATGAAATCAGCAAAAACTCCTGTTATGACTGTTGGACAGTCTTCCTCTTCTCGCCCGAAAGCTAAGGCCAAGGGAAAGAAAAAGAAGAAGCCCACCAATCCTAAGGGTGGAGTTAAAAAGGTGAAGGGAAAGGAAAAGTCCAAAGCTGGAGACTCGGGGAAAGGCGAATGTTTTCATTGCCACAAGACAGGACATTTGAAGCACAACTGCACGGAGTACTTAAATCTCAAGAAGAAGCATAGGGATGCTTCTGCTTCAGGTGCGTTTGTGACAGAAAACTGTTTTTCAATAAACTCTGCTTCCTGGGTATTGGATACCGGTTCAGGTACTCACATTTGCAATTCTATGCAGGGGCTGAGAAATAGCAAAGTTTTTAAGACAGGTGACCATACTCTCCGCTTTGGAAATGGTTCCAATGTACATACAGTCGCAGTGGGAGAGTATCACTTGGGGTTGCCATCTGGATGTATTTTGGTTTTGAATCCTTGTTATTTTGTACCTAGTATGCTTTGTAATATAATATCTGTTTCTTTGTTAGACAATGAAGGATATAATTTTGTATTGCAGAACAATGTTATGAACATTCACCTGAATCAAATGTTTGTTGGGTATGGTACGCTTAATAACGGGATATATGTCATAAATCAACACACAGTTTTCAGTATACAACACACTAATAAAAGAAAACTTTCAGAATTAAATGAAGCTTTTCTTTGGCACTGTAGACTTGGTCATATTAACGAAACAAGACTAAGCAAGTTACACAAAGATGGATATTTAAACTCTTTTGAATATAAATCTTATGCGACTTGCCAGTCTTGTATCAAGGGTAAAATGACTAAACTCCGTTTACCGGACACGGAGAAAGAGCTACTGAGCTCCTAGGCCTCATACATAGTGATGTATGTGAGCCAATGTCTACACAAGCTAGAGACGGTTTTTCATACTTCATTACATTCACTGACGATTTCTCAAGATTCGGTCATGTATTTTTATTAAAGCACAAGTACGAAGCTTTCGAGAAATTCATTGAATATAAACAAGAAGTAGAAAAACAAACCGGCTTGAGTATCAAGATGCTTCGATCAGATCGAGGTGGTGAGTATCTCAGTACAGAATTTGCAAACTTCCTAAAAGAGAATGCGATTCTCTCTCAGCTCACTCCTCCTTACACACCACAGCACAACGGTGTGTCAGAACGACGGGATAGGACCCTATTAGATACGGTCCGGTCCATGATGAGTGACGCTGAGTTACCCGTCTCGTTTTGGGGGCATGCATTGGAGACTCCAGCATTTCTACTAAACAGGGTTCCAACCAAAACCGTGTCTACCACGCCATATGAGATATGGCATGGGAAGAGACCATCTCTTAAGATAATTAAGATTTGGGGTTGCCCGGCCTATGTTAAAAAGTAGAATCTGGACAAACTCGAGACACGGTCAATCATGTGTAACTTTGTGGGATATCCAAAGAATTCTTATGGATATCTATTCTACTATAGAGAGGAACAAATGGTGTTTGTTTCTCAACATGCCACATTCTTGGAAAAAGAGATTTTCACAGATAAAGACGTTGGCAAGGTGGTGGATCTAGAAGAGGTTCTAGAGACACAAACAACAAATGACGATTTGGTTGAACCGGCTGTTGCAATAGAAAATGAGGAACCTCGGCCACTCCGTAGGTCTGGTAGGACTTCTCGCCCACCGGAGAGGTACTACGGTTTCCTTATTGATGGTAATGGAGAAGACTGAATCATGGATGATGATGATCCTACCAGTTTTCAGCAAGCTATCACGAGTGGAGACTCTATGAAGTGGATGGATGCCATGAGATCCGAAATGGAGTCTATGTACACCAACAAAGTATGGACTTTGGACGATGTACCCCCTGGGGTAAAACCTGTGGGGTGCAAATGGATCTTTAAAAGAAAGATTGGTGTAGATGGGCAGGTGGAGACCTATAAGGAAAGACTTGTGGCGAAGGGTTTTCGTCAAAGACCAGGTTTGGACTATGACGAGACATTTTCTCCCGTAGCCATACTTAAATCCATTCGGATCCTACTTGCTATTGCTGCTCACTACGATTATGAAATCTGGCAGATGGACGTTAAAACCGCATTTTTAAATGTAAATTTAGAAGAATGCGTTAATATGGATCAGCCAGAGGGCTTCATTGACAGTGGGAGCAGCGGGAAAGCATGTAAACTGCTTAAATCCATATATGGGTTAAAATAGGCATCACGGAGTTGGAACATCTGTTTCGATGATGTCATCAAAGAGTTTGATTTCATCAAAAATCCAGATGAACCTTGTGTTTATAAAAAGGCTGTAGGGAGAGCTGACACATTCCTCGTATTGTACGTGGACGACATTCTTCTGATAGGAAATGATATTCTTATGCTACAGTCGGTCAAAACTTTCTTATCACTACGGTTCTCCATGAAGGAACTGGGTGATGCCACATACATTCTGGGCATAAGGATCTATAGGGATAGATCCAAAAGGTTATTGGGATTATCCCAAACCAGGTACATTAACACCATTCTAAAAAGGTTTAGTATGGAAGACTCCAAGCGGGGTGCCTTACCCGCTTGCCATGGGGTCACTCTCTCCAAGGATTCTTGCCCAAAGACCAATGAAGAGAGAGCTCGCATGAGTGTTATACCCTATGCTTCGGCAGTAGGATCTATAATGTATGCGATGTTATGTACACGCCCAGATGTAGCTTATGCACTTAGTGTTGTAAGTAGGTATCAATCCAACCCAGGGGAGAATCACTGGACAGCTGTGAAGAACATTCTTAAGTACTTGCAAAGGACTAATGAATTGTTCTTGGTGTATGGTAATGGAGATCTCCAAATAGAGGCCTTTACCGATTCGAGCTTCCAGAGCAATAAGGACGACAGCAAATCTATCTCTGAGTTTGTATTTACCCTCAATGGAGGGGCGGTGAGTTGGAAGAGTTCCAAGCAAGATACCGTTGCAGACTCTACGATGGAAGCTGAGTACATTGCTGCGAATGATGCCGCCAAGGAAGCCGTTTGGATGAAGAAGTTCGTCTCGGTGCTAGGAGTAGTTCCAACCATTATTGATCCAATACCTTTGTATTGTGATAATAATGGGGCTATGGCGTTAGCCAAGGAGCCCAGATCCCATCAGCGATCCAGACACATCCTGAGGCATTTTCATTTGATCTGGGAGATTGTAGATCGCCGCGAGATCGAGATTAGGAGAGTAGACACAAAGAATAACGCCGCGGATCTATTCACCAAGGCCCTCCCTCAGCCGCAGCATGAGCGACTTTTTGAGATGTTGGGTATGAGATATGCCAATCACTGGCCTTAGTGCAAGTGGGAGATTGTTGGATATATCTATGCCCTAGAGGCCATTATATGATAGTGGATGTATTTGTACATGTATATATATTCAGTATACATTCTTGCTCGACATGATAGTATGCTATCTGGTTCTTCTTTATCTGACATGTTGATTTGATCATGCTCTTATTCATTCATACATGCTGATAAAGCCCTGAGGATATCGGCTTGACTACTCTAATTATGATGGAGATCATACTAGTGGGACATCTGTAGTCTATAAGCATATCCTGGAAAGGCCCTAGTCGTAGGTATATCGAGACGGGGCATTGATATACCAGAGTAGACCAGCGTATATGATACTAGACCCATACGATGGGCGATGAATGTTCCCACATTCATCGATGTTTGACATCAAGATCATATACGGGTGCTCAATGGTGACTGGGTAAACTGGACGGACTCACCGAGAACTCCTATATGGAATTATATCTATCGTCCGATAGCAGTTCTCAGGTGACACTGGTACAGGTTAGTCTGTAGACCCGAGATCGTCATAGAGTCTTGTGTGTTCTCCCACTGTACTTTGATTGCCACCCTACCACGGCTCTACTGAGTCGTGCAAACAGGTGGCCGTTGGGTACAGTCCCGAGACACACGAAGGCGATGCGCGATAGGAGGGGTTTCGTCTCTCCCGGTATTGGGAGTTGATGCTGTGCCGTGCCCGACTGGTTATATCAGTAAGTCCCTGGTCAGGGCTGCTGAGATTTGCTGATAAGTGTTATCAGTAGTTTCTCGATCTGTTAAAGACCATTCACTGGCACGACTTATTGAGTTATTGGGGTCGACGTGACCATCCCTAGGCTCGATATACAGCATATCTGACGAAGAGACCGGACTGTACGGTATTGTTGCCGGTTGGCTCGACGGGAGTTGTAGCAGGTTCGCTTGTTTCCTTCTGATCGCTCAATACCCGGGTGGCCGTTACGTTTAGCCGACCGCTTGCGGCTTGGGGGTGCTTGATATGATCATCACCCACTGACGATGTATTGACGAGTCTTAGAGTCCCACAAAGGAGTTACCTAGTCCAGGCGAAACATTGTGGTGCGCGTATGCGATATGCGCATGGACCCGATTAAAATGCGCGTATAGGATACCGTATATTGATCGGGCGGTTTGCTTTTGGTGGGGTCATATGTGATATGGCCGGATTGATAAATCAA
Organism: Agapanthus africanus; assembly: GCA_030015575.1. Lineage (NCBI taxonomy): Eukaryota > Viridiplantae > Streptophyta > Magnoliopsida > Asparagales > Amaryllidaceae > Agapanthus > Agapanthus africanus. The sequence continues at coordinate 558,691,578 of CM057338.1, forward strand.
GTGTTGATTTATCATTTAACCATTAGTTTTCTCACTTGAAATCCTTTCTTGTACATGATGGATGTATGCATGCATGTATACTTTCTTTCTTTTAGTTTCATGCACATATGGATGTGCATACATACATACATACATACATCATCTATCATGGTTGATTACACATTGAAAATGGTGATAATATAAGACTCACACCATGGATTAAATATATGGATAATTATTTAATTTTTGTTAAAATAAAAGAAAAGGTGAAAAAGGATAATTCATGGCTAGTTTCTACACTCTTCCTTAACCTAACCATGCTCACCTACTTCTAACCATGGGTTAACCTTCTCTTTATGATTTAACTCAAATTAAATAATATCTTAAACATTTAACCATGGTTTGAGATGAGAAGAAATAAATATATAAACTTATATTTTCGTTTTTCTTTTCATGAGTTATCTTTTTACTCTTGTTAAAAGAAATCCATCATCTTCTTCCTCCTTCACCATTTGCTCTCTAGACTTTTGTAGTGAGCAATATACTCATCAAGTTAGGTTTTTGAAGTGAGAAAAGCAACCACAACATCATTCTACACAAGTTTAGCCCACTTGTTTAGAGTGTTAACTTCATTTCTTCTCTTGAAAAGTGAAGTTGCAAGCTTGGACTAGGAGATTCGGGTGGATCGTCGTGGACACTAGAAGACTTCAAGAGAACCTTCCTCCAACACTCAAGAGGCCAAAGAGTCAAGCGAAGGGAGCTACAAAGGTTGTACTCTCGAAACCCTAGTCTTTGTTGCCTTTAATGTTTAGAAACCCTAATTTTCTAGGATAGATCCTTTGTATGCTTACTTAGCACCATAAAAATTTGATCTTTGTGACATGTGATGCTTCCAAACTCTACATAGGGTGCTAGGTAAACCTAACAGAAATGATGCCACATGTGATTTATTATGCAAGCAAGACCCTAAATGATGCTCAAATTAATTATACAACTACCGAAAAGGAACTTTTGGCAGTTGTATTTGCATTAGAAAAATTCAGGCCTTACTTGATTGGCTCACCAATTGTTGTGTACACTGACCACTCCACCTTGAAACATCTTTTGGCGAAGAAGGAATCTAAAGGTAGGTTAATACATTGGATCCTTCTATTATAAGAATTTGATCTTGTTATTCGAGATAAGAAAGGATGTGAAAACGTAGTAGACGACCATCTTTCCCGCATCTCTTCTTCACCTGTGACCCTGCCAATTAACGACTCTTTTCCGGACGAACAACTCTTGAACGTATCCGACAGACCTTGGTTCGGAGATATTGTGAATTATCTTGCTACGGGACTTATTCCCCACGAATGGTCGAAACAGGACAAACATCGATTTCTATCCCAAGTAAAACACTTTTACTGGGATGAACCCTATCTGTTTAAGTATTGTCCTGACCAGATCATTCGCAAATGTGTCCCCAATGATGAATTCAAGAGTGTTCTATCTTTTTGTCATGTTCAGGCATATGGAGGTCACTTTTGTCTAAGAAAGACGGTGAAGAAGGTTTTGCAATGCGGTTTTTATTGGCCGACTTTATTCCAAGATGCATTTGATCATTGCAAAACCTGTCCACAGTATCACACACGGGTCGGATTTCTTGGAGAAATGAGATGCCACTTCAACAGATTTTGGTGGTTGAAATTTTCGACGTTTGGGGTATTGATTTTATGGTTCCTTTTCCAAACTCTTTTGGGAATTTGTACATATTGCTTGCGGTTGATTACGTCTCGAAATGGGTGGAAGCTATTCCTTGTCGCACTAATGACAACAAGGTTGTCATTAAGTTCCTTAAAGAAAATATCTTTTCGCGATTTAGACACCCTCGCGCTATCATTAGTGATAACGGGACGCATTTTTGTAATCGGTCTTTCGAGATTTTGATGCGGAAATATGCAATCAACCACAAACTTTCCACACCCTATCATCCGCAAACGAACGGGCAAGCTGAGGTTTCCAATAGACAAATCAAACAAATTTTGGAGAAAACGGTTTCTAAAAACCGGAAAGATTGGTCAACCAAATTGACGGATGCTCTTTGGGCATTTCGTACCGCATATAAAACCGATCTAGGTATGTCTCCTTATCGTCTAGTGTTTGGTAAGGCTTCCCACATTCCGGTCGAGATTGAACACAAAGCAATGTGGGCTATTAAAGAACTGAACTTTGACTTAAATCAAGCCTGCAACTTTCGGGCGCTGCAATTAAATAAGCTAAGCGAACTCCGCGATGAAGCTTGTGATAATGCTGTGATAGTAAAGAACCGGACTAAGGTATTTCACGATAAAAACATTTTGAGAAAAACTTTTACACCTGGTCAACAAGTCCTTCTTTACGATTCCCGACTCCATCTTCATGCGGGTAAGCTACGATCTCGATGGAAAGGACCTTTTGTTGTGCTGTATGTATACCCGCACGAGGCAGTTGAGGTTGAAAATGTTGAAAACGGTACAATTTTCAAAGTAAATGGACATAGATTAAAACCGTATTTTTCCACTGACCCCACGGAGGAGCTCCTGTTTTTACAAGAGCCACTTTATCTTGACTAAAATTCCTCCATCTCACCTCCATGTCTTGAAAAATACTGTATCATCTTTAGAATGAAGGTGAGTAATAAAAGAATAAGTTTGGGGGAGATTTTCATGTTCATATATTATTGCCCCGTTAATAAATTTCCTTCCAAGTCTACAGGTTTCTGAGATTTAACAGATAGTAACAGTGAGGACACTATTGTAAACAGGTTTGGGGGAGGTTTGTGCTTATTTACGCATCACTTTGCATCATACTTTGCATAAGCACAAAACATATAATAATAAAAAAATGTGTACATAAATAAGATAATAAAAGATTAGAAAGTGAAAAATTACATTTAAAAGATTGGAAAAATTTAAGAAAAATAAGAAAGTTAGAGTTTTCTTAAACAAAACTAGTAATAAGTAGTTATGAGCCGTTGTCCCAAGGGTTAGTAAGATGAAAGAAGTCACTAATCTGAGGATAAAAATAAGTCTAAAAATAGTTCTTATTCTGGAGCCAAACATTTGAATGTTGATACCCTACTATACGCACTTACACATGTATTGAAACTCGAGATAGTAGAGGATACCTTGAAATGCTCTTGTCTGAAAGTCAAAGTACGAAGAAAATAAAAAAAATGAAGAATAAAATATAAAATGGTGAAGAAAAATGAACACTGGTTTTGTAATCACCAAGACAGCATAAAAAAAATATAGCGAGGGTGCTTCATCACCTAGTTCCTTAGACCAACTGGTTTGGGAGTCACTCCTAAGCCTTAGGTGTTGCAAGATGAGGAAATTTCTATTTATGCCTAATCTGCAAGCACATGAGTAATCGGTCAGTTAATACATCAAGAAGTATTAACGATCGCATGAAAAATGTGTGAGCAATTCCATCTAATATTCACCGACTAAAAAAAATACCGAGGTAGATGGACAAGAGTATGATAGCTTGAATTGAATTCTCCGAGTGTAGGGATGTCTTGTACACATACGTAGGGGTATATGATCAATGTTTGGAAGAAAGGTAGGAATGAAGAATAAGGACAATGTTTTATTGAGGGATGATGTGATTTCTAATATCTTTTCATGACTATTAAGATAGGGCTCATGACAATTGAAAAGCTAGTGTAGTTGGAAACTCTGATTTTCAAAGTCTTTCTTTTATAATTCTTATATTAATATGTAACTTTTACAGTCTTCCTTTTATTATATAGGATTTTGTAGGTGCAATCCGCTGAAAACCCTCAGGAGACAACACTCCTCCTACTAGGGACTCCTAGAGGTTTAAAGGGTTGTTGCACGTGCTCAGTGCAATCGTGTTGCCTACTAAAGTGTGCTAGTTAGTTTTTCTTATATTTTCTCCTTCTCTTGAATAAAAGATGTTTACTGGAGACGACCAAATTAAGTTTGGGGGAATTTAATCAGTCGAAAATATTGCATTCTTGACACATCAATTTCCCTACTGTTTCTAATCATCTAAGGGTATGTATTGTAAATATAACACGGATTACAAATTCATCTGGAAAATACCAAATACCATGTGTTACAGTTATAATCGACACTCTGGAGGGAAATTGGGTGTTTATTACTACACTCATGATATTTTATATCTCAACACATTTTATCGAGATTGTGTGCAGAAAATTCTTCAGGTCAAAGAACCGGAATCGCAAAAGTGCCGATAAAACGCAGCAAGTCACAGACTTGAAATCTGGCAGCAACCAAGAAATAATTATAAGATTCCAGACATCAGAAGAAAACCCTAAGACCAACACCAAACAACCCAGAAGATATAAAGTTGAGATTCCTTCGTACGGCCGCAGAACCGCGGACGATTCTGGCCGATCCGCCGCTGATCCACGGCCGACTTGGCCCGTCGGCGTTCTAAAATTCTCCAGAATATTCCATGTATCCTCCTAGCTTCTAGAAGATGCTCTGTAACCGCCTAGCTTCTTCGAGAAGACTCTGCCTAACAACCAAGCTTATGAAAGAAGCTTAATTTTGGGGGCTATAAAAGTGGATCTAGATCTCAATTTTGAGGGTTGTTAATTGCTACACAATTGAGCCACAATACAATTCAAATTCAAGTGTTGTTGCACGTGCTCCTTTTATTATATAGGATTTTGTAGGTGCAATCCGCTGAAAACCCTCAGGAGACAACACTCCTCCTACTAGGGACTCCTAGAGATTTAAAGGGTTGTTGCACGTGCTCAGTGCAATCGTGTTGCCTACTAAAGTGTGCTAGTTAGTTTTTCTTATATTTTCTCCTTCTCTTGAATAAAAGATGTTTACTGGAGACGACCAAAATTAAGTTTGGGGGAATTTAATCAGTCGAAAATATTGCATTCTTGACACATCAATTTCCCTACTGTTTCTAATCATCTAAGGGTATGTATTGTAAATATAACACGGATTACAAATTCATCTGGAAAATACCAAATACCATGTGTTACAGTTATAATCGACACTCTGGAGGGAAATTGGGTGTTTATTACTACACTCATGATATTTTATATCTCAACACATTTTATCGAGATTGTGTGCAGAAAATTCTTCAGGTCAAAGAACCGGAATCGCAAAAGTGCCGATAAAACGCAGCAAGTCACAGACTTGAAATCTGGCAGCAACCAAGAAATAATTATAAGATTCCAGACATCAGAAGAAAACCCTCAGACCAACACCAAACAGCCCAGAAGATATAAAGTTGAGATTCCTTCGTACGGCCGCAGAACCGCGGCCGATTCTGGCCGATCCGCCGCTGATCCACGGCCGACTTGGCCCGTCGGCGTTCTAAAATTCTCCAGAATATTCCATGTATCCTCCTAGCTTCTAGAAGATGCTCTGTAACCGCCTAGCTTCTTCGAGAAGACTCTGCCTAACAACCAAGCTTATGAAAGAAGCTTAATTTTGGGGGCTATAAAAGTGGATCTAGATCTCAATTTTGAGGGTTGTTAATTGCTACACAATACAATTCAAATTCAAGTTGAGTGACACAACTTGAGATCCAGTCCAAATCCAAAGCAAAATCAAGATCTATTGAGAAGCAAATCAAGCGAGCAATCAACGATCCTTCATCGCAACGCCGGTCGTCATCAAGAGCAAGAGATCCGCATCCAATCCACGACTCACGGCGATCGAGCCTCGCAAAGATCGACGAAAAATTCCCTTTCTAAAGAGCGATCGAGAGCTAGTCTTGTAACCTCAAATTGAGAGGTGTAATTTGAAGATGATTTAATGAAGGTGATAAATTGTTAATTCTCGTTTTCATTACATTCTTGCATTCTGAAATTTCTCGTTTGTGATTCTTTAATTTTCATGATGTGTGAGTGAAATCTCCGCTTGTAAAGGAATCGAGAGAATCGGTAGATCTAATGATGATGAAATTCTTTTACTAATTTTAAGTCTTATGAGAATTGTGAACTATAGGAAAAAGAATCTTTGATAACCTAATTTGGAGTGAGATCATGTTCTTGATTATTTTGTTGCAAATTAGGGATCAAATGATTGATGATTTTCTTTGCTAGAGGTTAGATTTGAATGATGATCAATGAAAAGACAAGGGATAGTGAAGGAGAAACTCTAATTTCTTCAATAGATCCCTAATCTTCATTCATCGTCATCGATCTAGCTACAATCCATCAATAGATAAGATTAGTCATTATTAGTATTCATCATTGCTACTAATTTGATCGATTCCTACAAGCTATTCTACATAATCTTGATAACTAAATTGATTTGGACATCTTCATGATTCTAGATCTATTTTCTTGATGTTTCTTGAAATTAAATCTCATTAATCTTGAATAATTTTCTTTTATATTTTCTTTTCGACTCAACTAAAACAAGATCGAACAAGTACACACATCTCAGTGGATGATCCGTATTCATTAACGAAACTATTTCGACGCCGTTAATTGATTGCGGTATAAAATTCTTTAGTTGTGATCATTTTACATTTTTATAACAACTTTACAATCGTTTCGGAAGAAAACAATTTCAATCAATGCCATACGATAGATTATACCGTACGTGATGTTGTGAGGCTGGATGCTGATTGATAGATTCACCGACTCGGATATATTGTAGATGCGTATACCTTATAGCATTTAGCTGACGATTTACTTTATGCTACGATCATGTCACTCTCATTGCATTATGTGTACCTGTGCTAGTACACCTTCACCATTATCGATGATGCATATGTTACACCTACACAGATTGGCCGGCTCACACACTTCATCATCGATAATTGCTATGTCACTACACAGTAGAATTGCTGCATCATGATATAACATGTTTCATGACTTACTTGCTATGTTCACATCATTACGATATGTCGCATGATATATTGATATTGTTACATCACTGTTCCATGTTGCATGACTTACTTGCTATGTTCACATGATTACGATATGTCGCATGATATACTGATATTGTCACATCATTGTTCCATGTTGCATGACTTACTTGCTATGTTCACATCATTACGATATGTCGCATGATATACTGATATTGTCACATCACTATTCCATGTTGCATGACTTACTTGCTATGTTCACATCATTATGATATGTCGCGTGAAATACTGATATTGTCACATCACTATTCCATGTTGCATGATATACGGATATTCACATTTCTGCTATATGTTTGCATACATCATGCTTTATGATTATATGCATTGAGATGCTGTTTTCATGAGATTTCTGGATTTGAGAACCGTGGTTATTTCAAAGGAAAGTATATATTGTTTTAAGAACCCGGTTTCTCTTGATATGATATTTTGATACGTCCACCATGTGTTTTCTCGGTTCTGAGATTAGCATGTGGAACCCGATTCGAGGAGCGGTGGGCACCGTCTGCGGGTACATGGTGGACCCGGTGAGGTACCCCGGGGAAAGAAGACTCGTATTTGTTAGATGGTGAGCCTGGCAGGGGGGCACTACCTACCGGTGATAAAATTTGGAACTGGCGGTTATCCGGAGGATACCGACCGAAGTCATGAGATGGATATGAGGGCCGACCAGATTATGCGGCGCCTGAGGGCCGATCTGAGGATGCGGCGCCTGAGATATGAGGATTTACGTGTCGATGTTGGACACGGGTTTCATGATGTTTCGAGTGTCGATGCTGGACACTCAGGTTCCATGATTTTGATGTGTCGCGAGGGACACACGTTGATTTATATCCTCATACTTTCATGCATATGCTTTTTATGATATTTACATGCATGATGTTGTTGTGTCATTGGTTGACACGTGGATTCTACAACGATATCAAGTTCATTACGTTAAAGGTTTTCTTAAAAACCAGTCGTAGCCCTCCGTCATTTCAGAAAAGTTCTATTTAGTATTCGTGCTGCGTTTGTTAACCTTGTCAAGGCGTAGTGTGCGGTAGCTGATTAGTGCTTATCTGCCGCATGTGATGCGATTGGATTAGGGAAGTCGTACGGCTTTATTGACCTTGTTAAGGGTCGTACGGGTGGGTTTAATTCAATTAAGAAATGACGTGTTGAACTTGGCCGGCGCTTATGATTTGTTGTCCTTGTTAAGGTCATAAGTTGCTAGGGGTAAAAATAGATATTGGGAATTTCAAGTGTTGGAATTTGCAATGAGATTGCATACCTTCTATATGATAGTTGGATCCCGATACCCACTGTGAGTAAGAGTTACTCCTGGAGGAGTTTTCCACTTTACAATTAGCTGATCAAGTAGCTGTCTAAAAAAGGTGTTAACGGGGTTATACCCCTACGGAAACGAGGTTATTTAATTAGTTCCATGCGAAAGCATGAGGAGACTCCCTTAGAGTACCAATACCTTCCTGGCCGAACGATTGGCGAACTTGTAGGGTGTAATTAATCCCGGCTAATCTTACCTTTTAAGGTTTGAAGAAAGATTTGATAAAAACAATGGGAGCCATCCTGATTAGATAAGATAATAACCAATCTAATCTTGCAACAGCGCACGCTAAAGTGTTTCCTTCTCTCTCTCTCTCCCCAGGTAGAGATCAATGACACGCCTTAATCAACATAATAATATGGATGTATTAACCGAACCCGCTTATTATACTGAGCTTGGGAATGTTGGTTCCGCTCTATCTTATGATTGTCATAAGTCCGAGTAAGGAATAGTAGAATATCAGGATTCCTACGCCACCCGAGCAAAGAAAGAGCATGATGATGCATCTTCTTCGGGTGTGTTCGTTACTGAGAACTGTTTCTCAGTATGCTCAACGTCCTGGGTATTGGATACCGGATCAGGATCCCATGTATGTAATTTGTTACATGGGCTAAAGAGAGGTAGAGAACTGGGAAAGGGTGATAAGTCTCTAACAGTAGGGAATGGTGCAATTGTTGCTGCCAAAGTAGTTGGCGAATATCACCTTGTATTACCAAGCGGTAATACAATGATTCTAAACGACTGTTATTACGTACCGAAAATGATGTGCAATATTATATCAGTGTCTTTATTACATAAAGACGGATATAATTTTATACTGGAGGATAATGTTATGAACATTTTTCAAAATCAAGTGTTGGATTTGGTATGTTGTGTAACGGTATATACGTTCAGAATCAAACTACAGTTCTAAATATACAGAACACACACAAGATGAAAAGTTCAGAAATGAACGAAGCTTCTTGTGGCGTTGTAAACTAGGTCATATCAATGCGACACGACTAGCTAAGTTGCATAAAGATGGATTTTTGAATCCGTTCAAATTTACATCTTATGAAACTTTCCAGTCATGTCTCAAAGGCAAGATGACCAAAACTCCGTTTACTGGACACGGAGAAAGAGCTACTAAACTCTTGGGACTGATACATAGTGATGTATGTGGTCCTATGTCTACACATGCCAGGAATGGTTCCTCGTACTTTATTACATTCACCGATGATCTCTCAAGATTCGGACATGTATTCCTGTTGAAACACAAATCTAAAGCTTTTGAGAAATTCAATGAATATAAGTACGAAGTTGAAAACCAGATGGGTAAAAGTATTAAAATCCTTCGATCTGATTGGGGAAGAGAATACTTGAGCACGGAATTTCGTGACTGTTTAAAAGAGAATGGGATTCTCTCTCAATTTACTCCTCCGTATACACCACAGTACAACGATGTATCGGAGTGGAGGAATCGCACCCTATTAGATATGATGTGCTCTATTATGAGTACCGCTGAGTTACCTATTTCTTTTTGGGGTTATGCGCTTGAGATGGCCGCATACCTATTGAATCAAGTTCCATCAAAATCTGTGCCTAAAACACCATATGAGATATGGAGTGGAAAGAGACCGTATCTTAAACGAGTAAAGATATGGGGTTGTCCGTCCTATGTCAAAAAGAAAAATCCGGACAAGCTCGAAGCAAGGTCAGTTCTTTATAAGTTTGTAGGATATCCAAAGAATTCACATGGATATATCTTCTATCACACTGAGGAACAAAGGTGTTTATTTCTCAATATGTCACCCATTTAGAAAAGGAATTTCTTGTAAAAGAAATTAGTGGTAATAAGGTAGAAGTGGAAGAAGTTCCAGCAGAACAAACTACAACTGACAATTTGACAGAACCGGAGGATCCAATAGTATCCAACGAACCCCAGCCACTTCGCAGTTCTAGTAGGGTTCCTCATCCACTTGAGAGATACTACGTTTTTCTCGTAGACGGTGGGAGCGAGGATTGGATCATGAAGATGATTACCCAACTAGTTTCAAGCAGGCCATCAAAACTGGGGACTCTATGAAATGGCTGGATGCTATGCGATCCGAGATGGAATCCATGTACACCAACAAAGTATGGACTTTGGAAGTTGCTCCTAAAGGGATAAAACTCGTCGGTAGCAAGTGGATCTTTAAGAAGAAAATTGGTGTAGATGGAAAAGTTGAGAATTTCAAAGCTAGACTTGTAGCAAAAGGTTTTCGTTAACGACCTGGTGTCGATTATGATGAGACCTTTTCTCCTGTTGCCTTGCTTAAGTCCATCAGGATCCTACTTGCCATTGCTGCATACTATGACTACGAAATATGGCATATGGACGTCAAGGCCGCTTTTCTAAATGGTGATTTAGAAGAGAGCGTGTATATGACACAACTAGAGGGCTTCGTAGACAGTGGGAGGAGCGGAAGCGTGTGCAAGCTGCTTAAATCAATCTATAGATTAAAGCAGGCATCGCGAAGTTGAAACATCTGTTTCGATGAAGCTATCAAAGAGTTTGACTTTATCAAAAACGTAGATGAACCTTGTATATACAAGAAGGTTGTAGAGAGTAAGGTTGTCTTTCTCGTATTGTACGTGGATGACATAATCTTGATAGGAAATGATGTTCCTATGCTACACTCGGTGAAGCTCTTCTTATCACACAAGTTCTCCATGAAAGATCTAGGTGATACCTCCTACATCCTGCGGATAAAGATATATAGAGATAGATCTAAGCGTATGTTGGGATTGTCCTAATCCAGGTACATTGACAACATACTAAAGAGGTTTAGTATGTAAGATTCTAAGCGTGGTAATTTACCCGCTTGCATAGGAGTCACTCTCTCCAAAGAGATGTCTCCCAAGACAGATTTGGAGAGGGCTCGCATGCAAGGGATACCCTATGCTTTGGTAGTCGGGTCAATCATGTATGCGATGTTATGTACCAGACTGGATGTAGCTTACTTACTAGGTGTAGTGAGTAGGTATCAATCAGATCCTGGGAAAAAAAACTGGACGACTGTGAAGAACATTCTTAAGTACTTGAGAAGGACTAAAGAAATGTTCTTGGTGTATGGTAACGGTGAACTCCAGGTGGAGTCCTTTACCGATTCGAGCTTCCAGAGTGATAAGGACGACAGTAAGTCGGTCTCGGGTTTTATCTTCCCCCTCAATGGTGGGGTGGTATGTTGGAAGAGTTCCAAAAAAGATACCATGGTAAACTCGACGATGGAGGCTGAATACATCGCTGCCAACGATGCTGCTAAAGAGGCTGTCTGGATGAAGAAGTTCATAGCTGAACTTGGTGTGGTTCCTTCCATTGAGCATCCAATACCTTTGTATTATGATAACAATGGAGTTGTGGCTTTAGCCAAGGAACCCTGGTCCCATCAGCGATCCAGACATATTCTTAGGCGGTATCACCTGATCCGGATGATAGTTGATCGCCGGGAGATCGAGGTCAGGAGAGTTGACACGGAGGATAACACAGCGGATCCACTCACAAAGGCCCTCCCCCAGACGTGATTCGAGATATTATTTGGGATGTTGGGTATGAAATACTAAAACAACTGGCCTTAGTGCAATTGGGAGATTGTTAGGGATATGTATGCCTTAGAGGCCATTATTGTACATTTATGTATATTATAGTGGATGCTTGGACATATATAAAGAGGACTTTCTTGCTCGATGTTCGAAATCTCACGGTGTCGTGCTTTTGTTTTAATTAAGATATGTCGGTTTTGTTGGTGAAAATAGTGCACGATGTGAGTCTCGAGTTTTAAAAAATCCCGCAAGTGCACGGTGCGTTGAAGCAAGCCGGCAAGCACGGGTCGAACCACAAGGAGTGGATATCACGACATCAATTTGAGTTATAAATCAAGAGGTTTGGAAAGGAGTTGTCACGTGTTGCAATAATTACAAGAAGAATGGTTTTGTTTTAGGGAAAACTTAGGCTAAGGTTTAGTATGAGTGAAATAAGACTTTTACCCCCCAACTCTCCGTTTTGATTCAAGGTTCATTTCATTAGTTTGAATATGGAGTTAGTTAAGTGAAGTTAGCAAGTATAAAATATATGCTTGTGTGCTATATATCCTATCTAGCTAGTTGCGACGCTTAACATAATTCCGTGTTCATTTCAACTTCAAATCATAATATAGCAACAATAAAATGTAAGGAAAGAATAGGATATATGTTAAAGGTTGACTTGTAACCATTCAAAACGATATATATCCTATCAAGAAAAACATGATAAAATTGCATAATTAAGAAAAGAAGTGTAAAATGCAAGAATCAAAAGGGAGGGGTTGGAAGTAAAGTCCTTCCACAACTACTCACACATCATAAATTGAAATAACAACAAAAAGAAAAGATGCAAAAAGAGAAGATATACAAGAAACAACGTGATATAAATGAAGCTTGGTTACAATGGTTCCAAGTACAAATAAGTGAATTCAAATACCAAAATCTAATCTTGCAAGCTCAAGAAAAGAGGTTGCAAGACTAGAGGAAGGCAAGGAATTCACACTAAGAGCTACAAGATCACTAGTTACAATGTTTACAAACTTTTCTCTCACAAAGAAGTAGTGCCCTCTAACTTGCCCAAAGGCCTGGTATTTATAGGCACCAAAAAAGATTAAACAAGTAATAAAAATAAGATGATGTGACTGCAAGGGAAGGACAGAAGAAATATGGGGACAAAAAGGGCAATGGGGCCGGCGAGCTCAGGTTTTATGGGAGTGTGGCCGGTCTTGGTCCGAGCAAAGGATCTCGTATTGGTTGTGTGGTCTTGTGTCAACTCCAACATATCCTGGTGTTGTTTGATTTGTCTAAAATAACATGGTTGTCATCAGAGATTTGGAGGGAAACTAGATGCTTCAAATCACATCATAATCTTTAGCATTCAATGCACATTTAATGCACATCACACCCATACATGCTCCTTTTGTGCCAAGGCAGCCCCCCATCATGATATAGTGTCACACATGTATTTTGTTGGACCAAAAATTGTGTGCACACTTGTTTATTGCAAAAAGAGTCCTTTGGATATCGGTCGGTTTTCTGTTTTGATTGCAGTGTCGGCTCCCAAATGCTATATCCGTGATATTGAGTGTGTATTCAGTGTTGTATCATGAATACCTGTAATCTGTAATTACTGAGCTGAGTCTGGTTAATAGCACCGATATATAACAGAATAGATAATAAATGAGCGGTATTAAAATGCAGTTTCCTGATATGAACACTCGACATGATATTATGATGTTTGGTTGCTCTTTACCTTAACATGTACACTTGTATTATTACACTGTCTCTCTGATACATGTTGATAAAGCCCTTAGAATGTTGGCTTGACTACCAGGACTATGATGCAGATCAAACTACTGGGACTTGTGTAGTCTACAAGCACATCCTTTAACAATTCTTAGTCAAGGGAGTATCGAGACAGGGCATCGATATTCCAGAGTAGACTAGTGTGTACGTTTCTTGACCCTATATGGGGTGATGGTTGATCTCATATCCATTAGTGTTTGACATCAAAGATTGTACACAAGTGCTCATTAGAGAATGGGTACACCAAACAGGACTCGCCGAGAACACTTAGATGGTACTATACCTATCGTTAGATAGCAGTTCTTTGGTGACACTAATACAGGTTAGTCAGTAGACCCGAAATTGTCATAGTGTCTTGTGTGGTTCCCACTGTGCTTAGATTTCCTCCCTACTATGACTCAAAGGAGTCGTGCAAACTGGTGGATTTTGGGTACAGTCCCGAGTCATATGGAGGCAATGAGCGATAGGAGGGGTTTCGTCTCTCCCGGTATAAGGAGTTGATGTTGCGCTATGCTCGATTGGCTATAACAGGAAGTCCCTAGCCTGGGCTGTTGATGAGATTTACTGGAAAGTGTTATCAGTAGTTTCTCGTACCGTTATAGGCCACACGTCGGCATGACTTATCAAGTTACTGAGGTCTGACGATTCCACCCCCCGACTTGATATGCGACATATCAGACAAAGAGACCAGACTGTATGGTAAGTGTTACTTATAGGCTTCATGGGAGTTTGGACAAGCTTGCTTGTTGATCTTCTAATCGCTCAATATCTGGGTACCCATTATGTCCTGCTAGTATCGTTGACGGCTTGTGGGTAACAGATGTGATCACTACCTACTGCTGGCGTATTGACGAGTCTTTAGAGTCCCACATAGAAGTTTCCTAGTTCAAGCGAAACGAAGTACGGCAAATATGCTGATATGTGCGGGGGCCTGATTAAATATGAGTATGTGATACCGTATTCTAATCTGGCGGTTATTTGATATCAGTTAGGTTATATGTGATATAACCAGATTATTGAATCAAGTGTTGATTGGATAATGTGATATACAGATAAATGATATTAGTCGGTTATATGTGATATAACCGGATTATTAAATCAAGTGTTGATTTATTAATATGATATATATTTATACTTGATATAATTGTATATTGACTAATATTATTGCTCACTAATTATATGCTTATCTTTATATATATATATATATATATATATATATTAATATATATGTGATATATATATATATATTATATGAAGCATGGCATGGATTTTCTATTTTTGGAAAATAGAAAAAATGAGGTGGAAAATGGAGAGACTTTTTTGTGGAATGGGCAAGCATGGCTTTGTCATTTATTTTATTCATTTGCTTGCACTATTGAAGCATGGTAACAATTTTTAATTGTTGAAAATTGTATGCTTCAATAATGGGTAAGCTAAAAAAGCCATTCTTTACTTGCATTCTTCACTTGATTTTTTTCCTCACTTGAGCTCATTTGCTCTCTAGCTCTCTCTATCTTCTTCACTTCCACCTCCAAGCACAATCCCTCACATGAGTTGTGAATCCTTGATCTTGTGAGAACCCTAGTGAGCAAACAAAATCCCTACTTCACCATCCTACACTAGATTAGCGCTTTGGTGTAGTGTGTTTCCTTCAATAAAGAGTTTAGCGAAGAGGTAGCTAGGATTAACGGAGCTTCGGGTGGATCATCATCTGCACGAAGATCGCAAAGGAAGCTCGATCCAACTTCATATGGAGCCTAGTGGAGTCGTGTGGACTACTACATGGAGCTTGAGAAGAGAAAAACACGGTCTACAAAGATTGTAGCCACCTTTCTCTTTGTATAGTTTTTTTATATCATAGTTAAACCCTAATCTTCTAGTTTTGATTCTTGTTTAGTGTTAATTAGCAGCCCAAAAATTTTTAAATGGCATGCTTGATGCTAGTAAAACCCAGTGGTGGTGCTAACAAACACTTTCATTATTCTCATCAAATACCTGTTGTGGATTGTGATGAGACTTGTACTTCAGTGTCTATGCTAAAGTCCATACGGATATGACTGGGCACTGCTGCTGCTCTAGATTATGATATCTGGCAAGAGGATGACTATAACGTCTTTCCAAATGGGATTTTGGAAGTGCGTGTGTATATGACTCCACCAGAGGGTTATCGTAGTTAGTGGGAGCAACGGAAGGTGTGCAAGTTGCATATGTCTGTTCATAGACTAAAGCATGTATAGCGGAGACGAATCATCTATTTTTGATGCGGCAGTCAAGGTGATTGATTTCATCAAACAATAGATGAACCTAGTAAGAAGGGTGTAGGGAGTACTGTCCTGAGATTTGGATGACATACTCCAGATAAGAAGTGATATTCCTATACTACAATCGGTCAAATTTTGGTTGTCACATAGTGTTTTCTCCATGTTAGATTTGGATACAATATCAGGGATTCTGGTGACTAGATCTATGGTTTTAGATCTAGATTTGGGAAGTGTCCCAATTCGGGTACTTAGACCAAATTCTAAAAGTATTTTAGAATGGAAGACTCCTGGCATGGTGGTGTACCCGCAGGTGATGGAGTCGCCCTCTCTAAAGAGATGTCTTTCAGACTGATGAGGAGAGGGACCGGCATGAATGACATATCATTTGCTTAGGAAAATGAGTCAATCATGCAATGTATAATACAAAACCAGATGTTGCTTATACACTGTCTATAGTAAGCAGATATTAATCTAATCCTAGAGAAACAAAGGGAAGCAGTTATGAACATTAGAGGACGTTCTTGGTATTTGGTAACGGCAGCCTCCACCGGGTGGCGGTTATCGGTTTAGGCTTCCAAGGTGACCTGGATGACAGAGATGATATCAAAGTTTTGAGTCTTTCCTCTTCAGAGGATCGGTATATTGGATAGGGTTCCAATAGGGATACTGAGGTAAGCATGGTTCATGATGCTCGTTATGACTCAACAAAGGATACAGCCCAAGAAGTTTGTAGATAAGGTTGTTCATTTATGAACTTGGTCCCATCTTGTATCCAGACAAAATTCTTGAGGCGGGGTATCGGTCAGATCGGGAGATTTTTCATCTCCGTGAAGTTGAGATATAGAGAGAGGAAGTTGAAACATTATAGTGGATCCACTTACTGAGGCTATTTCTTGAACACGGTTGTTCCTCAAACGAGATTTGAGAAACTGATTAGTAGAGAAATTGGGTATTCGATAGCACACGGGATGTGGGTATGTGATACCGCAATAATTGTCCTTAACTGCAAGTGGGAGATTGTTGGATATAGTCCCTCAAGGCAATTATTGTAATTGCAGGCACGCGATTATGATAATTGAGGGAAGACCTATACAGGTAGAACAATTTTACTCAAAATGATAGTATGCTATATGGTTTGTCTTTATCATAGATGTGTACACATTTTACTTGTTATTACGTGTCACTAATACATAATGATGAAGCCCGTAGGATTCTTGCTTGACTACCGGCATTATGATGGCGATCATATACGTGAGAGCTGGGTAGTCTATAAGCACGTCCTTAAATTTCCCTAGTCATGGGAGTATCGAGACTGGGTATCGATATTCCAGAGTAGACAAGTGTATACGTTTCGAGACCCCGACGAGGGATGGTGGCCGGTCTCATAAGCCATTGGTGTTATGTCACCTAAGATAGTATACAGATGCTCACGGGAGGTGGGTACACTGGACGGACTCGCCGAGAACTTCTAGATGGTATTATTTCAATCGTCAGATTGAATTTCTCGAGTGGCATTAGTATAGGTTAGTCTTTTAACCTGAGATCGTCAGTTGTCTCATGTGAGTTCCTACTGTACTTTGATTGCAACCCTACCACGGCTCAAAGGAGTCATGAAAACAGGTTTTAGTTGGGTACAGTCCCGAGCCACATGAAGGCAGTGAGCGATTGTCGAGGATTTGTCTCTCCTGATATTAGGAGTCGATGTCTTGCTGTGTTCGGTTGGTTATCAGTTTAAATCCGTGGCCACAGTGGATGAGATTTACTGATATGAGTTCAGTAGTTTCTCGTTTGGTGATGAGCTTGACTCCGACACGACTTATCGGGTTATTAGGGGTCTGACATTTCCACCTCGTAGACCCGGTATGCGATACTCTCAGACGAAGAGACCGAACTGTATGGAGATTGTCACATTCAAGCTTAGTAGGGTACGGACGGACTTGATTGTCGACCTCCCTTTTCGACAGATACCTAGGTACCCGTTACGTATAGCTAGTGCCTTTGACGTGCTTGTGGTTTTTGGATTTATCCAGTAAATCACTGTCAGCGTATTGTCGAGTCTTTAGAGTCCCACACAGAGGGGTTTCCCGGTTCAGGCGATATGATGTAGATGACGTATGTTGGTGCATACAGGGTGTCCGATTAAATACGTGTACAGGCTACATGGACTTTAATCAGACTGTTGATAATACTAGCGGTTTAGGATTAAGCCGGATTATTAAATCAAGTTTTGATTTAATTATATATATATATATATATATTATATGTATATTCTAGTATTATTGTTCACTATTCATTTTCGCTCTCATAGCTATTCGTATTTTTTGTATAAATACGCGTATATGTATTTTGATACGTATACCAGGTTGTATTCCGTATTTATACGGAATTTGTTCTAAAAGAAAAATCAAGAAATGAAGTGTCCATCTTCTAGAACAAATTCCGTATAAATACGGAAATAGAAAATCAAAAATAAGGTGTAGGATGAGGTTTTTTTGTAGCATGGTAGAGAGGTATGGGTTGATTATTATATAGTATTTTCATTTGTAAATACTATTTTTGGATGGTTGCTAAATATTCAAGCCATTCTTCTTCTTCACCTCCTCCTCCTTCTTCTAAGTAGCTCTCTTGAGCTTAGAAAAGTGAGAAAAAGATAGTGAGAATATTCCTACTTCCCCACTCTCCATTCGTAGCGAGCTTGGAGCGTCGGTCGATTCATTAGGTGAAGCCGGAGCTTGGATCAGTTTCCCTCGGGTGGATCTTCTTCGGCTAGGGTAGTCACCACTCAAGCTCGATTCGGACAGCATACACGGAGCTTGGAGGGGTCTTCTACGATTGGGTGGACACACGTCGAAGGTAGTATTCCATATCTTTACATGCTTGGTTTGCTAGTTTAGGAGTTCAGATCGATTCTAGGTTCGAAGTTCCTACATGTTTGCTTGAAATTTTTGTTCGCCATCTGCGCTTCCGCTGTGCCGCAGGCACTGGGGAACCCTACATTTTATGAATTTTCCTGTAACTTCTAAGCAGTTTCCTGTAACTTCTAAGCACTTGTCTGTAACTTCTAATTAGTTGGCTGTAACTTGTAAGAACTTTCCTGTAATCTGATAAATTGCTTGTAACTTCTAATAAATTTCCTGTAACATCAGCTATATAAAACTGATAATATAAACAAAAATATCATTCATATCACAGTATCGACCAACATTGGCTATATAAAACTGATAACATCAATAAAAATATCATTCATATCACAGTATTGGCCAACATCAGGTATATGAAATAGATAACATCAACAAAAATAACATTTATATCACAACATCGGCCAACATTAGGTATATGAAACATATAATATCAACAAAAATATCATTCATATCACAACAATTTTTTACATTCATTAGAAAAATCAGTAACATATAAGCAATTTGTCATCCTCACTCAAAAAAAGTTATAATATCGGCGAATATCAGCTAAATACAAATAGATGAATACATGTACGTATAACAAGGAGTTCAAACATCGGCCAAACAAAAACTGAAACAATATAAAGCCATTTCTTGCTCATTCACTAGTAGAATTAGAGCCATAGGTATCGTCCGCCACTGCACCGACCTTTTTCCCTCCAGGGGATCCGGAATCTGTTAACCCTCGATCAATGCCTTCATGACACTAGTAAAATAGGGGGGTGCCCCTACGGATATTGAAATCCGTAAGGGCAGATTTAAGTAGGCCTTACGGATTAATCCGTAGGGCTAAAGATTGCCCCTACGGGCCCAGACGTCCAAGAATAAAAATATTAATTCTTAATTTGGTGTTTGCCCCTGCGGAGCCGCAAACCAAGGACCTACGGACAAATCCGTAGGGCCAACTAAATATCGATTTAATAAAGGCACAGATCGATCGCCTACGCTCACTTTCTTCCTCTCTCTCTCGATCGCGCGCGAAAGAAAATCCCCAAATCGCCACGCCGTTCTCGTCATCGCCACCGCCGTTCTCCTCGTCGCCACCGCCGTTCTCGTCGCCACCGCCGTTCTTGTCTCCACCACCGTTCTCGTCGTCGCCACCGCCGTTCAGGTCGTCGCCACCGCCGTTCAGGTGAGTAAATCTTTAGGTAAATTAAAGAATTTTTTGATTATTTAGGGCTTAGGGTTCATGGATGGGTATGGGGTTGCGCGCGCGAGTTGGGGTTCGGCAGGGGTCGCGGTCGGGGTCGGGGTCGGGGTTAGGGTTAGGGTTAGGGTTGGGGTTCGGCTGCAGCTGGGGCTGGGGTTAGGGTTTGCCTTAGGGTTGGTGTTGGGGTTTAGCTGGCCGCGCTAGGGTTAGGGTTAGGATGGGGTGGGGCGGGGCTGGGGCTGGGGTGTTTCTTGGCGAGGTCGTTGGAGGCGTAGGATTGACGAAGGGAGCCGCGGAGGGACACCACGTCACGTGCGTTGTACGGGCGGCGGGTGAGTCTGAACCTCTCTCTGGGCTGGGGCTTGGGGGAGTCTTAATTTAAATTCGGGGACCGAATTTCTAAAAGGAGGGAAGATTGTAACGTTTTAAAAATAATTAAATAAATAAAATCGTTTAAGTGAATTTTCTGATTTTCGGCAAAATTACCAGTCTTTTCCGTAAAATGTCAAAATTGGTATTTTTCATTATAGACCTAATTATACAAAATTTAGATAAGATATTAATATAAATTGGTCACTTAAAATTTTGTAGTTAATAAAAAAAAATTCCTTAATTAATTATTTTTAATATTATTTTAAGCTTTTAAAAATACATTTAATTAGTGATAAATACAAATTTAATTGGGTAAATTACATAATTAGGAACCATTATAAACTAAAGTTAAGTGTAAAAAAAATTTTAGCAAAACATTTTAAGTTTAAGAGTTTATGGTAAAAGGGGTTGAAAATGGAAAGAAAAAGGGTTTTTTTTTGAAAAGTTTTGATGTAACATGCATTAATTGACCTTAGATGATTTTTTTTGTGTAAATTTCCACACAATTCTCTCATTTCATCCCCTCCCATAACTTGGCCGAGCCACCCTCCAACAGCCCCCATTTTTCCACCATTTTCTTTCTTCAAAAATTCATGAAAAAGTGCACAAAATCCACCGAAATCAACAAATTTCTTCACAAATTCAAACCATAATCCTATTCCACCTCTTTCCAAACCCTAAATTGTTTAAAACAAGAAGAAAGGAGGCATCTTTCAAGGCCAAGTGCAAGCTAGGGTTCAACTTGTAAGGTATAAATCCTAATCTAGTTGTTAATTGTAGTTAAATTGCTAGA
Organism: Agapanthus africanus; assembly: GCA_030015575.1. NCBI lineage: Eukaryota > Viridiplantae > Streptophyta > Magnoliopsida > Asparagales > Amaryllidaceae > Agapanthus > Agapanthus africanus. The sequence continues at coordinate 558,712,675 of CM057338.1, forward strand.
TTAAAAAGTTTTAGTGTGTTATTTGGTTATAAATTCTTGTTTATGAAATTCTAGAATTAGGGTTTTGATCTAATTAGGGTTTTCATTTGTGGGTATTGGTCTAAATTTATAGTTTAACATATTAGGAAATGTCAAACCTAATCTGGTAGCTAAATTGATAGTTGTTGCATTTTAATTGTTTTAATTAGGTTCTTGTTACAAACTAGATTTCTACAAAACATAAAAATATGTTAGATAAAATTATAATTAGGATTTTTATTATTAGATTGTGGTATTAGTGTGTAGATTAACATGTTAAATGAGCGTGAAACATAAACTAGTTGCAATCGCTAGCTTTCACTTTAAAAATTGTCATAATATTGCTATTTTGTTTAAATAGGTTTTGAAAATATATTTAAAATAAGGGATTAAAAATAAAGTTAGGCTTTTAGAACATCCTTAAGGTTTCAAGGAGTTGTTTAACGATTTAAAATATGCAAAATCAAGTTTGGAAGTGAAATTTTGGAATTTTGCTTAAAAATACCGAAATCGGGCAAGTTTACAAACTAGAATTTCAATTTAATACAATTTAGGGTGTTAAAAATATAGTGATGGTTTATATAAGCTAATTATGCTATTTAATGAGTATTATGACCTTTAGTTTAATTTAAACATCGAGTTTTGAAGTAAAACGGTAAATTGGCATTTTCAAGTTTTTACGAAATCGGACGATTTGAACGATTTTAGGTTTTCGATGAATTAAATCATGTTTTATATTATCAGTAATGAGTTTTAAAACTATGAGTTATTTGTTGATGTTTATCTCGATCCATCGGAGTTTGTACGCCGATATCGAGCAATATTTGGTTCTTTTGCATGAGCGGGACATAGGTTTTAACCCATGCGCGTTTCGTGCGTCGTTTTGGTTTTTTCTGTGATTCAGTTTACGATATTATATGTGTTTGCATATAGGTACCCCTCACGTGGACTGCGGACGATAAAGAAAAGGATGGCGACACCGTCTTCGGCAGACAAGGACCAGGTGAGTAGATATATATGTATGGTGGGAAGTCGGGTGGATAGCGTTTAGCACTCCCGCAACGTAGAATAGGAATAGTACTTATTGATATTTGGAAGCCAGATGTGACCATAGATTCTTAATGAGTAGGACCCTAGTAATGACCCTAGGCTGGACTAGACTGATTTAGGAAGACCATACCAGAGGATGAATATATTGGAAGAGATTCGTAGGTTTCAGGTAGATACACACACGCGCACACCATGAAACTCGACGTGGTGTATACGTGTATGTGTATATATATAGGACTAGGTGTTGGTATATATATATATATATAAAACACGTATATGGGATACAATGATGTGATATGATACACGGGAATGAAACAGTATAACTGGACTTGATGCCGTGATTCCAGGCTATATAGTCGTATTAAAATGTTAGCGGGTCATTAGAAAATGAGATAATGAACAGGTAAACATAAATTATAATGGGTGGTGATGATATTGAGGTACATGGGACTCTAAAATAGAACCCGGACTGTAATTTGTGATTGATCACGATATGATATATGTGTGACTTAATTACGACATCAGATAGGTGTGAATTGATGTAGATATCATATAGGTGTGACTTGATGTTGATATCATATAGGTGTGACTTGATGACGATATGACATAAGTGTGACTTAATCCCAATATGATACATATGACATGATATTTCTGAGGATAAATTAGTGATGTATATTTATGATGGCAATGATATATGTTTGATGTATGCGTTTACAGTATAGCACCTTAATCTTGACATGTATTGATGGTGATATTATGCGAATGATGAGACACGTAGGTGATACATGACCGTACCCCGATATTGGGATGCCGTACGATGGATTTACCATATGAGGCATAGATGTGATGATTGATCTGCACTCTTGATTCGAGGAAATCGTACTACGTACGTGACGCTATTGAGGCTGGATCGCCGACTATTAGAGATATGGATTCAGACCTTAGGAGCACTCTTATTTCTTATTGACTAGTTTTTTTAGGTTTAGTTCCTTAGAAGGTTGATGGACACTAGTTTAGTCTCGAGTCATATAGTTGTAGTTATTCTTGTATATCACAGATGAGTTGTTATTACATTTCCGTCTTTACTTTCATACCGTAATCATAATGTGCATGTTCATACATATGTTTCTATAATCAGTATAAAACTCTGGCTGTTAGGACACCAGCACCATTACCGATGATGCGCATATTCCACGCACACTTATTTGCCGGCTCACACACATCATCATCGGTAATAGCTATGTCACGTACACTTTAGATCATATTATCTTTATTGATGGAGTCAGCTAAAAGCTAGATCGATATAGCATTATGATTACTCTCAGATGTTAGTCTAGACATGGCATTTATTACTTAGACATTCATGCATTCATATTTTCATGTTATCGTGCAGTATTATGGGGCATATGCCGACACTTATCATATACTTACTCATGATTTTGGGATTTTGGATTTATATGAGATTTCTGGATTTTTGGGGAAAACCGCAAGAATACATAAAAACTTCTCTCTCTCTCTCCTCCTATCTTTTTAAAATATAAGATGTGGTTTTCTCGTGATGTATGTGTCGTCCACCATGAGATTTCATGTTTTCTGTTGGATTTCGAGACCCGATTCGAGGAGTGGATGAACCGTCTTGGGTACATGGTGGGCCCGGTATGGTACCCCGAGGCAAGAAGATCGAGTTGTAGACGATGAGCCTGGCAGGAGAAGGCTACCTACCGGTGATGTCTGCCACGGCGGATATCCGGAGGATACCGACCGTTGTCGTGAGATTTGATGATATGGGCCGATCCGGACTGACGGAGCCCGAGATATTGAGACTATGAGGTATTGAGACTTGAGATTTACATGTTTTGTGTCGATGCTTGACACGGATTTCCATGGATTTCATCGATGATATTCAGATTTCTATACAAATTACCATGATAAAAGTTAAAGATTTCTTATACAGATATATCCAAATTTCAGGACTGATTGTTTTACATTCATGGTGCATGCATACTCATTCACATGACATATTATTATTTGAGGCACTGACACGAGCACGGAGCATTTGCACTTACACGTAGTTTATTACCCTGTCTTTACTTGATGACTAGTAGTATATTAGTATATTATATGACATAGGACAGCGTCATGCATTCGATTTCTTTTCGTAGATGTCTTCTACTCACGAGTTGGCAACTCACCCCCGTTGTGCCAAATTTTATTACAGGTTCGATGTACAGGTTTCCTTGGCAGCTTGCTGGCATATCATTTCATTCAGGGTGATTGGCACGGTAGGTTGGTTCACTTGTATCTGGACCGCCGTTGTACTTTTAATTATTTCATTTGTATCTAGTAAGCTCCATCAACCAAACTTGTATTATTATGATATCTGGTGGTTTTGTTTTCTTTTAAGTTTTGAGCCTCGCCCTTTGGCGTTGTATACTATTATGCATTGTTGTGGTTGTTTCCGCCTTTTGGCGTAGAGCTAGCTCCCGTTGGGGATGCTTTTTATTGTTTGTGTATATTATACTTGTTGTACCCGTTTGGGGCAAGTTTTTACAGAGGAGACTCTGCCGAAATTTTTGGAAAAATTTGTTGATACTTTTAAACTTGTTTTCTTCATGTTTTCTTTAACTTCTTCTTCTTTTATGGTTTAGATTTCTGGGCTTCGGCTTACTTAGATTACGTTGCGCCTCTAGACGCTTCGTAATCTAAGTGTCGGTCACGTTCCGTACTTTCAGGTCGTGACAAAATTGGTATCAGAGCGCTAGGTTTAACCTTGTATAAGTCTAGATGACCCTTGGTTGATGGAGTAGGCGATTTAGGTAGAGTAACGTACCGTGGTATGGTCCGCGGCATACTTACGATACGCTACTCTGCTTAAGAAGCCTTAGGATGTACATTTGTTTGCACCGTATTTCATTCATTCCTTTGATCTATCTTCGTCGATGTCGGAGGGTGATTTCTGTTACCACGGGCGCACGGGCAGAAGGAGCTGCGGCTCGAATGGGATAACCATTAGGGTATTGGTTATTCTTGAGGATTGAAGCATTGCTTAGCGTGCAGACGAAGGGTATTCACATGCCGTCCAGACGAAGTTAAAGGGTTCGAACGATTATCAGAAAACCATTTTCCCAAGTTTAAGGTATTCGGAAGAACATGCAGGTATTTCGATGGACCCTCTAGAAGAATGAAACCTTAACTCGACATAATGACCACGAGAACGCCCTTGAACCTTAGGGTTTACGGCAGTTCCGCGGTGCCATTAGTGAGGCTTGGGTTTGCCCTTCTACGGCTGGACCATCGATGCTGGGGTATGTACCGGATATTTTTAAGCTGTACTTGAGTGTTGAGCTCTCGGGGAATTATGGGATTTTGATGGATCGATCGAAAAGTTTAATGTAGTCCGGATATCAGGTGAAGGGATCGACCACGTGGGAGACTCTAGATTTTAGTATTACCGTTGGTAGCGCAGTCAGCACAGCTACGAAGAGACGAGTTCAAAGCAGTCGACATCAGAGGAAAGAGGCGCACATTGACGATAGTGTTTACGATTGCGATTTGGTGATTTGAATTTCATATTTCCGTTGATTGCGATTTGGTGATTTGAATTTCATATTTCCGTTGATTGGATTTTGGTATTTGAGGATTTTGTTCTATGATTAGTATTTCTTATGTGTACTTTCATTATATTCTATGCATGTTTCATATATCGGCTGTATTGATGTTGTTTTGTACCTACCCAGTACACTCGATTTGGTTTCATACATTTTAAGATTTTGATTTGATTTCTTGCATATGGTTACACATGATTTTGACATATGCTTCGACCTAGTTTTTATGCATTTTCGTACTGTGATTTCGATTTTAATATTCGGTATATGATTTCGTGCACCATGTGCACCTGATTGAGATTCTTGCACACACTTGGCGCACTTGATGCGATTTTGTGCACACCAGATGCACTAATTCGGGGTTTTGTGCAGATTAGATGCACCAGATATTGAGTCGTGCACGCCCGTTGCACTTGACAGATGTTTTGGTGCACACCTATTGCACTTAGTTTGTTTTTGTGTGTATTCGTGGTATCTGTATTTGGTTTCGATTTCAATGCGCACCGGACACATATGATATTTTTATAATGTGATCGGGATTGATTTTATTTTGAGCAGTATGATTTTATAATCATTACTAACTGATTTAGTAACCAGGCGGGACGTGTATGTTAAATAAAAGATATAAATATGTATAGCTATTTTTTAAAAAAAAAATATAAACGTCCGCTACTTGTGCCGTGACACGTGCATCGCACGGCGATTTTCAAAAGGGTTTTTTGCATGCTTCTTTATTAAAATGTTTAGCCGATTTTACTATGATGCGCACTATATATAAGTTATAGTTTTGATTTATTTTATGTTGATTTTCTTATTGGGCTTTGATATTCTATTTTCACTGTAACTCCGATGATTGCGTTATGCTTGACGAAGTTGATTTTAGCTATGTATTGATGATTTCGGAGCCCCAACGATTTGAGTATTTTGGCTGAATGTTTTAGAAATTGGGGGAGTCTTAATTTAAATTCGGGGACCGAATTTCTAAAAGGAGGGAAGATTGTAAGGTTTTAAAAATAATTAAATAAATAATTAAATAAATAAAATCGTTTAAGTGAATTTTCTGATTTTCGGCAAAATTAGCAGTCTTTTCCGTAAAATGTCAAAATAGGTATTTTTCTTTATAGACCTAATTATACAAAATTTAGATAAGATATTACTATAAATTGATCACTAAAATGTCACTTAAAATTTTGTAGTTAATAAAAAAAAATTCCTTAATTAATTATTTTTAATATTATTTTAAGCTTTTAAAAATACATTTAATTAGTGATAAATACAAATTTAATTGGGTAAATTATATAATTAGGAACCATTATAAACTAAAGTTAAGTGTAACAAAATTTTTAGCAAAACATTTCAAGTTTAATAGTTTATGGTAAAAGGGGTTGAAAAATGGAAAGAAAAAGGGGTTTTTTTTGAAAAGTTTTGATGTAACATGCATTAATTGACCTTAGATGATATTTTTTTGTGGAAATTTCCACACAATTCTCTCATTTCATCCCCTCCCACAACTTGGCCGAGCCACCCTCCAACAGCCCCCATTTTCCCACCATTTTCTTTCTTCAAAAATTCATGAAAAAGTGCACAAAATCCACCGAAATCAACAAATTTCTTCACAAATTCAAACCATAATCCTATTCCACCTCTTTCCAAACCCTAAATTGTTTAAAACAAGAAGAAAGGAGGCATCTTTCAAGGCCAAGTGCAAGCTAGGGTTCAACTTGTAAGGTATAAATCCTAATCTAGTTGTTAATTGTAGTTAAATTGCTAGATTAAAAAGTTTTAGTGTGTTATTTGGTTATAAATTCTTGTTTATGAAATTCTAGAATTAGGGTTGTGATCTAATTAGGGTTTTCATTTATGGGTATTGGTCTAAATTTGTGGTTTAACATATTAGGAAATGTCAAACCTAATCTAGTAGCTAAATTGATAGTTGTTGCATTTTAATTGTTTTAATTAGGTTCTTGTAACAAACTAGATTTCTACAAAACATAAAAATATGTTAGATAAAATTATAATTAGGGTTTTTATTATTAGATTGTGGTATTAGTGTGTAGATTAACATGTTAAATGAGCGTGAAACATAAACTAGTTGCAATCGCTAGCTTTCACTTTAAAAATTGTCATAATATTGCTATTTTGTTTAACTAGGTTTTGAAAATATATTTAAAATAAGGGATTAAAAATAAAGTTAGGCTTTTAGAACATCCTTAAGGTTTCAAGGAGTTGTTTAACGATTTAAAATATGCAAAATCAAGTTTGGAAGTGAAATTTTGGAATTTTGCTTAAAAATACCGAAATCGGGCAAGTTTACAAACTAGAATTTCAATTTAATACAATTTAGGGTGTTAAAAATATAGTAATGGTTTATATAAGCTAATTATGCTATTTAATGAGTATTATGACCATTAGTTTAATTTAAACATCGAGTTTTGAAGTAAAACGGTAAATTGGGGTTTTCAAGTTTTTACGAAATCGGACGATTTGAACGATTTTAGGGTTTCGATGAATTAAATCATGTTTTATATTATCAGTAATGAGTTTTAAAACTATGAGTTATTTGTTGATGTTTATCTCGATCCATCGGAGTTTGTACGCCGATATCGAGCAATATTTGGTTCTTTTGCATGAGCGGGACATAGGTTTTAACCCATGCGCGTTTCATGCGTCGTTTTGGTTTTGTCTGTGATTCAGTTTACGATATTATATGTGTTTGCATATAGGTACCCCTCACGTGGACTGCGGACGATAAAGAAAAAGATGGCGACACCGTCTTCGGCAGACAAGGACCAGGTGAGTAGATGTATATCTACGGTGGGAAGTCGGGTGGATAGCGTTTAGCACTCCCGCAACGTAGAATAGGAATAGTACTTATTGATATTAGGAAGCCAGATGTGACCCTAGATTCTTAATGAGTAGGACCCTAGTAATGACCCTAGGCTGGACTAGACTGATTTAGGAAGACCATACCAGAGGATGAATACATTGGAAGAGATTCGTAGGTTTCAGGTAGATACACACACACGCACACCATGAAACTCGACGTGGTGTATACGTGTATGTGTATATATATAGGACTAGGTGTAGGTATATATATATATATATATATATATATACAAGACGTATATGAGATACAATGATGTGATATGATACACGGGAGTGAAACAGTATAACTGGACTTGATGCCGTGATTCCTGGCTATATAGTCGTATTAAAATGTTAGCGGATCATTAGAAAATGAGATAATGAACAGGTAAACATAAATTATAATGGGTGGTGATGATATTGAGGTACATGGGACTCTAAAATAGAACCGGGACTGTAATTTGTGACTGATCACGATATGATATATGTGTGACTTAATTACGACATCAGATAGGAGTGAATTGATGTTGATATCATATAGGTGTGACTTGATGTTGATATCATATAGGTGTGAGTTGATGACGATATGACATAAGTGTGACTTAATCCCAATATGATATATATGACATGATATTTCTGAGGATAAATTAGTGATGTATATTTATGATGGCAATGATATATGTTTGATGTATGCGATTACAGTATAGCATCTTGATCTTGACATGTATTGATGGTGATATTATGCGAATGATGAGACACGTAGGTGATACATGACCGTACCCCGATATTGGGATGCCGTACGATGGATTTACCATATGAGGCATAGATGTGATTATTGATCCGCACTCTTGATTCGAGGAAATCGTACTACGTACGTGACGCTATTGAGGCTGGATCGCCGACTATTAGAGATATGGATTCAGACCTTAGGTGGACTCTTATTTCTTATTGATTAGTTTTTTTAGGTTTAGTTCCTTTGAAGGTTGATGGACACTAGTTTAGTCTCGAGTCATATAGTTGTTGTTATTCTTGTATATCACAGATGAGTTGTTATTACATTTCCGTCTTTACTTTCATACCGTAATCATAATGTGTATTATCATACATATGTTTCTATAATCAGTATAAAACTCTGGCTGTTAGGACACCAGCACCATTACCGATGATGCGTATATTCCACGCACACTTATTTGCCGGCTCACACACATCATCATCGGTAATTGTTATGTCACGTACACTTTAGATCATATTATCTTTATTGATGGAGTCAGCTAAAAGCTAGATCGATATAGCATTATGATTACTCTCAAATGTTAGTCTAGACATGGCATTTATTACTTAGACATTCATGCATTCATATTTTCATGTTATCGTGCAGTATTATGGGGCATATGCCGACACTTATCATATACTTACTCATGATTTTTGGGATTTTCGATTTATATGAGATTTCTGGATTTTTGGGGAAAACCGCAAGAATACATAAAAACTTCTCTCTCTCTCTCTCCTCCTATCTTTTTAAAATATAAGATGCGGTTTTCTCGTGATGTATGTGTCGTCCACCATGAGATTTCATGTTTTCTGTTGGATTTCGAGACCCGATTCGAGGAGTGGATGAACCGTCTTGGGTACATGGTGGGCCCGGTATGGTACCCCGCGGCAAGTAGATCGAGTTGTAGACGATGAGCCTGGCAGGGGAAGGCTACCTACCGGTGATGTCTGGCACAGCGGATATCCGGAGGATACCGACCGTTGTCGTGAGATTTGATGATATGGGCCGATCCGGACTGACGGAGCCCGAGATATTGAGACTATGAGGTATTGAGACTTGAGATTTACTTGTTTTGTGTCGATGCTTGACACGGATTTCCATAGATTTCATCGATGATATTCAGATTTCTGTACAAATTACCATGATAAAAGTTAAAGATTTCTTATACAGATATATCCAAATTTCAGGACTGATTGTTTTACATTCATGGTGCATGCATACTCATTCACATGACATATTATTATTTGAGGCACTGACACGAGCAATGAGCATTTGCACTTACACGTAGTTTATTACCCTGTCTTTACTTGATGACTAGTAGTATATTAGTATATTATATGACCTAGGACAGCGTTATGCATTCGATTTCTTTTCGTAGATGTCTTCTACTCACGAGTTGGCAACTCACCCCCGTTGTGCCAAATTTTATTACAGGTTCGATGTACAGGTTTCCTTGGCATCTTGCTGGCACATCATTTCATTCAGGGTGATTGGCACGGTAGGTTGGTTCACTTGTATCTGGACCGCCGTTGTACTTTTAATTATTTCATTTGTATCTAGTAAGCTCCATCAACCAAACTTGTATTATTATGATATCTGGTGGTTTTGTTTTCTTTTAAGTTTTGAGCCTCGCCCTTTGGCGTTGTATACTATTATGCATTGTTGTGGTTGTTTCCGCCTTTTGGCGTAGAGCTAGCTCCCGTTGGGGATGCTTTTTATTGTTTGTGTATATTATACTTGTTGTACCCGTTTGGGGCAAGTTTTTACAGAGGAGACTCTGCCGAAATTTTTGGAAAAATTTGTTGATACTTTTAAACTTGTTTTCTTCATGTTTTCTTTAACTTCTTCTTCTTTTATGGTTTACATTTCTGGGCTTCGGCTTACTTAGATTACGTTGCGCCTCTAGACGCTTCGTAATCTAAGTGCCGGTCACGTTCCGTACTTTCGGGTCGTGACATATTAGTATCCTACATTTGTAGTTTTAATTGTTGATTATTATAGATGAATACCAATGCAATAATAGTTTTTGGTTGATGAATGCTATTGCAATGTAGGATGATCAGTTCTATCAATCTTGATCTCAATGGTTTAAAATCATGTTACACATACAACACGAATGCACAACAAACGCACAATTAGAGAGCGATTCGAGATATTCAGGTTAAAACCAATATATGATACTCGATGATAATATGAAACCTTCATATTCCCATCGATACTCATATATGAAACTAAAAGCGCCACTTAGTCCCCGTCTATCGGTTAACATACGTGCGATGGTCGTCGTGACCTAGAATTATACGAAAGTTGTTAATATCGGACAGTATAGCTCGATACTAACAACCGTCGTATAGTCTACGCGACGAGAAAATTCAATCTATGGTAACCCATAGATTTGTCCCGTGTGGACAAGTTAAGAATGTATAAAGCAAACGCGTTCATTCACTTGTGTTTTCATCCGTTTCGAGATATTTCGTCGGTAACTTTCCGCTGGTTCTCCGTGTACAAAGATATATTAGATGTTCATTTCAACGTTGTTTCACAGGTTTGAAATGATTATCTATTCTATTGCAGTGTACTCGGAGAACAGCGCGGAGGAGCTGCCGAAATTTACTCGAAACGGTTGAAAGCACAAGTGATGGGTGTTCGCTCTATACATTCTTAACGGGATAGAAGCCTACCCCCGACAGCCGGAACACACACATACAACAAGAATACACAACAAACGCATAATTAGAGAGCGATTCAAGATGTTCGGGTTACAACCAATATATGATACTCGATGATAATATGAAACCTTCATATTCCTATCGATACTATATATGAAACTAAAAGTGCCACTTAGTCCTCGTCTATCGGTTAACATACGTGCGATGCTCGTCGTAACCTAGAACTATACGAAGGTTGTTAAATATCGGACAGTATAGCTCGATACTAACAACCGTCTTATAGTCTACGCGACGAGAAAATTCAATCGTATGGTAACCCATAGATTTGTCCCGTGTGGACAAGTTACGAATGTATAAAGCAAACGCCTTCATTCACTTGTGTTTTCATCCGTTTCGAGATATTTCGTCGGTACCTTTCCGCTGGTTCTCCGTGTACAAAGATAGATTAGATGTTCATTTCAACGTTGTTTCACAGCTTTGAAATGATTATCTATTCTATTACAGTGTACTCGGAGAACAGCGGGGAGGTGCTGCCGAAATTTACTCGAAACGGTTGAAAGCACAAGTGATGGGCGTTCGCTCTATACATTCTTAATGGGATAGATGCCTACCCCCGACAGCCGGAACACACACATACAAACGCATAATTAGAGAGCGATTCGAGATGTTCGGGTTAAAACCAATATATGATAATATGAAACCTTCATATTCCCATCGATACTCATATATGAAACTAAAAGCACCACTTAGTCCCCGTCTATCGGTTAACATACGTGTGATAATTTATTCTTTTCAACGACAAACGCACACACAAAGCATATACACGGATTTTCTCCTTTGTCAGTAACTATCCCGTTCTTATATTTCTCAATATAGTCAGCATAACATACAATTTATATGTTATTCAGTCTAACATGGCCCATGAGTACGTCAGAGTTAAGGACTGGATGTATGTGGATTAGAAACAACGTATGCAACCTAAGTTTGTCGCAGGAGTTGCTGCTTTCCTTGAATTTGCACGCGCACATAATAAGATCATAATAGAGAAGATTCTCTGTCCGTGCGATAGATGTGGCAATAAGTACTGGCAGAAGGTAGAATTGGCAGAGCTTCATATTGTAAAACATGGGTTTACTAGACTTTATTCAACTTGGAAATATCACGGGGAAGGAGAAGAATGCAGTACTGCGGTAGAAGAAGAAGGAGAACACGATAATGCGGCAGGAGAAGAAGAAGAATTCGGTAATGCGGCAGGAGACGGAAATTTATTTCCATCAGAAGAAATGGACGATATGGTAGAGGCTGCCCTAGGTGAATCTATTCGTACCGAAGATGACATTCCTTCCGGTCAAGGACCGCGTGCGGATAAATATGAAAATTTCTTGAATGATGCTAGGAAACCAATTTATGAGAATGCAAAGTATTCCACCCTCTCATGGTTCGTCCAACTTTTCCAGATTAAGTGCCTAAATGGATGGAGCAACAAGTCATTCACAATGCTTCTTTCGTTCTTGAAAAATTCTATGCCTCCGGGAAATAATGTGCCCGAAAGCTGGTACGAAGCCCAGAAGATGATGTCTGATTTTGGTCTAAAGTGCGAGAAGATTCAAGCATGTCCTAAAAATTGCGTGTTGTACCGGAAAAAGAATTCAGATTTGAAAGAGTGTCCAACATGCGGAGAGGCCAGGTATAAGCCGAAAGATTCTGATAAGAAGCCTGATATACCTGTGAAGATAGCACGATACTTTCCCATAACACAGAGGCTACAGAGGCTATTCAGGTGCAAGAAAACAGCCGAGGCAATGATTTGGCATCACCATGCTCCTCCAAGCAAAAATGGAAAAATGAGCCATCCAAGAGATTCACCGGCATGGAAGGATTTCGATAGGAGGTACGCAATATTCAGTAGCGATCCTCGCAATGTCCGGCTCGGACTGGCTACCGATGGCTTCTGCCCATTCAACTATATGGCTGGAAGTCACAGTACATGGCCCGTTGTAAGTATAATTTATAATCTGTCGTCTTGGTTGGCTATGGACCAATCATACTTTATGATGCCTCTTCTTATTGACGGACCAAACTCACCGGGGAACAATATCGACGTCTATCTCCGACCTCTGATCGACGAGCTGAAAACTTTGTTCATTGATAGTGTAGAGACATATGATTCAAACACAAATACAACCTTCATACTGCGTGCGGCTTTAATGTGGACAATTAATGACTTTCCTGCATATGGAATGCTATCAGTTTGGTCCGTACATGGTCACAAAGCATGTCCTCATTGCCATGAACACACAACATCAAAATTTTTGAATTTTAGCAGGAAGGTTTGTTATTGCGGCCATCGACGTTTTCTGCCTCCAGACCACCCCTATAGGTTAGACACGGTTCATTTTGATGGTCATCAGGAGCTTCTTGGACCTCCATCCCCATTATCCGGAGAGGATGTGACTGCTAAATGGGATGGTTACAATAACGTGACCTTCGGGATGGATCCGACGAAACAGGTCAAACCACAATATTGGAACAAGTTAAGCATTTTTTTCGAGCTTCCGTACTGGTCTACAAATTCAGCGCGTCATTGTCTGGACATCATGCATATAGAGAAGGGAGTATCAGAGCACATACTTAACTTGCTTCTGTGTAAAGACGGGAAATCGAAAGACAACATGAATGCTCGGATGGATCTACAAGAGTGGGGAATAAGAAGTGAATTGCACCCTAGACCGGTAGCGGGTAAACCGGGAAAGTTTGAACTTCCCAATGCCGTTTATCATATGTCACAACCGGAGAAGAAAAGATTCCTGCAGGTGTTGCATGATTCGAAAGTCCCCACAGGTTTCTCAGGATCATTCAGCAAAAAAATAAAAATTGTGAAGGGCAAGATCGATGGGCTGAAAAGTCATGATCACCATGTTATTGTGGAGCACCTTCTTCCATTAGCCCTCAGGACTTCTCTCCCCGACTCGGTTGGTCTAGTAATCAACGACCTATGTTGTTTTTTCAGGGAGTTGTGTGCTAAAACACTGGAGGTTGCGACGCTGGATAAACTAGAAAATTCTATTGTGTTGATACTTTGCAAGTTTGAGCGTATTTTCCCACCATCATTTTTCGATATCATAATACACTTGACGGTTCATCTTGCAACTGAGGCGAAGTTAGCCGGACCGGTACAATATCGATGGATTATCCCGTCGAGAGGTACGTGTAATTTTTCGTTTCGCACAATTTATAAATTTATTGTTGTCCTGTATGCCCGTATTTATTTATTCAACATATTCTCATTAGGTACCTCTACACTCTTAAGAAGTATATACGCAATAAAAATCGACCAGAGGGTTCTATCATGCAAGGTTATCTTCTTGATGAAGCAACCACATTTAGTTCCCGATATCTGGACGAGAACATTGAGACAAGGCTTAACCGACCACGAAGAATTCAAGACGGGCCATATGGTAAAGCCTAGTATAAGAGGGGAGACACTATGTTTATCAACAAGATATACCGGTTTATCTTGCTTAATTGCGCATGTCTTGAACAAATTAGAGAGTAAGTTCTTTTGGATTAATTGTTATATCTGTGTTTGTGTGTGTATGAAATGACATAATATTAATGTCACAATTATTTGTCGAAAACAGAACTCATTTTAACGAGGTACGTGAGGGGCATCCTGATTGGAACGAAGAACGTTTGGAAAAATACCATCAGGATAATTTTTGTGATTGGGTCACAGATCATGTAAGTTATTCGAATAACATTTTATTGCTATCAGTTTTAATCTAAACTTGTATCGTTATGTATTTGTCGTAAAATTTATTTTGTAAGATCTACGATCCGAACTTGTCTGCATCATTTGAGAGTGATTCAAGATGTTTAGCTCAATTTCCTAGTATGGAGGTTGCATATTACAAAGGATTTGGTGTCCTTGGATACAAATTCAAAGTTAAGGACATAGAAACATCTAGAACCACTCAGAATAGTGGGATTGCGACGGTAGGATCGGACGGTGTGATTTACTATGGGTACTTAAATTGTATACTCGGCATCCACTATCCCGGACGATCAGAACCTTTTTATATATTCCAGTGTACTTGGTACGATCCGCGAACCGATACGGACAGGTGGAGAAGCAGTCTTGGGACTTAGAAAGATGAATATGGCTTGACCAGTGTGAACACACTTCGATTTTACGGTCAGGACGATCCGTTTATCTTTCCGAACCAAGTGTTCCAAGTATACTACTCACAGTGTTTGAAGCATCCGGGGTGGAGTGTTGTATGCCGATGGAAACCCAGAGATGTCTACGATGTCCCAGAATACGAGGACAGCGATGAGGACGAAGAAGAGAGAAAGCTTAAAGTGCTCCGACCGTCTGTTTCGAAGGACGGGTTGTCTTCGACCGATCATGAAGTTACGTGGGTTAGAAATGACATCGACGATGAAATCCAAGTAGATATGTATGATGCGCCCACGAAACGAAAAAGGTTATCAGTAATGTTATATTATTACTTCACATTTTACGCTCTAGATCATATATAGTCAATACTTTTAATGATTGTCTAATGCGTCCACAAACCGTTTATCTAGATTTGATGACGATATCGGGAGCAGCGAGGGGCGGCAGGAGCTCCAGCCGCGGCAGAGGCAGAGGCAGAGCGGTTCTGCCGTCCGGAGAGCTCCATAAGGAGCTTCAGAGGGCCGGTCTTGCACCAAGATCGGAGACCCCTTCGGATGCCTCCTTCCGTATGGATTTTGCCACACCTCCAAGTATACTGCACGCATATCCATTTTGAATGTAATATTACAGATATTCATGCCTGTTTATGTCAAAATTACTTATACTGTCAATGTTTGATTGTCTAGTTGTTGGTGATGCGTCCACATCTGGGACAGAGGCCACCCCCGCTCCTCCAGGTATGTTTATATATCATATAGTGTATGTATATTGATTTAGAATGCTATATCATAAATACACACATTCCTTTTGCTCTTACTTAGCAATTTTTATTATTGTCTAGCTGTAGGTGGTGACACCACCGCACCTGCGGGTATGTTTATATATCCTATAGTGCATGCATATTGATTTAGAACGTTATATTATTGATCTACACATTCTTTTTGCAATTACTTATATAATCTATTTTTAATTGTCTAATTATAGGTGGTGCGTCCACACCTTCCACAGGAGCCACTCCTGCCGCTTCCATACACTCCGCATCGTCTGCAGGTTAGTATGAATAAATTTAAAATATTTATTCATTTTACATATGCTCTATAGAATAAATATGAACTTCATGGAAATTTAGCGTCGATGTTCATTTTCTAGTTGGAGGGGATGCGTCCGCATCCGGGACCCCGGTTGTTCCTCACTGGAGGAACTATCGTCCCGCTCGTGCTACTGCCCAGGCCTAGGCTCGTGCGATAGTCACCGGAGGTATATATCTGCAACATTTCAAAAAAAAATTAGAATATTATTTTTGGAAATTTTCATAATTTAATATTAATTTTTAATGAATATTTCAATAGTCGGTATAATTAAATACCGATAAATGGTGAAAGTTCTGGAGAAAATTATAGAAATTCTAAATAGCTTATTTTGTGGAAATATGCCATTTTACAGATTTTATGATGAGCTATATGCGATTTTGGTGTTAACCGTGATTAAAAAATCGCTAATTGGATTTTTGGCCTTTTGTGCAAAAAATGTGCACATAACACTTCCTACACTTGTCATACTTGTTTCATGTTATGGACTCATGGTGGCTTAAGGTTGAACCATGCTGAGATGACCATGGTGGGTTGCACCATTTGGTTAGGTTAATTGGCTTAATTAAGGGTTTTAGTTTGGTTAAGGGTGATTAGGGTTAGTTGACCTTGAGAGAGAGAGAGAGGAGGCTATGAAGTTATGACACACCATTTCATTTCAAGGCTTCTCACCTCAACACCTGTTCTTGTCTTACACACTCACATCTCTCACTCTCTCACACCCCACCATCAAGTATACAACACAACACCCTACATCAACAAAAACAACCACAACCAAACAACCCCTTACATTTGCTGCTGCAGCAACAACCCCATATAGCAACAACAACCCAATACATCAGCCCCATACCAACACTTCAGCCCCATATCAATCTATTAGCTGATAAACCACATCAGCCCTATATCAAGCATTATCAGCACACTTTCAGCCACCATCAGCATGTAACATCAGCCAAGACATCAAGCACCACCTTAACCCAAACAAAAGCAACAGCCACATCAGCTGCAACAGCAGCTGATGTAACATATCAGCCCCCAATACAACACATCAGCCCCAATATCATCACTTCAGCCACCAAAGCATCAGCCAACATCAACACTTTCAGCCCCAATTTCTTCACATCAGCCACCCCTACACCTGCAGCTACATCAGCTGCTGAAACCATGCATCAACTCAGCTCATATTCAGCCCCATATCAACACATCAGCTCGATTTATCAGCAGCACATATTATCAGCCACAGCAGCAGCAACCTTATTCCAACCAACACCCCACAACACCATCATCAAACCATAACTACTACACTTCATTCACCACCAATAAACAACCTCAGCCCCTGCACAGCTGCTGCAACAGCAAAAAGGAAAACAAAGGAGATTGCAAGCAGCAGATGCAGCATCAGCAACAACAACTACACAGGAGATCAGCCTCAGGCAGGAACTTCAGCAGCAACCACCCCTCCTCCTTCCATCATCATCCCTTCCCCTTTGTTCTAGGATCCCTTGAGGTATAATCCCACAGCCCAATTCCTATCTTGCATGTTTTAGTGTTTAGCTGAAAAGTTACTGTTATATCCATAATCTAGTGCTAGTTTAGGGATTTTGAGTGAGATTTGGCCAAGAGATGGTCTGGAATGTTAGTATAGTCTTATTAGGAGGGTGTGAGGCCAAATTAACCTTGATCTCTAGTTAGTTACCAGAGTTGTTCGACTTGGTGTAAATTAGCGTTTTCGTCGATTTTGCGACCTTTCTGAGACCTGCTTTCACCCGGGACCTCCTAGAGAAAAATTGACTTGGCAGTGAGCTGTGCAGGCACCCTGGAACCACTACCCAAAGCCCTAGCCACCATCTCAAAGTCCCGGCCGCAAATTTAATCCCCCTGGCCGCAATTTGCGGCCAAAGCAGGGTAAAACTGCCTCGTTTTGCGTGCACAGCCCTTTTTCATGTAAAAATTGACCCCCGGTATGTCTAGTTTTGACTGTTTCCTGTTAGGGTAAAATCTGGGTTGAATTTCATGAGTTGGCGTATGATTTACGACTCGTTTTTGTATGGATTTTGATATTCGATGATTCGTATATGTCGGGTGGCGTTTGGACGTCAACGAAAGTGGTGATTGGCTGTTTTTGCACACAAGGTCACAGGTTTTTACCTATGGGCGTAGTGTGCACCATTTTGGGTTCCGACATGGTTTTCATGAGTTTTAACATGTGATATCCTTGTAGGTACCACACGTGGCGTCGAAGCGTTGGAGATGCAAACGGCGACATCGGCACCGGCACACATAACTAAGTAAGTAGATTTATATCTACGGGGAGAAGTCGGGTGGATGGCGTATAGCACCCCCGCAGTCCGAGGTGATGTATATGGATGCGTATACACACCTATAATTATTATTTGTTGTTAGGATTGATTATTGATGTTTAAATGGATATTGGTATATTGGATTGGTGAAAGGTTACGAAACCTTAGGTAGTGGGTGCACTACACTTGCATATACACACATACATACTTGCATACATCCTTAGTTCATATGTGGTGATGGGATTCTTTGTGGATATGTGTGTTTACATGGATTTTAGGATTATGTGTTCACACACGGACTTGAGGATGATACTTGGGATTGATATGAGTCGATGATGCTGATCCGAGGTTATAATATCGGTGATATGGTAAAATTTGTACTAGAGATACGTCTTGATGCTTTAGCGGATTTTTGTGATGATGATGCCATAGGAATGGTGACAAATATATTAAGTGATCAACATGTGATTATGATACACGATAGGATACGACATGATATGATATGACAGGATATTTGTGATAGGCCGCCTTGGGCGATGTATACCCTTGTGATGATATATGATGATAATATCGATTTATGCTAGACTGTCGATCAGTGGCTAGATCTTGATTATAGTGATGATGTTAGCATTGTACTAGACATAGGTCAGTACCCAGATGATGATTTTAATAAGAGAATACTAGATGAATGATATGACAAATGTGATAATGACCCGTACCCAGATTTGGGGATGTCGTACGACGGATTTACGTACGAGCTGTATTTTTATGTTTGATCCGCCTACTTGACTTGGGGATAACTGATTATAGAGATATGGTATCGGATGTGATATGATCGAGGTGGGATCACCGACTATATATGTATATTTATATATATCGACTCAGAGGTTAGGCGGTTTCCCTTACCTACTGTTAGCTTTAGCTCAGCCTTGTAGTGGTGTAGCTATGTGACTCTTATGACATTAGATGCAGTTTAGTGATCAGGGTGTTCAGTATTTCAGTTCCCGCATATTATTATTGTTGCTCTGCATCGCATACTGTTGTAATTCATATTCTATTATTGATACCCTGCTGCTAGGACACCAGCACTATTACCGATGATGCGTATGTACCACATACACTTATTGCTGTAGCACACACATCTTCATCGGTAATTGCCATGTCACGTACACTTAGAGAATATTAATTCTTGATTTAGCTTGATAGCTAGCAGTGACATGATATTAATGTACTTGCCATATATACCAACTTGACATTGTAGTTATCACTTGTCACTTCATGCATACTGTTATTCATTATATGCTGCATTCATGGATTCTCATGCTTATATTCATGATTTCACATGCTATTGATGATTTGGATTCGGGTTTCCATGATGTTTTCTGGATTTGGAGGGGAACCGCAAAAACATATATAAACTGCTTTCTCTCTTTTTAAATAAATGCGGTTTTTCCATGATGTTTGAGTCGTCCACCATGAGTTTTGCTGATGGATTTCGAGACCCGATTCGAGGAGGCGGATGAACCGTTTCGGGTACATGGTGGGCCCGGTGCGGTACCCCGGGACAAGAAGATCGTAGGAGATGGCGTTGAGCCTGGCAAGGGAGCACGACCGACTGGTGATATTACCCGACACGTCGGATATCCGGAGGATACTGTCGTAGTCATGAGATGGATGGTAGGGGCCGATCTGGACTGACGGCGCCCTGGATATTATGACTGAGATATTGAGATTTGAGATATTGAGGTACAGAGATTGTGATACAAAGATATCGAGATACTGAGATTTATGTTTTGTGCCGATACTAGGCATTGTTTTATGCTGATTTCATTATGATACCTCATTTTAAAAATACAGAAATCTCACAAATTTATGAAAGAAGTTTTCTTCAGAACATGCATTCTGTTTCATGCATTCATACATCAATCATATGATATATTGCCACCTGATGCACTGACACAGGCACATGGGTTTACACTTGGGTTAGATATTTACCCTAGTCTGGTTAGAGATTGCTGGTTATATATTTGAGGTTTATATATTTTGATCGTATGACCTAGGATTGCGTCATACATGCGATTTTCTGTTCGTAGATCTTTTTCTACTCACGAGTTGGCAACTCACCCCCGTTGTGCCCCAGTTTCTTGCAGGTGTTGCCGTACGTATTTCATTACGGCTTTGCGGGCACTGTTCCTTTCGGGTGACTTGCTAGTAGGTGGGTTATCGTATCGTACCCATCATTATACATTGTATATTATATTTCAGTTGTATCTAGAAGTTCCATCAACCAAACATGTACTTATTTGAGATTGAGACCAGTGATATTTATTCTTTCGACCTTAGAGTCGCGTGATATATTTCCATAGGTTTCAGGCTGGTTGAGTTTTCTTTTCTTTTATGATCCTCGTCTCTAGGCGTTGTATATTATGTTGCATACAGGTTGATTCGATATGGTTCTTCCTATTCTCTACTATTTCTCTTGGTTTGGATTTCTGGGTTCGGCTTACTTAGTATATATACGCCTTGAGACGTTCGTAGTCTAAGTGCCGGTCATGTTCCGTATTTTCGGGTCGTGACAAAGTTGGTATCAGAGCGTTAGGTTTTACCTTCGGAGCGTAGGATGACCCTTAGTTGATGGAATAGGTGACTAAAGTAGAGTGACGTACCGTTGGTATGTTCCGCGGCATATTTACGACACGCCACTCCACTTAAGAAGCCTTAGGATGTACATTTCTTTGTTTAGTATCACATTCCTTCCTGATCTAGCCTCATCGGTACCAGTTATGGTTTTGCTGCCACGATTACGGGCAGGGAGAGCTACGGCTAGAGTTGCGGTCAGCATGAGCTCGTCACGAACGAGGACTGACCAGGGCGTGATTCTGGCGACACACGATTGCAGGGATGTGTCTCTTGATTGGGTTTTGCACCGCGAGCGTTGGATGGATCGCTGTATGAGATTACTCGGACGTGCAGATCAGCACCAGAGGATTGAGCCACTGACAGAGGCCAGCCAGATTTTGATGACCGTTGATGTACGGCTCATTCATGATGATTGAGGTACTGTTCAGCGTGCAGACGAGAGAGCCAGCTGTGGTGCGAACGACGGAATATCGCCCCAGATGATTGGAGCTATTGCAGTACGAGATTGTACTATGAGATGATAAAAGGGAGCTAGTCACCAAGGATGAATGACTAGGACAGGTGGATCGTTCGCTACCCCGATGCGAGGTCATCAGATAGATTGATTTCAGCTAGAGACGGCTTCACACGAAGACGTTGAGAGTCGACAGAGACGATCGAATGTCAGGAACCTATTATTCCAAGTTTAAAGTATTCGGAAAGACATGCAGGCAATTCTATGGTCCCTCTAGAAGAATGAAACCCTAACTCGACTTAATGACCGTGTGAAAGCCTTTGAACATTAGGGTTTGCGGCAGTTCTGCGGCGCCATTAGTGAGGCTTGGGTTTGCCCTTCTACGGCTGGACCACCGATGCTGGGGTATGTACTCGATACTATTATACTGTACCCAAGATGTTGAGCTCTTGAGGGATTATGAGGTTTTGACGGCTCGATTGGATAGCTCGACTTAATTCGGATACTAGATAGTGAGATGGATTTCTTGGGAGGCTCCAGATATAAGGATAGCCGTTGGAGCTCAGTCCATGCAGCCACGACGAGACAAGTCCAAAGCAGACGGCATTAAAGAAGAGTGGAGTAAGAGGTTCGCGCAAGATCTGGATAAGATGACGTTCCACTCCGTCGACATCAGAGATGCGATGCGCATGCCGAGGCATTGTAATTGGATATACCTTCCAGAAAGAGTCGCGCTGAGTATGCAGCCGTTTCGAAGCAAGAAGCAGACATGGTAAGGACGATGACTCCCGGACATTTGGCAGAGATGAGACTTGGAAGAGACCTTGAACAGGATTCCTTCCAAGACACTGCTGCATTGATACTTGCATCCAGGATCAGATGTGTCACGTACATTCAGAGAGCCAGAGGCCGACGCCAGTGACATGCTACTTTACGAGTGGTCGCGATGATTGCCCGAGAGATGACCAGAGAAGTGCCAGAACGGAATCGTCCCCGTTAGCACATCTGACAGGGCCGATGAGCCGATGGATCGTGAGATTGACAATTCGCAGAGAAGACTTGGACCCAGGAGTGGTCATTGTTACGCACACCAGCAGGCCAGAGTTCATGATCATCAACGAGACGTCCCACTAGTGACCGCGACAGTTGGCCCGAGATTCTTGGAGGATGCGCTTGAGCGGTACTATTCCGCCATATTTGATTTCGATGTTTTGGGTGATTTATTCGCATGATTTGATTTTGATGATTGAGGATTTACGATTTTCACACAGTTGTTGCACTAGATGTCATTTTCGTGCTTTGACTTCACATGTTGGTGATTTATGGGGTTTAGATATATGAGTTGACCTTGTGCGTATGCACGCACACGATTTGGTTCCTGCACTCTGTATAGTTTACATATGCTTGTAGTGCAGTGACATGTATTTTGTGCACTTGGACGCACTGGACTTCGATTTCGAGGGTGATGCTCGATATTTGTTTTGTGCATTTTATGCACCCGATTGGATTTTGCGCGTGTTCGGCACTTGATATTGGGTTTTCATGATTTCGTGCATGATGGATGCACCGGATTTGGATTTTTAGCGCATGTTGGGAGCCTGTTATGAGATGCGATTTGGTGCACACCAGATGCACTAATTCGAGATTTTTCGTGCATGTCAGATGCACCTGATTTTGCGGTCAGGCACACACGTTGCCTATGACCGATGTTGTGTGCACAACCGTTGCACCTTGATGTCGTTTTTGTGCACCTGCTTTGCACATGTAGGGATTTTGATTTCCGTGCGCACCGGACGCACAGGGTTTTCATATGCACTTTGGGATTGATTTCTTATGGAACAGTACATTTTTATGACATTGCGGTTTATTTTCGTATTGAGCAGGACTAGTCAGAGGACAGTGCCTGGATATATTTTACATGCATTGGTAGTTTTCAAAGGGATTTCCAAAAGCGAGCTTTAGCCTCATTATTTACATGCGTGTCCGATATGACACGAAAACGTTAAAACCGGGAACCCTTCCAAATTGTTTTCAAAACGGTGGATCGTGCATACTAAACAAAAGATATATAAGTATATGTCTATTTTCTTATAGAGACATCCGCCACTGTGCAGTGTTATGTGTATTGCACATCGATTTTAAAGAAATTTGGCTTGCATTTCCTTCATATATTTACATGCATAGTTCCGATTCATAGCATATCGGCTTGGCCTTGGATTAGGTTTTCGTGTTTCACCTTGACTCCGATGATTGCGGGATACTTGACGGAGTTTTGATTTCGAATTATCTGCTCGTTACGCATGCGCATGTATTACGCTATGATGCGTTCTATGGATTGATGATTTCGGAGCCCCGTTGACTTGGGCATTTTATTGAAATGTTTTGGAATTTGGAGGTTTAAATTTAAATTCGGGGACCGAATTTCTTTAAGGGGGAAGACTGTAACATTTCAAAAAAAAAAAGAATATTATTTTTGGGAATTTTCATAATTTAATATTAATTTTTAATGAATATTTCAATAGTCGGTATAATTAAATACCGATAAATGGTGAAAGTTCTGTAGAAAATTATAGAAATTCTAAATAGCTTATTTTGTGGAAATATGCCATTTTACAGTTTTTATGATGAGCTATATGCGATTTTGGTGTTAACCGCGATTAAAAAATCGCTAATTGGATTTTTGGCCTTTTGTGCAAAAAATGTGCACATAACACTTCCTACATTTGTCATACTTGTTTCATGCTATGGACTCATGGTGGCTTAAGGTTGAACCATGTTGAGATGACCATGGTGGGTTGCACCATTTGGTTAGGTTAATTGGCTTAATTAAGGGTTTTAGTTTGGTTAAGGGTGATTAGGGTTAGTTGACCTTGAGAGAGAGAGAGAGAGAGGAGGAGGCTATGAAGTTATGACACACCATTTCATTTCAAGGCTTCTCACCTCAACACCTTTTCTTGTCTTACACACTCACATCTCTCACTCTCTCACACCCCACCATCAAGTATACAACACAACACCCTACATCAACAAAAACAACCACAACCAAACAACCCCTTACATTTGCTGCTACAGCAAAAAACCCATATAGCAACAACAACCCAATACAGCAGCCCCATTCCAACACTTCAGCCCCATATCAACCTATTAGCTGATACACCACATCAGCCCCATATCAAGCATTATCAGCACACTTTCAGCCACCATCAGCATGTAACATCATCCAAGACATCAAGCACCACCTTAGCCCAAACAAAAGCAACAGCCACATCAGCTGCAACAGCAGCTGATGTAACATATCAGCCCCCAATACAACACATCAGCCCCAATATCATCACTTCAGCCACCAAAGCATCAGCCAACATCAACACTTTCAGCCCCAATTTCTTCACATCAGCCACCCCTACACCTGCAGCTATATCAGCTGCTGAAACCATGCATCAACTCAGCTCATATTCAGCCCCATATCAACACATCAGCTCCATTTATCAGCAGCACATATTATTAGCCACAGCAGCAGCAACCTTATTCCAACCAATACCCCACAACACTATCATCAAACCACAACTACTACACTTCATTCACCACCAATAAACAACCTCAGCCCCTGCACAGCTGCTGCAACAGCAAAAAGGAAAACAAAGGAGATTGCAAGCAGCAGATGCAGCATCAGCAACAACAACTACACAGGAGATCAGCTTCAGGCAGGAACTTCAGCAGCAACCACCCCTCCTCCTTCCATCATCATCCCTTCCCCTTTGTTCTAGGATCCCTTGAGGTATAATCCCACAGCCCAATTCCTATCTTGCATGTTTTAGTGTTTAGCTGAAAAGTTACTGTTATATCCATAATCTAGTGCTAGTTTAGGGATTTTGAGTGAGATTTGGCCAAGAGATGGTCTGGAATGTTAGTATAGTCTTATTAGGAGGGTGTGAGGCCAAATTAACCTTGATCTCTAGTTAGTTACCAGAGTTGTTCGACTTGGTGTAAATTAGCGTTTTCGTCGATTTTGCGACCTTTCTGAGACCTGCTTTCACCCGGGACCTCCTAGAGAAAAATTGACTTGGCAGTGAGCTGTGCAGGCACCCTGGAACCATTACCCAAAGCCCTAGCCACCATCTCAAAGTCCCGGCCGCAAATTAATCCCCCTGGCCGCAATTTGCGGCCAGAGCAAGGTAAAACTGCCTCGTTTTGCGTGCACAGCCCTTTTTCATGTAAAAATTGACCCCCGGTATGTCTAGTTTTGACTGTTTCCTGTTAGGGTAAAATCTGGATTGAATTTCATGAGTTGGCGTATGATTTACAACTCGTTTTCGTATGGATTTTGATATTCGATGATTCGTATCTGTCGGGTGGCGTTTGGACGTCAACGACAGCGGTGATTGGCTGCTTTTGCATACAAGGTCACAGGTTTTTACCTATGGGCGTAGTGTGCACCATTTTGGGTTCCGACATGGTTCTCATGAGTTTTAGCGTGTGATATCCTTGTAGGTACCCAACGTGGCGTCGAGGCGTTGGAGATGCAAACGGCGACATCGGCACCGGCACACATAACTAGTTGAGTAGATGTATATCTACGGGGAGAAGTCGGGTGGATGGCGTATAGCACCCCCGCAGTCCGAGGTGATGTATACGGATGCGTATACACACCTACAATTATTATTTGTTGTTAGGATTGATTATTGATGTTTAAATGGATATTGGTATATCTGATTGGTGAAAGGTTACGAAACCTTAGGTAGTGGGTGCACTACACTTGCATATACACACATACATACTTGCATACATCCTTAGTTCATATGTGGTGATGGGATTCTTTGTGGATATGTGTGTTTACATGGATTTTAGGATTATGTGTTCACATAGGGACTTAAGGATGATACTTGGGATTGATATGAGTCGATGATGCTGATCCGAGGTTATGATATCGGTGATATGGTAAAATTTGTACTAGAGATACGTCTTGATGCTTTAACGGATTTTTGTGATGATGATGCCATAGGAATGGTGACAAATATATTAAGTGATCAACATGTGATTATGATACACGATAGGATACGACATGATATGATATGACAGGATATTTGTGATAGGCCGCCTTGGGCGATGTATACCCTTGTGATGATAATATCGATTTATGCTAGACTGTCGATCAGTGGCTAGATCTTGATTATAGTGATAATGTTAGCATTGTACTAGACATAGGTCAGTACCCAGATGATGATTTTGATAAGAGAATACTAGATGAATGATATGACAAATGTGATAATGATCCGTACCCAGATTTGGGGATGTCGGACGACGGATTTACGTACGAGCTGTATTTTTATGTTTGATCCGCCTACTTGACTTGGGAATAACCGATTATAGAGATATGGTATCGGATGGGATATGATCGAGGTGGGATCACCGACTATATATGTATATTTATATGTATCGACTCAGAGGTTAGACGGTTTCCCTTACCTACTGTTAGCTTTAGCTCAGCCTTGTAGTGGTGTAGCTATGTGACTCTTATGACATTAGATGCAGTTTAGTGATCATGGTGTTCAGTATTTCAGTTCCCGCATATTATTATTGTTGCTCTGCATCGCATACTGTTGTAATTCATATTCTATTATTGTTGTAATTCATATTCTATTATTGATACCCGCTGCTAGGACACCAGCATCATTACCGATGATGCGTATGTACCACGTACACTTATTGCTGTAGCACACACATCTTCATCGGTAATTGCCATGTCACGTACACTTAGAGAATATTATTGCTTGATTTAGCTTGATAGCTAGCAGTGACATGATATTAATGCACTTGCCATATATACCAGCTTGACATTGTAGTTATCACTTGTCACTTCATGCATACTGTTATTCATTATATGCTGCAATCATGGATTCTCATGCTTATATTCATGATTTCACATGCTATTGATGATTTGGATTCGGGTTTCCATGATGTTTTCTGGATTTGGAGGGGAACCGCAAAAACATATATAAACTGCTTTCTCTCTTTTTAAATAAATGCGGTTTTTCCATGATGTTTGAGTCGTCCACCATGAGTTTTGCTGATGGATTTCGAGACCCGATTCGAGGAGGCGGATGAACCGTTTCGGGTACATGGTGGGCCCGGTGCGGTATCCCGGGGCAAGAAAATCGCAGGAGATGGCGTTGAGCTTGGCAAGGGAGCACGACCGACCGGTGATATTGCCCGACACGTCGGATATCCGGAGGATACCGTCGTAGTCATGAGATGGATGGTATGGGCCGATCTGGACTGACGACGCCCTGGATATTATGACTGAGATATTGAGATTTGAGATATTGAGGTACAGAGATTGTGATACAAAGATATCGAGATACTGAGATTTATATTTTGTGCCGATGCTAGGCACTGTTTTATGCTGATTTCATTATGATACCTCATTTTAAAAATACAGAAATCTCACAAATTTATGAAAGCAGTTTTCTTCACTACATGCATTCTGTTTCATGCATTCATACATCAATCATATGATATATTGCCACCTGATGCACTGACACAGGCACATGGGTTTACACTTGGGTTAGATATTTACCCTAGTCTGGTTAGAGATTGCTGGTTATATATTTGAGGTTTATATATTTTGATCGTATGACCTAGGATTGCGTCATACATGCGATTTTCTGTTCGAAGATCTTTTTCTACTCACGAGTTTGCAACTCACCCCCGTTGTGCCCCAGTTTCTTGCAGGTGTTGCCGTACGGATTTCATTACGGCTTTGCGGGCACTGTTCCTTTCGGGTGACTTGCTAGTAGGTGGGTTATCGTATCGTACTCATCATTATACATTGTATATTATGTTTCAGTTGTATCTAGAAGTTCCATCAACCAAACATGTACTTATTTGAGATTGAAACCAGTGATATTTATTCTTTCGACCTTAGAGTCGCGTGTTATATTTCCATGGGTTTCAGGCTGGTTGAGTTTTCTTTTCTGTTGTGATCCTCGCCTCTAGGCGTTGTATATTATGTTGCATACAGGTTGATTCGATATGGTTCTTCCTATTCTCTACTACTTCTCTTGGTTTGGATTTCTGGGTTCGGCTTACTTAGTATACGTACGCCTTGAGACGTTCGTAGTCTTAGTGCCGGTCATGTTCCGTATTTTCGGGTCGTGACAATATCACACTTGAATTTTCGTTTAACCTTGATTTCTTAATACAACTTTGTCTTATTATTGATTGTCTTGATATTTCGTGCAGACGCAGGGCCTCCCCATCCCCAGATGGGGACTTGAGGCCCGAATCAGTCCCATAGGCTGAGGCCTGACAGAGCTAGGGGGTGGCAGCATTCCCCCTTTTTTTACCCTTGACTATCGCTATACCGGTCCTCATGCCGAGAGGTTCGGCCGGTATTTGGGGGACGAGAGCCGGCTCGTGAAGAACTATCCACTTCACGTTGAGTGGGGCGAGCAGCACCAGTGCTCATTCGCCCTCTTCTTTGATCAGGCTCGGGTATGCATTTATATATATTTTCATTTGATCTATCCAATATATTTATTATTAACACTTGCAATCTAATAACAATGTTTTTTTGTATTTTTAATTGAATTACGATTTTCAGCCTGTAGCCGACCCTGATCACCCGGGGAGGGTGCTCGACCTTCATGCTCTGTACATTGGCCTGATGAAGAACATGCAGGCCAAGGTCCGATACAACAGGAATGAGCTGAAGGCCGACTGCTACTCCCTGTGGATGGTGACCCCCGAGGCAGAGAGAGCGGCCCTCCTATCTACTCCGGCGTTTGCGAGAGTCGACGTAGAGACATGGCCTCTATTGTGCGCTTATTTCGACTCCCAACGCAAACAGGTATGTATTTTAAATGTAACTAATTATTTATGATATAATTTATTTCTTTTTGTTTCTTAATTAGAAAACTAAATGTTAATGCGTTGTGCAGAAACAGGCCGCTCAGAATACAGAGAACAGGAAGTCGGCGAAGAGGGGTCGCCCCACTTACACAGGTGGCTCGAGGAACATTACTCGAGCCATGGAGTTATCGGTAAATTACAATAGACCGACCTTTATGATATTCTGCAATATTAAGAGTTATTTTCTAATATTTCTAATATTAAGAGTTACTTTCTAATATTGCAAACATCTCGGACCATGGCGTCAGGTGGTACACCGAGCGTGCTGTCCGCATATCTTGCCGTCCACGGCACCTCGACAGATCCCGCCACGGGCGAGCTTCGATATCCCGACGTCGCTACCCAGGAGTACTGCATAAGTGTTAATATTTTTTCTACCCAAATTTGAAATTTTAGTTTTGGAAGGTTCAAGTTTAAATCTTATACTTATACTTTACTGCTTAATGTGGGTGTAAGAGCGGGTGGTTGAGCAGGCCCAGGCCTCGGGGATCGATTTTACCGGACAGAGCGATCCGAGGCTGCTGACCCCAGTTCTGGACGCCGCACACGGAGGGCACCATGGAGGTTGGGAGAGAGGCCGGGGACTGGGCCCTAGCAGGGCCCATATGAGATTGGACTCCACCCCGGCGGTTACTTCCTCCATCTCCAGTGACCGACGTGTCCATCAGGAACTGGAGAGCTTGAGGGCCACCGTTCATGAGTTGAATGAGATACTGGTATGTATACTGCTTTATAGTAAAATATCATGTCATATTATATAGATATCACCATATCCATAATTAGTACGTAGCTTGAGCTTATTTGGTTTTAGACTTAAAAGTTTGATTAATCATACATACAGATGTAATTAAAATAAACAACAAACTAGATATCCAAACGGGGTTTCGAAATAACTTAATAATGATACGAATTCGAATAATACACAGTTCTTACATGCTTATTACACACGTTAGGTCCAGACGCGACAGGGTACATCGGCCGAGCCTCCATGTGCATCTCCTTCGGCTGCGGCTCCGCAAGCCACTACATCGGCTGCGGTTCCGCAGACAGCTCCTGTAGCTCCACCGCCCACTCAGACTCCCGCAGTCGTGGCACTGCAAGCGACTACCTCGACGGCGGCTGCGCAGACCACATCGCCAGCTCCACATGCCGCTCAGACTCCCGCTCGCGACGAATTGCAGAGTTTATTGACCGAGGAGCAGGCGCGCGTTATTCTATCGTTATTCAGAAGTGGAGCTGGACCGAACTAGGGTAGCTTTTTGGTTCTTATTTTTTGAAACATGTATTTATTTATATCATACACATTGTACTACATTTTGAAACGATATTGATATTGGTTTATATTTATATCATATTCAGTTTTTGGGTTTCTTTTGTATATTATATATATGCGTGAGATGTGATTATGAATACTGCAATATATGATTTGATTGATGTATATATTATTGTGCACAGGGCGGGAAAAAATCAAGCAGCCCATTTTTAAAAAAAAAATACAGACAATATGTACCTACGGATTAATCCGTAGGTACACATGTTGCCCCTACAACTATATCCGTAGGGGCAAAATATCAGCAGTAACTGATATTTCCCACCTGATCTCAGTGCCAGGGGGTTGGGAGTGCCCCTATGGACATATCCGTAGAGGCCACTGCCTATCCCCTACGGCGTTATCCGTAGGGGCCAAATATCAGGAATCCTGATATTTTGCACCTACGGACAAGTACCTACATAGATATCCGTAGGGGGTAGTACATGGACCTACAGTTATATCCGTAGGTACAAGTAATATATTAAAAAAAACGGAAATAATATAAAATCTTATACCCTATGGATTAATCCGTAGGGGCAACAGGACCTACACATAAATCCGTAGGGGCAAGAATTTGCCCATAGGGGCAAGTTCAGGGCCTCAGCTTGCACCTGCGGCCTTTGCACCTACGGGGTATTTTTTCGCCCCTACGCATATATCCGTAGGGGCAGTGGGTTGCCCCTACGGATAAATCCGTAGAGGCAACCCTTATTTGTAGTAGTGTGAACAAGTAGACGAACACGCTGTAATCATCACTGTTAACCAACAATGTTAACAAACGCATATTATTATAACCCTTAACAATCAGAAATGTTAAAAACACTTGTAAAGGAAATACTGCTTACGAATTCTTTTATATTGGGCAAGAGACACTAGTATATTGAAATGTATTGTAACTCCAATGCTTGTCGAATTTTTTCGCCCCAAAATTATAAAGGTACCGTAAGTATAGCCTAGCCCCTTACTCCTAATGGGGGTCGCACGCAAATGAAGAATAATGCCGCAATTCCTTTTCGGCCAAGTCTATAACGAGTAACATCCAATGAGAGTTATGACATATCAGGGTCATAATACGAGTACTGTAGGAATGCCATGGTGTTCGATATGTATGCCCTAGAGGCCATTATTGTATATGTATACATGTGGATGCTAAGGATATGTATGTACAGGACATTCTTACTCAGTTATATAGTATATTATTTTAGTTGTCTTCATCAGGATATGTGTATTTGTTTTTATTGATGCTTTATCCCGCTTGCACATATTGATAAAGACTTGATATAGTAGTATACTATTATGGTTTGAATTTATCTTAACATGGCGTATGTTATACACGTTATTACATATTGCGGTTACATGTTGATAAAGCCCGTAGGATCTTGCTTGACTACCTACGTTGTGATGGAGATCATACATGTGGGAGCAGGGTAGTCCATAAGCACATCCTTAAATGGTCCCTAGTCACGTGAGTATCGAGACTGGGCATTGATACTCCTGAGTAGACTGGTGTATACGTTTCTAGATCCCGACGAGGGGCGATGGTTGGTCCCGCAACCATTGGTCAGATGCACCTAAGATCGTATACAGGAGCTCACTGGGTGTGAGTAAACTGGACGGACTCGCGGAGAACTTCCAGATAGTACTATACCTATCATCAGATGGAAGTTCTCAGGTGACATGTGTACAGGTTAGTCTTCGGACCTGAGATCGTCATTTGACTCGTGTAAGTTCTGACTGTGCTTTGATCACTACCCTACTGCGGCTCTACTGAGTCGTGCAAATAGGTTTTGGTTGGGTACAGTCCTGAGCCACATGGAGGCAGTGAGCAATTGTTGGGGATTCGTCTATCACGGTATTAGGAGTCGATATCATACTGTGTTCGATTGGTCAGGACTATAAGACTTTGGCTAAGGCAGTTGGGATTTACTGATAAGTTGATCAGTTGTTTCCCGGATTGTTCCTGAGCCACATCATCAGCACGAATTATCGGGTTATTAACATCTGACGTTTACCATCCCCTAGACCCGGTATGTGATACTCTTATACGAAGAGACCCGACTGTATGGAGATTGTCATGGATAGGCTCAATAAGAGTTTGGACGTATTTGCTCGTCGGCCTTCCTTTTCGATAGGTACCTGGGTAGCCGTTACGTACAGCTAGTCCCGCTGACGTGCTTGTGGTTAACCCCACTGCCAGCGTACTGTCGAGTCTTTAGAGTCCCACACAGAGGGTTTCCCTGTTTCGAGCGAAACGACGTAGAGGTCGTATGGTTTTACGGCAGGGCTTTGATCACATACGTGTACTTGTGCACGTGTGATGTTCGGGCGGATAATACTAGTAGTCTTTGGTTTAAGCCAGATCCTAGTATTATATTCTTGGATTATTTTGTCTCTTTGTATTCGTATTTTTCGGAATACAGATATGGGTATGTATATACGGTGAGGGGCATTCTTGTAATTGTGCAAGATGCTTCTAGAAGAAGAAACCTCATTATTTGTTTTAACCATTATTGTTAATGGTTAATGAGGTGGTGAAATGAGGGTTTTATTTGCATTAACTGAAGCATGGCCACTTGGTGACTCATGGCATGACTTATTGTTTACTATTGGAGCATGCTTGATATTTTCTTTTGTTGTGAATTATTAATGCAAGGTGGCATCTAAATATTTTGTAATATCTGGATATTTTGTATTTGCATTATTAGTTCACATGTTACTTAGCCATTCTTCACTTGATATTCTTTTTTACTCATTCTACACTCTTATCTTCTCCTTGCTCTCTCTTCTTGCCCTAACCCTAATTATCTCATGACATGAGAAAGCTAGGGTTAGTGAGACATATTAATCCATCATCACTCTCTACACAATCTAGGCTACTTAGATTAGCATTCTAAGTACCCTAGTTACCTTGATTTGGAGGTAGGAGCTCATTGTAGACACTCTCGGGTGGATCATCTTTGACGCGAGGAGGCCGAATTTCAAGCACGATCCGTACATCTTTTGAGGAGCCAAAGGAGAGGATCAAAGACCCAAAGGACTTTGTTTCTTTAGGTATACTTTCTATCATAGTAGATAGAACTTCAGATGTTGCTAGTTAGGTTTATAGTAAAGATCCGGTTTAGGCTTATTCTAGCGCCTAGTTTTGATCATTGTTAAATTTTTGTTCTGTAAATGGCCACGGATGATGGCTATGGCGTCAGCATAACTTTTCATGTTGTCATAGCTAGCCCATAAATCCTATACTAGCAGGTTTAAACAATGATAAAGTAATAAAACCGAAATAACTCCGAAAGGCGAAACACAAATCCAAGTTTCTGTCAAAATTTTCAGAGGCTCTAAAATTTTTTAAAACAATTGC
This sequence comes from Agapanthus africanus, assembly GCA_030015575.1. NCBI lineage: Eukaryota > Viridiplantae > Streptophyta > Magnoliopsida > Asparagales > Amaryllidaceae > Agapanthus > Agapanthus africanus. The sequence goes on from CM057338.1 coordinate 558,746,894, forward strand.
AGAGTGCTCCTTTTGTTGTGAGATAAACACAAAACAAAAACGTGGCAATTTCATCATATTGTGACCGGCCAAAACATCAAATAAACCGCCTCACAGGTTTTTTTTTGAGTGATTGTTTTGGGTTCTTGCCTCTTGGATTTGGGGTTTCAGGTGTTGGTTGTTTTTGCCCAGGATGGATATTCTGTTATCTTTTGGTTTTGGCCTATACGGAGTATTTCGAAGTCGTTATTTTTAACATTGTCTAATATTTTTTAGTACATTCACTTCTATCTGCGACCGTGAATGTCATTTGAGCGGTATAACTCGTCTAACTGCTATATGTTCCTTTAAACGGGTTTGCGAACATAACATTCACGTTGATGTTCTGTGTTTGTGCTGTGGTTGTGGTTGGATAGTCATGGTGGATAGCTTGTGGTGCAATATTTGTGGTACAGTTAAGATTCATTTGTACATTTGTTATTGCGGGGTGAGCGTCCGACATGTGGACAGTCGTTACTTCCTGTTGTATATTATTTGATTGGGGCACGACCGGGTTGAGGTCGATGTCACCATTGTACATATTATTTATTCTTTTCTGTACTAGGTTTACCCCACGGTAGAGTACTCGAATAGCCGGGTTCTAAATGGCAACAAGCCCGCATCTCATGGCGTTGAGACGGAGGGGGCTTCACTCTAGAATTGGCGGGCTATTCGCCGCACTCGTAGGGGGTAAAGTATGACCCATAGAGGGGTGCCCAAGTTATCGGATTTCGTGAAGAGCTCGTTGGCCCATTCACTTTGTTTATGGGGGTTGACTCATTTTTGGGGTTGGCGGGTAACTTGCAGCGCTCGTAAGGGTCCAGGTTTTCATTGCACAGGCTAGCCACACGACCGGGAACGTCGGGTCTCATTTGCGGCTCAAATGAAACTCGGGGCTCCAAGATTATCCACTATTCTGTATTGTTGGCTGAGATTCTATGATGTTGTTTATTATCATGCCTGGGACGAATGTTATATATATTTATATATATACTAGTAGATGTTGTATATGTTTTGCACCCGTGCTAGTCCAGCCACCGCTCCGTCGTTAGTTAAGTAACCTAACGGGTGATGAAGGGGCCCAGTGGCGAATGCGGGTGGCATATACGTACATTGTATTTTCGTTCTTTTCTGGTTTGATAGGATAAAATGATTGGACCGCATTAATTTTAATTAATGCAAGAAAAGAATCCTAAAAAGATGTTGGAACAAATTTCGAAAAGCTACAGTTATATTCTTTCGCTTTGCATAGTGGTATTCGGTTGTGAATATTCAGCACCTCATTCTAGGAGGCAAGAGCTGAGATCCATTCGTAGGGAGTGACCTCTTGAGAAAAAGAGTATACTGTAGATTACTCGGTTTTTCAAAACCAGAACTTTTTTTAAAAAAAGCGGAGCCTAAACCACTCCTTTTCAAAACTGCTCAGGTTCCTTCAACGATATCAAGTTCATTACGTTAAAGGGTTTTTCGCCAAAAACCCAGCCATAGCCCTCTGTCATTTCCTATGAGTATTACTCAGTATTCGTGCTGCGTTTGTTGACCTTGTCAAGGCGTAGTGAATGGTAGCTGGGTGATGCTTTTTTGTAGCACATGATGCGATTAATTAGGATAGTCACATGGCCTTGTTGACCTTGTCAAAGGTTTATGTGGATGGGTCTAGGGTAATCAAGATAATGACAGGTTGAACTTGACTAGAGATTTATGATTTGTTGACTTTGTCAAGGTCATAGGTCGTTAGGGGCAAAAACCACATCGGGAGTTTCCAGCAGACAGGAAACTTGCAGATTTAGCATACCTTCTGGAGTGTGGTGACTAGAGTGGATTCCATCTAGCTCATCATAAAATGATAGTTCGATCCCGATCCCATTGATGAGTAGGATTACTCTCGGGAGATTATTTCACTTAAAAATCAATGCTATAAACCAAGTAGGTGTTTAGAACGGTGTTAGCGGGGCTAAGCCTCCAGGGAAAAGAGGTTATATAATTAAGAAACTTCGCGAAAGAGTTGGAAAACCTCCCTCGAAGTACTAACACTAGTCTGGCTGAAAGGTTAAGCAATTATTGTGATGTACGATTAATCCTGACTAGTTCTTCTTTTAGGGTTTTAAGAAGAATTTGAGGAAACAGTGGGAGCCATCCTGATTAGATAAACTAATAACCAATCTAATCATAAAAAGTGCACGCTAAGTGTTTCTTTTTTCTCTCTCCAGGTAGCAACCATTTCATGCCCTAATTAAGATAATAAAATGTATCGCTTGACCGATCCGAATTCTTATTCGGGGCTGGGGAACGTCGGTTCGGCTCTAAACTATGACAGCAGTCATGAGTATGAGCAAGGGAAAGAGGATTGCGTGAATTCCTTGATAACCCCAATGAAGAAGAAGCACACTATTTCATATTCTTTAGGTGTTCTTGTTATTGAGAACTATTTTTCGGTCAGTCTTACCTCCTGGGTACTAGATACCGGATTAGGATCTCATATCTATAATTTATTGCAGGGACTGAGAAAAAGTAGGATGGTTGGACCTGGTGATATGTCCCTCAGAGTAGGGAACAGAGCACAAGTTAATGCTGCAGCCGTCGGTGAATATCACCTTGTGTTACCAAAAGGCAATACTATGATTTTGAACAATTGCTACTATGTACCTTCCATGGTTTGCAACATTATATCAGTTTCTTTACTTAATAAAAATGGATATAAGTTTCTTCTTGATAGAAATATCATGAACATTTACCTAGATAAGGTATCGGTTGCAGGAGGTACACTGTGTAATGGTATCTATGTTCTAAATCCAAACACAGTTCTCAATATACAAAACACACGCAAGAGGAAGAGTTCAGATAGGAACGAATCCTACTTGTGGCATTGTAGACTTGGTCATATCGAAGAGACAAGACTAAGTAAGTTGCATAAAGATGGACTTTTGAACACGTTCGAATTTTCATCTTATGAAACTTGTCAGTCTTGTCTCAAGGGAAAGATGACCAAATCTCCGTTCACCGGACACGGAGAAAGAGCAAAAGAGCTCTTGGGCCTCATACACGGTGATGTATGTGGTCCGATGTCTATACATGCAAGGGGTGGTTTCTCATACTTCATCATATTCACTGACGATCTCTCTAGGTTCGGATATGTGTATCTTATGAAACATAAATCTGAAGCTTTTGAGAAATTCAAATAATTCAGGAACGAAGTAGAGAACCACACTGGCAAAAGTATCAAGATCCTCCGGTCTGAGAGAGGAGGGGAGTACATGAGCATGGAATTCTTAGATTACCTAAAAGAGAATGGAATTCTCTCTCAGCTTACTCCTCCGTATACACCACAACAAAACGGAGTATCGGAGCGGAGGAATCGTACCCTGCTGGATATGGTTCGCTCCATAATGCGTAGTGCTGAGTTGCCTCTTTCATTCTGGGGATATGCGCTTCAAACAGCGACACATCTGTTGAATCATGTTCCATCCAAATAAGTGCCTAAGACACCATTCGTATTATGGAATGTTAAGATACCATATCATAAACGGTTTAAGATATGAGGTTGTCTGGCTTACGTTAAAAAGCATAAACCGGATAAACTAAAGGCACGGTCAGTTTTATATAAGTTTATGGGATATATAAAGAACGGTTATGGATATATATTCTACCACACCGAGGAACATAAGGTGTTTGTTGCTCAGCACGCCGTTTTCTTAGAAACGTAGTTTCTTGCAAAAGAAATTAGTGGGAGCACGGTAGAACTGGAAGAAATTCATCGACCAATAACTCAAACTGATGGTTTGGTGGAACCTCAAGATTCAATAACCCCAGACGAACCTCAGCCACTCCGCAGATCTGGTTGGATTTCTCATCCGCCCGAGAGATACTACGGTTTTCTCATAGACGGGGATCGAGAGGATTGCATTCCGGAAGAAAATGATCCTACTAGTTTCAAGCAGGCCATTATCAGTAGGGATGCTGATAAATGATTGGATGCTATGCGATCCGAAATGGAGTCCATGTACACCAATAAAGTGTGGACCTTGGATATTGCTCCATCTGGGGTAAAACCCGTTGGATGCAAATGGATCTACAAAAGGAAATTTGGTGTAGATGGGCAGGTGGAAACCTATAAGGCTAGACTCGTTGCAAAAAGGTTTTCTTCAAAGACCAGGTGTAGACTATGACGAAACCTTTTCTCCAGTGGCTATGCTCAAATCCATTCGAATCCTACTTGCCATTGCTGCCTTCCATGACTATGAGATCTGGCAGATGGACATAAAAATGGCTTTTCTAAACGGAAGTTTGGAAGAGTGCGTTTATATAGATCAGCTAGAAGGTTTTGTAGACAGTAGGACCAGCGGGAAGGTGTGAAAGTTGCTTAAATCCATTTATAGATTAAAGCAGGTATCGCGGAGCTGGAACATCTGTTTTGGTGAAACAGTCAAGGAATTTGACTCATCAAGAACGAGGATGAGCCATGTATATATACGAAGATTGTAGGACGAACTGTCGTATTCCTAGTCTTGTATGTGGACGCCATTCTTTTGATAGGAAATGATATTCTTATGCTACAACAGTCAAACTATTCTTGTCACAACGGTTCTTCATGAAGGACCTGGGTGATGCCTCATGCATTCTGGGGATCAAGATTTACAGAGACAGATCTAAGAGATTATTGGGACTTTCGCAGTCCAGGTACATAGAGACCGTACTAAAGAGATTTAGTATGGAAGATTTCAAGCGAGGTAACATACCCGCACTGCACGGAATCACCCTCTCCAAAGAGATGTCTCCCAAGACTGATGAGGAGAGGGTTCGCATGAGCATTTTACCCTACGCTTCGGCGGTAGGATCTATAATGTATGCGATGCTGTGTACCAGACCAGATGTAGCTTACGTGCTTAACATGGTGAGCCGGTATCATTCAAACCCAGGTGAGGATTATTGGACGGCGGTGAAGAACATTCTTAAGTACCCGAGAATGACTAAGGAGATGTTCTTAGTGTATGGTAATGAAGACCTTAGGGTCGAGTCCTTTACCGATTCCAGCTTTCAGAGTGACAAGGATGACAGCAAATCTGTCTCGGGTTTGGTGTTTACCCTTAACGAAGGGGCGGTATATTGGAGGAGTTCCAAATAGGACACTGTCGCAGACTCGATGATGGAGGCTGAATACATTACTGCAAGCGATGCTGCAAAAGAAGCGGTCTGGATAAAGAAGTTCATTGCTGAAATTCAGGTGGTTCTATCCATTGTTGATCCAATACCTTTGTATTGCGATAACAATAGGGTTATAGGTTTAGCGAAGGAACCACGGTCCCATCAGAAATCCAGACACATCTTAAGGCGGTATCACCAGATCATGGAGATCATTGATCACCAGGAGATCAAGGTGCGGAGAGTGGACACTAAAGAAAACACGGCGGATCCATTTACAAAGGACCTCTCTCAAGTGCAGTTCGAACGACTTTTTTAGATGTTGGGTATGTGGTACGCCAGCAGCTGGCCTTAGTGCAGATGTTAGGTATTCGGTACACCAATTACTGGCCTTTAGTGCAAGTGGGAGATTGTTGGATATGTATGCCCCAGAGGCCATTATTGTATATGTATACATGTGGATGCTAGGGATATATATGTACAGGACATTCTTGCTCAGTTATATAGTATATTATTTCAGTTGTCTTCATCAAGATATGTCTATTTGTTTTTATTGATGCTTTATCCCTCTTGCACATATTGATAAAGACTTGATATAGTAGTATACTATTATGGTTTGAATTTATCTTAATATGGCGTATGTTATACACGTTATTACATTTTGCGGTTAAATGTTGATAAAGCCCGTAGGATCTTGCTTGACTGCCTGCGTTGTGATGGCGATCATACTTGTGGGAGCAGGGTAGTCCATAAGCACATCCTTAAATGGTCCCTAGTCGCGTGAGTATCGAGACTGGGCATTGATACTCCTGAGAAGACTTATGTATACGTTTCTAGACCCCGACGAGGGGCGATGGTTGGTCCCGCAGCCATTGGTCAGATGCACCTAAGATCGTATACAGGTGCTCACTGGGTGTGAGTACACTGGACAGACTCGTGGAGAACTTCCAGATGGTACTATACCTATCATCAGATGGAATTTCTCAGCAGACATGTGTACAAGTTAGTCTTCAGACCTGAGATCGTCATTTGTCTCGTGTAAGTTCCCACCGTGCTTTGATCACTATACTACCACGGCTCTACTGAGTTATGCAAACAGGTTTTGGTTGGGTACAGTCCCGAGCCACATGGAGGCAGTGAGCGATTGTTGGGGATTCGTCTCTAACGGTATTGGGAGTCGATTTCGCACTGTGTTCGATTGGTCAGGACCATAAGACCTTGGCCAAGGCAGTTCGGATTTACTGATAAGCTGATCAGTAGTTTCCCGGATTGGTCCTGAGCCTCATCATCAGCACGAATTATCGGGTTATTAGGGTCTGATGTTTATGTTAGTGTATATGCCCTAGAGGCCATTACTGTATCATACTAGTTTGTATATTACTTAATGGAAGCTTGGGATATTCACCTTGTATGTACAATCTTGCTCAAAATAGTAGTATGTTACTCGGTTTGTTTCTACTTCAATGTGTACATGTGTTTATTTTAGTATATCGCCTATGCACATTAGTGGAGCCCTTAGGATCTTTGCTTGATTACCAGCGTTGTGATGGCAGTCACACTAGTGGGGGCTGGGTAATCTATAACCACATCCTTATGCAGGTCCCTAGTCGCAGGACTATCGAGACAGGGCATCGATACTCCGGAGTAGACTAGCGCATGCGCTTCTCGTCCCAGTATGGGAGACGGTCTGTCCCACAGCCGTTAGTACGTCGTACTGGAGATAGTATGCGGGTGCTCGTTAGGTTATGAGTACACTGGACAGGACTCGTCGGGAACTGACCGGTTGGTATTATACCTATCGTCAGTTATCAGTTCCCAGGTGACATGAGTACAGCTTAGTCCGCTGACTTGACACTATCACTTCGCCTCGAGTGTGTTCCCACTGTACTTTGATTACTACCCTACCACGGCTCAAAGGAGTCGTGCAAACAGGTAGTAGTTGGGTGCATTCCCGAAGCACTTGGAGGCAGTGACGGTTAGAAAGGATTCGTCTCTCCCGGTATTGGGGGTTGACATCGCGCTGTGTCTAGGAGAGCCATTACACGAGTAGTCCCTGGCCAGGACAAGCGAGATATACTGGTAGGCTTCCACTGTTATCTCAGGGTGTATTTGGCTTCACTCCGACACGACTTGTACCGCTATTAGGGGACTGACGTTTACCGCCCCCCTAGGCCCGCCATGCGATGTATCAGACGAAAAGACCGGACTTTACGGAGACTGTCACATTCAGGCTCAGTAGGAGTTGAGATGGGTTTCACCTCGTCAGTCTTCTTGTCGGCATCTACCTGGGGACCGTTACGCACAGCTAGTGCCGCTTGCGGTCTGTAGTTAAACCCACTGCCAGCGTAGTGTCGAGTCTTTAGAGTCCCACATAGAAAGCTATTCGCTTTTAGGCAAAAGAGTAGAGGTCGCATGGTTTTGCGACAGGGTTCAGTCACATCCGTGCACTTGTGCACGTTTAGTGTCCGGACAGTTTACACTAGCGGGCTTTGGTTTAAGCCAGATCCTAGTGTACGTATTGGGATTGGTTTTATCCGGTTTGTATTCGTGTTCCTCGGAACGCGGATGCGGGTGTGTATGCACAGTTGACGGAGAGACAGAGGCAGAGGATTCTCATTAGGGTTGTTGACCGTTGACTGTTGACTATTGACTTTTTGCTCAACCCTAATGAGAATATGATATATGATTAACAATAATATTAATTAAGTATTGTAGTGACATGGTTGTTGAGGGGTTGACTTTGTTGACTTGTTGACTTTGTTGACCGGTTGACTAGGTTGGACTAGTTGACCATCATGATGACAATGGCTATCATTTCATGGCAAAGTCTTTTCACTTGCTTGTTCTCTTGTGCAATATGAGTGCATGAAATGATATAGCCATTTTGACTTAAACCATTTACACAATACTTGATTACTATTTTTGTGATGATAGTTTTGGATTATGAGAGCCAAGTGAGAAAAGTGTTTCTCATTCTATCATTTTCACTCTCTCTCTTATGTTCTTGAGCTCTCATCTTCTTCCTCTTGCTCTCCCTCTCTTTAGTCTATGGTTCACTTGTCTTATGTGTTGAGAACCAAGAACCATAGAGAAAATCCCTACACACTCTTCTCTACTCACTCTAGTTCATAAGGTTTAGCAAACCAAGTGAACTAGTTTTCTTCAAAGACCGAAGAAGAAGCCAAAGGTAGACGCTTTCAGGTGGATCGATCTTCGGCGTAAGGAGACGACGGGGTGAAGCCGATCTGGACAACCATCGAGGCTTGAAGACGAAGGAGTTCAAGAAAGAAAGGTATAACCCCCTAACCGAGTAGTTAATAACTCCTAGTTAGGTTCTTAGTTAGATGTTTAACAAAGATCCGGTTTTGAGTCCATGTTCAACCTCTAGAAAATTGTTTTTCACCAAATTCCGCATGCCTGAAAGTACCGGGAGAGGTAGCATGGACTTACAGTTTACCACCCCTTACACCCAGTATGCAATACACTTAGACGAAGAGACTGGACTGTACGGAGATTGTCACGGACAGGCTCAGTAGGAGTTCGGACGAGTTTGCTCGTCGGCCTTCCTTTTCGACAGGTACCTGGGTAGCCGTTACGTACGGCTAGTGCCGCTGACGTGCTTGTGATTAAACCCACAGCCAGTGTACTGTCGAGTCTTTAGAGTCCCACACTGAGGGTTTTCCTGCTTCGGACGAAACGATGTAGAGGCTGTATGGTTTTACGGCAGGGCTTCGATCACATACGTGTACTTGTACACGTGTGTTGTTCAAGCGGATAATACTAGTGGGCTTTGGTTTAAGCCAGGTCCTAGTATTATATTCTTGGATTATTTTGTCTCTTTGTATTCGTATTTTTCGGAATACGGATACGGGCATATAAATACGGTGAGGGGCATTCTTGTAATTGTGCAAGATGCATCTAGAAGAAGACACCTCATTATTTTTTTAACACATTTTTGTTAATGGTTAGTGAGCTGGAGAAATGAGGGTTTCATTTGCATTAAGTGCAGCATGGCTACTTGGTGACTCATGGCATGACTCATTGTTTACTATTGGAGTATGCTGGATATTTTCTTTTGTTGTGAATTGTTAATGCAAAGTGGCATCTAGATATTTTGTAATATCCAGATATTTTGTGTTTGCATTATTAGTTCACATGTTACTTAGCCATTCTTCACTTGATATTCTTTTTACTCATTCTACACTATCATCTTCTCCTTGCTCTCTCTTCTAGACCTAACCCTAATTGTCTCATGACTTGAGAAACCTAGGGTTAGTGAGAAATATTAATCCATCATCACTCTATACACAATCTAGGATACTTAGATTAGCATTCTAAGTACCTTAATTACCTCGATTTGGAGGTAGGAGCTCATTGTAGGCACTCTCGGGTGGATCATCTTTGACCCGAGAAGGCCGAAGTTCAAGCACGATCCATACATCTTTTGAGGAGCCAAAGGAGAGGATCAAAGACCCGAAGGACTTGGTTTCTTTAGTTATATTTTCTATCATAGTAGATAGAGCTTCATAAGTTTCTAGTGATGTTTATGGTAAAGATCCGATTTAGGGTTATTCTTGTGCTTAGTTTTGATCGTTGTTAAATTTTTGTTCTGCAAATGGCCACGGATGATGGCTAAGGCGTTAGCATAACCTTTCACATGCATCGTCTGATGATGTTCCCAGTGACCTTGCCGCTAAATCGCGACCTTTGCGTAATGAAAAACTTTAAATTTTTAAACTTAGCGCTAGCAACTATTACTTAGAATCTATCCAAAGACTAAACTAGTAAACTAAAAGGTGTTTTAACTACTCGGTTGAGGACTAAAACCTTTTTAGTCATGTCCTTCGGATCTTCTAATCCTTTTCTTGAGCTCCTCGTTGTCCGGGACCAAGCTTGTAAGCCGGTCTTGCTATGTCGAAGATGATCCACCTGAGAGTGTTGGATCAACCTTTAGCTTCTCCAAAAGAAGCAACTAAAGACTACAACATTCTAGGGAGTAGTGCTTAAAGATGTTGATTATTGTTCTAATAATTTTCTCTCTCTTTTCCCTATGATCTCAATACATGAGAGGGAAAAGCTTGAAAAAGAAAGAAGGTGCTCAAGTGAGGAGAGAGAAGGAAAATGTAGAGAATGAAATTATCAAGTGGAGAAAATGGCTAGCATGGTTTTGTTAATACAGTTTCTAAATAGAAAATTGTAGACATACTTGAATAGTAATGTCATAGCCATTCCTTCTTTCCACCTTACCCCTCCACCTCATTTCCTAATTTCCATAAATGGAAATTCACACAAATGATGTGTCCTCCTTATAGAATGCATCTTTGTATGCATACAAAAATACGTCCCTACAAATACATCTTCGTATAAATACGAATACCCAAGAGATAGGAAAAATATAATGAACATAATACTGAAATATACATATCGAAATATATATATATATATGTAAATTATTAAATCAATACTTGATTTAATAATCTGGCTTAATCGTAAGCCGGCTAGTATTACCATCCGTCCGATTAATGTTCGTGTAGCTAGTATACGTATTAAATTGGAACCCTGCATGTATCAAAATACGGCCACTACACCATTTCGCTTGAACCGAAAAAACCCTTTGTGTGGGACTCTAAAGACTCGATAATACACTGAAAGTGAGTTACTGGATAAATCCATAACCACAAGCACGTTAGTGGCACTAGCTGTACGTAACGGCTACCCAGATATCTATTAAAAAAAAGGAAGGCCGATGAGCAAGCTCATCCGAACCCCTACTGAATCTCTCTGTGACAATCTCCGTACAGTCCGGTCTCTTTGTCTAAGAGTATCGCATACCGGGTTTAGGGGGTGGAAAATGACAAACCCTAATAACTCGATAATTCGTGCTAATGTGGCTCAGGACCAATACAAGAAACTACTGATCTATCTATCAATAAATCCCATCTGCCTTGGCCAGGGTTTATGGTGTTGGCCAACCGAACACAATGCAACATCGACTTTCTATACCGAGAGATACGAATCCCTACAAATTGCTTACTGCCTTCATGTGGCTCGGAATTGTACCCAACTAAAACAAGTTTGCACGACTCTGTAGGGCCATGGTAGGATAGTAATCTAAGTACAGTGGGAACTCACATAAGAAAAATGACGATCTCAGGTCTAAAGACTAATCTGTACTCATGTTACTTGAGAACTGCTTTCTGATGATAGATATAACACCATCTAGAAGTTCTTGGAGAGTCCGTCCGGTGTACTCACCTCCAGTGACCACCTGTATACAATCTTAGGTGAATCACATCAATGGCTATGGAACCAACCATCTCCCCTCGTTAGGGTTTAGAAACGTTTACACAAGTCTAATCTGGAGTAGCGATGCCCAGTCTCGATACTCCTATGTCTTGGGATATTTAAGAATGTGCTTATGGACTACCCATTCCCCACAAGTATGATCGCTATCATAACGCTGGTAGTCAAGCAATAACCTACGGGTTTTATCAACATGTATTAGCGATACGTAATAACAAGTAAAATATATACACATGTTATGATAAAGGCAAACCAAGTAGCATACTATCATATCAAGCAAGACTGTCCTGTACATACATATGTCCAAGCATCCACTATATATATAAAATAATGGCCTCTGGGATATACATATCTGTTCACACCAGAATATTGCATTTAATACGGCCCATTCATCTGCTCGTTTATTTATAGGAAGGTGCTTTTGATCTATGTTTGCTACATGATTACAGGTTACAGGTTCCTAGTCTAAAATAACGCAAATCACGGAAAATCTCCACAGTTATACCAAAATCCAGAACACTTTCCAAAAACAAATAAAATCCGGGTTCCGGTCATCTACACCCATCCAGTGCCGCTTACCAGTTCAAGAGACAAGACAAATAACAGTGGTCATTCGTGTCTCGGACAAGCATAGAGCATGAGAGGGGCAACACAAAGATCAAGAGGTGCGCAGAGCTCGAGGGAGATCAAAGTCAAAAAGATTAAAAGTGTAGCCATTTTGGACTGTTGAAAATCTGAAGATATTTTGGAACCATTTTGCAATTTTGGACCTGTAAAATAGAAGAACAAAGCAGTACGAGGAATCCCATGAAAAATAACATTCCAAACCCTCCAAGTGACCGCGGAACCGCGGCCAATAGGCTTTTTAGGCGGCGGTTCCGTGGCTGTGTCTTGTCTTCTCCCGACCAATTTTCATGGGTAGTCTGGTAACTATGTATGGGCTCAGAATATGGCCTTAGGATTTTATTTCTCTGCCTATAAATACTCCATTTTTGGCCCAAGTTAGGAATGCTTTTTTCTTTACTAGGATTTAGTGTAGCTTAGTTGTAGTTCTTCATCTTCTTCATCTATTCTCTATGAAATTGTAGTGAGAGCATTTGAGTGGAAGATTAATGAAGATGAGAGTGTTTTTATTATCTTGTATCTTTATTTTCTTGTATTGTAATTTTAATTCATAGTGTAATCTTATTATTTGTTATTAAGTAGTTGTTGGTTTTCTTTTTTTGTTTTATTTTCCTTCTCTTCTAAACCGTAATTTCAAGCCATGATACTCGATGGAGTCCCTTTCTTAGGTGAGGGCCCAAGTAGTTAACTTGCTACCATTTGTTAAAACCATATTTTCCTTTCTTTCTTTTCTTCCTTCTTGTTTTATTTTCTTTTTAAATGTGTGAATAATTTCCACACTTGTTAGGGATATGGAAGGTTAGTATGAGGGACGGAAAAATCCCTTGTGCTTGTTTTCGCCAAACATCTTAAAATGAACCTAGACCAAACAAACACAACCCTCTCATTTAGGCGCGCTATAAGTGACATATAGCCACGACCTAAGTCGAGAAGTCCTTTGGGCGCACTATAACGTGACATGTAGTTGTGACTTAATTAGATACATGGTTGTGTGTGTTTAGCCTAGGGTTGGAAATAAACGTATGTAACGGATGGACAGGAGGCACTAGAAATGGATTTAGCGTTGGAAAGCTTGCTTAAACTCGCAAATCCCATTCTTATATCCTCCTAATCTCCGCTACTTCCGATTATCCCAATATCATTTGAAGTATGGCAAAAGACTAGCACACGACTAATTCTAACCCTACTACCCAACCTTAACCCTAACAAGTTTACTTGAACATAAAATACGAACACTTAGGATAGAATTGAACATACACATTTACACTTTCATTGACTCATCTAAAATAAGAACGAACATACGAACCATCTCCCAGTAGGCAACCCGTGCTCAACCGGCTAGCTGCAAAGCGACACCTTCTTGATTGCAGTAAGTAGAATATAAAGTAGAATGCATATCATAATATATACAGCGGTCGTTCCGCTGTACAATCAAATGGCATCGTTGCCGGGAAGACGGTAACGTATTTCCTTCTTATCATTCGGGTTATTTTTTTATATATATATATGTATATATATATATATATAAAACAATAAATAAACAATAAAAAGAATAAAAACCATCTTGTTATTTTTTATTTTATTATGCGCAATTGTGCAGGCAAATCTGGAGCAAGTACAGTGATCAAATAAAGAAACGGAGTCTTTTATACTAGAGATCTGAACATCAAGAGTGTACAGAACAAAATTGAAGCCCAAATTCAACTCTTACATCGTGGAACCGCGGTCAAATAGTAGGAACGGCGGAAGTTCCGCGGTCGTTCTTTGGCTTCCGAGCCCAAAAATTTTTGTACCTCTTCTACTTCTTCAGAAACCCCTCTAAACTCCACTGAATTGTATTTTCAGCAGGTTTCTTTACATAAATTGCGCCGCCGCCAAATAAATTTTTTGTTGTTTTAGATTTTGTTCGTTTATTGCTTTGCATATAATAATACGGACATTAAGGGGTTATAACACCAATTAAGATTGGGTGGGGATTTCATCACCTTTCTTAAGACCACACAAATCACAAAAAGCATACGCATTACCTTGAAATAATAAAAAATATCTAGACTAAACTTTTAAGGACTTTTCGTGCTCATTTAGGACAACTGAAGGTTGCGTGGAATCGGTCGTTTATCTAAACTTGACTTTGTGGTGCCTAGGCTAGACTAGTGAGGAGGTAATTTTAAAAGGCCCGTGTCACGGTGATTCGTGAGCGGGACCCTCCATACCTCACTTATGCTTACCTGGCCACAATTGGCAGTGAAGTGGCGATTCGAGGGTTATCCTGCAATTTTTCGCTTGGAAGTCTAGGAGCTGTCTAGTTGGACTTTGGAAACTCTAGCTCTAGGTGTTACTTGTGCATATTGTGATTGTGATTGTGATTGTGCTTATGTAAAGATTAGTCCTATAATTTCGTATTTTTCAAAAACCAAAACAAACAATTTAAAAAATCCAAAAAAAAATCAAAAAATTCAATAAAAAATTCGCCAACTTTCCACCCTCCCTACCTTTCACTCTTTTCATAACATGGGTAACCCAAAATGACTAACTCTTGCTGAACTTTGATACCCACAACCAGACATTTCTTCATACTGTTCTTGCTTTGGTCGAACTTCAAACGATCCATCCATGCCCAAAATTTCTTTGAAAGATCAAATAAACGCATCTAGGACCAACAATTGGACATCGCACTCCACTTTGTATCAACCATATCAAACTTTCCCACCTTCTTATGTTGATACCCCTTCTGAGAGTCATGTTGTGACTCCAAAACCCATATCCATTGCCGATAAAATTGAACAATCTCATAACCGATCTTTCACTCCTTTCACCACTCCAAATTCGTTAGGACAACAATTCCAATCACATTCTTATCAAAATGTTGATCCTAATCCTGTCCATTTTTCACATCCATTCGATTCCTATCAATCCTACCCGACTTTTACACCTTCTCTAGACATTTCTTCTGAACAGCTATTTAGGAGTTTCACGTATCCAAACGAGTTTGAATCATTTACTGAAACCCCTTCACAACCCATGTTTAGTCTTGAATGAACTTTGGAAGAATTTCGGGTAGCGCCATGCCACCAGATAGAGAAATTGAATGCATCCATGGCCGCCCTCATACAACCTAACGACCCGGCAGCTAGTTTCCAACTAGCTCCGAATTTTCCAATGTATGATGCGGCGATAGGACAATTTGAGGATTTGAGTAGTGAGAGTGAGTAGTACACCCTTCGAAATCAAAACTACCCATTCCAAATTGAATTCCACAGCTCCATTTTTGAAATTCTATCGAGTGCCCCAAATGATTCACCAATTGAAAATAGAACGTTTGATGAGCTGTTCGACTTTGTAGTGTTTGATTTACCCGATTGTGAATGGTCCATTTCAAGTGAAACCAATCCCAATCCCTTTGATCTGTACACCTCCACTCTAGAACCACAACTGATCGAAAACCATGCTTTTGATTAGGTGTTTGAGAAATTTGACTTTCACTTAATTGAGAATATTGACACTGGGAATATTTTGGATGATGAACCTGCAATTTTGGATGAGTTTTTCTCACCAATTCATCATGTCCTTTCATGTCACGACCCGAAAATATTAGCTCATGACCGGCACTTAAATCACGCAACGTCTACAGGCGTAACGTAACTTAAGTAAGCCGAAGCCCATAAATCTAAACACTTCAAAAGAAGTAAGTAATGAAAACATTGATATAACATTTGTAAACCTTAAGTAAAAATCCATAAACTTATTTTTTTTTCTTTTGTTTTCTTAAAAAATTCGGCAACACCTCCTTTGTAAAAACTAGCCCCGAAACGGGTACAACATAGAATATAAGGAAAGCATCCTTAAACGGGAGCAAATCACGCCCAACGGCGGAAACAACCACCACAAGCATATATATGAATACGATGCCCAACGGCGAAGATCAACACAAAGAAAAATGAAAAGCAAGACATCAAACCCACCAAGCGAACATATAACCCATCGCTCTAAGTCTCGCAACTACAAGTCTTGCTAAGTCTTACTACATATACAAACACTAATTTCTGATTGATTGAGTTGACTAGATACAATAGGAATAATAATACAAGAGTGGCACGAGCCAATGTGTACCACCTACCAAATGCAAATCACCCGAATAAAGCTGTGTGCCGGCGATGCCGCTACTGATCCATGCGGTCAACCTGCAAGAACTATGGCACAACGGAGGTGAGTTGCCAACTCGTGAGTAGAAAACATCAGCAGGTAGAAATCGAATAAAACAACGATTTTCTAGGTCAACTATATCATAAAGGTAATACTATGATATCTAGGGTGACCGTGTCTACATATATGCTAATAATAATCAATGCCTGTATGCATGTGGATCTCGTCCAACAATATAATCAATGCATGTATGCATGTGGATCTCGTCCAAGAATATAATCCATGGATGTAGGCATGTGGATCTCGTCCAACAATATAATCAATGCATGTATGGATGTGGATCTCGTCCAACAATAAACATCATGAAAACATATGCATATAAATATATGAGGATATCAAAGAACATGTGTCCATCAATGACACATCAAATCGTGGAACCTGAGTGTCCAACACCGACACTCGAAACATCATGAAACCCGTGTCCAGCATCGACACGTAAATCCTCATATCTCAGGCGCCGCATCCTCGGATCGGCCCTCAGACGCCGCATACTCTGGTCGGCCCTCATCTCCATCTCATGACTCCAGTCGATATCCTCCGGATAACCGCCGGTTCCAAATACTATCACCGGTAGGTAGTGCTCCCCTGCCAGGCTCACCGCCTAACAATACGAGTCTTTTTTCCCCAAGGTACCTCACCGGGTCCACTATGTACCCGCAGACGGTGCCTACCGCTCCTAGAATCGGGTTTCACATGCCAATCTCAGAACCGAGAAAACACATGGTTGACGTCTCGAAATATCATATCAAGAAAAACCGGGTTTTTAAAACAATACATATTTTCCTTTGAAATAAAACCACGGTTCTCAAATCCAGAATCTCATGAAAACAGCATCTCAATGCGTAATATCATAAAGCATGATGTATGCAACATATCACCGAAATGTGAGCATATCAAGTATATCATGCAACCAAGTACAGTGATGTGAGCATAGCAAGTATATCATGCAACCAAGTATAGTGATGTGAGCATAGCAAATATATCTTGCAACCAAGTATAGTGATGTGACAATACTGAACAATCCAGAGTAGTAGCATGATTCTGCAATTCTACTGTGTAAGTGACATAGCAATTATCGATGATAAAGTGTGTGAGCCGGCCAATCTGTGTAAGTGTAACATACGCATCATCGATAATGGTGTAGGTGTACTAGCACAGGTATATGTAATGCAATGAGAATGACATGAACGTAGCATAAGGTACATCATAAGCAAAATGCTAAAAGGTATGCGTATCTATAATATATCCGAGTTGGTGAATCTATCAATCGGCATCCGGCCTCACAACATCACGTACGGTACAATCCATCATACGGCAGCATTAGCCAATTAGGGATTCTATCAACCTATACAACAATGAGGGTACGGACCTAAAGTCTCGTACGGCATATCACTCATGATTCACAACATTATATATATATATATATATACCTATCTCCCAGGTCACATCCGTATCAATCTCATATCAGGGGACCGACAAAGGTATCCATTATCTCATATCGACTCGCATCTGTATAACGACATATCAACCAAGTCATCATATCTCATCGTATACTCTTTTTATCGCATCGATATCTCACATCAAGTCATTTTACATATACATTCTATCTTATGAATCTCATGTCATGCTAATCTAATTCTCATACTTAATCTCGTGCAACTATATGTCTATATATCGTAATTCACATTCACTTTTCATATCCTTATATATCAATTCGAGACATCATTTTTCATATCATGTCAAGGAGTCATGTCCCTATAGCTTTCACCTTATATCTCGATATATATATTCAATCATTCATATCACCTCTAACTATCTTTTTAACCATATCTATAGTTTTCTAATATAGGTTTATCCGACTATATTCTATATCTCGGTTTTCATTCATAATTTGCGGGGGTTCTATAAGCCATCCACCCGACTTCCCCCGTAGATATAAATCTACTCACCTGTGGAACTCCTTATCCAGGCGTAGTCGATGTTCTTCGTCGTCTCGGAATCCACATGAGGGTACCTACAAATTAACACATATCGCATTGTTATGAAAACCAAGTTCGAAACCGATACGGCACACGGTGTGCTCATAGGTTAGAACCTATAGCCTACGCATGTAAAAACAACCAAACAACCCACGTCGTTGACGTACAAACGTCTAATGACCAAATACAATATCAAGTCTCAAAATCAAGAATCCCAATACCGAAAAACATAGGCAAAACCCTAACTAGGGTCGCTATTCGTGAAAACTGCCAAGCCTAAAACCCAATCATACCAATCGCTCATTCACAACACAATAAATATCGTACAAGATAATATATATTTCATCACTACGTCAAATAAAACCCACGTCTAGTTATACCGAAAACCTAGTAAGAATTTTTTAATCATTTTCGCACAAATCTAAAAGATTAAACAATTCTAATGGCCACAATCATCACATAATAGATTAATTAAGCCACACAAACCCTTACTACAATTTTAATCTCACCCATATAAGATTTAGTAAAATTTAGTTTGCAATCAAGCTTAATCAGACAATTAGGAAAATAACAATTTACAATCTCACAACTAGGTTAGGTTTTCCATGTCTAAACTACTCAATTAACCATTACTAATAATCAAAACCCTAACTTGATCTTCATAACCCACTCTTGAACTTCCAAACTTGCTAATTAAAACCATAATTAAATATCTAATAAACTAGATTAAAGCATTTAAACAACAACTAAAACTTAGGGTTAGGATTTTATACCTCACAACTTGATTCTAAACTTGCAAATAGACTTCCAAAATAGCCTCAAAAATGCTAACTTTCTTCTTGATCCAAGCTAGATTAGGCTAATGAATAATGGGTAGGGATTTAATTTAGAGTTTGTGGGATTTTTCTTTGATTTATGATGAATTTTTGGAGCTTTAAGAAGTGGGGAAAAACATTGGGGCTGCCAAGGGGAGGCTCGGCCAAATGAAGGGGAGGGGAAATTTTGGGTGTGTGTGGAAAAATCTAGACTAAAAACACCATTAAAGCTTAATTAATGCACCTCCCATCATGCCACCTCTAAATCATTTCATTTCTAATTTCCTTTAAACCTTAGAAACACCTAGAACTCTTAGATATTTTGAGAAGAAGACAACAATGTTTAAATTCGTAATTTAGTTGGCATGGTTCACATTATTATAATTAACTCAATCCAATTTGTAATTACCACTAATTAAGTGTATAATTAAAATCTTATAATAATATTTTAATTAAGGAAAAGTATTTAAGTGAACTGAAAATTATAAGCAACTAACCAAATACCGCATACTAACAATTTCCTAGTTAAACTAGGTGCATTTACGTCTATATTCAAAAATGATTATATTCCGATATTTACGGAAAACATAAAATATTTACCGATTAACGGAAAATTTGCCTAAACGATTTCTAAAACGTTACATTTCACTTCCATGTGAACATCATTCCGAACCGTTAACTGTTTTTCCCGAACTCTATATGCGTCTGGAAATTGATGATGATGAATGCATGGATGAGCTGAGTTTTGAGGAAAATTTTGAGGATATCATTGAGGATGAACCAGTTTTATTAGTTGAGTCGGATTTTTCAATTCATCCTGTCCCTTCCATTGACTGTGACCATTCTCCTGAACGTTTAACCGATACCAGTCCTCGATCACTTCCTTCCATCCTTTCCATTGTTTTGACTTCTCTAGATGCTGTATCACCTTCATTTCTTACGTCTGGTTCACCAAGTTCGGTCGGCCCATATATTCTTGCTAATCTTGAGAGATTTGACCCCATTTCTCAACGTGTTGCTAGATTAGTACAATCCATTTTTACACTTCGATAATTACAAACTATACTAATTTATTCAATGCACTTCTACTCTCAAGTTCATATTCCATTTCTTTATCCCTTCCACCTATCTTCTCCTCTACCGAGACTGGATATCATTTCCATCCACACAAGGTCTCGCGCATTCTTCCTCTCTTTCCTTTATGCGTTCTTTCGCCAATCCGGGCATTATCACAATAAAACTTTTGAATGGTTGGTTTTAACTCTCAGTCTGTGTAAGGCCTCGTGTAGATTGAAACCGTTCTCTCCCCCATAACTCTGAACTTTAAACGCTTAAACAGTGGAAACACCGTTTCACTTAAGTTTGGGGGGACCTTTTTTGTGTATATATATTTTTTGGTTTGCTTTTTTTTATATAAAAAACATAAAAAAAACACAAGAAAACATCGACAGATTTTGACCCCTCAACAATTTTGACCCTGTTGGTATAACATGTCAGTGAGGACACTGTCAAGTTTAAGTTTAGGGTGTGCTGGGTAAGCTTTCTACCTTTGCATTCTTGTGTATATTTTGCATTTGCATACTTATTTTAAAACGCACAAAAATTGAAATTTTTTCCAAAAATATAAAAACTTTGTCGTTAAGTTAGCTAATAGGGTAACTTAGATTTTTATTCCAAAAATTTAGTTTGATAGGTTAGAAATAACTAAATCCTAGGCTTGGGAATTGAAAACCCTAAAAACAACCCTCCTTTTGGTTAATCTTGGCAAATATACATCCTTGCAGTTTTTTTAGAAATAATCTCGAGTTCAATTCTTGACTTAAGTCTAGATGAAGGGAAAGTATTGAAGCTTTATTGAAGGATAAGTCTGAAAAATAGTTCATATTCTTAAGTCCAAATTGTATATACCCTACAAATCGCATATACACACACCTTAAAACTTGGGATAGTAGAGGATACCAAGAAATACTCTTGCCTGAAAGCCGGTATGAAAGAAAAAACGGTATTTAATGGTAACACCAAAAGAGTATCATTGAAAAATATATCCGGTCTTGAAAAGAAAAAAAAGAAAAAAATTATAAGACCTGGAAACTGCTATTTACGCTTTAATAAGCCCACACATTCAGTAATCGGCTGATTAGTAACTTAGGAAGCAGTAATAGTCGAATGAAAGGTGTGTGAGAAAATCCGTCCATCATCAATGAAAAGAAGTAGTATTAGGTATTAGGGCAAGGGTATTATAGCTTGAATTGAATTCTTGAGAGTAGGGGTGAAATTTACACACACGTCGGGGTATACAATCGATGTTTGGAGGAAAGATAGGGATAAAGAATAATTTTTATGTTTTCCGTAAAAATGATAAAAATTCCGGATTGGAGACCGAGCTTTAGAAGGAAAACTCAAGAGAAACTGAGATCTTTCTAAACTGTCAAAACGTATAGGATCATAGGTTGAATATGTTAGGAATATATATGCCTTAGAGGCCATTATTGTATGATATAGTAGATGCTTGGACATATATATAGAGGAATTTCTTGCTCGACATGATAGTATGCAACTGGTTGCTCTTTATCTTAATATGTGCACTTGTATTATTATACTGTCTCTTTGATACATGTTGATAAAGCCCATAGGATGTTTGCTTGACTACCAGGACTATAATGCGGATCATACTACTGGGACTTGGTAAGTCCACAAGCACATCCTATAACAGTTCCTAGTCGAGAGAGTATCGAGACAGGGCATCGATATGCCAGAGTAGACTAGTGTGTACGTTTCTTGACCCTGTATGGGGCGATGGTTGATCCCATAACCATTGGTGTTTGACATCAAAGATTGTACATAGGTTCTCATTAGAGAATGGGTACACCGAGAACTCCTAGATGATACCATACCTATCGTCAGATAGCAGTTCTCTGGTGACACTGGTACAGGTTAGTCTGTACACCTGGGATCGTCATAGAGTCTTGTGTGGTCCCACGGTGCTTTGATTTCCTCCCTACCATGGCTCAAAGGAGTCATGCAAATAGGTGGATTTTGGGTATAGTCCCGAGTCATATGGAAGCAATGAGCGATAGGAGGGGTTTCGTCTCTCCCGGTATAGGGAGTTGATGTTGCGCTATGCTCGATTAGCTCTGAGAGTATGTCCCTGGCCAGGGCTGATGAGATTTACTGGTAAGAGTTATCAGTTGCTTCTCGAACCGTTATGAGACATACATCGGCATGACTTATCAAGTTACTGGGGTCTGACGATTCCACCCCTATACTTGATATGCGACATATCAGACGAAGAGACTGGACTGTACGTTAAGTGTTACTTATAGGATTCAGAGGAGTTTGGAGAAGCTTGCTTGTTGATCTTCTATTCGCTCAATACCTGGATAGCCGTTACGTCCAGCTAGTACCACTGACGGCTTGTGGGTGACTGATGTGATCATCACTTTCAGCTGGCGTATTGACGAGTTTTTAGAGTCCCACACAGAGGTTTCATAGTTCAAGCGAAACGAAGTAGGGCACATATGTTGATATATGCGGGGGCCTAATTAAATACGAATATGTGATATCGTATTCTAATCTGGTGATAAATGTTATCGGTTGGGTTATATGTGATATAACCGGATTATTGAATCAAGTGTTGATTTGATATTGTGATATACAGATAAATGATATTAGTCGGTTATATGTGATATAGCCGGATTATGGAATCAAGTGTTGATTTAATAATATGATATATATTTATATTTAATAAAATTATATATTAACTAATATTATGCTCACAGATTATTTTCTTCTTAATATATATATATATTAATATATGTATATGATATAAGTATATATATATATATATATATATATATATATTATTGTAATAACTCCAATTTCAACGTATATAAAATTATTTAAAAGTTAATGTACAAATGGAGTATTTGCAATCCTGTGTACACTATAAGTATTTGAATAGCTTTTGAACAGCAAAAAGGCACTTGCAACTCATTGGTAAAGCCTTGCACTGCTGTGACGTAGTCCCTGTGTTCGAATCCCCCCAGCCACATTATTGTTTTATTAATTTTTTTTTTAATCTTTTAGAAGCCCAAAGGTTTACACATGCACAACACGTAAAATGAAGAGTTACAGAATAAACAAACATGTGCACTGGGTATATGAGGCGACAGAGACACGTGGCCCCAATCCAGAGCCTATCTCACCGGATCGGACCGGCGAGATTCATTGAAGGGGCCGGCACCGCCGGGCCGATCGTAGGGGATAGTCCCCATTTCATTTGCCTGTCACCTCTTCGCCTACCACACTAACACCATATTATTTGTTTACTCTGCATTCATCCAGAGAAGATTAAATCACACTTAAATCCAATTTTTAATGCATATTTTTAATGATTTTTTTAACCCTCAAAACCCTAATTTTCCCTATAAATACTACACAATATCTTACACCTCCTCACTCAGAATTTCATTACAAAAATACTAAAAATTTTTCAAGTCCCAAATTGTGCAAGTGGAGTTAGTAAGGCGAAGTTCCGGCGAAGTTCCAAGGAGATTCCGGCGACGAAACGACGCCCCGACGCTTTCCTAAGCTTCCCCCTTCTCCCCTCTATCTTAATAGCTAGTATGTACCCTCTCCCAACCTCTTATACTATTCTAAAACATCTTCTTTTCAAAACTCGTCGGAAGCGGAGTTATTCCGACTTCCGACTCTCTTTTCTTTAAAAACACCATTTTACCTTAACTATAAATCACCATACTCTCATATAATGTTTAACAAACATAAATAAACATTTTAGAACAAGTTTCATCTCAAAAGAATCTTTTATGCAACTTTTATCGTAATTATACGATAAAATACCATATACTTTACATTTCGACATAATTCAACATATTTAGTTGTATTACCTTTAGAAAAATCACGAGGTAATGACCTACCTCATCATAACACACATCTTTGACATAGCACGATGAGTTTTGGAATTCTAGATTATGGGAAAATACACTTTTACGAATAAATACCCTAAACTTACAAAACCATTTCTTAAAAAAGAGTGTTAACTAATTCCTTGCAAATACGCCTCTACATCCTATTTTGGGGAACCCCGATCGGGATGGTACGGTTTATCGCACATCCTCGGGCCTAGTAGAGCGAGATGCAGACCTCCGCAAGGAGCATTCGATCTCGATGGAATTTTTAATGCTATTTTTAAGAAAATGAAATTTTTACAAATAAATAAAATTTATTTTTAAATATATAAATATATATATATGAATATTATCAAAAGATCTATTTTAAATATATTATACCAATATTCCATGTTTTCTAAATCAAAGGAATCACAATTACATGAATGTACCATTTCAATACAATACAATTCTAATATTTCATTAAAATACCATATACAATGAAAACTAGGTTCTACTCATTAGAAATTTCACTTTTATAAAATATACATCTATGAAAATCCTAAAGACGAGTAATTAAATACTTGATGTGTATTTTTAAAATATATCAAAACTATTTTTACGTAAACCCCCTCAAGTTATACTAAATTACAATAAGGACCCTAGTAAACATAAGTTTAAGCGAGACCAGATCTCTTGAGCCTCAGAGAGCCGAAGAATGTGGGTGCTTGCTTATCTAAGGTAGACAATCTAACAAACGGTGTTATCAATACGGTAATTTGTTGGAGATAGTGCCCTCAGAGTCAATTATTGGATCACAGGTACGTGATTGCAATGATTGAGGGAGGACCTATCCCGGTAGGACAGTCTTACTCGAGATGATAGTATGCTATCTGGTTTATCTTTATCATCGTGTACTTCTTTAGGTGACCTGACAGGTCGCTATTACACGTTGATAGAGCCCCTAGGATTCTTGCTTGACGACCAGCAGTATGATGGCGATCATATACGTGGGAGCTGGGGTCTATAAGAACATCCCTAAAAGGTCCCTAGTCGTGGGAGTTTCGAGACTGGGCATCGATACTCCATTAGTAGACTAGTGTATACAGTCGAGACCCCGACGAGGGGCGGTGGCCGGTCTCACAAGCCACTAGTGTCAGTTGGTTCACCTAAGATGTATACAGGTGCTCATTGGGTTATGAGTACACCGGACAGGACTCGCCGGGAACCTGCTAGTTGGGATTATACCATACGTCAGATAGCAGTTCCCAGGTGACATGTGTACAGGTTGGTTCATCGACCTGAGATCGTCATTTTTCTCGTGTGAGTTCCCACTGTGCTTTGATTACTACCCTACCACGGCTCAAAGGAGTCGTGCAAACAGGTTTTAGTTGGGTACAGTCCCGAGCCACATGGAGGCAGTGAGCGGATCTGCAGGGGTTCGTCTCTCCCGGTATTGGGGGTGAGGTCGCGCTGTGTCTAGGAGAGCCATTACACAAAGCCCTCGGCCGAGGCAGGAGATTTACTGGTAGGTATTCCAGTAGTATCTCAGGGTGTCCTGGGCTTCACTCCGACACGACTTGTACCGCCTTTGGGGGTCTGACTTTTACCAACCCCCTAGGCCCGCCATGCGATGCTCATAGACGAACGGACCGGACTGTACGGATATTGTCACTGACAGGCTCAGTAGGGTGTCAGGATGAGTTCGCTCATCGACGTCCCTTTTGGTCAATAGCTGGTGGCCCGTCACGTATTGGCTTATACCTCTGACGTGCTAGTGGTTAAATCCACAGCCATAGTATTGACGAGTCTTTAGAGTCCACCACACTTTCAGTTACTCAAGCTTTCGGGCGAAACGCTGTAGAGGCCGTATGGAGATATGGCAGGGTCCGACCAGATACGTGCGGTATTGCACGGATCAGGATCGGACGGTTAGTACTAGTGGCCGTATAGATATATGGCAAGGTTCGATCGGATACGTGCGGTATTGCACGGATCAGGATCGGACGGATATTACTAGCCGGCTTTGGTTTAAGCCGGATCCTAGTATAGTACAGTGTAGATTTTGTCTCTTTGCATTTGTATCCGGACGGAATACAGATGCGGGTGTGTATGCACAGTATCGGGGTTTTCCTGTAATTTATTACGGGACCAGTTTTCTGGAGTTGCCAGTTTGCTTTCCGTTCCGGCCGGTTTTCCTTTGTTCTTTCCCGGCCGGACTTTTCCGATGGAGGGGGTTATTTGCAATTGTGCAAATAACATTTGTGGAGGGGGGTTTCTTGCAAATGTATTCATTATGATATGTTTAGCATCTTTCATCCATGATGGTGCATTAATTGGGATTTGAAAGGGTATGGAGTGATAAGCATGGTTGATGTTTCTTTGCTTTATGATGTGGTCACCATTTCTATCTCCTACACTCACCTCCCTCTTGTAATATACTTTGTCTCCACCACCATTTCCAAATTGAAGGGGCCGGCCACAATTTTGGAGAGGAGGAAAAATGAGAGAGTTTCATTTGGTGTGGGAAATTTATCATCCATCTCATTTTTCCATTGCTACAAAAATCCCCAAGTTCATATCTTGTTGATTCCTCCATCAAGGCAACTTCACCAACCCAAAAGAGACTATGATTTTACACTACATTCTACAGCATACCTTGGGCACGTCGACTAGCCAGCTTCGTGCCCGAGTTGCCTCGGTATTGAGGTGGGAGCCCGTAAAAGATACAGACGATGTGGTGCCCTTCCGGCAAGGAGGCGACGACCGGAGTTTCCGCGGGAGATCGGGACGATGACGAGAAGACCGGAGGACTCGGATCACTCGGTATATCTCTCACCCTTTCTCTTGTTAGCTAGTATCGGTTAATGGTTACGATCCGGGTATATTGTCCGCGGTAGCGCCAGTTTAAAAGTTAAGAAAATTTTGATTCCGCATTTTGGCCTCGGATAGACGGCCGGGGCGCTGTCGTGGCGGAACATGGTATCAGAGCCACGCCATTAACCCTGCCTAGCTTGTTCTAATGCGTTTTACTTATCCGATCGACCAAAATTCCAAAAACCGCGTTTTGCATGCATCAGTTTTCTGTCGATTTTTTCCGGGCTCGAAATTTTTTTCAGGTTGTAGAAAATTGATGTACATGAAGTTCTAAGAAAACTGCAAAAATTTGGTAAGCTGATCCTTCCAGAGGACCGCGGAACCGCGGCAATGACCCCTATTTTGCCGCGGTTCCGCCGCAGGATGTTCCCTTCATTTTACCATTTCTTTGCAGTGGGCTTTTGGGCTTAAGATAGGGGTTTTGGAATATTAAAATTGGGCCCAGATTTTCTATGAGTGCTACAGTATTACTTGGGGGCCCACTTGTTAATTTTTTATCGATTGGATATTTTAAACACATTATTTCACAGTATTTACATTATATCTGCGACCGTGAATATCACTTGATCAGTAAATCCTGTCTAACTGCTATAGCCCGGTTAGACGGATTTGCGAACGTGATTTTCACGTTGATGTTCTGTGTTTATGCTGTGTTGTTGCGGATCGGTCGTGGGGGATAGCCTGGATGCAATGCTAGTACTGTTTTGTTTTATATGTACATTTGATATTGCGGGGCGAGCGTCCGACATGTGGACTGCCGTCACTGCCTGTTTGTATTATTCTTTTGGGGCACAGCCTGGTTGCGGTCGTTGTACCCGTTGTATGTATATTTTACTTTCTGTACTAGGATTGCCCCGCGGTGGGGTGCACGGATAGCCGGGTTCTGGAGGGCAACAAGCCCGCATCTCATGGCATTGGGACGGAGGGGGCTTCACTCCAGGATTGGCGGGCTATTCGCCGCACTCGTAGGGGGTACAGGTTGACCCAGGAGGGGTGCCCAAGTTACCGGATTCTGTGAAGTGCTGGGTGGTCCATTCACGGTGCTGAAGGGGGCTGCCTCGCTTCAGGTTTTGGCGGGTGACTTGCCGCGCCCGTAGGGGTCTAGGTTTTCATTGCACAGGCTATCCACACGACCAGGGGAACGTCGGGTTTCAGCAGCGGCTCTGTGAAACCCGGGGCTTCCAGATATCTGTATTGTTCTGTGATGCTGCATATTTCTGTGATGTTGCATTTTATCACGCCTTGAGAGAAAATTATATATTGGTATATATATTAGTAGATGTTGTATATGTTTTGCATCCGCGCTAGTCCAGTCCCCGCTCTGTCGTTAGTTAGCTAACCTAACGGGTAATGACGGGACCCAGTGGCGAATGCGGATGGCATATACATACATCAGTATATTTTCGTTCTTTGTGGTGTGATCAATTGATGGGACTGCGTTGATTCGGATCAATGCAAGATAAAAAAACCTATTCTGATGTTGTTGGAACTTTTTTCAAAAAGCTGTTATTGCAAGGACGTTCACTTTTGTTTTGCATCGTGGTATTCATTTGGAATATCCTGCTCCTCAGTCGACGAGGCAAGGGCCGAGATCCCTTCACCGGGAGTGACCCCTTGGACAGAAGTTTGCGTCAGGGCATTAACTTCACTATAGCCGATTACTTTTGCTTTGCATCGTGGTATTCAGTTGGAATATCCTGCACCTCATTCTACGGGGAAAGAGCCGAGATCCCTTCGCCGGGAGTGACCTCTTTAGTAAAGGTTTTCGTCACTATATTTTTATAAGAAGTTATCCAGTTCCTTCAACGATATCAAGTTCATTACGTTAAAGGTTTTTCGCCAAAAACCAGTCGTAGCCCTCCGTCATTTCATATCAGTATTGCTTAGTATTCGCGCTGCGTTTGTCGTTGCTATTCGCTGAGGCGTAGTGTGCGGTAGCTTTGTTGTGCTATTCTGTCACATGGATATGTGGATTGGTTAGGACAGTCGTACGACTTTGTTGATTATTCGTCAAGGGTCGTGCGGGTGGGTTTAATGCAATCAAGATAATGACGGGCTGAACTTGACTAGGACCTTTTGATTTGTTGATTATTCGTCAAGGTCACTTGGGTCCTAGGGGTAAAAATCACATCGGGAGTTTCAAAAGAACTGAAACTTGCCAGACATGCGCATACCTTCTGGAGTGTAGTGACGTGAGTGGATTCCGTCATGTTATCATGCGATGATAGTTGGATCCCGATTCCCACTGATGAGTCGGTTTACTCCACGGGTGACCCCGACTAATTCTTCTTTCAGGTTTGGGGAAGAATTTGAGGTTACAGTGGGAGGTTTCCTGATTAGATAAAGTGATAACCATTCTGATCTAGGTTAGAGTGCACGCTGAGTGTTTCTTTTCTCTCTCTCTTTGGCAGCGACCATTGACCCGACCCTGGACTATGACTCAGTGACCAAGTTGACCGAACCTTCTTAACACTGGCTTTTGGATTGTCAGAGTGGCAAACCTCATTGCCACTCCTACTTTTACCCTTTTCTCCAGGACACCCCGTATTACTACGAACGTCCACTTCCATTGGACAAAACCATCGTATGGTTAGATACGAACTCGAAGGAATTCGAGGATGGTTTCCGGTTTTGGAGAAAATGGATAGGATTATTCAGTTGTCTTTTCCTTTTACCTTCTCTCAGGTTGCGAGTACTCCTTGGTTTAGGAGATAGTACACCTATTACGCAAATTGGATAGTCTTCTTCCAAACCTTAGGCAGGTGCCCAACGGTGGGGAATGAAGAAAACCAATTAGCATAACGATGGTGTACAGAAGGTATTAAGTTAAGACAAAGCAAGGGATTAGTAAGAGGGCAAAGTAAATTGCGACTGCTATTCACGACCGAACCAAGTATTTCTTCGCCAATCCTAAATCACCTTTGTATTTCTCCAGGACACTCCGTATCACTACGAAGATCCCAAGTTTATTGGATAATCCATCGTATGGTTATATACGAACTCGAAAGGAACTTGTTCCAGTTCGGGGATGGATTCTGGTTCAGGAGAAATAGGAATAAGGTTTATTCGGTTGTCTTTTATCTTCACCTTCTCTCGCTTTGCGAGTGCTCCTAGGATTAGGACAGTACACCTTTTATGCTTATTGGATAGTCTTCTTCCAAACCATAGGCTGGTGCCGAACGGTAGGGAAGGAAGAAAACCATTTGGCCTAAAAGGGTGTGCAGACGGTAATGACTAAAGACATATAAAGGGATTTGGACAGATGGTAAAGAGATATACGGTTACAGTTATGAATCTGGATAATGGTAGAGGCATTACTAGGAATACCAGGATACCCTATCGAAACATTTCAATGTTTCAGTTCAACTGTGTACTGTTAAAAGAAAACTGATTTCCCGATTAGACACTTGCTCCAGGGTATGTATTTACCAGTTTTGATTCTCACATCTGTATGGTTTTACAGATGATGAGTGGGAGTAAGTTATTGGGAATTGGGTGATCATCCTCATTATATCGGGATTCGTTGTAATCGGTGATATTTGAGGAGATCACCTGGGATGTTTGCCGGTCGGCAAATATTTGGTTTTGAATATCCGCTGTTGTGCACCAATTTCAAATTGATATATCTGTACGTCTATTTTCATAGAGTGAGATATACCTTTTGATATTATGTCGATGACATTTACCTATATCAGTGGATGGTTAGGTAAGGAGTATTAAACAGCGGTGTAATTCTTCTTAACCATAAGTACAGTTTTCAACCTACGACACACAGTGAAAGAGTTGTTAGACTCGGCGGACTTATACAGAGTATTGTATGTTGTCCAGTGTCCATTAGGACAGTAGGGTTGGTCCTCATACTATATTCTGTTTACTTTTAACTACTCTAATTCTTAGACATGTGTTTCATAGAAACACAGGGTCTGAGTTTTGAGGAGTTATTGGTATAAGAATAGAGTAGAGAACCAGGTATTGCAAGTATCGGGATTCTTCAAGGTGATCGAAGATGTAAATACTTGTGTATGGTATTCAGTTGATAGTAATGAGAACTTGCTTCTCTTTCAGGTTACTTATAATTGGAAGCATTCCTAAGTTGGGTAACGCTGATCGGCCTCCTTCCATTTAGTTGACATGCACTGGAGATAGCTGCATGATTTGAATCTGGTTCAATTAAATCGGTGCCTCTGGTTCTATATTGGGTATAGAACAGTTCATATCTTAACGATGTTAAGGTACGGGGAGTTGTCTGGCTTATGATTAAAACCAGACACTGGACAACTCAAGGCGCGTTTCTGTAATGGCTGTTTGTGGGTTGACCCAGGCTATGACGAGGGTTGACTTTCTACCATCTGGAAGATCAATAGTGATATTGTTCTTAACTCACCACATTTTAAAAAGAAATGGTTATTTTTCAGAAAACAGTAGTGGGAGTATGGTAGAACTGGAAGCGATTCCAGAACCGCAAACGATTACTGAAGATTTGATAAGGAACCTAAAGATTCAATCTGATTTGACATTCCATTGGCCACTCCGCAGATAAGGTGGGTAACTTCAGGCACCCGAGAGGTACTCCGGTAGCCTCAAGGACGGTGACAGGGAAGTTCTTGTTTACCCACACTTGCCATTGTTGTTGTTCCAGGCTGCGAGACCCGGCAGGAGGATGAGTATAGCGTCGTTCTAAACTAGCTTTAGAAGTGTACGTCTATATGACTCTGCCAGAGGGTTGTCGTAGTCAGTGGGAGCAGCGGAAGCATTGGTGGACAGTTGGCTTATGTCTATTTATAGACTGAAGCAGATATAGCGGAGATAGATCATCTATTTCTGATGACAGTCATAGGTTTGACTTCATCAGAATAAGGGATGGATCTGTTAAGAAGGTAGTAGGGTGTGATGTCCTGGTATTTGGATGACATACACAGAGTAGGAAGTGATATTCCTATACTATGATCGGTTATACTTTGGTTGTCACACAGTGGTTTCTCCACACAGGACTTGGATATTATATCAGACATACTGGTTACTAGATCTATGAGTTTAGATCTAGATTTGGGTGGTTTTCCAATCTGGGTACTTTGACAGCATTCTATGAGTATTTAGAATGGTCGACTCCTGGCATGGTAGTGTACCTGCAGGTAATGGAGTCACCCTCTCTAAAGGTGTCTTATAGACTAAGGTGGAGAGGGATACGCATGACTGACAGATCACTTGCTTAGGCAATTGAGTCAATCATGAGATGTCAAGTACCACACCAGATGTTGTTCTTGCACTAGATGCAATAAGATGATATTGATCCAATCCTGGAGAAACAGTTGGAAGCAGTTTTAGAACATAAGTGGATGTTCTAGGGATATGATAACGACAGCCTCATTTGGGAGACAGTTATCATTCCAGGCTTCCAAGGTGACATGGACGACAAGGAGGTTGTCAGAGTTATAGTTTCTCCTTCTGACGAGGGGCAGTATTTTGGACAGGTGGTCCAAGGCAATACTGAGGGAGGCATGGCGCTGGGTACTGATTAAGTTCAGTTATCGATACAGTCTAAGAAGTTTGGATTTGGAGTTCGTTTATGAGCTAGGTCCCATCAGATATCCAGACATATTCTAAGACAGGTATTGCTCATTTCGGGAGATGGCTTTCTCCGCGAACTTGAGATATAGAGAGAAATAGAAAGAAACATCACAGTGGATCCACTCACTGAGGCTATTCCTCGAACGCAATAGTTTCGCAAACGAGCTTTGTGAGACTGACTAGTAGAGGAGTTGGGTGTTCGGTATCACACGGGCTGTGAGTATGCGACATCGCAATAATTAGCCTTGAGTGCAAGTGGGAGATTGTTGGAGATAGTGCCCTCAGAGTCAATTATTGGATCACAGGCACGTGATTGCAATGATTGAGGGAGGACCTATCCCAGTAGGACAATCTTACTCGAGATGATAGTATGCTATCTGGTTTATCTTTATCATCGTGTACTGCTTTAGGTGACCTGACAGGTCGCTATTACACGTTGATAGAGCCCCTAGGATTCTTGCTTGACGACCAGCAGTATGATGGCGATCATATACGTGGGAGCTGGGGTCTATAAGCACATCCTTAAAAGGTCCCTAGTCGTGGGAGTTTCGAGACTGGGCATCGATACTCCATTAGTAGACTAGTGTATACAGTCGAGACCCCGACGAGGGGCGGTGGCCGGTCTCACAAGCCACTGGTGTCAGTTGGTTCATCTAAGATGTATGCAGGTGCTCATTGGGTTATGAGTACACCGGACAGGACTCGTCGGGAACCTGCTAGTTGGGATTATACCATACGTCAGATAGCAGTTCCCAGGTGACATGTGTACAGGTTGGTTCATCGACCTAAGATCGTCATTTGTCTCGTGTGAGTTCCCACTGTGCTTTGATTACTACCCTACCACGGCTCAAAGGAGTCGTGCAAACAGGTTTTAGTTGGGTACAGTCCCGAGCCACATGGAGGCAGTGAGCGGATCTGCAGGGGTTCGTCTCTCCCGGTATTGGGGGTGAGGTCGCGCTGTGTCTAGGAGAGCCATTACACAAAGCCCTCGGCCGAGGCAGGAGATTTACTGGTAGGTATTCCAGTAGTATCTCAGGGTGTCCTGGGCTTCACTCCGACACGACTTGTACCGCCTTTGGGGGTCTGACTTTTACCAACCCCCTAGGCCCGCCATGCGATGCTCATAGACGAACGGACCGGACTGTACGGATATTGTCACTGACAGGCTCAGTAGGGTGTCAGGATGAGCTCGCTCATCGACGTCCCTTTTGGTCAATAGCTGGTGGCCCGTCACGTATTGGCTTATACCTCTGACGTGCTAGTGGTTAAATCCACAGCCATAGTATTGACGAGTCTTTAGAGTCCACCACACTTTTAGTTACTCAAGCTTTCGGGCGAAACGCTGTAGAGGCCGTATGGAGATATGGCAGGGTCCGACCAGATACGTGCGGTATTGCACGGATCAGGATCGGACGGTTATTACTAGTGGCCGTATAGATATATGGCAAGGTTCGATCGGATACGTGCGGTATTGCACGGATCAGGATCGGACGGATATTACTAGCCGGCTTTGGTTTAAGCCGGATCCTAGTATAGTACAGTGTAGATTTTGTCTCTTTGCATTTGTATCCGGACGGAATACAGATGCGGGTGTGTATGTACAGTATCGGGGTTTTCCTGTAATTTATTACGGGACCAGTTTTCTGGAGTTGCCAGTTTGCTTTCCGTTCCGGCCGGTTTTCCTTTGTTCTTTCCCGGCCGGACTTTTCCGATGGAGGGGGTTATTTGCAATTGTGCAAATAACATTTGTGGAGGGGGGTTTCTTGCAAATGTATTCATTATGATATGTTTAGCATCTTTCATCCATGATGGTGCATTAATTGGGATTGAAAGGGTATGGAGTGATAAGCATGGTTGATGTTTCTTTGCTTTATGATGTGGTCACCATTTCTATCTCCTACACTCACCTCCCTCTTGTAATATACTTTGTCTCCACCACCATTTCCAAATTGAAGGGGCCGGCCACAATTTTGGAGAGGAGGAAAAATGAGAGAGTTTCATTTGGTGTGGGAAATTTATCATCCATCTCATTTTTCCATTGCTACAAAAATCCCCAAGTTCATATCTTGTTGATTCCTCCATCAAGGCAACTTCACCAACCCAAAAGAGACTATGATTTTACACTACATTCTACAGCATACCTTGGGCACGTCGACTAGCCAGCTTCGTGCCCGAGTTGCCTCGGTATTGAGGTGGGATCCCGTAAAAGATACAGATGATGTGGTGCCCTTCCGGCAAGGAGGCGACGACCGGAGTTTCCGCGGGAGATCGGGACGATGACGAGAAGACCGGAGGACTCGGATCACTCGGTATATCTCTCACCCTTTCTCTTGTTAGCTAGTATCGGTTAATGGTTACGATTCGGGTATATTGTCTGCGGTAGCGCCAGTTTAAAAGTTAAGAAAATTTTGATTCCGCATTTTGGCCTCGGATAGACGGCCGGGGCGCTGCCGTGGCGCAACATAATTGTCTTGGAAAAAGACACAAATCCTGCCGTCCATGTGCAGCAATTACCGATAACATCAAAACTAATTCAGGACTTCAATTTCTTTTCAAAGTGTCTGACTCAGACTGAGTCTCAATTTAATCAATCTGACTTGAATATGATTCAAGTATAAACTACAATTCAACATGAATCCGTCTATTCAATCTATATCAATCTATATTGACCGAACCGAACCATGGATATACTCTGTTTACATGACTATCCATTTATATCTATTCCATTTACTGATATCATAGTTTCGGCAAGTCATCCATCTATATAACAAAACAATACAATCAATACAGAAGACATTGTAGGGTATAAAGGGGTAAATTGGTATGGAATGTGTTAGAAGTGGCACGAGACTGTAAACATAATACACCTAACCTGAATATCCATTGCCGTTGTACCGTGGCTGAACGGTTCCTTGTGCTCCGTATACCTTAGTCTCCGGAATAGCGGGACTCCTCTCGTATACACTGGCATATTCTGTACCAAGTTACAAACAAGCGCGTTAAAATTATAATCAAACATTACTAGTTATATTCTCTTTCTGCCTATTCTATCTCTACTCATCTTTGGGACTTACGGAGCGATTGTTCGCTGACGACATTCCTTTTCTTCTTTCTTTGGAATGTTGTCAGGTGGATCGGACTCACTGGAGATCGATCCCAGTACCAAAGACTTGGAGTAGTTAGCCTTTGACCCTGAGCTTTAGATACTTGTAAATACTTTTCATTTCAGTTCATACCATTGTTTAGGCATTGCTTTCTATTCATGTATTTACATTTCCAGTTGTACTTGTAAAGAATTGTTTATAAATAAAAGTTGTTGTTCAATTACATCTATTGTCATTTTTCTTGTGTACATTTACTTTATATTTCTTAGATACGCTTAACGTGTTTACTTCAGAGTAAATATGTAGCAAACTAGTCGCGCCCCCTTGCCCGTACACCAGGAAGCGGGGCATGACAAGTTTTGTTAGCGGCCCATACAGGTCAGTGCTGCATGGAACCCTATCGTGCAGGTCAGTTCTGCATGGACATGCGGGTCAATTCTGAATGAAGTCCTAAGCAATATAACACAAGAATCAGCAACTAAAATCAATTTTTACATTTCAAATTTCTTGAATCATACAATTTCATATACTTTGAATCTATCCTAACCCAAAATTTTCTTTCAAGGTTATGGATTCTCCAAACAACACCAGCACCAACTTCAACAACACACCACCATCTTTACCGCTTATGCCTACCATCGCTGCTCCTATCAATGAGCAGACGGTACTGCTTGAGGCAATCCGAAGCCTCCTGAAAGGACAATAGCAGCATACTGCCATTCTCATGAACTGTCCAGAAGCGAAAGCGCCCGGAGTGAAGCAATTTTAGGCATTGCACCTAAAACAATTTACGGGAAAAGAGATCCCTCTGGAAGTTGAGGAAAGGGCTCAAAGTATTGAGGATGATCTGGCAGCGGCACAAGTTCCAGAGATCGCTTGGGTTCGAGTTGTGAAGCTGCAACTCGTTGACAATGCCTGAGTTTGGTGGAAGGCGGAAGAAAGCCGTCTTGCCCAACCTATTGAATGGAGGACTTTTCACGACATGTTCGACGCGAAATACTTCCTAGAGACTGCTTGATTTGAAATGAAGCAACAATTTATTCATCTACAATAGGGTTTGATGTGGACCATGTCCGTGGATGAGTATGATGCTGAGTTTACCATGCTCAGTAAGTAAGATATGTCTCAATGTTCGATTTTTAAATATCACATATTACACAGCTAACACAAGACCTTAACAGGTTCGCGGCATATTTAATACCAACTGCTGAGATCAGATCCAGAAGATTTCAGCAAGGGTTAGATCCGGAAATCCAAGCTGCCTTAGCTACAGGGGATTTCCCAACCCACGAGCTGGCTCTAAAAGCTGCCCGCCGATATGAGGCAGTGGTAAAGATGAAGGGTTGACCCCAATTTGCCGGAATGAAGCGCCCTTCCACTTAGATGGCAGAAGGAGCCTCTTCAAGGCCATAATTTGTGCCCAGGAGACCGGGAGTACCGAACAACCGGCCCAACCCATCCTTTTGTACCTACTGCAGGAGAGATGGTCATTTGGTGAAAGACTGCCGGTGTGCAAATCGCCTTTGCTTAGTCTTCGGCTCAGCCACTCATGACATTGGGTCTTGTCCTCATAGACACAACCCAAATGCTGCACCCAGACCAGCAATCACTTATCAGCAGCGCCCATCCATTCAGGCACATGCTCTAAGACTAGCTCTCCTTGCTCCACCTCCTCGTGGACCAACTTCACCTCCTCCTCGTCAGTTCCATCAAGCTCAAAAGAACGTACCTCAAGTACAACGGAACGGACATAGGAATGTTCCTCTAGCACGGAGGAATGTACCGAGGCGACATGCTTTCACAATGACTGTGGAAGAAGCTGAAGCCACCGGCCAAGCCATCACTGGTAAAAATTTCCTTTCAAACTTTCTTCCAGTCTGTATACATACCTATATATCTTTTCCTTATACCTAAAACATATACCACATAACTTAGGTACAATCTTAGTAGACTCACTTCCTGCACTAGCACTCTTCGATACTGGAGCATCTCATTGCTTTATGTCGCAACGGTTCGTCCGAACTCATGCGATTCCAGTCAAACCGCTCGTATCCAGCTGGAATGTCAGTTTAGGGAACGGCGTTCTAAAGGCAATAATGGGATACGATCTGTGTCCAGTGGTCGTCTGCAGCAGATAATTCTATACCGACTTCAAAGTGCTGGACATAATGAATTTTGATGTCGTTTTTGTAAGTGTATATGCCCTAGAGGCCATTACTGTATCATACTAGCTTGTATATTACTTAATGGAAGCTTGGGATATTCACAGTTGTATAGACAATCTTGCTCAAAATGGTAGTATGCTACTTGGTTTGTCTCTACTTCAATATGTGCATGTGTTTCTTTTAGCATATCGCTTATATACATATTAGTAGAGCCCTTAGGATTTTTGCTTGACTACCAGCGTTGTGATGGCGCTCACACTCGTGGGGGCTGGGTAATCCATAAGCACATCCTTATACAGGTCCCTAGTCGTAGGACTATCGAGACAGGGCATCGATACTCCGGAGTAGACTAGCGTATGCGCTTCTCATCCCAGCAGGGGAGACGGTCTGTCCCACAGCCGTCAGTACGTCGTACTTGAGATAGTATGCGGGTGCTCGTTAGGTTACGAGTACACTGGACAGGACTCGTCGGGAACTGTTGGTTGGTATTATACCTATCGTCAGTTATCAGTTCCCAGGTGACATGAGTACAGTTTAGTCCGCCGACTTGACACTGTCACTTCGCCTCGAGTGTGTTCCTACTGTACTTAGATTACTATCCTACCACGGCTCAAAGGAGTCGTGCAAACAGATAGTAGTTGGGTGCAGTTCCGAAGCACTTGGAGGTAGTGCCGGTTAGACAGGATTCATCTCTCCCGGTATTGGGGGTTGACATCACGCTGTGTATAGGAGAGCCATTACACAAGTAGTCCCTGGCCAGGGCAAGCGAGATATACTGGTAGGTTTCCAGTGTTATCTCAGGGTGTTCTGGGCTACACTCCGACACGACTTGTACCGCTATTAGGGGACTGACGTTCACCGCCCCCCTAGGCCCACCATGCGATGTATCAGACGAACAGACCGGACTGTACGGAGATTGTCACATACAGGCTCAGTAGGAGTTCGGAT
The DNA here is from genome assembly GCA_030015575.1 of Agapanthus africanus. Taxonomy (NCBI): domain Eukaryota; kingdom Viridiplantae; phylum Streptophyta; class Magnoliopsida; order Asparagales; family Amaryllidaceae; genus Agapanthus; species Agapanthus africanus. The sequence continues at coordinate 558,785,544 of CM057338.1, forward strand.
GTGTTTACCTCATCGGCCTTCCTATCGACATCTACCTGGGGACCGTTACGTACAGCTAGTGCCGCTTGCGGTCTGTGGTTAAACCCACTGCCAGCGTAGTGTCGAGTCTTTAGAGTCTCACACAGAGAGTTTCCCTGCACTGAGCGAAACGTGTAGAGGCCGTATGGTTTTACGGCAGGGCTGCGATCACTTGCGTACAGTTGTGTGCGTATGTTGTTCGTTCAGGCAATACTAGTGGGTTTTGGTTTAAGCCGGATTCTAGTATTGCACAGATGGATTTGTTTTGTCTTCTGTGCATTCGCATTCTACGGAATGCGGATGCGGGTGTGTATGCACAGATTGGCGGAGTGGAAAAGGAGGAGGTGCCTCATTAGGGTTTTGACAGTTGGTTCGGCCAAAACCATTATGAGCCGGGGACATTATTTACTAATCCATTTATTGATAATTTTGTTATGGCTAATTACATTGACCATTTGACCATCTTGACTTTGTTGACCGTTTGACCAAAGTTGACTAGGATCTTCTTGAAAGGTCTAAAATATTCTTTGGTTTTCTTTTTCCTTTTTGTTATGAAAATGGTCATGTCATTAGTGCCATCAACTTTATCATGATAGGATTAGTAATGATGAAAATGAGTATTATTGCAACCATGGTTGTGTTTTCTGTTGGTTAAGCTTTTCATTTGTTCATTCTCATTCTCTCTCATAGAAAAGAAAATGAGAAACATTTCAATGGTTGCTCCTCCTTCTTCCTCCTCTTGATTCTTCCTTTGATCTCATGTGTTGAGAGAAAAAGGATTCCACTTGACAAACACATCCATACATCTCCTCTACACATCCTAGGGCTTCTTGACTAGCAATCTCTTTGCCTTAGTTGCCTCGGCTTGAGGTGGAGCTCGGTGTACATCTCTCGGGTGGATCGTCTTCGACTCAAGAAGACCGCGGAGGTGCCCAAGGTCCGGATCGACACTTGGAGCTTGGATGGTCGAGCGGGACAGCGGAATGAAGACCCAAAGAACCGGTTTCGTAAGGTATACTTTCTACAGCATAGTAATTATAGCCTCTAGTAGTTTACTAGTTTCTAGTTTAGCAAAGATCCGTGCTTTAAGTCCATGTTGCTGTGCGCCAAATCATTGTTTTTCATCGTTTCTGCCTCCCCATAAGAACCGGGATGAGCAACGTGGACTTACAGTGGCATCAGAGACTAGCTAAACATAAACTAGGAAGTTAGCAAAGTGTTTAGAACATCGATCGGAAAAAAGTCTTAAAACACGTCCGCAAAACCTCAAGTTTCTGTCGATTTTCATACTGCTCAAAAAGTGATTTAAAATATATGAAAAATCATCTCAGGGTTTTTTAAAAACACTGCAGAAAAACGAACCAGTGATTCGATCAAACGACCGTGGTTCCGCGGCAATGACATGCTCATTGCCGTAGTTCCGCGGCAATGACATGCTCATTGCCGCGGTTACGCCGCCGTTTTGACTCGGCACTGGATCGGATTTTGTGCAGTGTTTTAGTTTGGCTGTTTTGGGATTTTTAATACATGTTTTTTCTACCCAGATTTTCCAGAGAGCAAATTGACTTTTGGGGTGGTTAAAAATCCGTATTTTGATCGGTATTCCGTACACTTTGGCTAATGGATATTATCTGTGATGTGAAATATGTATTAAACGTCTACTAATCGCTATAAGTCGATTAGTGGGGGTTATACATATCAGTGATCTGTAATGTTGATGGTTTGTGGATATGAACTCGGTGGATTGTCGCGGATGAATAGCCGGGGTGGATGTGAGATGAGAGTTTCTTTTTTCTTTCATTCATTGTAAAATTTGTAAATTGATGTAATATTATTTGTATGGCCGCACAACCGGGTCGGGGTTGTAGCCGTCATTGTATAATTCTTTTTACTGTTTTTGCTCCTAGGATAGACCCAAGGTGGGGTGCACAAACTACCGGGTATCTCGAAGTGCCGAGTGGCCTACTCACGGTGTTGAGGGAGGTTGCTTCGCTTCGGGTACTTGGCGGGTAGTTTGCCGCACCCGTAGGGGTCTAGGGTAGGGTTTGGCTATTCATCGCGACCGTGTAATCCGCTTTTCGTTGCAGGCTCGAACGAATCGCGGATTCCTAGTATATCCAAAGTGTTCATCTATGATCTGGATTGGCTATCATTGATATATATCTATATATGATAACTATTTAGGCGTGGCTTATGTTTTTCAGCCGTGCTAGCCCAGCCCCCGCTCTGTTGTTAGTTAAGTAACCTAACGGGTGATGACGGGGCCCCGTGGCGAATGCGAATGGCATAAGCGTACGTCATATTTTGGTTGTTTTCTGCAATGGTAGGATTAAATGATGGGACGCATTAAAAGATCTAATGCAAGAAAAATAAACCAAGTAAAAGTCGTTGGAACACTTTGAAAACCACTCGGTTCTTTTCAAAAACCAGCATTGTAAACGCGGAGCTTGAACCGCTCCTTTTAAAAGCTATCTCGTTCCATCGATTTTATCAAGTTCACTACGTTCACGGTTTCGCCAAAACCATCCGTAGCTCTCCGTCGTTTCGTATGGATAGTCAATAGTATTCAAGCTGTGTTTGTTGGCCAAAGTCAAGGCACAGTGTTTGGTAGCTATTGGGTATTCATATGTAGCATAGATAGATGCGTTGGTTTGGGACAGTCGTACTGCCTTGTTGGCTAAAGTCAAGGGTATGTGCGGGTGGGTTCAAATTAACCTCGATAATGACGGGTAGAACTTGACATGTGACTTATGATTTGTTGGGCAAAGTCAAGGTCATAAGAGCTTGGGGCAAAAATCCACATCGGGAGTTTCAAAAGTACTGAAACTTGCTAGCGCTGGATACCATTTGGAATGTGATGATTCTGGTAGGATTCCTTCAGTTTTGTCACGCGATGATATTTGGATCCCGATCCTACTGTGAGTATATGCTACTCCTCGGGAACTTTCTCACTTAACGATCAATGCTATAAACCAAGTAGGTGTCTAGAAAGGTGTTAGCGGGGCTACGCCCACAGGGAAAAGAGGTTACTTAATTAAGGAACTTCGCGAAAGCGTTGGAAAACCTCCCTCGAAGTACCAACACTGGCCTGGCTGAACGGTTAAGCAAGTATTGTACGGTGAGATTGATCCTGACTAATTCTTCCTTTATGGTTTGAGGAAGGATTCGAGAGACAGTGGGAGCCATCCTGTTTAGATAAATTAAGAACCAAACTAAACTTGCAAGAGCATCATGCTGAGTGTTTTCTTCTCTCTCTCTTAATTGCAGGGACCCAGTGACCGCACCTAGGTTACATCTAGATAATAAAATGACTGAATCTGACAGTTATGACTGGCAAAGGTCTGTCCAGATGTCCATTGCCCATGACAAGATGGGACACCTCTTGACTGATCCAACCCCTGCGTCTCAGATCCAGTTTCCCATGTCACGGATATTCATATCCGCGAGACATCGGAAAAGGAATATGCGAAAGCCAAGTTCCTCGTGTTAGCCTCAGTTGATGGTGCATACCAGAGGCAGCACGAGAAGATGGACTTAGTTTCTATCTTCCTCCATAACAAAGATTTATATGGAGAGCAATCTCATATCGCAAGATATGAGACCTCGAACGAATTTCTTCCTGCGAGGTTGGGTATCGGGTCATCTTTAGGGGGCAATGTCCTTACAGAGACCAGCTCTTTCGAGCTCACGGACCTGAAGACCACGTTGAAGAACGGGTCAGATGCTGACTTAGTTCAACAGTCCCTAACTACTACCCTGAAGGAAACCAGGGAAGTAGAAAGAAAGGGAAGGGCAGAAGTTTTGGGAATGGATGTAGTAAAAGAGGGATGTTCCTATTGTTACAGGAATGAACATTGGCAGAAGGATTGCAGGGCTTGCAAAGCCAGTAGCCAGAATTCGAAGCATGTTGTGGCTTCGGCTTCGTGTGTGTTTGTAATAGAGAACTGTATGTCAGTTAACCCTACTTCCTGGGTATTGGATACCGGATCAGGATCTCATATCTTTAATTCGTTACAGGCTCTGAGAAACCGTAGGGTTATCAAGAAAGGTGATATGACTCTCAGGGTTGCTAACGGAATGAGCATGTATGCTGAATCCGTAGGGGAATATCATCTAGGACTGACAACTGGGCAGATATTGATTCTGCGTGACTGTTTTTATGTACCAGGTACGACTTGTAACATCATATCTGTATCCTTACTTTCTAAGGAAGGATATGATTTTACTTTTGTAAGCGATGTAGTAAACATCCACCTAAATCAAGTATTGATTGGGTCAGGTACATTGAAAAACGGTATATACGTTTTGAATCAAGCTCAGGTCTTCAGTGTCCAGAACACACTTAAAAGAAAGTCTCCGGAATTAAATCTGGCTTTCTTATGGCATTGTAGACTGGGTCACATTAATGAGACACGGTTGACAAAGTTACATAAAGAAGGATACTTGGATCCGTTCGAGTACCAATCTTATGCCACTTGTGAATCTTGTCTCATGGGAAAGATGACAAAGACTCCGTTCACTGGACACGGAGAAAGAGCGAGCGAGCTCTTGGGACTCATACACAGTGACGTGTGTGGTCCAATGTCTACACATGCGCGAAGTGGTTATTCATACTTCATTACTTTCACAGACGATTTCTCTAGGTATGGATATGTCTTCTTGATGAAGCACAAATCCGAGGCCTTTGAGAAATTTCAGGAATATAAGAATGAAGTTGAAAAACAAACAGGAAAAAGTATCAAGACACTGAGATCTGATCGAGGTGGTGAATACTTGAGCGCCGAGTTTATGGGCTTCTTAAAAGAGAATGGAATTCTCTCTCAGCTTACTCCTCCATACACACCACAACACAACGGTGTATCGAAAAGGAGGAATCGGACCCTATTAGATATGGTTCGTTCCATGATGAGTAGGGCCGAGTTGCCGCGATCCTTCTGGAGTTATGCACTAGAAACAGCTGCATACCTTTTGAACCGAGTTCCAACTAAGACTGTGCCTACTACACCATATCATATGTGGTGTGGGAAGAAACCCTATCTTAATCACATTAAGACATGGGGATGTCCAACTTTTATAAAAAAGCAGCATGCGGACAAGCTCGAGGTACGTTCAGTACAGTGTAAGTTTGTGGGATACCCAAAGAACTCCAAGGGGTATCTTTTCTATTACGCAGAGGAACAAAAGGTTTTTGTTTCTCGTCATGCCCGCTTCTTGGAAACTGAGTTTTTGGAAAATCAGATAAGTGGGAGCGCAATAGAACTGGAAGAAATTCCAGAACTACAAGCTATTACTGAAAGCTTAGTAGAACCAGAGGATTCGAAAGATCAGGACATTCCTACGCCGCTCCGCAGAAGTAGTAGGCAGTCTCATCTGCCCGAAAGATACTACGGTTTTCTCATAGACGGGGATAGAGAGGATTGCACGATGGATTATGGTGAGCCTACTAGCTTCCAGCAAGCCATTCAGAGCGGCGACTCGGTACAATGGCTGGATGCAATGCGGGCCGAGATGGAGTCTATGTACACCAACAAAATTTGGACTTTGGACTTTGCTCCAGAAGGGGTAAAACCCATAGGATGCAAATGGATCTTCAGAAAGAAGATAGGTGTAGATGGGCAGGTTGAGACCTATAAAGCTAGACTTGTTGCAAAGGGTTTTCGTCAAAAGACCTGGTTTGGACTATGACGAGACCTTTTCTCCAGTGGCTATGCTGAAATCCATTCGGATCCTTCTTGCCATTGCTGCCTTCCACGATTATGAAATCTGGCAGATGGACGTAAAGACGGCTTTCCTAAATGGAAATTTGGAAGAGTGCGTCTAAATGGATCAGCCGGAGGGATTCATTCAGAGTGGGAGCAGCGGTAAAGTGTGCATGTTGCTAAAGTCCATCTATGGACTTAAGGAGGCATCGCGGAGTTGGAACATCTGCTTTGATGATACTGTCAAAGAATTTGACTTTATCAAAAACCCAGATGAACCATGTATTTACAGTAAGATTGTAGAGAGAACTGTGGTATTCCTCGTCTTGTACGTGGATGACATTCTCCTAATGGGAAATGATATTCCTATGCTACAGTCAGTCAAAGGATTCTTGTCGCAGAGGTTCTCCATGAAGGACCTGGGCGATGCCAACTACATTCTGGGGATCCAGATCTATCGTGATAGATCTAAGAGGATGTTGGGACTTTCACAGTCAAGGTACATCGACACCATACTGAAAAGATTCAGTATGGAAGATTCCAAGCGCGGTAATCTACCGGCTTGTCACGGGATCACCCTCTCCAAAGAGATGTCTCCCAAGACTGATTTGGAAAGGGATCGCATGTCTATTATACCCTACGCTTCTGCGGTAGGCTCTATAATGTATGCGATGTTATGTACACGACCAGATGTAGCATACGCATTGAGCTTTGTAAGCCGGTATCAGTCGAACCCAGGGAAGAAACACCGGATAGCGGTAAAGAACATTCTCAAGTACCTGAGAAGGACTAAGGAGATGTTCTTTGTGTATGGCGGAAAAGACCTCCAGCTCGAGGCCTTTGCTGACTCCAGCTTCCAGAGTGACAAGGATGACTCCAAGTCCATGTCGGGTTATGTCTTTACCCTCAATGGAGAGGCGGTTTGCTGGAAGAGTTCCAAGCAAAAGAACGTTGCAGACTCAACTATGGAAGCGGAGTACATAGCTGCTTGCGATGCCGGAAAGGAAGCTGTCTGGATGAAGAAGTTCCTCACGGAGCTTCAGGTGGTTCCTACCATTGTTGATCCAATACCGCTGTATTGCGACAACAACGGTGCTATAGCTTTAGCGAAGGAACCCAGGTCCCATCAGAAGTCCAGGCACATTTTTAGGCGGTACCACCTGATCAGGTAGATCGTAGATCGCCGAGAGATCGAGGTGAAGAGAGTAAATACGGAGAACAACACTGCAGATCCACTCACGAAGATCCTACCCCAGACTCAGTTCGAGCGGCTGATCGAGATGATAGGTCTTCGATACGCCAGTACATGGCCTTAGTGCAAGTGGGAGATTGTTAGTGTATATGCCCTAGAGGCCATTACTGTATCCTACTAACTTGTATATTACTTAATGGAAGCTTGAGATATTCACAGTTGTATAGACAATCTTGCTCAAAATGGTAGTATGCTACTTGGTTTTTCTCTAATTCAATATGTGCATGTGTTTCTTTTAGCATATCGCTTATATACATATTAGTAGAGCCCTTAGGATTTTTGCTTGATTACCAGCATTGTGATGGCGCTCACACTCGTGGGGGCTGGGTAATTCATAAGCACATCCTTATACAGGTCCCTAGTCGTAGGACTATCGAGACAGGGCATCGATACTCCGGAGTAGACTAGCGTATGCGCTTCTCATCCCAGCGGGGGAGACGGTCTGTCCCACAGCCGTTAGTACGTCGTACTTGAGATAGTATGCGGGTGCTCGTTAGGTTACGAGTACACTGGACAGGACTCGTCGGGAACTGTTGGTTGGTATTATACCTATCGTCAGTTATCAGTTCCCAGGTGACATGAGTACAGTTTAGTCCGCCGACTTGACACTGTCACTTCGCCTCGAGTGTGTTTCTACTGTACTTAGATTACTATCCTACCACGGCTCAAAGGAGTCATGCAAACAGGTAGTAGTTGGGTGCAGTTCCGAAGCACTTGGAGGTAGTGACGGTTAGACAGGATTCATCTCTCCCGGTATTGGGGGTTGACATCGCGCTGTGTCTAGGAGAGCCATTACACAAGTAGTCCCTGGCCAGGGCAAGCGAGATATACTGGTAGGTTTCCAGTGTTATCTCAGGGTGTTCTGGGCTATACTCCGACACAACTTGTACCGCTATTAAGGGACTGACGTTCACCGCCCCCCTAGGCCCACCATGCGATGTATCAGACGAACAGACCGGACTGTACGGAGATTGTCACATACAGGCTCAGTAGGAGTTCGGATGTGTTTACCTCATCGGCCTTCTTATCGACATCTACCTGGGGACCGTTACGTACAGCTAGTGCCGCTTGCGGTCTGTGGTTAAACCCACTGCCAGCGTAGTGTCGAGTCTTTAGAGTCCCACACAGAGAGTTTCCCTGCACTGAGCGAAACGTGTAGAGGCCGTATGGTTTTACGGCAGGGCTGCGATCACTTGCGTACAGTTGTGTGCGTATGTTGTTCGGGCAGGCAATACTAGTGGGTTTTGGTTTAAGCCGGATTCTAGTATTGCACAGATGGATTGGTTTTGTCTTCTTTACATTCGCATTCTACGAAATGCGGATGCGGGTGTGTATGCACAGATTTGCGGAGTGGAAAAGGAGGAGGTGCCTCATTAGGGTTTTGACAGTTGGTTCAGCCAAAACCATTATGAGCCGGGGACATTATTTACTAATCCATTTATTGATAATTTTGTTATGGCTAATTACATTGACCATTTGACCATCTTGACTTTGTTGACCGTTTGACCAAAGTTGACTAGGATCTTCTTGAAAGGTCTAAAATATTCTTTGGTTTTCTTTTTCCTTTTTGTTATGAAAATGGTCATGTCATTAGTGCCATCAACTTTATCATGATAGGATTAGTAATGATGAAAATGAGTATTATTGCAACCATGGTTGTGTTTTCTCTTGGTTAAGCTTTTCATTTGTTCATTCTCATTCTCTCTCATAGAAAAAAAAATGAGAAACATTTCCATGGTTGCTCCTCCTTCTTCCTCCTCTTGATTCTTCCTTTGATCTCATGTGTTGAGAGAAAAAGGATTCCACTTGACAAACACATCCATACATCTCCTCTACACATCCTAGGGCTTCTTGACTAGCAATCTCTTTGCCTTAGTTGTCTCGTCTCGAGGTGGAGCTCGGTGTACATCTCTCGGGTGGATCGTCTTCGACTCAAGAAGGCCGCGGAGGTGCCCAAGGTCCGGATCGACACTTGGAGCTTGGATGGACGAGCGGGACAGTGGAATGTAGACTCGAAGGACCGGTTTCGTGAGGTATACTTTCTACAGCATAGTAGTTATAGCCTCTAGTAGTTTACTAGTTTCTAGTTTAGCAAAGATCCGTGCTTTAAGTCCATGTTGCCTTGCGCCAAATCATTGTTTTTCGTCGTTTCCGCCTCCCCGTAAGAACCGGGATGAGCAACGTGGACTTACAGTTTTGGGTATGGATTGGCTAGGAAGTTTTTACGCTACCATCGACTGTCGTCAAAGGAAGGTAGTGTTCGAGATTCCAGACTATCCGGTCTTTTATTTCAAAAGTGGAGATCGTACCCTGGAGCCAAGCACATATAAGGCAAAACCGAAGAAGGCAGTGATTGCAGCACTTCAAGCGGAGGAAGGATCGAAGCCAGAGATAGTTCGAGAGTTCGACGATGTATTTCCTGAAGACATATCAGGTCTGCCTTCCGATCGAGCTCTTGAATTCAGCATTGATTTAGTAACTAGAGCACAACCGGTGATCAAAGCACCGTATCGGTTAAGCCCTGAAGGTCTGAAGGAAGTTCGTACTCAGTTGGACGAATGATTGACGAAAGGATGGATTCGTCCCAACACTTCAAGTTAGGGATCACCAGTTCTACTTGTAAATAAGAAGGAATGTTCATATTGAATGTGCATTGATTATAGAGCTCTGAACAAAGTAACTATAAAGAACAAGTATCCACTCCCGCGCATCGATGACCTGTTCGATCAGCTAAGTGGGTCTTGCGTTTTCTCCAAGTTAGATATTCGTTCGGATTATCATCAGGTGAAGGTCAAAGAATCTGATATCCATAAAACGACATTCAGAACTCGCTATGGACATTACGAATTTCTTGTGATGCTATTTGGAGTGACCAACGCACCAGCTATATTCATGAACCTAATGAATCAAGTTTTTCGAGAGTACCTAGACAGGTTTGTTGTCATCTACATCGACGACATCCTGGTGTATTCTAAGAGTCGGAAAAAAGATGTCGAACACCTACGAATTGTCTTAGAGACTTTACGACAGCATCAACTCTATGCCAAGTACAGCAAGTGTGAATTTTGGCTAAATCAAGTCGGTTTTCTCAGACATATTGTATCAGGCGATGGAATATCTATAGATCCAACTAAAGTATCAGTAGTAAGTGAATGGCCGACACCGAAGTCAGTGAAGGACATTCGAAGTTTCTTGGGATTAGTAGGATATTACAGAAGGTTTATTGAAGGATTTTCGAAGATTGCAACACCCCTGACCAAGCTCACACGTAAAGATGAAGAATTCGTGTGGTCAGAAGCATGCGAACTAGCTTTCGTAAAACTCAAGTCAAGATTGACATCAGCACCTATTCTTTTCATACCGGACCAATCTGGTGGTTTTGTAGTGCATTGCGATGCATCTGGTAAGAGATAAGGATGTGTTCTACATCAGCATGGTAATGTTGTAGCTTATGCTTTAAGACAGCTGATCTTCCATAAGCGCAATTATCCGACGCATGATTTGGAGTTGGCAGCCGTAATATTTGCACTCGAAATTTGGTGCCATTATCTTCTTGGCGAACGAGTGAACATATACACAGATCATAAGAGTCCGAAATATGTGTTTACTCGGAAGGAGTTTAATATGCGGCAGAGAAGATGGTTAGAACTCATGGCAGACTTCGACATCAACCTACAATATCATCCAGGAAAGATGAATGTAGTACCTGATGCACTTAGTCGCCAACCATTAACATTGAATCTCACCGCACAGTGGAAGTTTCAACAAAACTTGCATAAAATGGAGAATGAAGTAGTCATGCCAGGTGTAGAAATCACAACCAAAGAATTTTTTGACCGCAATCAATAATGGTGTCGTATGTAGCGCGTTAGCGAGTGCGGATCGTCCACAGGGAAAGTGAGATCCATTCGAATTTGAATTAGATGAATTGAAAATTAAAGAAAAGAGAGAAGACAATTCAATTCAAGATTTATAAAATTGAAGTTCAAGAATTATCAAAATCTAGATCTAATAACAAGAAAACATTAAAATCAAGAATCAAGAATTGATGATATCCAATCCAAATAGTAATCAAGAATCGAAGTGAGGCTCGTAGGAATCGATTGAATCTATACACGTGATGAAAACTATTGATTATGTTTTCTTATCCATTAATGAATTGATGCTAGATCGATGACGATCTATCGAGGTTTAAGGATCTTTTAAAGAAACTAGGGTTTCTTTATCTCATCCTTTGTCTTTTCGATAAATCTCATTCATAAACTAGCATCTAGTAAATTCAAGAATCGATCGTGGATCACTAATTAAGAGCGAACACAATCAAGAAAGCATCGCTCGAAACTAGGTTGCCAATTCTTCAATTTACAAGAGTTTATAAAACTTATAGGAATTAAGAATCGTTTCAAGATTTGTAACATCATCATCTATTGATTCTCTCGACTTCTTCACGAGCGGAGTTTTACTCAAACATCATAACAAGAAACACAATTAAGAATTGAGATCGAATCATGATGCAAGAATGTAAAGAAAGCAAGATTAAAGAATTTTCACCTTTATTATTCAACAATCCGTTACACTTCGCTCAAACATTACAAGAAACTGAGGAGAGAATGAGATCGTAGAATTTAGCGTCGCATCGTCTTCTTGAGTTGCGGATCGTCTTGGATCACTTGCTCGGATGAAGATCGGCTTCGCTCCAAAAGGATGTTGATTTCTCGCTTGATTTGTACTCGGTGTTCTTGATTTTTGGCTTGGATTTGATTGGATTATGGTTAGGGTTACAAGTTGTGTTACTCAACTTGTGTTAGGGAATTGGAGAACAAGATTCAACAACCTTAGAAGTGAAGCCTTAAGGTTCCTTTTATAGCCTTGATTGGGATTAGCTTCTTTTAGAAGCTAGGTTTAGTTTGGCTTCCCTTGTAAGCTTGGTAGTTAGGTAGAAGGTTCTAGAGGTAGTTAGTTAGGGTTAGCTTCCTTCATAAGCTTGGAGGTTAGGGAGAAACTTCTAGGCTTAGGTTGTTAAGTAGCTTGCTTGGGAAGCATGAGGATGTTTAGCTTGCACAAAATGGCCTTGCTGTTATGGCAGAAACTTCTGGAGAATTATGGAATTTGCAGTGGCTTAAATGAGTGTAGGCCTTGAGATAAGAATACTGAGACAAAGATATGCTGACATCATGCTGACGTGGCCGTGGATCCGCCGCCAATAGGGCACTCCGGCCGCGGATCCGCGGCCGTTTAGGAGCCTTACTGCATGGAATTTTCATAGTTGCTTTCTGTTGGCTTTAGTGACGTTTCCTGATGTGTGGAATCTTTTAAATATTTCTTGATCACTGCCGGATTACAAGGCGTATTTTTAACAACACTTTTGACAGTTTCGGCTCTGTTCCTGGAATTTCCTGCACAGATTCTCGAGACAAGTGTTGCGCTATACAAAGATTATGCGATGCAATGATAAACACTCAATTTCCCTCAGAAATGTCGGTTTTAATACATAACACAAGATATTTAGTATTTTATGACTGTTTTGCTAATATGTGCTATATTAATACCGAACACCTCTAGATGAGTGCAAATGGTAGGGAAATTGACGTGTTAAAAATGCGATATTTTCGACTGGTCAAATTCCCCCAAACTTATTTTCGGTCGTCTCGAGCGAACTGTTTTATTAAAAAGAGAAGGAGAAAATAAAGAAAGAGAAAAACTAACTAGCACACTTTCGTAGGCAACACGATTGCACTGAGCACGTGCAACAAGCCTTTAAACCTCTAGGTGTCCCTAGTAGGAGGAGTGTTGTCTCCTGAGGGTTTTCAGCGGGTTACACCCACAAAATCCAATAATAAAAGGAAGACCGTGAATATTACAAATAAAGAAAAGAATTGTAAAAGAAAGACTTTGAAAATTAGAGTTTCCGACTATACTAGCTTTTCGGTTGTCATGAGCCCTATCTTAATAATCATGAAAAGATGTCAGAAATCACATCATCCATCAATAAAACATCTTCTTTATTCTTCATTCCTATCTTTCTTCCAAATATCGATCATATAGCCCTACGTGTGTGTAAAGAACATCCCTACACCCGGAGAATTCAATTCAAGCTATCATACTCTTGTCCATCTGCCTCAGTACTTTTTAATTTGATGAATATTTAGATGAAGTTGCTCACACATTTTTCATGCGACCGTTAATACTTCTTGAGGTACTAACCGACCGATTACTCATGTGCTTGCTTATTTGGTGTTTTTCCTCGTCTTGCACCACCTAAGGCTTAGCAGTGACTCCCAGACCAGTTGGTCTAAGGCACTAGATGATGAAGCACCCTCGCTATATTTTTTTTATTGTTGCCTTGGCCATCGCAAAACCAGTGTTCATTTTTTTTTCTTAACACCATTTTATATTTTATTGATTTATTTTTATTTCCTTCATACTTTGGCTTTTAGACAAGAGCATTTCAAGGTATCCTCTACCATCCCGAGCTTCAAGACGTGTGTAAGTGCGTATAGTAGGGTATCAACGTTCAAAATGTTTGGTTTCCAGAATAGGAACTATTTTTCAGACTTATTTTTATTCTCAGATTAGTGACTTCCTTCATCTTACTAACTCTTGGGACAACGGCTCATAACTACTTATTACTAGTTCGTATAAGAAAACTTCTAATTTTCTAGGTTTTCTTAAATTTTTCTAATCTTTTGGATGTAATTTTTCACTATCTAATCTTTTATTATCTTATTTATGTACAAAATTAAATATTTTTATATCTTTAAAAATTTTTAAATTTTTAAATTTTTATAGGTTTTAAAAATGTTTTGTGCTTATGCAAAGTATGATGCAAATGATGCGAAAATAAGCACAAATCTCCCCCAAACTTGTTTTCAACAATGTCCTCACTGTTGCCTTCTGCTATATCTCAAAAACCTGTAAGCCTGGGAGGAAATTTATTAGCAGGGGCAAAATATTTAAGTGAAAATTCTCCCCAAACTTATTCTTTTCACTCACCTCCATTCAAAAGATGATGCAGTAATTTACAAGACATGGAGGTGAGACGGAGGAATTTTAATTAAGATAAAATGGCTCCTGTAAGAACAGGAGCTCCTCCGTGGGGTCAGTGGAAAAATACGGCTTTAATCTATGTCCATTCACTTTGAAAAATGTACCGTTTTTAATATTTTCTACCTCAACTGCCCCATGCGGGTATACAGACCGCACAATAAAAGTTCACTTCAACCGAGATCGTAGCTTACCCGCGTGAAGGTGTAGTCGTGAATCATAAAGAAGGACTTGTTGACCAGGTGTAAAAGTTTTCCTCAAAATGTTTTTATCGTGAAATACCTTAGTCCGATTCTTTACAATTACAGCGTTATCATAAGCTTCATCGCGGAGTTCGCTTAGCTCATTTAATTGCAGCTTCCGAAAGTTGCAGGCTTGATTTAAGTCAAAGTTGATTTCTTTAATAGCCCACATTGCTTTGTGCTCAATCTCGACTGGCAAGTGACAAGCCTTCCTAAACACTAACCTATAAGGAGACATCCCTAGATCGGTTTTATATACAGTTCGGAATGCCCAAAGAGTATCCGTCAATTTGGTCGACCAATCTTTTATATTCTTAGCAACAGTCTTCTCCAGGATTTGTTTGATCTGTCTATTAGAAATCTCAGCCTGCTCGCTCGTTTGGGGATGATAGGGTGTGGAAAGTTTGTGGTTGATTGCATATTTCCGCATCAAAGTCTTGAAAGACCTGTTGCAGAAATGTGTCCCGTTATCGCTGATGATAGCGCGTGGGTGTCCAAATCACGAAAAGATGTTTTCTTTTAAGAACTTAATGACAGCCTTCTTGTCATTAGTTCGACAAGGAATAGCTTTAACCCACTTTGAGACGTAATCAACCGCAAGCAGTATGTATAGATTCCCAAAGGAGTTGGGAAAAGGACCCATAAAGTCAATGCCCCAAACATCGAAAATTTCAACCACTAAGATGGGTTGCTGTGGCATCTCATTTCTCCGGGAAATCCTACCCGTATGTTGACACTGTGTACAGGTTTTGCAATGAACAAATGCGTCTTTGAACAAGGTCGGCCAATAAAAACCGCATTGCAAAACCTTCTCCGTCGTCTTTTTAGGGCCGAAGTGACCCCCACATGCCTGATCATGACTAAAAGATAGAACACTCTTGAATTCCTCATTCGGGACACACCGGCGAATGATCTGGTCAGGACAATACTTAAACAGATATGTTTCATCCAAGTAAAAGTGTTTTACTTAGGATAGAAAATGATGTTTGTCCTGTTTTGACCAATCGCTGGGTATCAGTCCCGTAGCAAGATAGTTCACAATATCCCTGAACCATGGTTCATCGGATACGTTCAAGAGTTGTTCGTCGGGAAACGAATCATTGATCGGTAGGGTCACAGGTGAAGAAGAGATGCGTGAAAGATGGTCGGCTACAACGTTTTCACATCCTTTCTTATCTTTAATAATAAGAACAAATTCTTGTAATAGAAGGATCCAACGTATTAGCCTACCATTAGCATCCTTCTTCGCCAAAAGATATTTCAAAGCGGAGTAGTCAGTGTACACAACAATTGGTGAGCCAATCAAGTAAGGCCTGAATTTTTCTAATGCAAATACATCCGCCAAAAGTTCTTTTTCGGTAGTTGTATAGTTAATTTGAGCATCGTTACGGGTCTTACTTGCATAATAGATCACATGTGGCATCTTTTCAATGTGCTTTCCTAAGACTGCACCAACTGCAAAATCCGATGCATCACTCATAAGCTCAAAAGAGTGGTCCCAATCTGGAGACGATAGAACGGAGGCTGTAGTGAGAGAGTGTTTGAGTGAGTCGAATGTTGCCTCACAATCCGAGTCAAAGTGGAAGGTCATATCCTTTGCCAAGAGAAGAGTTAAAGGTCTAGCAATTTTGCTAAAATCCTTAATGAATCTCCTGTAAAACCCTGCATGGCCAAGAAAAGATCGGATATCCTTGACTCTTTTGGGATGAGGAAGGTTTTGAATGACATTTATCTTAGCTCTGTCAACCTCAATGCCTTTTCGTGAAATAACATGTCCAAGCACAATTCCCTCTTAGACCATGAAATGGCATTTTTCCCAATTCAAGGTTAAGTTCTTCTCTTTGCAACGAGTAAGAAATGCGTCAAAATTCGATAGGCAGTCAGAAAAAGAGTCTCCGAAAATCGAGAAATCGTCCATGAAAATCTCCAAAAAATTCTCGACCATGTCTGAGAATATCCCCATCATACACCGCTGAAATGTAGCGGGAGCATTGCATAACCCAAAGAGCATGCGACTATAAGCAAAGGTACCAAAAGGACAAGTAAATGTGGTTTTATCTTGATCCTTTATGGCAATGGGGACCTGATTATAGCCAGAGTATCCGTCCATAAAGCAATAATACTCAAGTCCAGCTAAGCGTTCCAGCATCTGATCAATGAAAGGTAGAGGAAAGTGGTCTTTCCTCGTAGAGGCATTGAGTTTTCTGTAATCAATACATACACGCCACCCAGTTTGAGTGCGTGTCTGAATTAACTCATTTGCCTCATTGATAATAACTGTGATGCCAGATTTCTTAGGGACGACATGAATTGGACTCACCCATTGGCTATCGGAGATTGGGTAAATGATACCATTGTCAAGGCATTTGACGATTTCTTTCTTCACCGCATCCTTCATGACGGGGTTCAACCGTCTCTGTGGTTCTCGGATTGGTTTGGCAACATCCATCAAGTGTATATGATGTTCTATAATCAAGGGACTAATCCCTTTGATGTCCGCCATGGTCCAACCAAACGCCTGCCTATTAGATCTCAATACCGTTAAAAGCGCATTCTCTTGCTCTGATGCTAGAGTAGCGGATATGATAACCGATAAAGACTCATTCTCACCTAAATATGCATATTTAAGATGAGAAGGTAAAAATTTGAGATCTAATGCTGGCGGAGAAATAATAGAAGGTGGGATCATCGAATGATTTTCGGAGTCACAAAGAAGCTCATAGCCTGCATAAGATACAGACTCGGATGGTGATGAGTCAAGAGTGTCGGACTCAAGCGTAGAAAATGTGTCCTCGCTAAGATGTGCAAGATCAAACATTGATGTGGTAGTTTCGTCGAGATCTTCAAAGCAATGTTCATCAACTCCGCAACTTTCGGGAGCAATCTCGTGGACAGAGCACACATCAAGTATATGAGTAGAGGGTTCAGATGGCTGACTTCCAATTTTGTAGATGTTCAGTTCAATTGTCATATTTCCAAAAGATAAGTTCATTGAACCGTTTCTATAGTTAATGACAGCATTGGAAGTGGCAAGGAATGGTCGACCCAAAATCACCGGAATTTGACTCCGTGGGTTTGCTACAGGTTGTGTATCTAGAACATTGAAGTCCACAGGGAATACAAATTCCCCGACTTTTATCAACACATCCTCTAGTTCACCCCTAGGTTTGGTGATTGAACGGTCTGCCATTTGGAGAGTGCAGTGAGCTGGTTTCAACTCTCCAATCCCTAACTGCTCATAAACAGAGTATGGAAGTAGGTTAACACTTGCGCCAAGGTCAAGAAGAGCACGGTTGATGTTTTTACCCCCAATAGAAATCGAGATTGTAGAACATCCTGGGTCATTACGTTTCTTTGGTAGCTGTGGGGTAAAAGCAGTGCTAACATTATTTTTCATAAAGACCTTCTTTGGCACTTGAGTCTTCCTCTTCCTAGTGCACAAGTCTTTAAGAATTTTCGCATAAGCGGTGACTTGTTGAATAGCGTCTAGGAGAGAGATGTTGATGTTAACCTGTTTGAACATTTCCATAATCTTCTCCATATGTGGACTCGATTTGTTACCCCTTAACCGATTAGGATAAGGTGCTTTAGCAATAAGAGCTGGGTCCATCATAGGACAAGGTGGTGTGTGTAGAAGTGATCCCAGAATAGGAGTGGGGATCGTCTGTGGTGGGATAGAAGAGGGTGGCTGAGGTGTCAAGCCTAGAGGGAAACGAAGAATAGGCTCGTGAGAAGGCGGTGGGGTAGAAGAACAAGGATCAGAAGTAGATGTGTGTGTGTAAGGAAAGGTCTCAGCCGGGGTGTTATTGATAGATCTTTCAGTATCATCAAACTCTTCCTCAACATGATTGTTCAGCGCTCTTCCTGATCTCAACGTTGTGATGGCATTTACATTGTAATGCCAAGGATTCGGTAGGGGTTGAGACGGAAGTTTCCCTTTTTCTCCCGCACTCATTTCGGCATTTAGTCGTGCAAGTTCTGCTTCCATCGATCGTATACTCTCAGCTTGGGACGCTAAGTTTTTCTTTATATCATTGACAGAAGACCTAACCTCAGCCGACACTTCCATGAAATTTGACATGAGTGACTTCATGGTTTGTGTGAATGCAGAGAACTCGTCAGAACAGGTCAACTACAAAGTATTAGAGGATGCAGGAGTGTTGACCTGGTTTTGAAAATTTTGTGACTGGTAGGGGTGCTGAGTGATTTGAAGTGGTTGCTGTTGTGGTGAAAGAGCCCTTTGGAAATTATTTTGGTTTGGAACCGTGTTTTGATTTTGTTGTTGGTTCCAAGCAAAGTTATGGTGGTTCCTCCATCCTTGATTATATGTGGAAGAATATGGATCGTTTCTAGGTATTTGAAAAGCGGCATTGGTATGCTCTTGACCTTGAAACGGAGAATTCAATGGACATTCTTCCGTCAAATGAGAAGGATCAGAACGGCATCCACATACAGTTTTGGGGAGCGATATCGGATTTAGAGAGGCTGCTAAAAATTTATGTTCCATAGGCTCGAGCTTCTTTTGCATTGCTGACATTTCAGCTCGAACACCTATGGAAACATCAACTTGGTGTACGCCACCCCAAGACGATGACTGGTTTACACTCTCCCACTGTAAGGATTTTTCAGCGTACTCTTCTAAAAATTTCCAAGCTTCCCTATCATCTTTGGTCATAAAATTGCCTTAACACATGGCTTCAAGGTTCTGTTTAGTGGTAGGGTTAATGTCCTCATATATGATTCTGCACAGATCCCATCTCGGGATTCCGTGATGTGGACATTGAACCAACAGATCTTTGAAGCGTTCAAAACACTTTAAGAATGATTCATTTGGAAGCTGGGTGAATTGATTTAGTTCGCTACGGACTCGAGCTGTCTTGTGATTAGGGTAGAATTTCTTAAGGAATGCTGCGACGAATTTTCCCAGTTAGAAATGGAATGTGCAGTTGTGTTATACAGCCACTTCTCGAATATATCGCACAAGGTAAATGGAAGAAGACGTAGACGCATAGTATCAACAGAAAGCTGTGAGGTATCCATCATTGCACATACATTTTCAAATTTAGTAATAAAGACATATGTGTCTTCAGATTCGAGACCGTGATAATTGGGTAGAAGGTTGATGTATTGGGGTTTAATCTCAAAATTGTCCCCGTTGGCTGGTGGAATGGATAGACAGGTCGAAAGAGGACCTCGCATAGGATAGCGTCTCTCTTGGAGAAAGATGCGGGGTGGATTCTTCGCACTTGCGGACGGCGGCAGATTAGTGGTAAAGAAGTTCGATGGAGAAGCATCCATCGATGTGGGTGTGGTGGTGGGTAAAGAAGAAGTAAATGTAGAAATACCGACTTCGGAGTCGATCGGGGGAACGCGGACTAAACGGGCACTAGAATCCCGTGTCCAGCCTATCTTGCACTAAAAGGGTTTAGTACAAGTGGCAGCGTTAATATAATTAGGGGAAATGAATGGGGTGGTATTTGTTTTGAAAAATATACGGATTTTTGAAAAAATGATGCAAATCACAAAAATGCACACACAACCCTAAGTCTAGTGGTCACCTAGGTCAAGGCTCCTAACTGCCAGAAAACAAGTCGCAGGATCAATCCTTTACTGCCTTTTTGTCTCTCCTATGGCCAGGTAAGTGCCAGATAATTGGGACGTTCTCCACTACGTAAGTAGTGGGCCTAATTAAGTAACCACTTGCCTTAGACACACTTGCCTTAGACACCACAAAACAAACGCGGATAAGCAATAGATTACCCACGGCCTTCTCCTATCCTAAGTGAGTGCGACGGTCCTTAGAGTCATGTCTAGATTTCTTTTAGTTAATGAGGGTAATGCGGATGCAATTTTATGATTTTCGGGGCTTAGGAAGGGTAATGAACTCCCCACCTAATATGAATTTGGCCATGCCCCTTAAATTTCATATTAATATGCAAACAACCAAGAATCAAAACATGCACACTTTTTATTGCTTTTTGCGGCGCTGCGAATATTTGCAAAGAAACCTGAAGCAAATTTGTTGTTGGAGCAGACAGAGAAGGGGATAAGAAAGTACAGGAGATACCAGAAAAATTTAGCACAGCAAATCCCTAGGCCCGCCGCGGAACCGCCATGGATGCACACTAATGCCGCGGAAACGCGGTCGAAAAGATTGATCACTGCACAAAAATTTCAGGATATGTTCATGTTCACCTCCTGATCTCTCTGGAATATTCAGAAAAAAAATTCTCCAGCTCCACAGCTTCCAGATTTCCTTACAACAAATCACAACGAATCGTTTAGTGTTTGCGCGGATTTTGATCTAAAAATTTTGATGGAATAAAATTTTCAACTCAAATTTCAAAAACGAACAAATTAGCACACTATCCCCGGCAACGGCGCCATTTGATTGATTCGTTTTCTGGTGTGTATATAAGAAAAGTGTAGAAATCATAACCAAAGAATTTTTTGACCGCAATCAATAACGGTGTCGTATGTAGCGTGTTAGCTAGTGCGGATCGTCCATAGGGAAAGTGAGATCCGTTCGAATTTGAATTAGATGAATTGAAAATTAAAGAAAAGAGAAAAGACAATTCAATTCAAGATTTATAAATTTGAAGTTCAAGAATTATCAAAATCTAGATCTAATAACAAGAAAACATTAAAATCAATCAAGAATTGATGATATCCAATCCAAATAGTAATCAAGAATCGAAGTGAGGCTCGTAGGAATCGATTGAATCTATAGACGTGATGAAAACTATTGATTACGTTTTCTTATCCATTAATGAATTAATGCTAGATCGATGACGATCTATCGAGGTTTAAGGATCTTTTAAAGAAACTAGGGTTTCTTCATCTCATCCTTTGTCCTTTCGATGAATCTCATTCACAAACTAGTCTCTAGTAAATTCAAGAATCGATCGTGGATCACTAATTAAGAGCGAACACAATCAAGAAAGCATCGCTCGAAACTAGGTTGTCGATTCTTCAATTTACAAGAGTTTACAAAACTTATAGGAATTAAGAATCGTTTCAAGATTTGTAACATCATCATCTATTGATTCTCTCGACTCCTGCACGAGCGGAGTTTTACTCAAACATCATAACAAGAAACACAATTAAGAATTGAGATCGAATCATGATGCAAGAATGTAAAGAAAGCAAGATTAAAGAATTTTCACCTTTATTATTCAACAATTCGTTACACTTCACTCAAACAATACAAGAAATTGTGGAGAGAACGAGATCGTCGAATTTAGCGTCGCATCGTATCCGTGAGTCATGGATCGTCTTGGATCACTTGCTCGGATGAAGATCGGTTTCGCTCCAAAAGGATGTTGATTTCTCGCTTGATTTGTACTCGGTGTTCTTGATTTTTGGCTTGGATTTGATTGGATTAGGGTTAGGGTTACAAGTTGTGTCACTCAACTTGTGTTAGGGAATTGGAGAACAAGATTCAACAACCTTAGAAGTGAAGCCTTAGGGTCCCTTTTATAGCCTTGATTAGGATTAGCTTTCTTTAGAAGCTAGGTTTAGTTTAGCTTCCCTTGTAAGCTTGGTAGTTAGGTAGAAGGTTCTAGAGGTAGTTAGTTAGGGTTAGCTTCCTTCATAAGCTTAGAGGTTAAGGAGAAGCTTCTATGCTTAGGTTGTTAAGTAGCTTGCTTGGGAAGCTTGAGGTTGTTTAGCTTGTACAAAATGGCCTGCTGTTCTGGCAGAAACTTCTGGAGAATTATGGAATTTGCAGTGGCTTAAATGAGTGTAGGCCTTGAGATAAGATTACTGAGACGAAGGTATGCTGACATCATGCTGACGTGGCCGCGGATCCGCCGCTAACAGGGCACTCCGGCCGCGGATCCGCGGCCGTTTAGGAGCCTTACTGCATGGAATTTTCATAGTTGCTTTCTGTTGGCTTTAGTGACGTTTCCTGATGTGTGGAATCTTTTAAATATCTCTTGATCACTGCCGGATTACAAGGCGTATTTTTAACAGCACTTTTGACAGTTTCGGCTCTGTTCCTGGAATTTCCTGCACAGATTCTCGAGACAAGTGTTGTGCTATACAAAGATTATGCGATGCAATGATAAACACTCAATTTCCCTTAGAAATGTCGATTTTAATACATAACACAAGATATTTGGTATTTTATGACTGTTTTGCTAATATGTGCTATATTAATACCGAACACCTCTAGATGAGTGCAAATGGTAGGGATATTGACGTGTTAAAAATACGATATTTTCGACTGATCACCAGGTAACGCTTCAAGTTTGATGAATTTACAAGTTCAATCTACCATTGTCAATCAGATCAAAGCAGCTCAAGAAAATGATGCTAAGTTGCAAAAGATCAGAGAACAAGTAGAAAGTGGACTTTGAACAGACTTCATCATCCATGAAGACGGATCTTTGAGATACTGCAGTAGATTGTGTGTACCAAAAGGTTCTGTGCGAGAAGAGTTGATGAAAGAAGCTCACAACTCTCCTTATTCAGTACACCCAAAAGGTACAAAGATGTACAAAGATCTGCGTCAAAATTACTGGTGGCATGGAATGAAGCATAAAGTAGCCAGAAGCGTCGCTAAATGCTTGGTGTGTCAGCAAGTAAAGGCTGAACATCACAGGACTGCTGATTTACTTCAACCATTACCTATCCTAGAATGGAAGTGGCAACACATCACAATGGATTTCATGACTGCACTTCCTCGCAGCACGAAGGGTAACGATGCGGTATAGGTTATTGTGGATCGACTCACAAAGTCGGCTCAGTTCATTCCATTTCGAGTTGGCCAATCTACTGAGACACTAACAAAGAAGTACATGGAGGTAAGAATCTAAGTAAGATTTAACCGTTCAAATATGTACTATCTCTGATACCCATGAACTCATGCAGGAAATCGTGAGATTACATGGTGTACCGGTTTGCATTGTCTCCGATCGTGACACCAGATTCCGATCGCAATTTTGGCAAAGTCTGCAAGCTAGCTTGGGAACAGGTCTGAACTTCAGCACAGCTTATCATCCACAAACAGATGGTCAATCTGAGCGAACTATTCAGATCTTAGAAGATATGTTAAGAGCATGTATGCTAGACTTCGGAGGATCATGGGAAGATCACCTACATCTTGTGGAGTTTTTATACAACAACAGCTACCAAGCAAGTATTGGAATTGCACCATTTGCAGCTTTATATGGAAGGAACTGTAGATCGCCATTAAGTTGGGACGACATCGAAGATAGAGAACTCCTTAGACTTGAGATGATAGTAGCAACTATTGATATGGTTCGCACTATCAGAGAAAAATGCGCATAGCCCAAGATCGACAGAAGCACTGGGCTGATACAAAGCGCCGTCACTTGGAGTTCAAACCGAGAGAACATGTATTTTTGAAGATATCTTCGAACCGTGGAGTGATTCGTTTTGGAAGACGGGGTAAGCTCAGTCCGAGGTATATTGGACTGTTCGACATATTCGAACGAGTCGGTGAAGTGGCTTATCGCTTGGCACTTCCACCTTCATTGGAAGGAGTGCACAATGTGTTCCACATATCCCAACTCAAAAGGTATGTGAGTGACCCCATATATATTCTTGATCACTCCGAGCCCATTGTACAGCCATATTTATCCTGTGAGCAAAAATCTGTTGAGATCCTGGATAGAAAGGTGAAGTCACTTCGGAACAAGGAAGTCAACTTGGTTCGAGTGATGTGGAGAAAAGATTCACCAGGAGAATCAACATGGAAACGGGATGACGACATGCATGCAAGATACCCTCAATTGTTTGTAAAATAGTCCTTAAAATAATTGTAAATTTCGACAACGAAATTTTTGTAAGAAAGGTAGAATGTAACAACTCCAATTTCAATGAACAGAAAATTATTTAAAAGTTAATGTATAAATGGAGTATTTGCAATCCTGTGTACACTATAAGTATTTGAATTTCCTTTGAACAACAAGAAAGCACTTGTTGTTCATTGGTAAAGCTTTGCACTGCCATGACGTAGCCCCTGGGTTCATCTCAGAAAACTACATTTTAATACTACTCAATCATTATCTATTTACTTATTTATCGGTACTATTAACCAGTATCTTCTCAGTAAATACAGATTACAGGTATTCATGACAAAATACTGGAATCACACTCATAATCACGGATATAACGTTTTGGCGCCAACACTGCAAACAGAACAGAAAACCGATCAGGATTCAAAGAGCTCGTTTATTGCAAATAAACAAGTTTTGGTCCAACACATTACAAGTGTGCACAATACTCTTGGTGACTTAGACCATGGTGGGGCTGCCTTGGCACACATAACAAGATGAATTGTGCAAGTAGGGAACATGAGCATTAAATGATATAAAAGGTGTGATGTGATTTGGAGTTAGTTTCCCTCCAAAACTACTATGTATAACCAAAACTGATATAAAGAAATCAAACAATGCCAGTAGACTTATGGAGTGCACTAGAGATCACCACACCAAAACGGGTCCCACGCTTCAACAAACGACCGGCGAAACCATCAGAATGACCAGCGGTGCCGGGCCCACCAAGGAGAAATCATTTCATTTTTTTGTCGGTTCACTCATTGTTGTCCCATCTTTCTGTTGTTATTATTTGTTTATTTTGATTTTGAGTCTATAAATACCAGATCAATAGGCAAGCTAAGGGATACTTTGGGGCTTTAGTTTTAGTTTAGAACAAATTGTAATTGTAGATGGTGACTTGCCCTTCCTTTGAACTCTTGAGCTCTTGCCCTTTATCTTGACCTTGCAACTTCTTCATTGAACTTGCAAGCTTAAGATTTAGGTTCTTCAATTCAAGATTAGTTCTATCTTATTTAAAAATCAATAAAAGTTCTCGTTGTTCATTACATGTGTCTTGCTTTCTACAAACTTTGAACTTGTGAAATCCTTGCCTTGCTTTGATCTTGCAAGCTCTTAAGTGAGCTTGCAACCTTAAAGTTTGGTATTTTGATTTCACATTGGTACGGGCTTAAAGAACATTTGAAGAAATTTGCACATTTGATATATCGGTTCTTAACTTTCTAACCTTGGCTTTAATTTTCTTGCAATTTTTTTTATGTGCTTTACTCTTCTCTCTTTTTTATTTGGTATTATAAATATGTGTGAGTAATTGATTTACTTGTTAAGGGTAGAATATGGTTAGTTTGTGTTAGGAGATGTGTTTGCTAAAATCTTAAAAAACCTTAACTTTGCAATTGAAACTCCGACCAAACGACTCGCAATTCTGCTCCGTTAGGCACCCTATCCTACCACGATAGCGATGAATCTTAATCGTGACCGGTTGCGAGTGGTTTTCCGAAGGCTAAGGTCAAGAGACAACAACGGAAGGACAAGAGACAAGGAATACGGATTTAGCACACAAACATAAATACCATATTTTAAGATCCCTAATCCACGTCGTTGCCTATTGCCTTGGTGTCAATATCAGAATTAGGTCTATGAGGAAACGACAAACATCATCCTAACGCAAGCTAACCTAATACTACCCCTAACAAGTTTTTTTATTGAACATATCATAGTTACGACACTCAGTATAAACAACAACTCCAGTTACGATATTAACTCGTTAAAACAAGCTTAAAAACCTACCATCTCTCTGCGAACGACCCGTACTCATCGCGGCTCGCTACACGCGACACCGTTTTTGATTGCGGTTAAAACAAAATTCTTTTTAAAACGGCACGGTGAAAATACGTCTTAATCAAATGGCGCCGTTGCCGAAGAGACGGTAATGCTTTTACACTTGTAGTCTCGGATTAATTTGTGAATATTTTGTAAAAAACAAACTTTCTAACAGATTAAAAAACACATTCTTTTTAAACCCACACGAGAACTAAAAATAATGATGTTCTCTGGATTTTTGATCTGCTAACACACTGTGTTTTAAGCTTGAAATCAAAGTATAAGAGTGGAATACTATTGTTACATAGAGTAAACACACAAAATTTGAGTACCAAATTTGCAAAAACGACCTGCGAAATATTGACATTTCCCGATATCTCCGGCCCTGTCATGGGGTGTTGAAAATTTCTTTTTTGTGTTACCTCCAGTGTTCTGTT
This sequence comes from Agapanthus africanus, assembly GCA_030015575.1. Classification (NCBI taxonomy): domain Eukaryota; kingdom Viridiplantae; phylum Streptophyta; class Magnoliopsida; order Asparagales; family Amaryllidaceae; genus Agapanthus; species Agapanthus africanus. Next base: position 558,811,863 of record CM057338.1, read on the forward strand.
AGTATCCTATTTTTATTGTTTCATTTTATTAATTATTTGTGTTCAGATCTTTGGCTATCTATATTGCTTTCCAGCTCAAATATCCTTATTTTTCCGACATTTGCAGATTTGACGGATTGGTGAGCAGCGATTGTGCAGAGCAGGGGGCATTTTCAAATATAAGGGGGTTGAACATTTTAGCTCCAACTACCCGGGTAGTTTGACCTGCGCAAGCGAACCATTCAAACACTCGGAGACAATATCAACACGAGTTTCTTAAACTCAACACTTTTGGTACGTATTCTTCTGAACTTCCTCTTCTCAAACCCGACACGCCAATATTCTTGTCTTTGGAGGATTCTTCGCAACATCGCCGCATAAGCCAAAGAAAAACTAACCGTATTTGTTGGAGCACCACATTTAAAGTAAAAACTATTGATTGATTGTTTGATAACAAAAGCTTGTTGATTTGCGCATTGCATTATTAATACGGACTTAAGGGGCTATAACACCAATTCAGATTGGGTGGGGATTTCATCACCCTTCCTAAGACCCTGGAAATCACTAATTGCATAAGTGTCACCTCAAACATAATAAAAAATATATAGACTCAGCCAACTAAGAACTTGTCGCGCTCAATAGGACAAAGGAAGATTGTGAGCATTCGGTCATTTATCTAAACATGACTTTTGTGGTGCTTAGGCTAGACAAGTAAGGATGTAACTTTAAAAGGCCCATCTCACGGTGAATCATGAGCGGAACCCTCCTTACCTCACTTGAGCTTACCTGGCCACAACTGGCTGTGAAGAGGCGATTTGAGGTTTATCTCACAATTTGTCACTTTGGAACAGTTAGGAGCATGTCTAGTGGACTTAGAGGACCCTAGTCTAGGTATTGACTGTGCATTTGTGATTGTGCATTTGTGATTGTGTTTGTTGAGCTGTCGTTTCATTTTCACATTCTTACGAAACAAACACAAATTCGCCACTTTTACCACCTTCACCCAATTTCTCTCCATTTACGTTTTCTTACCCTCACATTCTACACTTTGACTATACTAAACTCGTTTATGTAAGTCTATGTTACACACCCCGGTACTTACAGGGAGGCGGAATAGGTAAAATTCGAATTTTTATCACAAAGTAACATAGACTATGTTTGAGGATCTTTGCTAAATCATTGCTAACAACCAAACTAGAGGTTTTATCTACAATGCTAGAAGAGTATACCTCATGCCACAAGTCCTTCGGGTCTTCTCCGCTGTCCACCTCGTCACCGTAGGCTCTATGGGTCGATCCGGATCGTGGCTTCTTCAACGGCCTCCTTGAGTCGAAGATGATCCACCCGAGAGTCTATAGTCCGAGCTCCACCTCAAGACCGAGGTAACTAGGGAAACAAGTTTGCTAAGCTTGATGTCCTAGGTGATGTAGAGTATGATAATGGATTTGTTTGTCTATTAGATCCCTAATTTTCTCAACACATGAGAGCTTAAGGGATTTCTAGTGAGGAAGAAGAAAGAGAGCAAACATGGGAGCTCTCTTGAAGAGAGAGAGAGTGAATGAGATAATGAACCATGGAAAAAAGAAAACAAATCTTTTATCATGATAGTTGTGATGGCAACCTTGATTTGACCATTATCATGTCACCATTAATGCTAAGCAAAATATCTAGTGCTTAACAAAAATATCTAAGTCAACCATAGTCAACATGGTCAAATGGTCAAACCCAATTAGCCATGACACAATTATCACTAAAAAGATTAGTAAACATTTTCCACCAACTCATAATGGTTTTAATCAAGTCAATGGTCTAAACCCTAATGAGGCATCTCCTTCTTTGCTCCTCGCATCCGTGCATACACACCTGCATCTGCATTCCGAAGAATACGAAGACTAAGAGACAAAACTAATCTATCAATATAATACTAGGATCCGGCTGAAACCAAAGCCCACTAGTATTATCCGCCCGAACATCATACGCGAACAAGTGCACGTAAGTGATCGTAGCCTTGCCGTAAAACCATATGGCCTCTACACCTTTTGCCCAGTGCAGGAAAACTCTCTTTGTGGGACTCTAAAGACTCCACACTACGCTGGTAGTGGGTTTAACCACAGGCCGCAAGCGGTACTAGCTGTACGTAACGGGCCCCAGGTAGATGTCGATAAGAAGGCCGATGAGAAAAACCCATCCGAACTCCTACTGAGCCTGAATGTGACAATCTCTGTACAGCCTGGTCTGTTCGTCTAAGAGTATCGCATATCGGACCTAGGGGGGCGGTGAGCGTCAGACCCCTAATAACGGTATAAGTCGTGTCGGAGTGTATCCCAGAACACCCTGAGAAACTACTGGAGCACCTACCAGTAAATCTCACTTGCTCTGGCCAGGGACTTTATGTAATGGCTCTCCAGACACAGCGAGATATCAACCCCCAATACCGGGAGAGATGAATCCTGTCTAACCGCCACTACCTCCAAGTGCTTCGGAACTGTACCCAACTGCTACCTGTTTGCATGACTCCTTTGAGCTGTGGTAGGGTAGTAATCAAAGTACAGTGGGAACACACTCGAGGCGAAGGAGCAGTGTCAAGTCGACGGACTAAGCCGCACTCATGTCACCTGGGAACTGCTATTTGACGATAGGTATAGTACCAACCACCAGTTCCCGACGAGTCATGTCCGGTGTACTTGTAACCTAACGAGCACCTGCATACTATCTCCAGTACGACGTACTAATGGCTGTGGGACAAACCATCTCCCCTGCTGGGAGGAGAAGCGTATACACTAGTCTACTCCGGAGTATCGATGCCCCATCTCGATAATCCTACGACTAGGGACCTGTATAAGGATGTGCTTATAGATTACCCAGCCCCCACTAGTGTGACTGCCATCACAACGCTGGTAATCAAGCAAAGATCCTAAGAGCTCTACTAATATGTATAAGCGATATGCTAAAAGAAGCACATGTACATATTGAAATAGAAGCAAACCAAGTAGCATACTACCATTTTGAGCAAGACTGTTAATAGAACTGTGAATATCCCAAGATTCCATTAAGTAATATACAAGCTAGTATGATACTGTAATGGCCTCTGGGGCATATACACTAACAGTTTAGTGTATGTACGTCTGGACTAGGGACCCTAGTGCCCGTTTAGTCCGCGTTTCATTAGTCGCTACGGACTACGCGATCGACCCCGAAGTCGAAACTCCTTCCACGCCTCTTTCACCTTTACCCTTGCCGGTCAACTCCAACGTTTACCGTGATTCTGTCCATACTTCTTCACCTTCACTTTCACCAGGCTCTTTTTCCGAGATGTCGGGATTTCCTTCTAACATCACTTTACCTCCCCCGGGAATAATTCCAACTTTATTAGGTGCGAATAACCCGTGGCCACTTCTTGTTGAAGCGCCACAGCGAATCGCGCTCCAGGATCGTTTCTATCCTACCCGCGCTGCACTTCCGACTTGTCTTTCCCTTCCACCGGCTAATGGGGATAATTTCAAAATTAAGCCCCACTTCATCAACATGTTGCCCAAATTTCACGGGCTTGAATCCGAAGATGCCTACATCTTCATCAATAAATTCTAGAACGTATGTGCGATGATGAAGACAACCCAACTGTTTGATGATACTATACGGCTACGAGTTATTCCTTTCACTCTGTGTGACCTCGCTGAAAGTGGTTGTATAGCACCGCATCTCATTCAATAACAAGTTGGGATGAGTTTGTAAAGGCGTTTCATAAAAAATTCTTCCCGGATCATAAGATCGCACGGATCCGAAATGAGATAAACCAATTCACCTAGCTTCCAACCGAACCTTTTTGGAAGTACTTTCACCGGTACAAGGACCTCCTTGTTCAGTGTCCTCATAACAGTATATAGAAATGGAAACTTTGCCAAACTCTGTACAAGGGCCTGAATCAAGCAACCGGACAGTTGATGGAGACCATCTGTCAGGGTCCCTTCCTGTCCAAATCTGATGAGGAGGCTTTGCAATTCTTTAATGGTCTTGCGGAGAAAACGCTGCAATGGGAGAGCACCCGACCGAACACCTCAACTTCCTCTTCTTCTTCAGGTCTCTCTAGGACAGGAGTTCATCAATTCGACATCTCAATTGCAATGAAGGCCGAGATGGCTGCAATCACGCGAAAACAGAGGCAATTGAGAGCAAATTCTCATCTCCTTCTCCTGCCCATGTTCTTCCCCCTCGTACCATTTGCGCTTGTTGTTCGGATCCATCTCATTTGACCAAAGAGTGTCCTTACAATCCACCATCTCAAGGAAAAGATCAGGTCGATGCTGCATTTCAGCAATGACCAAAAAACGATCCATACTCTTTTATATACAATCCCGGTAGGAAGAACCATCCTAATTTATCCGGGAATCAGAACCAGCATCAATTCCAAGGCCACAACGACTTCCAGAGGCCTCCTCCTCCTCAACAACAAGCTCAACAACAATTTCAGCAGCCTTTCCAACCCCAAGTTTTTCAGAATCCGACGAACAACTTTGCACCCTGCAATAATTATTTTCCTCAAAACAACTTTGTTCCGTCAAATAACGATAAGGTTTCCTCGCTAGAACGGAGTCTAGAGGCTTTTGTAAAGAAATTGACTCAATCCACTGCCAACGTCCAGTCTTCTATTCAGTATCTGGTGCAACACACCGCAGCACATGGAAAAAGCATCAAGACCATCGAAGCTCAGATTGCACAGCTGAACGCAGCTTTAAGGCCTCGAGAGAAAGGAAGGCTTCCATCTCAACCACTCCTAAATTCTTGTCACCCATATAATGTACATGTTGCTCTTGAACAACAGAATCATAATGTGAGTGCCATGACTACGTTGAGATCTGGAAGAATACTGAACAACAACATCGGAACACGAATTGATGATGATGACACCCCGGCCGTTTCTTCTACGCCTACTTCTTCTTCTGATCATATTCTCCATTCTTCAAAAGGCTCTTCTTCTTCAACCGCTGCTCCGAACGGATCCACATCTCACTCCACCCAAACTCCAGTTTTGGGTTTCGTTCCAACTCCACAATCTCCTCCACAAATATTGGACTCAACCAATTTAAAAAAGGTTCCATTTCCAAACCGGTTGAGGTCCAATAAACAAAATCCATAAATGGAGAAGATTCTGGATTTCTTCAAACAGGTTAACATCAACATTCCCCTCTTAGATGAAATTCAGCAAATCTCATCTTACGCAAAGATCTTGAAAGACTTATGCACTAAGAAGAGGAAATCTCAGGTACCAAAGAAAGTTTTCTTGGCTAGTAACGTGAGTGATGATCTTACCCAAGATTTACCATAAAAACGGAAGGACCCTGGCTGTCCTACGATTTCAATAACCATTGGGGATAAGAATATCAACCGCGCTCTTTTGGATCTTGGTGCCAGTGTTAACATTCTTCCTTATTCAGTATATGAGCAACTCGGTGTAGAAGAACTGAAACCTACAAATTGTACTCTTCAAATGGATGACCGATCTATCACCCATCCTAGGGGTGAGCAAGAGGATGTGTTAATTAAGGTTGGGGACTTCATATTTTCCGTTGACTTCATTGTTTTAGATACACAACCTGTAGCTAACCCCCGGAATCAAATTCCGGTGATTCTCGATCGCCCATTCCTTGCAAGCTCAAATGCTGTGATCAATTGTCAAAATGGTTCCATGAACCTATCTTTTGGAAAAATGACAATTGAACTCAACATTTTTAGGTTAGGGAATCAACCATCCGAACCGAATGCTCATATACTGGATGTCTGTACCATTCAGGAGATCGCCCCCGAGGACTGTGAATTTGAGGAATTTTTGTTTTATCACAGTAATCTTGACGCCACTAGTGCGTTCCTCTCTGAACCCGCTGCTTCCGCTTCCAACAACGATTACGAGTGCTTCACTTTTTCAAACGATCTTGGCTTGTCACCGCCTGAGTTTGAATCTTTTGAATTTTCTGATGCGTTAGTTCAACCATCTGACTCGGTCGCATACACTCACTTTGAGCCCCTGTTGGAATCTCTTGAGTTCGAGACATTTTCTCCAATCTTGCCTTCAGTCATTTCACATCCTACGCTCGAACTTAAGCCTATGTCATCTCACCTCAAGTATGCTTACCTAGGTGAAAACGGGACCCTCCCAGTTGTCATCTCGGCTTCTCTAGCTCTAGAGCAAAAGAAATCCCTTCTCACGGTCTTGCAATCCAATCGGCAAGCATTCGGCTGGACGATGGCGGACATCAAGGGGATTAGTCCCCTGATCGTTGAACATCACATTGACCTGATGGATGATGCCAAACCAGCTAGGGATCTACAGAGGCGATTAAATCCAGTCATGAAGAAGGCTGTGAAAAAGGAGATTGTCAAATGTCTGGATAGTGGTATCATTTACTCTATTTCAGACAGCCAATGGGTCAGTCCTATACACGTTGTCCCTAAGAAGTCGGGCATTACGATCATCACAAACGAAGCGAATGAGTTGATCCCTACTCGCACCCAAACCGGGTGGCAAGTTTGCATTGATTATCAGAAACTCAACGCCGCAACGCGGAAAGATCATTTTCCGCTACCTTTCATTGACCAAATGCTCGAACGATTAGCTGGACATGAGTATTACTGTTTTCTGGACGGTTACTCAGGCTACAACCAGATTCCCATCGCCGAGAAAAACCAAGACAAAACCACTTTAACTTGTCCATTCAGCACGTTCACATATTGCCGCATGCCCTTTGGGCTATGCAATGCTCCCGCTACCTTCCAGCGGTGTATGATGGGAATTTTCTCTGACATAGTTGAGAAATTTTTGGAGATATTCATGGATGATTTCTCCATCTTTGGCGATTCTTTCGACGAGTGTCTGCAACATTGTGACGCTGTCCTTACTCGATGTAAGGATAAAAATCTTACTTTAAACTGGGAAAAATGCCACTTCATGGTGCGCGAAGGTATTGTCTTAGGACATATCACTTCGCGAAATGACATCGAGGTTGACAAAGAAAAGATTGATGTCATTTCCAACCTCCCTTCTCCCAAATGCGTCAGAGATATCCAATCCTTCCTTGGCTATGCCGGATTTTACAGACGGTTTATCAACGACTTTAGCAAGATTGCTAGACCCTTGACTTTTCTTCTGGCCAAGGATACCACGTTCAACTTTGACTCAAGCTGTTTGACTGCTTTCGAATCCTTGAGAAGCTCGCTAACCACTGCTCCCATTCTTTTTTCACCCGACTAGACGCATCCTTTCGAGATTATGTGTGATGCATCCGACTTTGCAATCGGTGCGGTCTTAGGACAGCACATCGATAAGATGTCGCACGTAATCTACTATGCGAGCCGGACCCTGAATGACACCCAAATGAATTACACAACAACCGAGAAAGAGTTCTTGGCTGTTGTGTTTGCTTTAGAGAAATTCATGTTGGATATGTATGCCCAAGAGGCCATTATTGTATAGTACTAGTTTGTATAATACATTTTGGAGTCTTGGGATATATATACGGGTTTACGACAGTCTTGCTCGATATAGTAGTATGCTACTTGGTTTGTTTCTATCTTAATATGTGTATATGTTTCTTTTAACATATCGCTAATACATATTGATGGAGCCCTTAGGATCTTTGATTGACTACCGGCGTTGTGATGGCGATCACACTAGTGGGGGCTGGGTAGTCTACAAGCACATCCTTATTTTAGTCCCTAGTCATAGGATTATCGAGACAGGGTATCGATACTCCAGAGTAGACTGGTGCATATGCTTCTCGTCCTAGCAGGGGAGATGGTCTATCCTACAGCCATCAGTACGTCGTACTGGAGATAGTATGCAGGTGCTCGTTAAGACTACACTGGACAGGACTCGTCGGGAACTGTTGGTTGGTATTATACCTATCGTCAGTTAACAGTTTCCAGGTGACATGAGTACAGCTTAGTCCGTTGACTTGACACTGTCACTTCGCCTCGAGTGTGTTCCCACTGTACTTAGATTACTACCCTACCATGGCTCTATTGAGTCGTGCAAACAGGTAGTAGTTGGGTGCAGTCCCGAAACACTTGGAGGCAGTGACGGTTAGACAGGATTCGTCTCTCCCGGTATTGGGAGTTGATATCGCACTGTGTCTAGGAGAGCCATTACACATAGTCGTCCCTGGCCAGGGCAAGCGAGATTTACTGGTAGTGTTTCCAGTAGTTTCTCAGGGTGTTCTGGGTTACACTCCGACATGACTTGTACCGCTATTAGGGGTCTGACGTTTGCCACCCCCCTAGGCCCGACATGCGATACTCTTAGATGAACAGACCGGACTGTACGGAGATTGTCACATTCAGGCTCAGTAGGAGTTCGGATGAGTTCACCTCGTCGGTCTTCTTATCGGCATCTACCTGGGGACCGTTACGTACAGCTAGTACCGCTTGTGGCCTGTGGTTAAACCCACTGCCAGCGTAGTGTCGAGCCTTTAGAGTCCCACACAGAGGGTTATTCGTCTTTGGGCAAAACAGAGTAGAGGTCGCATGGTTTTGCGACGGAGTTCGTTCACATTCGCGCACTTGTGCACGTTTGGTGTCCGGGCAGTTATTACTAGCGGGCTTTGTTTTAAGCCAGATTCTAGTATTTTTTTTGGGATTGGTTTTGTTTCATTGTATTCGTGTTCCTCGGAACACGGATGCGGGTGTGTATGCACAGTTGACAGAGGCAGAGGATTCTCATTAGGGTTGTTGACCGTTGACTTTTTCCAAACCCTAATGAGAATGAGAAATATGATTAATAATATTAATTAAGGATAATTGTGCCATGGTTAGGTTGACCATTTGACTTTTGTTGACTTGTTGACTTTGGTTGACCGGTTGACTATTGTTGACATGTTAACCATCATCATTTCATTTCAAAGATACTTCTTGTTTCTTGCAAATGCATTGAATGATGAAATGATAATGGGCATTCATAAACTAACCATCACAATTTCTTAATTATTATTATTATTATTATCATTATTCTTATTTTGGGAGCATGGTTGTAAAAAATTCCACTCTCATTCTCTCTTGCTCTTTCTCTCTCATGTTTGGAGCTCTCCCTCTTCCTCTCAAAGCTTAAGTGTTCCATGTGTTGGAAATCATAAGCTTTTGAGACTAAACCATCAAAGCATCTCTCTACTCTTTCTAGGGTTCTTTGTCTAGCAAACCTAGCACTCTAGTTACCTCTCGGTTAAGGTAGGAGCTCAAGTTCGAGGCCCTCGGGTGGATCTATCTTCGGCAAAGAGAAGACGACGAGGAGGAGCCATTCAAACCACTACAAGGGGCAAGCAAGAAGGAGAACAACAACAAGAAGGGAAGGAGCTCAAGATCTAGGTATATCCATTGTACATAGTAGCTAGAACTTGTAGTTTATGTGTTGGTTTTTGTTAAGCAAAGATCCATCATGGATGGTCCATGTCACCTTGTGAGAAAATTTTGATTTTTACCTATTCCGCCTCCCCGAAAGAACCGGGGTGGGTAACGTGGACCTTACAGTAGTATCAGAGCCAGGTTAAACAACTACTAACTGTTAGCAAAGTGTTTAGAACATCGATCCGAAAAAAAATCGCAAAATCCGTCTAAAAACTTATGTTTTCTGTCTATTTATAAAACAGGCCTAAAAATATTTTAACTGACATGAAAAAAACAAGCAGGGTTTTTTGAGAAAACTGCAGAAATTTGGGCGCCTGAGTCCCTCATATGACCGCGGATCCACGGCCGATCCAAGCGATCCGCCGCGGTTCTCCGGCCGAGTCGACTCGGCAGCGCACCAAATTTTTGCAGGGGTTCTCTATTATGATTTTATGATTTTTAAGGTGTTTTGTTTCTGCCCAGATTTTCCACCAAACAATGTTATGTTTGGGGTAGTTACAAATTGGTGTTTTGATCGAAGTTCTATAAACTTTAGCTATTTGATTATCTGTGATGTGATATATGCACTGAACGTCGACTAATCGCTATACGTCGATTAGTGGGGGTTGTGCATATCTGTGATCTGTAATGTTGTTGGATTGTGTATATGAACTTGTTGGATCGTCGCGGATGAATAGCCAGGGTTTGTGAGATGAGAGTTTCTTTATCTTTCATTTGATGTAATATGTAAATTGATGTAATATTATTTTTATGGTTGCACATCCAGAATGAGAATGTAGCCGCCATTGTATATTATTTCTTTTACTGTTTTTGCTCCTAGGATAGACCCAAGGTGGGGTGCAGAAACTACCGGGTATTTTGAAGTGCCGAGTAGCCTACTCACGTTGTTGAGGGAGGCTGCTTCACTTCGGCTATTTGGCGGGTAGTTTGCCGCACCTGTAGGGGTCTAGGGTGGGGTTTGGCTATTCATCGTGACCGTATAATCCGCTTTTGGTTGCAGGCTCGAATGAAACGCGGATTCCTAGCATATCCAATGTGTTCATCTGTGATCTGGAATGGCTATCATTGCATCTGACGAATGTATATATCAATATATGATATCTAGTAGGCGTTGCTTATGTTTTGCATCCACGCTAGTCCAGCCCCCGCTCTGTCGTTAGTTAAGTAACCTAACGGGTGATGACGGGGCCCCGTGGCGAATGCGGATGGCATAAGCGTACGTCATATTTTTGTTGTTTTCTGCAATGGTAGGATTAATTGATGGGACACATTATATTAATGCAAAGAAAAACAAACCTAAAAGACGTTGTTGGAACAATTTTCAAAAAGTTGTTATTGCAAGGACGTTCACTTTTGTTTTGCACAGAGATATTCGGTTATGAATGCCCAGCACCTCATTCGACGAGGCAAGGGCCGAGATCCCTTCATCGGGAGTGACCCCTTGGACAGAATTTTGCGACAGGGTAATAACTTCACCATAGTCGATTATTCTTGCTTAGCATCGAGGTATTCAGTTTGGAATATCCTGCACCTCATTCGACGAGGAAAGTGCCGAGATCCCTTCACAGGGAGTGACCTCTTTAGCAAAAGTTTTCGCCACTATAATTTTAAAAAGGGTAATCAGGTTCCTTCAACGATATCAAGTTCATTACGTTAACGGGTTTTTCGCCAAAAACCCAGCCGTAGCCCTTCGTCATTTCTTATAAGTTATACTAAGTATTCGTGCTGCGTTTGTTGACTGTGTCAAGGCGCGGTGAACGGTAGCTGAGTATTGCTTATCTGTAGGATACAATGTGATTGGTTAGGACTGTCGTGTAACCTTGTTGACTGTGTCAAGGATTATGCGGGTGGGTTTAATGCAATCAGGATAATGATGGGTTGAACTTGACTAGGACTCTTTGATTTGTTGACTGTGTCAAGGTCACTTGGGTCCTAAGGGCAAAAATCCACATCGGGAGTTTCTAAAGAAACTGAAACTTGCAGATTTAGCATACCTTCTGGAGTGTGGTGACTAGAGTGGATTCCATCTAGGTCATCGCACAATGATAGTCGGATCCCGATCCCACTGATGAGTTGGATTACTCTCGGGAGATTATTTCACTTAACAATCAATGCTATAAACCAAGTAGGTATCTAGAACGGTGTTAGCGGGGATACGCCTCCAGGGAAAAGAGGTTATTTAATTAAGGAACTTCGCGAAAGCGTTGGAAAACCTCCCTCGAAGTACCAACACTAGCCTGGCTGAAAGGTTAAGCATGTATTGTGACGTGCGATTAATCCTGACTAGTTCTTCTTTTAAGGGTTTGAAGAAGAATTTGAGGAAACAGTAGGAGCCATCCTGATTAGATAAATTAATAAACCAATCTAATCTTGCAAGAGCGCACGCTGAGTATTTCTTTTCTCTCTCTCCAGGTATCAACCATTTCACGCCCAAATCAAGATAATAAAATGTATTGCTTGACCGATCCGAATTCTTATTCGGGGTTGGGGAACGTTGGTTCGGTTCTAACTTACGACAACAGTCATAAGTATGAGCAAGGGAAAGAGGATTGTATGGATTCCAAGGATACCCAGTTGAAGAAGAAGCATAGTTTTGCATCTACTTCAGGTATTCTTGTAATTGAGAACTGCTTTACGGTCAGCCCTACTTCCTGGGTACTTGATACCGGATCAGGATCTCATATCTGTAATTTATTGCAGGGATTGAGAAAAAGTAGGAAAGTTGCACCTGGTGATATATCGCTCAGGGTAGCGAACGGAGCATAAGTTAATGCTGCAGCCGTCGGTGAATATCACCTAGTGTTGCCAAATGGCAATACTATGATTTTGAACGATTGCTACTATGTACCTTCCATGGTTTGCAACATCATATCAGTTTCTTTACTCAATAAAGATGATATAACTTTGTTCTTGATAGAAATATCATGAACATCTACCTTCATAAGGTACTGGTTGCAGAAGGTACACTATGTAATGATATCTACATTCTAAATCAGAATACAGTTCTCAATATACAAAACACACGCAAGAGGAAGAGTTCAGATACGAACGAATCCTACTTATGGCATTATAGACTTGGTCATATCGGAGAGAAAAGACTATGTAAGTTACATAAAGTTAGACTCTTGGATACGTTCGAGTTTTCATCTTATGAAACTTGTCAGTCTTGTCTCAAAGGAAAGATGACCAAATCTCCGTTCACCGGACATGGAGAAAGAGCAGCAGAGCTCTTGGGACTCATACACAGTGATGTATATGGTCCAATGTCTATACATGTAAGGGGTGGGTTCTCGTACTTCATCACATTCACTGACGATCTCTCTAGGTCCGGATATGTGTATCTGATGAAACACAAATCTGAAGCTTTTGACAAATTCAAGGAATTCAGAAACAAAGTAGAGAACCTGACTGGCAAAAGTATCAAGATCCTCTGATCGGATAGGGGAGGAGAGTACTTAAGCATGGAATTCCTAGATTACTTAAAAGAGAATGGTATTCTCTCTCAGCTTACTCCTCCTTATACACCACAGCACAACGGTGTATCGGAACGGAGGAATCGTACCCTATTGGATATTGTTCGCTCCATGATGAGTAGTGCTGAGTTGCCTCTTTCATCCTGGGGATATGCGCTTCAAATAGCAGCACATCTATTGAATCAAGTTCCATCCAAATCCGTGCCTAAGACTCCGTATGAAATATGGAGTGGTAAGAGTTTATATCTTAAATGTATTAAGATTTGGGGTTGCCCGGCTTATGTCAAAAAGCAGAACCCAGACAAACATGAGGCACGGGCAGTTTTGTGTAAGTTTGTGGGATACCCAAAAGATTCTAGTGAGCATCTATTCTACCATGCAGAGGAACAGAAGATAATTGTTTCCAGGAACGCCACATTTTTGGAAAAAGAATTTCTTGTTAAAAATGTTAGTGGCAGCACGGTAGAACTGGATGAAATTTTAGAGACACAAACTATAACTGAAGATCTGGTGGAACCGCTAGATTCAGTTACACCCAACGAACCTCAGCCACTACGCAGATCTGGTAGGATTTGTCATCCGCCCGAGAGATACTACGGTTTTCTCATAGACGGGGATCGAGAAGATTCCATCTTGGAAGAAGATGACCCTACCAGTTTCAGGGAGGCCATTATCAGTAGGGACTCTGATAAGTGGCTGGAAGCTATGCGATCCGAAATGGAGTCCATATACACCAATAAAGCGTGGACCTTGGATATTGCTCCACTTGGGGTAAAACCCGTTGGATGTAAATGGATCTACAAAAGGAAACTTGGTGTAGATGGGCAGGTGGAAACCTAAAAGGCTAGACTCGTTGCAAAAGGTTTTCGTCAAAGACCTGGTGTGGACTATGACGAAACTTTTTCTCCAGTGGCTATGCTCAAATCCATTCGGATCCTACTTGCTATTGCTGTCTTCCATGACTATGAAATCTGGCAGATGGATGTTAAAACGGCTTTTCTAAATGGCTGTTTGGAAGAGTGCGTTTACATGGATCAGCTAGAGAGTTTTGTAGACAGTGGGAGCAGCGGGAAAGTGTGCAAATTGCTTAAATCCATTTATGGATTAAAGCAGGCATCGCGGAGCTGGAACATCTGTTTTGATGAGGCAATTAAGGAATTTGATTTCATCAAGAACGAAGATGAACCTTGTATCTATAAGAAGATTGTAGGACGAACTGTCGTGTTCCTAGTCTTGTACGTGGACGACATTCTTTTGATAGGAAATGACATTCCTATGCTACAATCGGTCAAGCTATTCTTGTCACAACAGTTCTCCATGAAGGACCTGGGTGATGCCTCGTACATTCTGGTGATCAAGATCTACAGAGATAGATCCAAGAGACTACTGGGACTTTCGCAGTCCAGGTACATAGAGACCGTACTAAAGAGATTTAGTATGGAAGATTCCAAGCGCGGTAATATACCTGCATTGCACAGAATCACCCTCTTCAAGAAGATGTCTCCCAAGACTGACGAGAAGAGGGTTCGCATGAGCACTATACCCTACGCTTCGGCGGTAGGATCTATAATGTATGCGATGTTATGTACAAGACCAGATGTAGCTTACGCGCTGAGCGTGGTGAGCCGGTATCAGTCAAACCCAGGTGAGGACCACTGGACGGCGGTGAAGAACATTCTCAAGTACCTGAGAAGGACTAAGGAGATGTTCCTGGTTTACGGTAATGGAGACCTCAGGATCGAGTCCTTTACCGATTCAAGCTTCAAGAGTGACAAAGATGACAGCATGTCTGTCTCGGATTTTGTGTTTACCCTCAACGGAGGGGCGGTGTGTTGGAGGAGTTCCAAACAGGATACCGTCGCAGACTCGACGATGGAGGCTGAATACATTACTGCATGTGATGCCGCAAAAGAGGCAGTCTGGATGAAGAAGTTCATTAGTGAACATCAGGTGGTTCGGTCCATTGTTGACCCAATACCTCTGTATTGCGATAACAATGGGGCTATAACTTTAGCGAAGGAACCAAGGTCCCATCAGAAGTCCAGACATATCTTAAGGCAGTATCACCTGATCAGGGAGATCCTTGATCGCCAGGAGATCGAGGTACGGAGAGTGGACATAAAAGACAACACGGCGGATCCATTCACAAAGGCCCACCCTCAAACACAGTTCGAGCGTCTTTTTGAGCTATTGGGTATGGGGTAAGCCAGCAACTGGCCTTAGTGCAGACGTTGGGTATGCGGTACACCAATTACTGGCCTTTAGTGCAAGTGGGAGATTGTTGGATATGTATGCCCTAGAGACCATTATTGTATAGTACTAGTTTGTATAATACATTTTGGAGGCTTGGGATATATATACGGGTTTACGGCAGTCTTGCTCGATATAGTAGTATGCTACTTGGTTTGTTTCTATCTTAATATGTGTATATGTTTCTTTTAACATATCGCTAATACATATTGATGGAGCCCTTAGGATCTTTGCTTGACTACGGGCGTTGTGATGGCGATCACACTAGCGGGGGCTGGGTAGTCTACAAGTACATCCTTATTTTGGTCTCTAGTCATAGGATTATCGAGACAGGGCATCGATACTCTAGAGTAGACTGGTGCATACGCTTCTCGTCCCAGCAGGGGAGATGGTATGTCTCATAGCCATCAGTACGTCGTACTGGAGATAGTATGCAGGTGCTCGTTAGGTTACGAGTACAGTGGACAGGACTCGTCGGGAACTGTTGGTTGGTATTATACCTATCGTCAGTTAACAGTTCCCAGGTGACATGAGTACAGCTTATTCCGTTGACTTGACACTGTCACTTCGCCTCGAGTGTGTTCCCACTGTACTTAGATTACTACCCTACCGCGGCTCTATTGAGTCGTGCAAACAGGTAGTAGTTGGGTGCAATCCCGAAGCACTTGGAGGCAGTGACGGTTAGACAGGATTGGACTCTCCCGGTATTGGGAGTTGATATCGCGCTGTGTCTAGGAGAGCCATTACACATAGTCGTCCCTGGCCAGGGCAAGCGAGATTTACTGGTAGTGTTTCCAGTAGTTTCTTAGGGTGTTCTGGGCTACACTCCGACACGACTTATACCGCTATTAGGGGTCTGATGTTTGCCACCCCCTAGGCCCGACATGCGATACTCTTAGACGAACAGACCGGACTGTACGGAGATTGTTAAATTCAGGCTCAGTAGGAGTTCAGATGGGTTCACCTCGTCGGCCTTCATATCGGCATCTACCTGGAGACCGTTACGTACAGCTAGTACCGCTTGCGGCCTGTGGTTAAACCCACTGCCAGCGTAGTGTCGAGCCTTTAGAGTCCCACACAGAGGGTTATTCGCCTTTGGGCAAAACAGAGTAAAGGTCGCATGGTTTTGCGACGGAGTTCGTTCACATTCGCGCACTTGTCCACGTTTAGTGCCCGGGAAGTTATTACTAGTGGGCTTTGGTTTAAGCCAGATCCTAGTATTTGTTTTGGGATTGGTTTTGTCTCATTGTATTCGTGTTCCTCGGAACACGGATGTGGGTGTGTATGCACAGTTGACAGAGGCAGAGGCAGAGGATTCTCATTAGGGTTGTTGACCGTTGACTTTTTCCAAACCCTAATGAGAGTGAGAACTATGATTAATAATATTAATTAAGGATAATTGTGCCATGGTTAGGTTGACCATTTGACTTTTGTTGACTTGTTGACTTTGGTTGACCGGTTGACTATTGTTGACATGTTGACCATCATCATTTCATTTCAAAGATGCTTCTTGTTTCTTGCAAATGCATTGAATGATGAAATGATAATGGCCATTCATAAACTAACCATCACAATTTCCTAGTTATTATTATTATTATCACTATTCTTATTTTGGGAGCATGGTTGTAAAAAATTCCACTCTCATTCTCTCTTGCTCTTTCTCTCTCCTGTTTGGAGCTCTCCCTCTTCCTCTCAAAGCTTAAGTGTTCCATGTGTTGGAAATTATAAACTTTTGAGACTAAACCATCAAAGCATCTCTCTACTCTTTCTAGGGTTCTTTGTCTAGCAAACCTAACACTCTAGTTACCTCTCGGTTGAGGTAGGAGCTCAAGTTCGAGACCCTCGGGTGGATCTATCTTCGGCAAAGAGAAGACGACGAGGAGGAGCCGTTCAAACCACTACAAGGAGCAAGCAAGAAGGAGAACCACAACAAGAATGGAAGGAGTTCAAGATCTAGGTATAACCATTCTACATAGTAGCAAGAACTTGTAGTTTATGTGTTGGTTTTTGTTTAGCAAAGATCCATCATAGATGGTCCATGTCACCTTGTGAGAAAATTTTGATTTTTACCTATTCCGCCTCCCCGAAAGAACCGGGATGGGTAACGTGGACCTTACAATTCAGGCCCTATCTGATCGGCTCTCCAGTCATTGTCTACACAGATCATTCCACTCTAAGACATCTTTTTGCAAAAAAGGATGCAAAATCTCAGCCAATACGTTGGATCCTCTTACTTCAAGAGTTTGACCTCATCATTAAGGAAAAAAGAGGATATGAAAACGTAGTAGCCGATCATCTTTTACGACTTCCTTCTTCGCCGATGCTCCCTCTCCCAATCAACGATACTTTCCCTTATGAACAACTCTTGACAATATCTTGCGAACCCTGGTTCGCAGATATTGTAAACTACTTGGCAACTGGACTCATACCTAACGATTGGTCGAGTCAGGACAGACTTAGATTTTTATCCCAAGCAAAACACTTTTACTGGGACGAACCCTACCTGTTCAAGTATTGTCCAGACCAAATCATCCACCGGTGTATTCCGGAAAATGAATTCAAGAGTGTATTGTCTTTTTGCCATGATCAAGCGTGTGGTGGACACTTTTGCCTAAGAAAGACAACTGAGAAAGTCTTGCAATGTGGCTTTTACTGGACAAAACTATTCAAAGATGCACATGAGTACTGCAAGACTTGCTCCCGGTGCCAACATTTGGGCCGGATATCCCGGCAAAATGAGATGCCGCTCGAACCAATCTTGGTTGTTGAGATTTTCGATGTATGGGGGATAGATTTCATGGGCCCGTTTCCAAACTCTTTTGGGAACCTGTACATTCTCTTAGCTGTTGATTATGTCTCCAAATGGGTTGAGATAGTTCCAAGCCGGAATAACGTCAACAAGGTTGTCGTTAAATTCTTGAAAGAAAATATCATTTCCCGGTTTGGGCACCCTCGCGCTATCATTAGCGACAATGGGACACATTTCTGCAATAGGTCTTTTGAGACCTTGATGCGGAAATACGCGATTAATCATAAGTTATCCTCGCCCTACCACCCCCAAACATGTGGGCAAGCCGAAGTTTCAAATAGGCAGATCAAGCAGATATTGGAGAAAACGGTTTCGAGGAACCATA
The DNA here is from genome assembly GCA_030015575.1 of Agapanthus africanus. Classification (NCBI taxonomy): domain Eukaryota; kingdom Viridiplantae; phylum Streptophyta; class Magnoliopsida; order Asparagales; family Amaryllidaceae; genus Agapanthus; species Agapanthus africanus. The sequence continues at coordinate 558,830,086 of CM057338.1, forward strand.
AAGATTGGTCTGTGAAATTAACCAATGCCCTTTGGGCATTTCGAACTGCATATAAGACTAATCTTGGCACGTCTCCCTATCGGCTTGTGTACGGATAGGCTTGCCACCTCCCTGTAGAAATCGAACATCGTGCTATTTGGGCGATCAAAGAGTTGAATCTCAATCTTGAAGATGCGAGCAGCTATCGGAAGTTGCAACTTAACAAACTAAACGAGCTTCGGGATGAGGCTTACAAAAACGCGGTTGTTATAAAGAACCGAACGAAGGTGTTTCATGATAAATACCTTAAGCACAAAACCTTCATGCTTGGACAACAGGTACTTCTTTATGACACCCGACTCCATTTCCATCTCGGTAAACTTCGATCTCGCTGGAAGGGACCTTTTCTTGTGCGGTGTGCGTACCCGCACGGCGCAGTGGATATGGAGAATCCAAAGGATGGTTCGTTCTTCAAAGTAAACAGACACAGATTGAAACTGTTCCTTAGCGCAGAACCATCAGAGGAGCTCCTGATATTGCAGGAGCCAGTTTACCCTGCATAATCTTCCTCTGTTTACCACCAAACTTCGGTTATCCAGCCATAAACCGTGGAGACACTGTTTCAAATAAGTTTGGAGGTATGTATATATTATTCTTGGTATATATATATATATATGGATATTCTTTTCCTGTGCATATCCATTTTTTTTTTGACGAGCAATCTTATCTAGTGATGCTCTCTTATTGTTCATTAAAAATAAGAACCGACGATTTTGACCCTTCAACAATTTTGCCCTCTTAATGTACAATCACAGTGAGGGCACTGTCCAGTTTCAGTTTGGGGGTGTGCTCGGTTGGCTTTCTCCCTTCGCATTCATTTGTATATTCTGCATTTGCATACATATTCAAAAACCTATTAAAATCAGAAAATTTTCTAAAAACATAAAAACTTTGTCATCAAGTTAGCTAGTGTGAGAACTTAGATTCGATATTTCGACGGTTTTGTTTGATAAGATAGGAACAACTAAATCCTATTTTTAGATTTTGAAAACCTGAAAGATAACCCTCCTTTGAGTTTAACTGTAGCTAATATACGTCTTTATATCACACTACACGAGTCGTGAGTTTTGAAAATTAGATGACAAGTCTAATATGTCAGAAAGCTTTTAAATTGGTAAACTATTTTTTGAGGATCAAATAGGTTTGTTCTGAAATAAGTAATATCAAGAATAGTTTCGAAAGTGAAGTAGATATGAAGGGATATTATAGATGCCTTAACTAATTCTGAAGAATAACCCATCTGGAACTTGATTGAAGTGATTACACACCTGATCCACTAAACACGCCTTTTATCCAAAAAATAATTGAACAACTGGTTATATCTCCGTTCGCTTTAAATCGTTATGATTTTCATGCCAAAATAGGTCTTTTTGTCTTAGGGCCTAAGTAACTTGAGCAATTAAGTCTGCCGGGGTGTCTCTACACCTAATGCCCTAAAACCAACTGGTTTAGGAGCATTGGCCCAAAGCTCGCTAAGAAGCCTAGAAAGTCCAAATTAAAACAAAGTCAAACAAGTGTTCTCTCCGAATTAAAATTCCTAACGGTCCTTTGTGTGAGAATAATCTTGAAAAAAGACAGGTTTTTATTAAAAAAAATTTAACGGAGATATGAAGGTTTTATCCTATGATGAAGACTATTGCACGTTCACGAAAGTGTGTATGAAACGAAAATAAGTAAAAGGTGGAGTGAAAAATAAGACCTAGTTTCCTATTAAGGAAGATAGAAATTCTGAATTTGAAACCTAACTGGAAAACGAAACTTGAGAAATACTTAACTCTTTATAAAACTGTGTGATCATTTTTAAGTTTTTATCTGGGCTTTATTTTGTGACATGATGACTTTAATCGATCCTTTTGAAACTTAACGACACTATTTGCACCGCACGTAAAGACATATAGGATCTTAAGTTAAATAAGAAGCGAGGTGTGAAAAATAAAGGTTCGATATTTCTAACTTAGGACAATAGAATTTCTGGCTTTAAAGCTAAACCTTAGGGTTAGAATCAATAGTTATTTCGGGAAACTAGCTTGACAAGATTTTGTTGGTGAAATTCGCTGAAAACCCTCAGGAGACAACACTCCTCCTACTAGGGACACCTAGAGCTTTAACGGCTTGTTGCGTGAGCTCAGTGCAATCGTGTTCCATGTGAATGTGAGGTTAAGATTTTTGTTTTGCTCAGGACGAGCAAATGATATGTTTGGGGGTATTTGTTCATCTCAGAAAACTGCATTTTAATATCACTCATTCATTATCTATTTTGTTATTTATCGGTACTATTAACCAGTGTCTGCTCAGTAAATACAGAGTACAGGTATTCGTGACAAAATACTGGAAACGCACTCAAAATCACAGATATAGCATTTGGGCGCAAACACTGCAAACAGAACAGAAAACCGATCGTGATTCAAAGAGCTCTTTTTTTGCAAATAAACAAGTTTTGGTCCTACACATTACAAGTGTGCACAATACTCTTGGTGACTTGGACCATGGTGGGGCTGCCTTGGCACACATGACATGATGAATTGTGCAAGTAGGGAACATGAGCATTAAATGATATAAAAGGCGTGATGTCATTTGGAGTTAGTATCCCTCCAAAATTACTGAGTATAACCCAAACTGATATGAAGAAATCAAACAATGCCAGTAGACTTGTAGAGTGCACTAGAGATCACCACTCCAAAACGGGTCCCACACCTCAACAAACGACCGGCGAAATCATCAGAATAACCGGCGGCGCCGGGCCCACCAAGGAGAAATCATTTTATTTTTTTGTCGGTTCACTCATTGTTGTCCCATCTTTCTGTTGTTATTATTTGTTTATTTTGATTTTGCGCCTATAAATACCAGATCAATGGGCAAGCTAAGGGATACTTTGGGGCTTTAGTTTTAGTTTAGAACAAATTGTAATTGTAGATGGTAACTTGCCCTTCCTTTGAACTCTTGAGCTCTTGCCCTTTATCTTGACCTTGCAACTTCTTCATTGAACTTGCAAGCTTAACATTTAGGTTCTTCAATTCAATATTAGTTGTATCTTATTTGAAAATCAATAAAAGTTCTCGTTGTTCATTACATGTGTCTTGCTTTCTACAAACTTTGAACTTGTGAAATCCTTGCCTTGCTTTGATCTTGCAAGATCTTAAGTGAGCTTGCTACCTTAAAGTTTGGTATTTTGATTTCACATTGGTACTGGCTTAAAGAACATTTGAAGAAATTTGCACATTTAATATATCGGTTCTTAACTTTCTAACCATGGCTTTACTTTTCTTGCAATTTTTGTTATGTGCTTTACTCTTCTCTTTGTTTCATTTGGTATTGTAAATATGTGTGAATAATTGATTTACTTGTTAAGGGTAGAATATGGTTAGTTTGTGTTAGGAGATGTGTTTGCTAAAACTTTAAAAAACCTTAACTTTGCAATTGAAACTCCGACCAAACGACTTGCAATTCCGCTCCGTTAGGCACCCTATCCTACCACGATAGCGATGAATCCTAATCGTGACCGGTTGCGAGTGGTTTTCCGAAGGCTAAGGTCAAGAGACAACAACGGAAGGACAAGGGACAAGAAATACAGATTTAGAACACAAACACAAATACCGTATTTCAATTTCCCTAATCCACGTTGATTAATCGTTTCTCGCTGTGGTATGAAAAAGTGTTTTATCACAATCAAAGAATTTATAACCGCAATCAATAACGGTGTCGATGTAGCTCATTAATGAGTACGGGTCGTCCACTGAGATCCGTGTATTTATTCGTTCTTGCTTTAGTTGAGTCGAAAGAAAATAGTAAAGAAAATTCAAGAAAGTGATTCAAGATTTAATTGAGTTTATCATTTGAAGAAAATCAAGTAAAATGTTCGAGAATTAGAAATTAAGAAAGTGACCAATATCAATTTTAGTTATCAAGAATATGAAAAATAGCTTGTAGGATTCGATAGGAATTAAAAGCAATGATGAATACTAATAATGACATATCTTATCTATTGATGAATTATAGCTAAAACGATGGCGATGAATGAATATTAGGGATCTTTTAGAGAAACTAGAGTTTCTCCTTCACTATCCCTTGTCTTTTCAGTGATCATCATTCAAATCTAGTCTTTAGCAAAGAAAATCATCACTCATTTAATCCCAAATTGCAACAAAATTATCAAGAACGGTGATCTCGCTCCAAATTTGGTTGTTGATGATTCTTTTTCTTAAAGTTCATAATTCTCATAAGACTTAAGATTAGATTAGTATTTCATCACCATTTGATCTACCGAATTCCTTCGAATCCTTTACGAGCGGAGATTTCACAGAAATTTCATAATGCAAGAATTTATAGAAAGCGAGAATTAACAATTGAATCACCTTTATTAATCAACTTCTAATTACACAATCTTTCAATCCGTGGTTATAAGAATTGCTCTCGATCGCTCCCTTGAAGAGGTAACTATTCCGTCGAATTTCGTTTCGCTCGATCTCCGTGAGACTTGGACTTTTCGAGGATCTCACGCTCTTGATGATGATTGGTTTCGCGTAAAGGATCTTGAATGTCATCGCTCGATATTGTTCTCAACGATTCTTGATTTTAATCTTGAGTTGAATTGAATTGGATTTGGTTTTGGATGTAAGTTTTGTCACTTGATGAACAACCTCAACAATAGAGCCCTAGATCCCCTTTTATAGCTCTTCTTCAAGCTTCCACTAGGAGCTAGGTCAATCTTCTTCAAGAAGATAGGAAATTTGAGAGAAGCTTCTAGAATTAGTTAGTTATCAAGCTTGCATAAGAAGCTTGGCTGTTGTAGGAAAACTTCTAGAGTAAGCTAGGTGGTTCAAAGCATATTCAACAAGCTAGGAAGTTGAGATGAAGCTTCGGGAGAAGTCTCGTTTGTCGATGCCCAAAATCGGCCGCGGCTCGGCCTGACTCGGTCGTGGATCCGCGGCCTTTTAGTGAGCTCATAAGTTCCTGCTTCTGGAGTGTTCTGGTGTTGGACTTGAGGTATTCTTTTGATGTCTGGAATCTTATAATTTTTTCATGGTTGCTACCAGTATTTGATTCTTTGGTTTCCTGTATTATATCGGCAGATTTCTGATTCCTATTCTTTGACCTGAATAATCTGGCATAAGATCTCAGTAAAGAATGTGAGAGATACTGAATATATGCGTGAAACTTCTGGAGTAAGCTAGGTGGTTCGAAGCGTATTCAAAAAGCTAGGAAGTTGAGAAGAAGCTTCGGGAGAAGTCTCGTTTGTCGATGCCCTAAATCGGCCGCGGATCTGTGGCGGATCGGCCTGACTCGGTCGCGGATCCGCGGCCTTTTAGTGAGCTCATAAGCTCCTTCTTCTGGAGTGTTCTGGTGTTGGACTTGAGGTATTCTTTTGATGTCTGGAATCTTATAATTCTTTCATGGTTGCTGTCAGTATTTTATTCTTTGGTTTCCTGTATTATGTTGGCAGATTTCTGATTGCTATTCTTTGACCTGAATAATCTGGCACAAGATCTCGGTAAAGAATGTGAGAGATACAGACTATATGCGTTAAATATTTACACACAATTTCCTTCATAATGTGGGTTATAATGTATAACACATGTTATTTGATATTTTGCAGACGAATTCCTAATATGTGTTATATTTATACCAAACACCTTTAGATGATTAGAAAGAGTAAAGAAATTGTCGTGTTGAAAATGCAGTATTTTCGACTGAACAAATTCCCCCAAACTTGATTTTGATCGTCTCGAGCAAACTACTTTTATTCAAGAGAAGGAGAAAATAGAAAGAAAAAGAAAAACTAATTAGCACACTTTCGTAGGCAACACGATTGCACTAAGCACGTGCAACAAGCCTTTAAAGCTCTAGGTGTCCCTAATAGGAGGAGTGTTGTCACTTAAGGGTTTTCCGTGGATTGCACCTACAAAATCCTATAATAAAAGAAAGACTGTGAAATTTACATATAAAGATAAGAACTATAAAAGAAAAGAACTTGAAAATCAGAGTTTTCAACTACACTAGCTTTTTGGTTGTCATGAGCTCTATCTTAATAGTCATGAAAAAATGATAGAAATCACATCATCCCTCAATAAAACATCGTCTTTATTCTTCATCTCTCCCTTTCTTCCAAACACCGATGTAAGTCCACGTTGCTCATCCCGGTTCATACGGGGAGGCGGAAACGACGAAAAACAATGATTTGGCGCAAGGCAACATGGACTTAAAGCATGGATCTTTGCTAAACAAGAAAATAGTAAACACTAAGAGGTTTTAACTACTATGCTGGTAGAAAGTATACCTCACGGAACCGGTCCTTCGGGTCTTCATTCCGCTGTCCCGCTCGTCCATCCAAGCTCCAAGCGTCGATCCGGACCTTGGGCACCCCCGCGGCCTTCTTGAGTCGAAGATGATCCACCCGAGAGTTGTACACTAAGCTCCGCCTTAATCCAAGGCAACTAGGGCAAAGTGATTGCTAGTCAAGAAGCCCTAGAATGTGTAGAGGAGATGTATGGATGTATTTGTCTTTGTGGGATCTTTTTCTCTCAACGCATGAGATCAAAAAATAAGATCAAGAGGAGGAAGAAGAAGGAGAAAGGTTAGCAACCATGGAGCTTTTCTTTTCTTCTTATTTCAAGAGAGAGAATGAGAAGAGAATAATGAAAAGATTAAACCAAATGAAATGAACCATGGTTGCAATAATACACAAGAATCATCAGTGTAGGGAAACTCTCAGTGTAGGGAAACTCTCTATGTGGGACTCTAAAGACTCGACACTAAGCTGGCAGTGGGTTTAACCACAGACCGCAAGCGGCACTAGCTGTACGTAACGGTCCCCAGGTAGATGTTGATAAGAAGGCCGATGAGGTAAACCCATCCGAACTCCTACTGAGCCTGTATGTGACAATCTTCGTACAGTCCGGTCTGTTCGTCTGATACATCGCATGGCGGGCCTAGGGGGCGGTGAACGTCAGTCCCCTAATAGTGGTACAAGTCGTGTCGGAGTGTAGCCCAGAACACCCTGAGATAACACTGGAAACCTACCAGTATATCTCGCTTGCCCTGGCCAGGGACTACTTGTGTAATGGCTCTCCTAGACACAGCGCGATGTCAACCCCCAATACTGGGAGAGTCGAATCCAGTCTAACCGACACTGCCTCCAAGTGCTTCGGGACTACACTCAACTACTACCTGTTTGCACGACTCCTTTGAGCCGTGGTAGGGTAGTAATCTAAGTACAGTGGGAACACACTCGAAGCGAAATGACAGTGTCAAGTCGGCGGACTAAGCTGTACTCATGTCACCTGGGAACTGATAACTGACGATAGGTATAATACCAACAAACAGTTCCCGACGAGTCCTGTCCAGTGTACTCGTAACCTAACGAGCACCCGCATACTATCTCAAGTACGACGTACTGACGGCTGTGGGACAGACCATCTCCCCCGCTGGGATGAGAAGCGCATACGCTAGTCTACTCCGGAGTATCGATGCCCTGTCTCGATAGTCCTACGACTAGGGACCTGTATAAGGATGTGCTTATGGATAACCCAGCCCCCACGAGTGTGAGCGCCATCACAACGCTGGTAATCGAGCAAAGATCCTAAGGGCTCTACTAATATATATATAAGCGATATGCTAAAAGAAACGCATGCACATATTGAAGTAGAGACAAACCAAGTAGCATACTACCATTTCGAGCAAGATTGTCTATACAACTGTGAATATCCCAAGCTTCCATCAAGTAATATACAAGCTAGTATGATACAGTATTGGCCTCTAGGGCATATACACTGACAATCTCCCACTTGCACTAAGGCCATGTACTGGCGTATCGAAGACCTATCATCTCGATCAGCAGCTCGAACTGAGTCTGGGGTAAGGCCTTCGTGAGTGGATCTGCAGTGTTGTTCTCCATATTTACTCTCTTCACCTCGATCTCCCGGCGATCTACGATCTCCCTGATCAGGTGGTACCGCCTCAAAATGTGCCTGGACTTCTGATGGGACCTGGGTTCCTTCGCTAAAGCTATAGCGCCGTTGTTGTTGCAATACAGCAGTATTGGATCAACAATGGTAGGAACCACCTGAAGTTCCGTGAGAAACTTCTTCATCCAGACAGCTTCCTTTGCGGCATCGCAAGCAGCTATGTACTCCGCTTCCATAGTTGAGTCTGCAACGGTCTCCTGCTTGGAACTCTTCCAGCAAACCGCCCCTCCATTGAGGGTAAAGACATAACCCGACATGGACTTGCAGTCATCCTTGTCACTCTGGAAGCTGGAGTCAGCAAAGGCCTCGAGCTGGAGGTCTTTTCCACCATACACCAAGAACATCTCCTTGGTCCTTCTCAGGTACTTGAGAATGTTCTTTACCGCTATCCAGTGTTTCTCCCCTGGGTTTGACTGATACCGGCTTACAACGCTCAATGCGTATGCTACATTTGGTCTGGTACACAACATCGCATACATTATAGAGCCTACCGCAGAAGCGTAGGGTATAATAGACATGCGATCCCTTTCCAAATCAGTCTTGGGAGACATCTCTTTGGAGAGGGTGATCCCGTGACAAGCCGGTAAATTACCGCGCTTGGAATCTTCCATACTGAATCTTTTCAGTATGGTGTCGATGTACCTTGACTGTGAAAGTCCCAACATCCTCTTAGATCTATCACGATAGATCTGGATCCCCAGAATGTAGTTGGCATCGCCCAGGTCCTTCATGGAGAACCTTTGCGACAAAAATCCTTTGACTGACGGTTGCATAGGAATATCATTTCCTATTAGGAGAATGTCATCCACGTACAAGACGAGGAACACTACAGTTCTCCCTACAATCTTACTGTAAATGCATGGTTCATCTGGGTTTTTGATAAAGTCGAATTCTTTGACAGTATCATCAAAGAAGATGTTCCAACTCCGCGATGCCTGCTTAAGTCCATAAATGGACTTGAGCAACTTACACACTCTACCGCTGCTCCCACTCTGAATGAATCCCTCCGGCTGATCCATATAGACGCACTCTTCCAAATTTCCATTTAGGAAAGCCGTCTTTACGTCCATCTGCCAGATTTCATAATCGTGGAAGGCAGCAATGGCAAGAAGGATCCGAATGGATTTCAGCATAGCCACTGGAGAAAAGGTCTCGTCATAGTCCAAACCAGGTCTTTGACGAAAACCCTTTGCAACAAGTCTAGCTTTATAGGTCTCAACCTGCCCATCTACACCAATCTTCTTTCTGAAGATCCATTTGCAGCCTACGGGTTTTACCCCCTTCTGGAGCAAAGTCCAAAGTCCAAACTTTGTTGGTGTACATGGACTCCATCTCGGCCCGCATTGCATCCAGCCATTTTACCGAGTCGCCGCTCTGAATGGCTTGCTGGAAGCTAGTAGGCTCACCATAATCCATGGTGCAATCCTCTCTATCCCCGTCTATGAGAAAACCGTAGTATCTCTCGGGTGGATGAGACTGCCTACTACTCCTGCGGAGTGGCGCTGGGATGTCCGGTTCTTTCGAACCCTCTGGTTCTACTAAGCTTTCAGTAATAGCTCGTGGTTCTGGAATTTCTTCCAGTTCTATTGCGCTCCCACTTATCTGATTTTCCAAAAACTCAGTTTCCAAGAAGCGGGCATGACGAGAAACAAAAACTCAGTTTCCAAGTATGGTGACGATCCTCGTAGAGTACGTGGATGACATACTCTTGTTAGGGAAGGAGTTTCCTATGCTACGCTCGATCAATCTCCGCTTATCACAATGATTTTCCATATAGGATCAAAGTGATACATACTAAATCCTAAGCTTTGGATCTATGAGATAGATCTAATTGGATGTTAGGATACTCACTAGTTGTAGTGAGATGGTATCAGTTGATCCTGGGGAGAATCACTGGAAGTGTTCCAGGGTGATAAAGACGACTGAATGTCAGTCACATGCATTGTCTTTACCCTCAGTAAAGGGACGGTATGTTGGAAGATTTCCAAGCTAGATACCGTGACAAACTAGAAGATAAAGGCTGGTAACATCGCTATTAAAGATACTACCAAAGAGGCAGTTTCGGTGTATATTGGTTCATAGGATGAACTAGGTTCCTACCATTGTGTGACAATGGAACTGTGGCTTTGGCCTAGGAACCCTGGTCCCATCAGTGACCCAGACATAATCTGAGGCAGCATCACCTGATCATGGAGATAGTTGATCTCCAGGGTGATCGAGGTTAGGAGAGTAGACTCAGAGGACAACACGGCGGATCCACTCACGAAGGCCTTTTCCCAAAGAGAGACTTTTAGGGGATGGTTGAGTATTAGATACTACAACTACTGCTACAGATGGCCCTAGTGCAAGTGGGAGATTGTTAGTTATATGTATGCCCTAGAGGCCATTACTGTACATTGGATGTATATTGTAGTGGATGCTGGGACATATATAGGTAGGACTTTCTTGCTCGACATGATAGTACGCTATCTGGTTGCTCTTTATCTTAACATGTATACTTTCTGTCTCTCTGTTACATGTTGATAAAGCCCTTAGGATGTGTACCCGACTTCCAGGACTATGATGCAGATCATACTAATGGGGCCTGGGTAGTCAATGAGTACATCCTTCATTGTTCCTAGTCGTGGGAATATCGAGACGGGGCATCGATATTCCAGAGTAGACTAGCGTATATCTTCTCGACCCATATGATGGGCGATGGATGATCCCATATCCATTGGTGTTTGACATCAGAGATGGTATACGGGTGCTCAGTGGAGACTGGGTACACTGAACGGACTCGTCGAGAACTCCCAGATGGTATTATACCTCACGTCAGATGGCAGTTCTCTGGTGACACTGGTACAGCTTAGTCTGTTGACCCGAGATCGTCATAGAGTCTTGTGTGTCTCCCACTGTGCTTTGATTTCCACCCTACCACGGCTCTACTGAGTCGTGCAAACAGGTGTTTTTTGGGTACAGTCCCGATTCACATGGAGGCAATGAGCGATAGGAGGGGATTCGTCTCTCCCGGTATTGGGGGTTGATGTTTCACTATGCGTGACTGGCCATAACAGGAAATCCCTGGCCAGGGTTGCAGTGACCTACTGGTAAGTGTTATCAGTAGTTTCACACATGTCATGGACTTCACGTCGGCATGACTTATCAAGCTATTGGGGTCTGACGTTTACCGCCCCTAGGCGCGATATGCGACATATCAGACGAACAGACCGGACTGTACCGTAAGTGTTACTGGTTGGATTCACAGGAGTGTGAGCGGGCTTGCTCGTCGATCTTCTGATCGCTCAATACCCGGGTGGCCGTTACGTTTAGCAGACCGCTTGCGGCTTGTGGGTGTTTGATATGATCATCATCTGCTACCGGCGTATTGACGAGTCTTTAGAGTCCTACACAGAGGTTTCCTTGCTCAAGCGAAACGAAATAGGAGCGCATATGAGATATGTGCGGGACCGAGAATAATGCGTGTATGTGATACCGTATTCTATTCTCGCGATCAATGTATCGAATGGTTATATGCGATATAACCTAGTTATCGAATCAAGGATTGATTCGATAAGCCGATAAGCCGGTTATATGCGACATGACCGCATCATTGAATCAAGTGTTGATTTAATGATTTAATGTATAATTATATATTTGATATATTACTTTGCATCAACTAGTATTGGTTCACTTTAAATGGATTTTCTCACTTGATGTGCATATTGTATATGTGATATATTTTTTGTGCACAAGATTGTATCATGTTTGATGATACATGCAAGCTTGGGTTTGTGTAAAGAATTGACCATGGTTATATGAATGGTTAGGGTTTCATTTTATTTACTTATTCATTTATTTATTCTTTTTGTTTATTTTGGAAAAAGAAAATGATAAAGAGAAAAAGAAATGGTGGCTTAGTTTGTTTTTTGTTGAAGCTTCTTGAAGTTTTGAACAAGTCCACCATTCTTGTCTCTTCACTAACCCTAACCACTCATCTAACCTTAGTTAAATCTCTACACTAAACCATGGTTGAGATTATGATAAGTATCATATTGTTTTTATTTTAAAACACTTATGATATATATCATCTTCTTCTTCTTCATCTTCTTCTTCCATGAAGAAAGCTTGCTACATCAATGGTGATTGATGAAAAAGTATGAGAAATCCAAATCTAAAGTCTACCCACTTCCTATTTCTTCATCCTCTACCTCTTGCCAAGTAGTATAGGGTGTTTCATTCACAAGTTTTCTTGACTTGGTGAAGTTGGAGCTTGATCTAGCGATGCCTCGACGTAGATCATCTTCGGCATCGTCGTCGATGACCTAGCCCGCTTTTTCTCCGATGAAGCCGACGCTAGAGCCCAAGATCCGATTTGTACAGCGAGGAGACTTCATCGCAGAGCCATGGAGGTGGAGGACCGGCTCTACAAAGGTTGTAGCCACTTTCCTTTAGCATTTAATTCGTTTACATGCTTGCATCGCCTCATTATCTAGTTAACGATCCGTATTAGGGTTTGTAGGCACTTGTAAAATTTTAATTGGCCGTGTTTGATGCCTTGTGAGACTCCATTAGAGTGCCTAGGAACCCTACAGTGGTATCAGAGCCTAGCTATAGCCTTAGGCGATGCGTAGACGGAGTTAGAAGTCCGATCGACCCGAAACCCCGATTTTAACATGCTCTCTGGACATTTTTGAAATTCGTGGATTTTTGTGAATTAAAAATATGCAGAAAAATCAGCAGGTATTCCTAAGAATTACTGTGAAATTCGAGAGCATGATTCCTCTAGAGTGCGGCGGAACCGCGGCACAATCATGGCTTGTGCGGCGGTTCCGCGGCCAAGTTGTCCCAACATCTGTTTAAATTTTCACAGTAACTCCTAGTTTTTAGTGCTGGTTTTCCTGGGAATATTTTAATATTTATTCCAGAGTTTTATTTTCTGGGTTGTATTGGGAACTCAGTGTATCGATCGGATTGTCTAATTTTGTCAGTGTGTTTTTCCGGGTATTTTAGAATATGTTAAAAAGTTCGACCGGATATAAATACCCACTTTTTCCCCTACCGGGAAATTTCCAAGTGTTGGATTTTTCCGTAGTTTAACGACGTTCTAAGTAGTGCAAGTAACGCGATGGACCCTCTAGAAGACAACAAACCTTAACTCGATTATGTGACCGTCTTGAACTGCCCTTTGAACCTACGGGTTTGGGGCAGTACGGCGTGCCACATGTGAGGCGTTGGCTTGACCCTTCTACGGCTGGACCGTTGGTACTGAGGCACGAACTGAATGTTGTTAGACTTATTTCATGTGTTGAGCTGTTTCGGGAAAACTTGGGTGTTCGAATGTTCGATCGGAAAGTTTAACATTTTCTATTTATCCGGAATGTGATACAATACTTGGAATTCGCAAATTATTATGAGATGACAGGATTAGTGTTATAAACATAGCACTTTAGTCTCACTTGATCGGTTGCCACGGAATTTTGATGTGATCAAAAGTCCGTCGCAATCACGTAGTGTACGCGGATACTCGCCGGGTAAACTTAATAGACAGCCTCACTCCATAGCCCCGACCAAGTGACTGTAGGAGAACCCCGTCGCCGAAAGCATCCGTTCGGGTGCTCGCGGTAGCGGTGTTCCGCCTTGATGCACTTCGTCGCCGGTATCGGGGGTGCTGCCGTCTACTGAAGTTTGCGACGAGCATTCGATCAGGATGTCGGGAATCCTGTTGAATTGCCCGACTTGATATTGAAAAGAGTTTTCGATAATGAGACTAAAATGCGGGGTTTATAATTGTTAGGCATGCGATGTCTAACTAATTCATTTGATCAGGCATGCGATGTCTGAGGAGGTTGCGGATTCCAACTGTTGTAGTTTTACACTTTCTTTTCTGTGACCGTAAGTGTAATATGTGATATCGCCGGTTTCGTTGCTATATGTCAACAACAATTGGGATACGCATGTTTGCTTACGTTGATGACATGTGATGTTATGTGTTGCTGGATATGTTATATTGGATCGTCATGTTTGAATAGCCGGGGGTTTTTATGTGAGATGAGTGTTTTTCATTTTCATTCATGTAAAAAACTTGTATGTAATATTTTTTTTTATTGGGGCACTTCCAGGTTGCGGAAGATGTCACCGTTGATGTATATTATTTACTTTTCTGCAGTAGGATAGACCCAAGGAGGGGAGCACAAGTAACCGGGTTCTAGGGTCCAGTTGGAGACCATCTCGAGGAGTCGAGTCCGGGTCTCCTAACCCTAGAATTGGTAGGGTTGCTTGCCGCTCTCGTAGGGGTCTAGGGGTGTGGGATTGGCTATTCATCATGACCGTGGAATCCGTGTTTTATACCGGCTCGTATTGAAACACGGACGTCCTAGTATATCCAATATTTCATATGTATCTTCTGCTGTGATTTATCTGTGATCATGTGATGTTCTGTGACAGATATTGTATATAGTATATATGATATATTATATAGACGTTGCTTATGTTTTACACCCGCGCTAGCCCTGCCCCGCTCTGCCGTTAGTTACCTAACCTAACGGTGCAGACGGGACATCGAGGCGAATGCGGATGGCATAAGCGTACGTTATATTTATCTGTGATACTTAGGTGGACTTAAATGATGGGATATTCATTAATGAGATTAATGAAAGAAAATAAACCTAATTGATGTTGTGGAATCGAATTTCAAAATAAAAACAGGTAGCTACAGTTCTTGCTTTGCATCGCGGTGTTCATTATAGAACATCCTGCACCTTATTCGATGAGGAAAGGACCGAGATCCCTTCACCGGGAGTGACTCCTTTAGCAATAACTGGCAGATGCTGCAACCCTCGGTTTGTCATTTGATCGCTTCTATAGTTTCCGCTTTGCACAGTGATATATATGATATATCCCGCACCTCATTCGACGAGGAAAGGGCCGACGATCCCTTCACCGGGAGTGACCCCTTTAGCAAAACTAGAAAAGCCTTGAAAACATTCCATTTAAAAACCATTTGATTCCGCAACGAGATCAAGTTCAAAGCGTTAAAGGTTTTCACAAAAATCATTCGCAACCCTCCGTCATTTTAGGAAGTAGAGTACTTAGTATTCGTGCTGTGTTTGTTGACCATAGTCAAGGCACAGTGTACGGTAGCTAAGTGATGTCTTCCTACACCGCATATGATGCGATTAGTTAGGACAGTCGCGTGACTTTGTTGACCTTAGTTAAGGGTCATGTGGGTGGGTCTAATTAATCACGAAATGACGGGTAGAACTTGACTAGTGCTTATGATTTGTTGACCATAGTTAAGGTCATAAGTGCTAGGGGTAAAAATCTTTATCGGGAGTTTCAAGTGTTGAAATTTGCAATGAGATTGCATACCTTCTATGTGATAGTTGGATCCCGATACCCACTGTGAGTAATTGTTACTCGTGGGAGAGTTTTGCACTTTGCAATTAGCCGATCAAGTAGGTGTCTAGAAAGGTGTCAACGGGGTTACGCCTCTGGAAAAACGAGGTTTACTGTAATTAGGTCCGTACGAAAGCACGGGGAACCTCCCTCAAAGTACCGACACTGGCCTGGCTGAAAGATTGGCGAACTTGTAGAGTGTAATTAATCCCGGCTAGTCTTTCCTTTTAAGGTTTGAAGGAAGATTTGATAAAAACAGTGGGAGCCATCCTGATTAGATAAAATATATAACCAATCTGATCTTGCAAGAGCGCACGCAGAGTGTTTTCTTCTCTCTCTCTCCTGGTAGCGACCATATCACGCCTTAATCAAGATAATAAAATGGATGTATTGACCGAACCCGCTTATTATACTGAGCTGGGGAACGTTGGTCCCGCTCCAACTTATAATTGTTATAAGACAGAGCAGGAAATTGGGGAATACCAGAATTCATATGCCGCCCAAACGAAGAAAGTGCATATGATGCATCTCCTTCGGGTATGTTCATTACAAAGAACTGTTTCTCAGTATCCTCTGAATTCTGGGTATATGATACCAGATCAGGATCCTAGATATGTAATTTGTTACATAGGGCTACAAAAAGGTAGAAAAACTGAGAACGGGTGATAAGTTTCATGAGGCAGAAAACGGGGCAAGTGTTGCAGCCAAGTCTGTTGGTCACTGTCACCCTGTATTACCAATACATTGATTCTGAACAAATGCTATTAGATACCGAACCTGATATACAAAATCATATCAGTCTCTTTATTAGTAAAGAAATGATATAATTTTGTATTGTTGGATGATGTTTTGAACATTTCCTATATCAAAAGTTGATCGGTTCAGGCACGTTATCTAAAAGCATTGACGTTCTAAATCAAACTACAGTTCCTTGTATATTGAACACACACAAGAGGAAGAGTTCAGAAATGAACGAATCATTCTTGAGGCATTGTAGACTAGGTCATATCAATGCGACCCGACTGGCTAAAGTTACATTTAGATGCATATTTAAATCAGTTTGAATTTACATCTTGTGAAACTTGCCAATCATGTCACAAAGATAAAATGACCATAGCTCTGTTTACTGGAAATAGAGAAAGAGTTAGTAAACTCTTGAGACTGATACATTATGATGTATGTAAGGTCTCCTGTCTACACATGCCAGGACTGGTTCTTTATACTTCATTACGTTCTCTGATGATCTCTCAAGATTCTGACATATGTTCCTGTTGAAACACAAGTCCGAACCTTTTGAGGTATTCACAGAATATAACTAGGAAGTAGTGAACCAAAATACGGGTATAAGTATTATGTCCTATGATAAGATCAGGGAGGAGAATACTTGTGCATGGCATTCCTGGACTATTCTAAAAGAAAATGAGATTCTCTCTCTGTATTACTCCTCTGAATACACCACAGCACAACGGTGTATCAGGGCAGAGCAATCGCATAATATTAGATATCGTGTGCTCTATGATGAGTATTACTGAGTTACCTATTTCCTTTTGGATGTTATGCGCTTGAGAAGCTGCATACCTATTGAATTAGGTTCGAATCAAATCACTGCCTACCACTTCATATGTGATATGGAAAGGGAAGAGCCCATATCTTAAGTTAGTTAAGATTTGGTATTGTCCGGCCTATGTCAAAAGCAAAATCCGGACAAGATCGAGGCGAGGTCAGTTCTGTAGCAACTGGAAAGGTTCCAGCTATACAAAACTGCAGCTAATGATTTGACAGAACCAAAGGATTCAATAGTTTCCGACGAACCTCAGCCTCTCCGCCGATCTGGTAGGGTTCCTCGCCTGCCTGAGAGATACCTCGGTTTCTCGATGACATTGGGAGCGAGGAATGCATCATAAGATGATGACCCAACTAGTTTCGAGCTGGCCATCAAGAGTGGGACTCTGTAAGAATGGCTGGATGCTTAGCGATCTGAGATGGAATCCATATACACCAACAAAGTATAGACTTTGATTGCGATATCTGAAGGGTTAAATCCCCATCAGGAGCAAGTATATCTTGAGAAGATTACTTGGTGTAGATGGAAAAGTTGAGACTTTCAAAGCTAGACTTGTTAAAGGTTTTCGTCATCGACCAGGCACGGATAATGATGAAACCTTTTCCAGGGACTATGCTTAAGTCCATCCAGATCCTACTTGCCACGGCTACATACCACGACTACGATATCTGGTGGTTGGGTGCCATGACTACTTTTCCAAATGATATTTTAGAAGAGTGCGTCTATAAGTACACAGCCAGAGGGCCTCGTAGACAGTGGGAGCAGCGGAAACGTGTGCAAGATGCTTTATAGGATAAAGCAGGCATCGCGGAGTTGGAACATCTGTTTTGATGGATTAGTCAAAGAAGTTGACATCATCAAAATGGTAGATGAACCTTGTATAAACAAAAGGGTAGTAGGGAGTATGGTGACGATCCTCGTAGAGTACGTGGATGACATACTCTTGTTAGGGAAGGAGTTTCCTATGCTACGCTCGATCAATCTCCGCTTAGCACAATGATTTTCCATATAGGATCAAAGTGATACATACTAAATCCTAAGCTTTGGATCTATGAGATAGATCTAATTGGATGTTAGGATACTCACTAGTTGTAGTGAGATGGTATCAGTTGATCCTGGGGAGAATCACTGGAAGTGTTCCAGGGTGATAAAGACGACTGAATGTCAGTCACATGCATTGTCTTTACCCTCAGTAAAGGGACGGTATGTTGGAAGATTTCCAAGCTAGATACCGTGACAAACTAGAAGATAAAGGCTGGTAACATCGCTATTAAAGATACTACCAAAGAGGCAGTTTCGGTGTATATTGGTTCATAGGATGAACTAGGTTCCTACCATTGTGTGACAATGGAACTGTGGCTTTGGCCTAGGAACCCTGGTCCCATCAGTGACCCAGACATAATCTGAGGCAGCATCACCTGATCATGGAGATAGTTGATCTCCAGGGTGATCGAGGTTAGGAGAGTAGACTCAGAGGACAACACGGCGGATCCACTCACGAAGGCCTTTTCCCAAAGAGAGACTTTTAGGGGATGGTTGAGTATTAGATACTACAACTACTGCTACAGATGGCCCTAGTGCAAGTGGGAGATTGTTAGTTATATGTATGCCCTAGAGGCCATTACTGTACATTGGATGTATATTGTAGTGGATGCTGGGACATATATAGGTAGGACTTTCTTGCTCGACATGATAGTACGCTATCTGGTTGCTCTTTATCTTAACATGTATACTTTCTGTCTCTCTGTTACATGTTGATAAAGCCCTTAGGATGTGTACCCGACTTCCAGGACTATGATGCAGATCATACTAATGGGGCCTGGGTAGTCAATGAGTACATCCTTCATTGTTCCTAGTCGTGGGAATATCGAGACGGGGCATCGATATTCCAGAGTAGACTAGCGTATATCTTCTCGACCCATGTGATGGGCGATGGATGATCCCATATCCATTGGTGTTTGACATCAGAGATGGTATACGGGTGCTCAGTGGAGACTGGGTACACTGAACGGACTCGCCGAGAACTCCCAGATGGTATTATACCTCACGTCAGATGGCAGTTCTCTGGTGACACTGGTACAGCTTAGTCTGTTGACCCGAGATCGTTATAGAGTCTTGTGTGTCTCCCACTGTGCTTTGATTTCCACCCTACCACGGCTCTACTGAGTCGTGCAAACAGGTGGTTTTTGGGTACAGTCCCGATTCAAATGGAGGCAATGAGCGATAGGAGGGGATTCGTCTCTCCCGGTATTGGGGGTTGATGTTGCACTATGCTCGACTGGCCATAACAGGAAATCCCTGGCCAGGGTTGTAGTGACCTACTGGTAAGTGTTATCAGTAGTTTCACACATGTCATGGACTTCACGTCGGCATGACTTATCAAGCTATTGGGGTCTGACGTTTACCACCCCTAGGCGCGATATGCGACATATCAGACGAACAGACCGGACTGTACGGTAAGTGTTACTGGTTGGATTCACAGGAGTGTGAGCGGGCTTGCTCGTCGATCTTCTGATCGCTCAATACCCGGGTGGCCGTTACGTTTAGCAGACCGCTTGCGGCTTGTGGGTGTTTGATATGATCATCATCTGCTACCGGCGTATTGACGAGTCTTTAGAGTCCTACACAGAGGATTCCTGGCTCAAGCGAAACGAAATAGGAGCGCATATGAGATATGTGCGGGACCGAGAATAATGCATGTATGTGATACCGTATTCTATTCTCGCGATCAATGTATCGAATGGTTATATGCGATATAACCTAGTTATCGAATCCAGGATTGATTCGATAAGCCGATACATTGGATACTAGCCGGTTATATACGACATGACCGAATCATTGAATCAAGTGTTGATTTAATGATTTAATGTATAATTATATATTTGATATATTACTTTGCATCAATTAGTATTGGTTCACTTTAAATGGATTTTCTCACTTGATGTGCATATTGTATATGTGATATATTTTTTGTGCACAAGATTGTATCATGTTTGATGATACATGCAAGCTTGGGTTTGTGTAAAGAATTGACCATGGTTATATGAATGGTTAGGGTTTCATTTTATTTACTTATTCATTTATTTATTCTTTTTGTTTATTTTGGAAAAAGAAAATGATAAAGAGAAAAAGAAATGGTGGCTTAGTTTGTTTTTTGTTGAAGCTTCTTGAAGTTTTGAACAAGTCCACCATTCTTGTTCTCTTCTCTAACCCTAACCACTCATCTAACCTTAGTTAAATCTCTACACTAAACCATGGTTGAGATTATGATAAGTATCATATTGTTTTTATTTTAAAACACTTATGATATATATCATCTTCTTCTTCTTCATCTTCTTCTTCCATGAAGAAAGCTTGCTACATCAATGGTGATTGATGAAAAAGTGTGAGAAATCCAAATTTAAAGTCTACCCACTTCCTATTTCTTCATCCTCTACCTCTTGCCAAGTAGTATAGGGTGTTTCCTTCACAAGTTTTCTTGACTTGGTGAAGTTGGAGCTTGATCTAGCGATGCCTCGACGTAGATCATCTTCGGCATCGTCGTCGATGACCTAGCCCGCTTTTTCTCCGATGAAGCCGACGCTAGAGCCCAAGATCCGATTTGTACAGCGAGGAGACTTCATCGCGGAGCCATGGAGGTGGAGGACCGGATCTACAAAGGTTGTAGCCACTTTCCTTTAGCATTTAATTCGTTTACATGCTTGCATCGCCTCATTATCTAGTTAACGATCCGTATTAGGGTTTGTAGGCACTTGTAAAATTTTAATTGGCCGTGTTTGATGCCTTGTGAGACTCCATTAGAGTGCCTAGGAACCCTACAAGGAATTCGCGATTCGTTCGAGTCTGCAACGAAAAGCGGATTACACGGTTGCGATGAATAGCCAAACCCCACCCTAGACCCCTACGGGTGCGGCAAACTACCCGCCAAGTACCCGAAGCGAAGCAACCTCCCTCAACCCGTGAGTAGGCCACTCGGCACTTCGAGATACCCGGTAGTTTGTGCACCCCACCTTGGGTCTATCCTAGGAGCAAAAACAGTAAAAAGAATTATACAATGACGGCTAGAACCCCGACCCGGTTGTGCGGCCATACAAATAATATTACATCAATTTACAAATTTTTACAATGAATGAAAGGAAAAGGAAACTCTCATCTCACATCCATTCCCGGCTATTCATCCGCGACAATCCACCGAGTTCATATCCACAAACCATCAACATTAAAGATCACAAATATGTATAACCCCCACTAATCGACGTATAGCGATTATCGGACGTTCAATACATATATCACATCACAGAAAATATCCATTAGCCAAAGTGTATGGAATATCGATCAAAATACGGATTTTTAACCACCCCAAAAGTCAATTTGCTCTCTGGAAAATCTGGGTGGAAAAAACATGCATTAAAAATCCCAAAACAGCCAAACTAAAACACTGCACAAAATCCGATCCAGTGCCGAGTCAAAACCGCGGCGGAACCGCGGCAATGAGCTTGTCATTGCCGCGGAACCGCGGCCGTTTGATCGATTCACTGGCTCGTTTTTCTGCAGTGTTTTCACAAAACCCTGAGTTGATTTTTCATATATTTTAAATCACTTTTAGAGCAGTATAAAAAACGACAGAAACATGAGGTTTTGCGGATGTGTTTTGCGACTTTTTTCCGATCGATGTTCTTAACACTTTGCTAACTTACTAGTTTATGTTTAGCTAAGCTCTGATACTACTGTAAATCCATGTTGCTCATCCCGGTTCTTACGGGGAGGCGGAAACGACGAAAAACAATGATTTGGCGCAAGGCAACATGGACTTAAAGCATGGATCTTTGCTAAACAAGAAACTAGTAAACACTAAGAGGTTTTAACTACTATGCTTGTAGAAAGTATACCTCACGGAACCGGTCCTTCGGGTCTTCATTCCGCTGTCCCGCTCGTCCATCCAAGCTCCAAGCGTCGATCCGGACCTTGGGCACCTCCGCGGCCTTCTTGAGTCGAAGACGATCCACCCGAGAGTTGTACACTAAGCTCCGCCTCAATCCAAGGCAACTAGGGCAAAGTGATTGCTAGTCAAGAAGCCCTAGAATGTGTAGAGGAGATGTATGGATGTATTTGTCTTTGTGGGATCTTTTTCTCTCAACACATGAGATCAAAAGATAAGATCAAGAGGAGGAAGAAGAAGGAGAAAGGTTAGCAACCATGGAGCTTTTCTTTTCTTCTTATTTCAAGAGAGAGAATGAGAAGAGAATAATGAAAAGATTAAACCAAATGAAATGAACCATGGTTGCAATAATACACAAGAATCATCATTACTAATCCTATCATGAAAGAGTTGATGGCACATTGAATTGACCATTATCATAACCCAAGAATTAAAAAGAAAATAAAAGAAGAGTGTAGATCCCTTTTGAAGGTCAATGGTCAACACGGTCAACGGGTCAACAAAGTCAAGAGGGGTCTAAGTGGTCAAATGGTCAATGCAATTAGCCATCACTAATCTATCACTAAAAGGATTAGTAAACAATGTCTCTGACTCATAACGGTTTTGACCAAACGAATAGTCAAAACCCTAATGTGTGTGCCACATTACGGTTTTGGCCGAACCAACTGCCAAAACCCTAATGGGGCACCTCCTCCTTCATCACTCCTCAAAACTGTTCATACACACCCGCATCCGCATTCCGTAGAATGCGAATGCAAAGACAAATCAAATCCATCTGTGCAATACTAGGATCTGGCTTAAACCAAAGCCCACTAGTATTGCCTGCCTGAACAGCATACGCACACAAGTGCACGTAAGTGATCATAGCCCTGCCGTAAAACCATACGGCCTCTACACGTTTCGCTCAGTACAGGGAAACTCTCTGTGTGGGACTCTAAAGACTCGACACTACACTGGCAGTGGGTTTAACCACAGACCGCAAGCGGCACTAGCTGTACGTAACGGTCCCCAGGTAGATGTCGATAAGAAGGCCGATGAGGTAAACCCATCCGAACTCCTACTGAGCCTGTATGTGACAATCTCCGTACAGTCCGGTCTGTTCGTCTGATACATCGCATGGCGGGCCTAGGAGGGCGGTGAACGTCAGTCCCCTAATAGCGGTATAAGTCGTGTCGGAGTGTAGCCAAGAACACCCTGAGATAACACTGGAAACCTACCAGTATATCTCGCTTGCCCTGGCCAGGGACTACTTGTGTAATGGCTCTCCTAGACACAGCGCGATGTCAACCCCTAATACCGGGAAAGACGAATCCTGTCTAACCGTCACTGCCTCCAAGTGCTTCGGGACTGCACCCAACTACTACCCGTTTGCACGACTCCTTTGAGCCATGGTAGGGTAGTAATCTACGTACAGTGGGAACACACTCGAGGCAAAATGACAGTGTCAAGTCGGCGGACTAAGCTGTACTCATGTCACCAGGGAACTGATAACTGACGATAGGTATAATACCAACCAACAGTTCCCGACGAGTCCTGTCCAGTGTACTCGTAACCTAACGAGCACCCGCATACTATCTCAAGTACGACATACTGATGGCTGTGGGACAGACCGTCTCCCCCGCTGGGATGAGAAGCGCATACGCTAGTCTACTCCGGAGTATCGATACCCTGTCTCGATAGTCCTACGACTAGGGACCTGTATAAGGATGTGCTTATGGATTACCCAGCCCCTACGAGTGTGAGCGCCATCACAACGCTGGTAATCAAGCAAAGATCCTAAGGGATCTACTAATATATATATATAAGCGATATGCTAAAAGAAACACATGCACATATTGAAGTAGAGACAAACCAAGTAGCATACTACCATTTCGAGCAAGATTGTCTATACAACTGTGAATATCCCAAGCTTCCATCAAGTAATATACAAGCTAGTATGATACAGTAATGGCCTCTAGGGCATATACACTAACAACCGATCATATACCCCTACGTGTTTGTAAAAGACATCCCTACGCTCGGAGAATTCAATTCAAGCTATCATACTCTTGTCCATCTACCTTAATACTTTTTAGTCGGTGAATATTTTGAATGGAATTGCTCACACATTTTTCATGCGACCATTAATACTTATTGAGGTACTAACCGACCGATTACTAAATGTGCTCACATATTAGGCGTAATTAGCAATTTCCTCGTCTTGCAACACCTAAGGCTTAGCAGTGACTCCCAAACCAGTTGGTCAAAGGCACGAGGTGATGAAGCACCCTCGCTATATTTTTTATGCTGCCTTGGTGATTACAAAACCAGTGTTCATTTTTCTTCACCATTTTATCTTTTATGCTTCATTTTATTTTCATCATACTTTGGCTTTTAGACAAAAGCATTTCAAGGTATCCTCTACTATCCCGAGTTTCAAGACGTGTGTAAGTGCGTATAGTAGGGTATCAACATTCAGATGTTTGGCTTCCAGAATAGGAACTATTTTTCAGACTTATTTTTATCCTCAGATTAGTGACTTCTTTCATCTTACTAACCCTTGGGAAAACGTCTCATAACTACTTATTACTAGTTTCGTTTAAGAAAACATCTAACTTTATTATTTTTCTTAAATTTTTCCAATCTTTTAGATGTAATTTTTCACTTTCTAATATTTTATTATCAAAGAATTTTTTTTAAAATTTTGTGCTTATGCAAAGTGTGATGCAAAGTGATGCGTAAATAAGCACAAACCTCCCCCAAACCTGTTTACAGCAGTGTCCTCACTATTGTCATCTTTTAAATCTCAAAAACCTATAGACTTAGGAGGAAAAGCTATTAACGGGGGCAAGAATAAATTAAAGTGAAAATCTTCACCCAAACTTATTTTTTATTTATGTACAATTTTGCATTTTTTTTGTTTAATTTTTTATTATAATTTTTTTATTTACAAATGATTCACCTCCATTCTAAAAATGAGACAATATTACCGAGTCATGGTGGTGAGGTGGAGGAAAATTAGTCATTATAAATTGTCTCCTGTAAGAACAGGAGCTCCTCTGTGGGGTCAGTGGAAAAATACGGTTTTAATCTATGCCCATTTACTTTGAAAATTGTACCGTTTTTTCGATTTTCAACTTCAACTGCCCCGTTCGGTTAGACATACCGCACAAAAAATGGTCCTTTCCAACAAGATTTTAGGTTACCCGCATGAAGATGGAGACGGGAATCATAAAGGACTTGTTGACCAGACGTAAAAGTTTTTCTCAAAATATTTTTATCGTGAAATACCTTAGTCCGGTTCTTTACTATCACCGCATTATCGTAAGCTTCATCACGGAGTTCGCTTAGCTCGTTTAATTGCAGCTTACGAAATTTGCAGGCTTGATTAAAATCAAAGTTAAGTTCTTTAATGGCCCACATTGCTTTGTGTTCGATCTCGACCGGAAGGTGGCAAGCCTTTCCAAACATTAGGCGGTAAGGAGACATACCTAAATCAGTCTTATATGCGGTACGAAATGCCCAAAGAGCATCCGTCAATTTGGTTGACCAATCATTACGATTTTTAGAAACTGTTTTCTCCAGAATTAGTTTGATCTGCCTATTGGAAATCTCAGCTTGCCCTCTTGTTTGGGGATGATAGGGTGTGGAAAGTTTGTGATTGATTGCATATTTCCGCATCAAAGTCTCGAAAGACTGATTACAGAAATGCGTCCCGTGGTCGCTAATGATAGCGCGAGGGTGCCCAAATCGCGAAAAAATATTTTCCCTAAGGAACTTAATGACAACCTTGTTGTTATTAGTGCGGCATGGAATAGATTCAACCTATTTCGAGACGTAATCAACCGCTAACAAGATGTACAAATTCCCAAAAGAGTTAGGAAAAGGACCCATAAAATCAATACCCCAAACGTTGAAAATTTCAACAACCAAGATCGGTTGAAGTGGCATCTCATTTCTTATAGAAATCCGACCCGTGTTTTGACGTTGTGGACAAGTTTTGCAATGATCATATGCATTTTTGAATAAACTCGGCCAGTAAAAACCACATTGCAAAACCTTCTCCGCCGTCTTTCGTAGACCAAAGTGACCTCCACATGCCTGATCATAAGAGAAAGACAGAACAGTCTTGAATTCATCATTGGGGACACATTTGTGAATGATTTGGTCGGAACAATACTTAAACAAATAAGGATCATCCCATTAAAAATGCTTTACTTGGGATAGAAATCTATAATTGTCTTGTTTAGACCAATTTCTTGGAATAAGTCCCATTGCAAGATAATTCACAATATCCACGAACCAAGGTTCGCTGGATGTGGTCAAGAGCTGTTCGTCAGGGAAAGAATCGTTAATTGGCAGGGTCACAGTTGGTGAAGAAGAGATGCGTGAAAGATGGTTGGCTACTACGTTTTCACATCCTTTCTTATCTCGAATGACAAGATCAAATTCTTGTAATAGAAGGATCCAACGTATTAACCTACCCTTAGAATCCTTCTTCGATAAAAGTTGTTTTAAGGCGGAGTGATCAGTGTAAACCACAATCGGTGAGCCAATCAAGTAAGGTCTGAATTTTTCTAATGCAAATACAACTGCCAAGAGTTCTTTCTCAATGGTTGTATAATTAATTTGGGCATTATTCAAGGTCTTACTTGCATAATAAATCACATGTGGCATATTATCAATGTGCTGTCCTAAGACTGCACCAACAGCAAAATCTGATGCATCACACAATAGCTCAAACGGGTGGTTCCAATCAGGAGATGATAGAATGGGGGCTGTAGTGAGAGAATATTTAAGTGATTCAAAAGCATCCACACAGTCTGAGTCAAAGTGAAATGTGGTATTCTTGGCCAAGAGAAGAGTTAAAGGTCTAGCAATTTTGCTAAATCCTTAATGAATCTCCTATAAAATCCTGCATGACCAAGGAAAGATCGTATATCTTTGAAGCATTTGGGATGAGGAAGGTTATGAATGACATCTATTTTAGCTCTGTCGACCTCAATACCTTTCCGTGAAATGACATGTCCAAGCACAATACCCTCTTGGACCATGAAATGGCATTTTTCCCAATTTAAAGTTAAATTCTTATCTTTAAAACGAGTAAGAACTGCGTCAAGATGAGATAGGTAATCATCAGAAAAGTCCCCGAATATAGAGAAATCGTCCATGAAAATCTCCAGAAAATTCTCGACCATGTCCGAGAATATCCTCATCATACTCCGCTGAAATATAACGGGAGCATTGCATAACACAAAGGGCATGCGTCTATAAGCAAAGGTACCAAAAGGACAAGTAAATGTGGTTTTATCTTGATCCTTTTCGGCAATAAGGACCTGATTATAGCCAGAGTATCCGTCCATGAAACAATAATATTCATGTCCAGCAAATCGTTCCAACATCTAGCCAATAAAAGATAGAGGGAAGTGGTCTTTCCTCATTTCGGCATTGAGTTTTCTATAATCAATACATACACGCCATCCAGTTTGGGTGTGTATCAGGATCAACTCATTATCCTCATTAGATATGACCATGATGCCAGACTTCTTAGGGACTACATGAATAAGACTCACCCATTGGCTATCAGAGATTGGGTAAATGATACCACTGTCAAGGCATTTGACGATTTCTTTCTTTACTGCCTCCTTCATGACGGGATTTAAACGTCTTTGTGGTTCTCGGGTTGGTTTGGGTTTATCCATCAAATGTATATGATGTTCAACAATCAAGGGACTAATCTCTTTGATGTCAGCCATTGTCCAACCAAAGGCTTGCCTATTAGATCTCAGGACCATCAAAAGAGTGTTCTCTTGCTCTAAGGCTAGAGAAGCGGATATGGTCATGGGAAAAGACTCATTCTCACCTAAATATACATATTTAAGGTGAGAAGGTAACAATTTGAGATCTAATGTTGGCGAAGAGACAATAGAAGCTGGGGTAAGTGAATGACATTCGGATTCTCGAAGAAGTTCATAGTCTGCAAAGGATACAGACTCGGAAAGTATGTCTGACTTTTGTGATAAGTCAAAAGGTTCAAACTCAGAGGCGAACTCATCAAAAGTGTCCTCACTATAATGTGCAAGATCAAACAATGATGTACTAATGTCGTCGAGATCATCAAAGCAAAGTTCATCAGCCTTGCAGCTTTCGGGAGCTATCTCGTGCACAGAACAGACATCAAGAATGTGAGCAGAGGGTTCAGATGGCTGACATCCAATCTTATAAATATTAAGCTCAATTGTCATTTTTCCAAAGGATAGGTTCATGGAACTGTTTCGACAATTAATGACAGCATTGGAAGTGGCTAGGAAGGGTCAACCAAGAATCACCGGAATTTGGTTTCGTGGGTTTGCTACAGATTGTGTATCCAAAACAATAAAATCCACAGGGAATATAAATTCCCCGACTTTTATCAACACATCCTCAAGTTCACCCCTAGGTTTGGTGATTGATCGGTCAGCCATTTGGAGAGTACAATGAGCGGGTTTCAACTCTCCAATCTCTAACTGCTCATAGACAGAGTATGGAAGCAGGTTAACACTAGCGCCAAGGTCGAGTAAAGCACGGTTAATATTTTTACCCCCAATAGAAATAGAGATTGTAGGACAGCCAGGATCCTTACGTTTCTTTGGTAATTGTGGGGTCAAAATTGTGCTAACAATATTCGTCATGAATACTTTTTTGGGAACTTAAGTTTTCATCCTCCTAGTGCACAAGTCCTTAAGGATTTTCGCATAAGCCGGGACTTGCTGTATAGCATCTAGGAGAGGGATATTTATGTTAACCTGTTTAAAAAGTTCCATAATCTTCTCCATATGTGGACTTGGTTTGTTTCCCCTTAACCTATTCGGATATGGAGCTTTAGAAATAAGAGCTGGGTCCGACACTGGAGAAGGTCGTGTGGGTGGAACAGATCCCAAAATTGAAGTTGGGATCGAGTGGGGTGGACTCAAAGAAGGTGGGGGAAGGTTCGAGTTCGAGCCTAGAGGAAAATGGAGAATAGGCTCGGAAGATGATGAATTAGGGTCAGAAGTGGAAGTGGAAGTGGAAGTGGAAGCCGGGGTGTCATTGATACATTCAACATTATCAATATCAATCTGTTCACCGACTTGATTATTCAGCACTCTTCCGGATCTCAACATTGTAATGGCACTCACATTGTAGTGTTGTGAGTGCCCAGGATTTGGTAGAGGTTGAGATGGAAGTTTCCCTTTCTCTCTCGCACTCATTTTGGCATATAATCGTGCAATTTGTGCTTCCATCGATTTAATACTCTCACAGTGGGAGGCGGAGTCCTTCTTTATGTTATCGACAGAAGACTTAATCTCGACCGAAACTTGTATGAAATTTTTCAGAAACAAATTCATGGTTTGTTCGAGTGAAGAGGAATTATCGGTACCGGTCAATTGCAAAAGATTATTATACGGTGCAGAAGTTTTGGCCGGATTTTGGAAATTTTGTGGTTGAAAGGGGTGCTGACTGAGTTGTAGTGGTTGCTGTTGTTGTGGAGGGACCCTTTGAAAGTTATTTTGGTTTGGAAATGAATTTTGAATTTGGTGTTGGTTCCAAGCAAAATTAAGGTGATTCCTCCAACCCTGATTATAAGTGGAAGAATAACGATCGTTTCTAGGTCGTTACTGAAAAGCAGCATTAGTGTGCTCTTGACCTTGAAACGGAGAATTCAAAAGACATTCTTCCGTCAAATGTGATGGATCGGAACAACATCCACATACTGTTTTAGGGAGTGTGACCTGGTTTAGGGAGGCTAATAAAAATTTGTGTTCCATAACTTCAAGTTTCTTTTGCATTGCTGCCATTTCGGCTTTGGCTGCTATGCAAACATCAAGTTGATGGATACCACCCCTAGATGATGATTTACTAATACTCCCCCATTGCAAAGTTTTTTCAGCGAAATCTTCCAAAAATTTCCAAGCTTCTCCATCGTCTTTAGACATGAAATTACCTTGACACATAGATTCAAGCATCTGCTTTGTTGTTGGATTAATGCCCTCATAGATGATTCGACAGAGATCCCATCTATGGATTCCGTGATGAGGACATTGGACTAGCAGATCCTTGAATCGTTCAAAACACTTCCAAAATTGTTCATTGGGAAGCTGAGTAAATTGATTGATTTCCCTACGGACACGGGCGGTCTTATGATTGGGATAAAACTTCTTAAGGAATGTTATGACGAATTCGTCCCAGTTTGAAATAGAGTGTGCAGATGTGTTATAAAGCCATTTTTCGGCTAAATCGCACAAAGTGAACGGGAGAAGACGTAAACGCATAGCATCCACAGAAAGATGTGAAGTTCCCATAATAGCACATACGTTTTCAAATTTGGTAATAAAAACGCATGCGTCCTCAGACTCGAGACCGTGAAATTTTGGTAAAAGATTGATGTAATGTGGTTTGATTTCAAAATTATCCTCGTTGGCTAGTGGAATGGAAAGGCAGGTAGGAAGAGGTCCTCGAATAGGGTAGCATCTCTCTTGGAGAGAGATGCGCGTTGGGTTCTGCGCACCTGCAGGCGGTGGCAGAGTTGTATTAAACTTTGATGGAAAACCGTCCATCGCGGTGGATTTGGTAGTGGGTGAAGAAAAAGTAGATGTAGAATTACCGACTTCGGAGTCGATAGGAGGAACGCGGACAAGACGAGCACTAGAATCCCGTGTCCAGCCGAGCATTCACTAAACGGTTTAGCACAAGTGGCAGTGTTTGTGATAATTAGTGAAAAAGTGTTGATTGTTTTGAAAAAGTCGGATTTTGAAAAATCACACAAAAATGCACAAGCAACCCTAGATCTAATGGTCACCTAGATCAAGTCATTAGACCGCTCCTAGACTTCCAAAAGTCAAATCGCAGGATAAATCCTCTACTGCCTCTTTATCTCTCCTGTGGCCAGGTAAGTGCCAGGTAAGTAGGAGGTTCTCCGCTACGTAAGTAGCGGGCCTAATTAAGTAACCACTTGCCTTAGACACACTTGCCTTAGACACCACAAAAGAAATGGGGAAAGCAATAGATTACCCACGACTTTCTTCTGTCCTAATTGAGCGCGAAAGTCCTTAGAGTCTTGTCTAGATATTTTTTAGTTAATGAGGGTTACGCGGATGCTAGTTTTGTGTTTTGCGGGGCTTAGGAAGGGTAATGAAATCCCCACCTAATCTGAATTTAGGCTTTGCCTCTTAATTTCCGTATTACAATATGCACACAAACAATATCAAGAAAAACAACAAATTTTGTTTTTGGGCGCTGCGAATTTTTGCAAAGAATCCTGCAGAAAAGTGTTATTGGACAGATCAAGGAGGAGATAAGAAAGAAGAGAATATACCACAGAGAGCTCTGGCCCTAACTCGTCAAGATAGCCACGGTTCCGCCGCCAAAACCTGCTTCCCGCCGCGGTTCCGCGGTCACCTGCACAGTTCTGTGAACGAGTTTTGGTACTAATGCTCCCCTGGATCCTCTGTGCTTGATGAAATGATCGGAATAATTTTCTCCCTGCTGCAGTGATTCCAGATTTCCTTGCAAAATTCGCACACTAATCGTTAAGCACACGATGCGATTTTGATTCAAATTTTTGATGGAATAATAATATTTCAACTCAAATAGCAAGAACGAACAAATTACGCACAATCCCCGGCAACGGCGCCATTTGATTGATCAATTCTCGATGTGGTATGAAAAAGTGTTTTATCAGAATCAAAGAATTTATAACCGCAATCAATAATGGTGTCGATGTAGCTCGTTAATGAGTGCGGGTCATCCACTGAGATCCGTGTATTTATTCGTTCTTACTTTAGTTGAGTCGAAAGAAAATAGTAAAGAAAATTCAAGAAAGTGATTCAAGATTTAATTGAGTTTATCATTTCAAGAAAATCAAGAAAATTTTACGAGAATTAGAAATCAAGAAAGTGTCCAATATCAATTTTAGTTATCAAGAATATGAAGAATAACTTTTAGGATTCGATAGGAATCAGTAGCAATGATGAATACTAATAATGCCTTATCTTATCTATTGATGAATTATAGCTAAAACGATGGCGATGAATGAAGATTAGGGATCTTTTGGAGAAACTAGGGTTTCTCCTTCACTATCCCTTGTCTTTTCATTGATCATCATTCAAATCTAGCCTTTAACAAAGAGAATCATCACTCATTTAATCCGAAATTGCAACAAAATTATAAAGAATGGTGATCTCGCTCCAAATTTCGTTGTTGATGATTCTGTTTCCTAAAGTTCATAATTCTCATAAGACTTAAGATTAGTTTAGGATTTCATCACCATTTGATCTACCGAATTCCTTCGAATCCTTTACAAGCGGAGATTTCACTCACGCATCATGAAAACAAAAGAATCAAGAATTAGAAATTTCATAATGCAAGAATTAAAAGAAAGCGAGAATTAACAATTGAATCACCTTTATTAATCAACATCTAATTACACATTCCTTCAATCCGAGGTTAAAAGAATTGCCCTCGATCGCTCCCTTGAAGAGGTAACTATTCCGTCGAATTTCGTTTCGCTCGATCTCCGTGAGACATGGACCTGTCGAGGAACTCGCGCTTTTGATGAAGATCGGCTTCGCGTAAAAGATCTTGAATGTCTTCGCTTGATGTTGTTCTCAACGATTCTTGATTTGGATCTTGAGTTGAATTGAATTGCATTTGGTTTTGGATGTAAGTTTTGTCACTTGATGAACAACCTCAACAATGTAGCCCTAGGTCCCCTTTTAAAGCTCTTCATCAAGCTTCCACTAGAAGCTAGGAAATTTCAAAGAAGCTTCTAGAATTAGTTAGTTATCAAGCTTGCATAAGAAGCTTGGCTGTTGTAGGGAAACTTCTGGAGTAAGCTAGGTGGTTCGAAGCGTCTTCAACAAGCTAGGAAGTTGAGATGAAGCTTCGGGAGGAGTCTCGTTTGTCGATGCCCTAAATCGGCCGCGGATCTGCAGCGGATCGGCTTGACTCGGCCGCGGATCCGCGGCCTTTCAGTGAGCTCATAAGTTCCTGCTTCTGGAGTGTTCTGGTGTTGGACTTGAGGTATTCTTTTGATGTCTGGAATCTAATAATTCTTTCATGGTTGCTGGCAGTATTTGATTCTTTGGTTTCTTGTATTATATCGGCAGATTTCTGATTCCTGTTATTTGACCTGAATAATCTGGCACAAGATCTCAGTAAAGAATGTGAGAGATACAGAATATATGCGTGAAATATTTACACACAATTTTCTTCATAATGCCGGTTATAATGTATAACACATGTTATTTGATATTTTGCATACGAATTGCTAATATGTGTTATATTTATACCAAACACCTTTAGATGATTAGAAAGAGTAAAGAAATTGTCGTGTTGAAAATGCAGTATTTTCGACTGAACAAATTCCCCCAAAGTTGATTTTGATCGTCTCAAGCAAACTTCATTTATTCAAGAGAAGGAGAAAATAGAAAGAAAAAGAAAAACTAACTAGCACACTTTCGTAGGCAACACGATTGCACTAAGCACGTGCAACATGCCTTTAAACCTCTAGGTGTCCCTAGTAGGAGGAGTGTTGTCTCCTGAGGGTTTTCCGCAGATTGCACCCACAAAATCCCATAATAAAAGAAAGACTATGAAAGTTACATATAAACATAAGAAATATAAATGAAAAGAACTTGAAAATCAGAGTTTTCAACTACACTAGCTTTTTGGTTGTCATGAGCACTATCTTAATAGTCATGAAAAAATGTTAGAAATCACATCATCCCTCAATAAAACATCATCTTTATTCTTCATCCCAACATTTCTTCCAAACACCGATCATATACCCCTACGTGTGTGTAAAAGAGATCCCTACGCTCAGAGAATTCAATTCAATCTATCATACTCTTGTCCATCTACCTCAGTACTTTTTAGTCGGTGAAATTTTTGAATGGAATTGCTCACACATTTTTCATGCGACCGTTAATACTTCTTGAAGTACTAACTGACCGATTACTAAATATGCTCACATATTATGCGTAATTAGCAATTTTCTCGTCTTGCAACACCTAAGGCTTAGCAGTGACTCCCAAACCAGTTGGTCTAAGGCACCAGGTGATGAAGCACCCTCGCTATATTTTTTATGCTGCCTTGGTGATTACAAAACCAGTGTTCATTTTTCTTCACCATTTTATCTTTTATGCTTCATTTTATTTTCTTCATACTTTGGCTTTTAGACAAGTGCATTTCAATGTATCCTTTACTATACCGAGTTTCAAGACGTGTGTAAGTGCGTATAGTAGGGTATCAACATTCAGATGTTTGGCTTCCAGAATAGGAACTATTTTTCAGACTTATTTTTATCCTCAGATTAGTAACTTCCTTCATCTTACTAACCCTTGGGACAACGGTGTTAGTTATATGTATGCCCTAGAGGCCATTACTGTACATGGGATGTATATTGTAGTGGATGCTTGGACATATATAGGGAGGACTTTCTTGCTCGATATGATAGTATGCTATTTGGTTGCACTTTATCTTAACATGTTGACTTGTATATGTGATGTTGTCTTGCTCTCACATGTTGATAAATCCCTTAGGATGTGTACTTGACTACCAGGACTATGATGGAGATCACACTAGTGGGGCCAAGGGTAGTCCATAAGTATACCCTATAATTGTTCCTAGTCGTGGGAGTATCGAGACAGGGCATCGATACTCCAGAGTAGACTAGCGTATGCGCATCTTGACCCATATATGGGCAATGGATGATCCCACATCCATTGGTGTTTGACATCAAAGATGGTATACGGCTGCTCAGTGGAGACTGGGTACACTGAACAGACTCGCCGAGAACTCCTAGATGGTATTATACCTATCGTCAGATAACAGTTCTCTGGTGACACTGGTACAGGTTAGTCTGTCGACTCGAGATCGTCATAGAGTCTTGTGTGATTCCCACTGTGCTTTGATTTCCATCTTACCACGGTCAAGAGATCGTGCAAAACGGTGGTTTTTGGGTACATTCCCGAGTCACATGGTGGCAATGAGCGATAAGAGGGGATTCGTCTCTCCTGGTATTGGGAGTTGATTTTGCGCTATGCTCGATTGGCCATAACAGGAAATACCTAGCCAGGGTTACTGAGATTTACTGGTAAGTGTTATCAGTAGTTTCTCGAACCGTTATGGACTCTGCATCGGCATGACTTATCAGGCTATTGGGTTCTGACGTTATACCACCCCCAGGCTGTTGATATGCGACATATCTGACGAAGATACCGGACCGTACAGTAGTGTTACTGATTGGATTCGCAGGAGTACGAGGAGGCTTGCTTGTTGAACTTCTGATCGCTCAATACCTGGGTGGCCGTTATGTTTAGCAGACCGCTTGCGGCTTGTGGGCGTTTGATATGATCATCACCTACTGCCGGCGTATTGACGAGTCTTTAGAGTCCTACACAGAGGTTTCCTGGATCATGCGAAACGAAGTAGGAGCACATATGTGATATGTGCGGGACCGAGATTAATGCGCGTGTGTGATACTGCATTCTATTCTCGCGATATGTGATATCGGACGGTTATATGAGATATAGCCGGGTTATCGGATCAAGTGTTGATTCGATGGATTGTTATATTTGATATTAGGCGGTTGTATATGATATTGTCGGATTATTAAATCAAGTGTTGATTTAATAATTTAATGTATAATTATATATTTGATATATTATCTTACATTTACTCATATTAGCTCACTTAACATTTCTTTTCTCACTTGTGTACCCTTGGTATATATGTGATATATATTAATGTATATTATTTTGTTTCATGCTTGATGCCACATGCAACATGGTTGTATAAGACTTACACGATGCTTATAATAATGTGAGAGTTTTATTTATCTTGGTAATTCACAAAATTAGTGGTAATTAGTCACATGGTTGAAGCTTGTAGAAGCTTGTGGAACCATTGACCAAGTCCACTCATTTTGTTTTACTTCAAGATAATTATTAACCCAACCATTATTGTTAACCCATGATTTATTCTCTACATGAGTTAGTGTATGACACTAACTCACCCATGGTTGCTATTCTCACCTCATGAGTCCATTCTCTCCTCACTTCTTCATCTTTCTCTTCATGAGAGAAAAAGCTTACTAGCTTTTTCTATGGTGAGAAAATATTGTGAGAAAAAGAAAACTAAAGAGAGCCAATTTCCTACTTAATCATCCGCTACTACTTGCCATTTAGCTTAGGGTGTTTGCTTCTCTAATTTCATAATTACTGAAGAGATAGCATGAGCTTGAGTCTCCTCGACGTAGATCATTTTCGGTCTCGAAGACTTCCAATAAGCTTGTTCATTTCTTCATGTGAAGCCTTACTAGAGTCAGGTGTTCACTACTTGGAGCGAAGGGACTACTACACAGAGCTTTAGAAGTGAAGGAACGGTCTACAAAGGTTGTATTCCTCATTCACTTAGATGTTAAGATGTTAACATTGCTTGTTTGTTTAAAACTCTAGTTAAAGATTCTTGGTTAGGGTTCTTTAGAAGGGCAAAATTTTGAAAAACGGCATGGATGATGCCTCCCGAAACCTAGCTGCCTACCTAGGGAACCCTATATTGGTATCAGATCCAAGCTAGAGATTTAAACGATATTTGTTAGATTACGAAACCGAAACTGCTCCGAAACTTGAAACACAAAATCTGGGTTCTGTCGAATTTTTAGAGGTGTCAAATTTTTTTTTAAACAAGTACAGAATGTTGTATGTCATATAACATGAACACTAGCAAAATTTGAAGCCATTTGGCTTGAAAGTGGTCGGCCACACACCCCCTCATCGCGGCCCAAATCCGTGCAAAACCCTTCAAATTTTGCCTGTGTTCCAGTCTCTGGGTTTTGGTATTTCAGGTGTTGTTTGTTTTTCCTAAATTTTGCATGTGATGTTAACTTTCTGCAAAGAAAACTCGGAGTGTTTCATAGTCGTATTCTAACATGTATACGGGTATATTTAGACGATGTTAAAAAGTTTGAACGGATATCAATTACCCAATTTTTCCCTGCTGGAAATTTTCTAATTGTTGGATTTTTTCCAAGTTTAAAATTTTCAGAAAATCTTGCAGCTGTGGCAGTTTCTGGGTACTTTTTGAACTCCGCTCAAGTGTTGAGCGTATTGGAAAATTTTGGGTGCTTGATTATTCGATCGAAAAGTTTAATTTCGTTTAGTTATCTATGATTGTGATACAATATTTGGAATCCACATAATTAGTTATGAGATAACTAGTTTGAATTTTATAAATTTAGCAAGTTTGTCTCAATTGATCGGTTGCCACGAGATTTTGATGTGATCAAAAGTCCGTCGCAATTACGTAGTGTACGCGGATACTCGCCGGGTAACTATACTAGATAGCCACACCCCATAGCCCCGACCAAGTGACTGTAGGAGAACCCCATCGCCAAAAGCATCCGTTCGGGTGCTCGCGGCAGCAGTGTTCCGCCTTTGTGCACTTCGTCGACGGCATCGGGGGTGCGGCCATCTACAAAAGTTTCCGACGAGCATTCGATCAGGTTATCGGGAATCTTGTTGAATTACCCAATAGGTTATTGAAAAGTGTTTTCAATATCGAGACTAAAATGCGGGGTTTATAATTATTAGGCATGTGATGTCTAAGGAATTCATTTTTAGGGCATGAAATTCAAAGTATGTGATACATTGGGTTTATGATGTCTAAGGTGGTTGCGGATTCCAATTGTTATAGTTTTTCACTTTCTTTTCTGCGACCGTAAGTGTAATACATGGAGTATCATCGGTTTCGGTGCTATATATCAACGACAACTGGGATACGCATATTTACTTACGTTGATGAAATGTGATGTTATGTGTTGCTGTGATATGTTATATTGGATCGTCGTGTTTTGAATAGCCGGGGTTTTATGTGAGATGAGAGTTTTTCATTTTCATTCATGTAAAAACTTGTATGTAATATTCTTTTATTGGGGCACTTCCGAGTTGAGGATGATGTCACCATTGATGTATATTATTTACTTTTCCACATTAGGATAGACCCAAGGAGGGGAGCACAAGTAACCGGGTTCTAGAGTCCAGTGGGAGACCATCTCAAAGAGTCGAGACCGGGTCTCCTAACTCTAGAATTGGTAGGGTTCTTTGCCGCTCTCGTAAGGGTCTAAGGATGTGGGTTTGGCTATTCATCACGACCGTGGAATCCGTGTTTTATACTGGCTTAACTTAAAACACGGAATTCCTAGTATATCCAATATTTCATATATGTTTTTCTGCTGCTGATATTCTGTGATGTGATCACTTTATATATTCTGAGACGAATGCTTATATTTTATATATATGATATATAATAAATATTGATGCTTTCGTTTCTTCAATGATGCTTGGGAAGAATAAATGATGGGATTTCATTAATGAGATTAATGAAAGAAAAAGAAACCTAAAGATGTTGTAGAAACTTGTTTTAAAAACTTGGTAGCTCTAGTTCTTGCTTTGCATAGCGGTATTCCTTGTAGAATATCCAGCACCTTATTCGATAAGGAAAGAGCCGAGATCCCTTCACCCGGAGTGATCTCTTTAGTGAAACTAGCAGATGCTACAAACTCGGATTGTCTTTTGATTGCTTTTATAGTTTTTTCTTTGCATAGTGGTATTTGTGAAATATCTTGCACCTCATTCGATGAGGAAAGAGTCGAGATCCTTTCACCGGGAGTGGCCTCTTTAGCGAAACTAGTAAAAGCCTAAAAAACACTCCTTTTTCAAAATCACTCGATTCTACAACGATATCAAGTTCATTACGCAAAGGGTTTTCTTAAAAACCTGTCATAGCCCTCCGTCATTTCAGAGAAGTACTACTTAGTATTCGTGCTACGTTTGTTGTGTAAGGTTCTTAGGCACAATCACAAGGTTCCACAAGGCATCAAACATGCCGTATTTAAAATTTTAGTGTGCCAAA
The DNA here is from genome assembly GCA_030015575.1 of Agapanthus africanus. Classification (NCBI taxonomy): domain Eukaryota; kingdom Viridiplantae; phylum Streptophyta; class Magnoliopsida; order Asparagales; family Amaryllidaceae; genus Agapanthus; species Agapanthus africanus. The sequence continues at coordinate 558,868,877 of CM057338.1, forward strand.
CAACCCTAACCTAGGATCTAACTAGAGTTTTAGGAGCTAAACAAGAAAGAAAACTACTTTACATTTAAGTGATAATGGAATACAAGCTTTGTAGACCGGTCCTTCACTTCAATAGCTCCTTGTAGTGGTCTCTTCGCTGTGATCATAGAACTCCCGGACTCTTGCATGGCTTCTCAATGTGAAAGGAACGATCTTGCTTGAAGTCTTCGAGGCCGAAGATGATCTATGTCGAGGAGACACTAACTCAAGCTACTACTTCACTAATGAGAGATTAGTGAAGCTAACACCCTATACTAAAGTGCTATTCTAGTAGAGGATGATGAATTTGGAAGTGGGCTCACTTTAGTTTTATTTTTCTCACAATATTTTATCACGTTGGAAAAAGCTTGCAAGCTTTTTCTTAAGGATGAAGAAGATGAAGTCAAGAGTTGAGAATGAACTAATGAGGTAAGATAATCAACCATCCGTGAGTTTGTATCATATAACTAACTCATGTAGAGACATAACCATGGCTAAATTATAATTTTTAGGTTAATAAATATCTTTAGTAAAACAAAATTAGTGGACCAAGTCAATGCATCCATAAGCTTCTACAAGCTTCATGCATGTGGCTAATTATCCACTAATTTGGATTTACTTTAAATATTTAAACCCTACATTATAATTAGTATAGTGTAAGTCTCATACACCCTGTAGAGTGTGTCATCAATCATGACACAAAGTAGAACACAATTAATATATATCACATATATAATAAGTGTGCACATGTGAGAAAAATAAATGCTTAAGTGAGCTAATATTAGTTAATGTAAACTAGTATATAAAATATACAATTATACACTAAATTATCAAATCAACACTTGATTTAATAATCCGGCTATATCACATATAACCGACTAATATTATATGTACCAACTTATCGAATCACACTTGATTCGATAACCCGGCTATATCACATATAACCGACCGATACAAATATCGCGAGAATAGAATACGGTATCAAATACTCGTATTATTCTTGGTCCCGCACATATCACATATGTGCTCCTACTTCCTTTTGCCTGAGCCTGTAAAATCTCTATGTAGGACTCTAAAGACTCGTCAATATGCCGGCAGTAGGTGATGATCACATCAAGCACTCACAAGCCGTCAGCGGTACTAGCTGTACGTAACGGCTACCCGGGTATTGAGAGATCAGAAGATCAACAAGTAAGCCCGCTCTAGCTCCTGTAAAGACTGTCAGTAACACTACCGTACAGTCCGGTCTCCTCGTCTAAGATGTCGCATATCAAGTCTAGGGGTGGTAAACGTCAGACCCCAATAACTCGATAAGTCATGCTGATACGAGGCTCATAACGGGTCGAGAAACTACTGATAACACTTACCAGTAAATCTCTAAATCAGCCCTGGCCAGGGACTTCCCTGTTATAGCCAATCGAGCACAGCGCAACATCAACCCCGAATACTGGGAGAGACGAAACCCCTCCTATCGCTCATTGCCTCCATGTGACTCGGTACTGTACCCAAAAACCACCGTTTTGCACGTCCTCTTGAACGTGGTAAGGTGGAAATCAAAGCACGGTAGGAATCACATAAGACTCTATGACGATCTTGGGTCTACAGACTAACTCGTACTAGTGTCACCAGAGAACTGCTATCTGACGTCAGGTATAATACCATCTAGGAGTTCTCGGAGAGTCCGTCCAGTGTACCCAGACTCCACTGAGCACCCGTATACCATCTCTGATGTCAAACACCAATGGATATGGGATCATCCATCGCCCATCTCATGGGTCGAGAAGCGTATACGCTAGTTTACTCTGGTATATCGATGCCCCGTCTCGATACACCCATGACTAGGAACATTAAAGAATGAACTTATGGACTACCATGGCCCCACTAGTATGATCTGCATCATAATCCTGGTAGTCAAATACACATCCTAAGGGCTTTACCAATATGTAACCATAAGACAGTATCAAGAGACAAGTATACTGTTAAGATAAAGAGCAACCAGATAGCATACTATCATGTCGAGCAAGAAAGTCCTCTCTATATATGTCCAAGCATCCACTATAATATACATCATATTTACAATAATGGCCTCTAGGGCATACATACAACTAACATGTTGGCCTCCGTCAAGACGTAGTGTGCGGTAGCTAACTAGTGCTTATCTGCTAGCATACGATGCGATTGGATTAGGGTAGTCGTGCGACTTTGTTGGCCTCCATCAAGGGTCGTGCTGGTGGGTTTAATTCAATCAAAAAATGTATGGGTTGAACTTGACTAGCAGCCTATGGTTTGTTGGCCTCCATCAAAGTCATAGGAGGCTAGGGGGTAAAAACCATTATCGGGAATTTCAATTGTTGAAATTCGCAATAAGATTTCATACCTTCTATATGATAGTTGGATCCCGATATCCACTGCGAGTAAGAGTTACTCCTGGGTGAGTTTTACACATTACAATTAGCCGATCATGTAGGTGTCTAGAAAGGTGTTAACGGGGTTATTCCCATGGGAAAATGAGGTTTATTTTAATTAAGTCTGTATGAAAGCATGAGGAACCTCCCTCAAAGTACCGACACTGGCCTGGCCGAAAGATTGGCGAACTTGTAGGGTGTAATTAATCCCGGCTAATCTTACCTTTTAGGGTTTGAAGAAAGATTTGATAAAAACAGTGGGAGCCATCCTGATTAGATAAAATAATAACCAATCTAATCTTACTAAGAGCGCATGCAGAGTGTTTTCTTCTCTCTCTCTCCTGGTAGCAACCATGTCACGCCTTAATCAAGATAATAATATGGATACTTTGACCGAACCTGCTTATTATACTGTGCTAGGGAACGTTGATTCCGCTCTATCTTATAATTGTTATAAGTCCAAGCAGGAAATAGGGGAATATCCGGATTCCCATGCCACCCAATCGAAAAAAGTGCATGTTGATGCATCTTCTTCGGGTGCGTTCATTACCAAGAATTGTTTTCTCTGTATCCTCTATGTCCTGGGTATGTGATACCGGATCAGCATCCCGCATATGTAATATGCTACTAGGCTATAGATAGGTAGAGAACTGAGAATGGGTGATATGTCTCTAAGTGTTAGAGAATGACGCAATTGTTGCAGCCAAGTCAGTTGGCAAATATCACCTGGTATTAGATATATTGATTATGAGCGAATGTTATTACATAACGAACCTGATATGCATCATTACATCAGTTTCTTTATTAAGTTAAAGAAAGATATAATTCTGTATTGGAGGATAATGTTGTGAACATTTTCCTGAATCAAGAGTTGATTCGATCAGGCACATTATATAATAGCATATACGTTTTAAATCAAACCACAGTTCAAAGTATCTAGAACACACACAAGAGGAGTAGTTCAGAAATGAACGAATCCTTCTTGTGGCATAGTAGACTAGGTCATATCAATGTAACACGACCAGCTGAGTTACATAAGGATGAATATAAGTATCCATTCGAATTTTCATCTTATGATACTTGCCAGTCTTGTCATAAAGATAAAATGACTAGTACTCTGTTTACTAGAAACAGAGAAAGAGTTACTTAACTCATGGGATGAATACATGATGATGTATACGGTCCTATGTCTACAAATGCCAAGGTTGGTTCTTCGTACTTCATTATATTCACTGATCATCACTCAAGATTCGGACATATGTTCCTGTTGAAATACAAGTCTGAAACTTTTGAGAAATTCAAGGAATATAAGTTTGAAGTTAAAGAACCAACGGGTAGAAGTATTAAGTCCTTCGATGTGATCGAGGAGGCGAATACTTAGGCATGGAGTTCCTGGATTTTCTAAAAGGAGAATGTGATTCTCTCTCAGCTTACTCCTTCGTATACACCACAGCACAATGGTGTATCGGGATGGAGGTATCGCACCCTATGAGATATGGCGCGCTCTATGATGAGTACTGCTGAGTTACCTATTTCCTTTTGGGGTTATGCACTTGAGAAGCTGCATACCTATTGAATAGGGTTCCATCCAAATCAGTGCCTACCACTCCATATGAGATATGAAATGGGAAGAGACCATGTCTTAAACGAGTTAAGATATGGGGTCGTCCGTCCTATGTTGAAGAGAAAAATCCAGACAAACTCGAGGCAAGGTCAGTTCTGCATAAGTTTGTTAGGATATCCCAAACATTTGTGAGGGGATATCTTCTACCACTATGGGGAGCAAAAGGTGTTTTGTTTCTCAGCATGCCACCTTTTTAGAAAAGGAATTTCTTGTGATGAAATTTGTGGTCATGAGGTAGAACTTGAAGGAGTTCCATCTAGTCAAACTAACAGCTGATGATTTGGTGAAACCAAAGGATTCAATAGTTTCCAACAAACCCCAGCCTCTCCGCGAATCTGGTAAGGTTTCTCATCCACTTGAGAGATACTACGGTCTTCTCGATGACAGTGGGAGAGAGGATTGCATCATGGTAGATGATGACCCAACTAGGTTCAGGCAGGCCATCACAAGTGGAGACTTTGTGAAATGGCAGGATGCTATGCGATCAAAGATGGAATCCATGTACACCAACAAAGTATGACTTTGAATGTTGCACCTAAAGGGTAATACCTATAAGGAGAAAATTGATCTTGAGAAGATTCTTGGTGTAAATGGAAAAGTTGAGACTTTCAAAGCTACGCTTAAGTCCATCAGGATCAATGCGAGCATCGCGGAGTTAGAACATCTGTTTTGATGTGGCAGTCAAAGAGTTTGACTTCATCAAAATGGTAGATGAACCTTGTATATACAAGAAGGTTGTAGAGAGTGAGGTTGTCTTACACTATAGTACGTAGATGACATACCCTTGATAGGAAATGGTTTCCTATGCTACACTCGGTCAAGCTCCTCTTATCACGAAGATTCTCAATATAAGATCTAGATGATACCAAATACATCTTGTTGATTATGATCTATGGTGATAAATCTATGTGGATGTTCGGAGTGTCCCAAATCCAGGTACATCAACACCATACTAAAGGGGTTGTAACGTTTTGAAAATCGTTTCGGTGAAATTTCGAAAAATCGGTAAAATAAGGGGGTTTTCTGTAAAAAGTCAAAATACAAATATCTTATTATAAAAATTAAATATACATATTATACCTATGTAATTGCTATTATTTGGTGTTTATTGAGCCGATGGTGAAATTTCAAATTTTCTGAAAAAATATTATTTTATTATTATTTTAAGCCGTCACTAATGCATTTAATTAGGGAAAATTACAAATTGGAATGAGTTGAAACAAATTTTGTGCATCATAAAACATTAAATAAAATTTTATCATGTGGTTTTTGGAACAAAATCATTTGCCAAAACGGTTTAGAAATTATTGAAGAAAAAAGGCTTTTTTTTAGCGTAAATGGATGTTTGGGGTATTGTATTTATCATTTTTCATCACCCCACACCCGTACCCACACCCACACACCCCCATTCACTTATCCCCTTGAAGAATTCAGCAGCCCCCTCTTTTGTCCCCACTTGGATTTTAAAGAAAAGAAATGAAAGAAAAGAAAAGAAAAGAGTAGAAAATGGTATAATTTGAGTTGACTTTGACTTGAACTAACTTTCCCCACCTCACTCTCTCTCCTCCCTCACCCAATCCCCCAAGATTTCTGGCCCAAACCTGAACCACAATAGCCCCAAATACTTCATCTCATTTTTCCATCAAAATCCCCAAAATTTCTATCAAAAATCCACCCTTTTTCTCAAAAATTCAAAGCTAATTCTAAATCCAAGCTTTACCCATTATTCTTTAGCTATTCAAGCATGGATCTTGGAGCATGAAATCATTTTTGGAGGCTAAGATTTTTGCAAGTTTGATCTCAAGCTTGTGAGGTATAATCATAACCTTATGCTTAATTTGTTGTTAAATTACTTGAATCTAGCTATTAGGTGTTAAATTAGGATTTTAAATTTCAAGTTTTGAAATTTAAAGAAGGGTTTTGATTACTAAGTTAGGGTTTGTTGTGGAAATGAGTTGTGTTTGATTGTGTATGGTTTAGTGAGGTGGATTAACATATTTAGTTTTGTAGAAAACTAATCTAGTTGTTAATTACAAGTTGTTACTTGAAAAATGTCCAAATTAAGCTTTTTGTTGCAAACTAGTTTTTTTTTTGATTTAATTCGAAATATGAGATTAAAAATATGGTTAGGGTTTTTATCATATTATTAACTTTATTAAGTGTAGTTTAACACTTTAGTTTATGAAAATCCAACCTAAATTGTAGTTTGTGCATTTTTGCTATGAAATTGTTAAAAAGGGTATTTTGTAAACTAGAATATTAGGGTTTTTGGAATTTAATGAGATTAAATTCCGGAAATTGTTTTTATGACTTATTTAAGATATTTAATAAGTATATTGGCCGCTACATTCATTTAAACATCATGTTTTGTACAAAAACGGCGAATTGTGCTTGCTAGATTTGCGGAAAAATGACTTTTTAAGTGAAATTGGGGTTTTTGTGAGTTTTAACCTAGTTTATATTAAAATTAGTGTTCGTGAATGTGCAAATGAGTGTGATTGGATTTTTCTCGATGGTTTGACGTTTGTACATCGACATCGAGGGTTGGTTTGACTATTCTTGCATGCGTAGGCGATAGGTTTGGACCTATGCGTGATACGCGTGCCGATTTGATTTTCGTATGCCGTTTCGATTTCGAATTTAGTTTTAATGCGATATGGTGCGTTATGATATGTAGGTACCCCCATGTGGACTTCGAGACGACAAGCAAGCGCGTGGCGACGTCGGTACCAGCTAGCGAGGACCAGGTGAGTAGATTTATATCTACGGGGAGAAGTCGGGTGGATGGCGTATAACACCCCCGCAGTCCGTGGTGGTGTATACGGATGCGTATACACACCAACAATTATTATATGTTATTTGGGATTAATAACGATGCTTAGGATGGATATTGGTGTGTTGGATTACTTTAGTGTTGCGAACCCTAGGGTAGTGTTGCACTACACATACACACATACATACTTGCATACATTCCTTATTTCATATGTGCGTGTATGGGAATATATATTTATGTGTTCACATGGGTATGGGACTATGTGTTCATATACTGGATTTGAGGATAGTATTTGGAATTTGAGATGAGTCGATGAGATTGGGCTTGAGGCCAGGAGATCGGTGACGTGATTTGGTTCGTATTGAGATACGACATGATGTTTTAGCGGGTCTTCTGACGTAGTAATTCTTACACCCGCATGCATACATAGATGGCATCAATATTGTACTAAACGTAGGACATTATTCCGGATCATGATATTTGATAAAGAAGATACCGAATGAATAGTGTGATCGATGTGACTTTGACCCGTACCCAGATTGGGATGCCGTACGACGGATTTACGTACGAGCTATATTGATGATTGATCCGCACTCTTGACTTGGGATGCCTGATTATAGATATGGTATCGGATATGATATTATTGAGGCGGGATCACCGACTAATATATATATACAGGTATGTATATGTATCGACTCAGATGTTAGGCGGTTTCCTTACCTGTAGTTCAGCTTGTTAGTTCAGCCGTATAGTTTAGTGTAGTTGTTAGATTAGATTAGACTTCTTACCTATTTCAAAAACTAACGAGTCGTGGGCATTTTTAAAGACAGCCCAAGGGATCCTACGGATATTTCAAAAGACGTATCTTTTCACAAAAACACCGTAGCCCCTATTTTCAAAACCCCATGATTCGTGTTATTTCAAAAGGCACCATTTGTAGGACTGATATTAGATTAATGCAGATTAGTTATAGTTGCGTCTAGTTCTCAGCTCCCGCTCATTTTTGTGGTCCGCTTCGCATCGCATGCTTAATTTATGTTTCATACTCCATTATTGATATCATGCTGTTAGGACACCAGCACCATTACCGATGATGCGTATGTACCACGTACACTTAATTGCCGGCTCACACACATCTTCATCGGTAATTGCCATGTCACGTACACCTTAGAAAATATTATTGCTTGACGTAGCCTGTTAGCTGATAGTTAGACATGATATTAGTGTACTTGCCTTATATGTTAGTTTAGACATTGTAGTTATTACCAGCTACTTCATGCATATTGTTATTCATTGTTATGCCGCATTCCTGGATTCTCATGCATATATTCACTATTTTACGTGTTATTGAGGTTTTGGATTCGGATTTCCATGAGATTTTCTGGATTTGGAGAAAAACCGCAAAAACTTATATGAACTAATTTCTCTCTTTTTAAAATAAAAAGTGCGGTTTTCCCATGATGTATGAGTCGTCCACCATGAGTTTGCTGATGGATTTCGAGACCCGATTCGAGGAGACGGATGAACCGTTTCGGGTACATGGTGGACCCGGTAAGGTACCCCGGGGCAAGAAGCGCGTGATGATGACGATGTGAGCCTGGCAGGGGAGCACTACCTACCGGTGATATTACCCGACGCGTCGGATATCCGGAGGATACCGTTGTGGTCTTGAGATGGATGGTAGGGGCCGGTCTGGACTGACGGCGCCCTAGATATTGTGATTGAGACATTGAGATTGAGACTTGAGGTACATAAATTGTGACACAGAGATATCGAGGTATTTGGACACTTGTTTTGTGTCGATGCTGGGCACTGTTTTATGCTGATTTCATATATGGTACCTCATTTCTTTTAAAATACAGAAATCTCACTGATTTATGAAACCAGTTTTATTCAGTACATGCATTCTGTTTTATGCATTCATACATCATCCATATGATATATGGCTACCTGAGGCACTGACACGGGCACATGAGATTACACTCGGGTTAGATATTTACCCTAGCCTTGTTATAGGCTACGTGTTATTCATATATTTGAGGATATATTATGATCATTGACCTAGGATTGCGTTATTTATGCTATTTCTGTGCGTAGATGTTTTTCTATTTACGAGTTGGCAACTCACCCCCGTTGTGCCCCAGTTTCTTGCAGGTTTGCCGTACAGGTTTCATTACGGCTTTGCTGGCACTATTTCCATTCCGGGTGGCTTGCTAGTAGGTGGGTTATTTGTATCTTACCCATCCTTATATCTTGTATATTATTATTCAGTTGTATCTAGAAGTTCCATCAACCAAACATGTATTTATTTTTGAGATAGAGACCCGTGATGTTATTCTTTCGACCTTCGAGTCGCGCGTTTTATTTCTGTGGATTTCTGGTGGTTTTGAGTTTCCTTTTGAGTTTTGATCCTCGCCGTTGGCGTTGTATATTATATTGCTTGTGTGGTTGTGACCGTCGTTTGACGAAGAGCTAGCTCCCGCTTGGGGATGCCTTTTTCTTGATTTCGTATACTATTCATGTTGTATCCCGTTTGGGGGCCAGTATTTACAAAGGAGACTCTGCCGAAATTTTCAGTAAAATTTTGATGTTTTTAAAAAACCGCATAATTCGGCTTATGCTATTGAAACTACTTGCTTTAAGTTGGTTTTTCCTGCACTCTACTATTTTTCTTGGTTTGGATTTCTGGGTTTTCGGTTTACTTAGATTACGTACGCCTCGAGACGTTCGTAGTTTAAGTGCCGGTCATGTTCCGTACTTTTGGGTCGTGACAAAGTTGGTATCAGAGCGTTAGGTTTTACCTTCGGAGCGTAGGATGTCCCTTGGTTGATGGAATAGGTGACTAATGTAGAGTGACGTACCGTTGGTATGTTCCGCGGCATATTTACGACACGCCACTCCACTTAAGAAGCCTTAGGATGTACATTTCCTTGTTCAGTATTATATTCCTTCCTGATCTAGCCTCATCGGTACCAGTTTGGTTTTGCTGCTACGGTTACGGGCAGGGAGAGCTACGGCTAGAGTTGCGGTCAGCACAAGCTCGTCACGAACGAGGACTGACCAGGGCGAAATTCCGGCGACACACGATTGCAGAGATGTGTCTTTTTACTGTGTTTCCGCGCCACGAGCGTTTGGCGGATCGCCTTCATGAGGTTACTCGGAGGTGCTGATCGACACTAGAGAATTGAGCCAATGATGGAGGCCAGCCAGATTTTGATGACCGTTGGTGTGTTGCTTAATCCTGATGATTGAGGCACAGTTCAGCATGCAGACGAGTGAGCCAGTTATTGCTGCGAACGACGAGATATCGCCCCAGATGTTGGAGCTATTGCAGTATAAGTTGTACTAAGAGATGATAGAAGGTCGCTAGTCATCGAGGATGAATGACTAGGACATGTGGATCGTTCGCCTACCCCGATGCGAGGTCATCAGATAGATTGATTCCAGCTAGAGACGACTTCACGCGGAAACGTTGGGAGTCGACAGAGACGATCGAATGTCAGAAACCTATTATTCCAAGTTTAAGATAGTCGGAAAGACATGCAGGCAATTCTATGGTCCCTCTAGAAGAATGAAACCCTAACTCGACTTAATGACCGTGTGAAAGCCTTTGAACCTTAGGGTTTGCGGCAGTTCTGCGGCGCCATTAGTGAGGCTTGGGTTTGCCCTTCTATGGCTGGACCACCGATACTGTGGTATGTACTTGATACTATTAAACTGTACCCAAGATGTTGAGCTCTTGGGGGATTATGAAGTTTTGACGAATCGATTGGATGGCTCGACTTAATTCGGATGCTAGGTGGTGAGATGCATTCTTGGGAGACTCCAGATACGAGGATAGTCGTTGGAGCTCAGTCCATGTGGCCGCGACGAGACGGGTCCAAAGCAGACGACATTAGAGAAAAGTGGAGTAAGAGGTTCGTACCAGATCTAGATGAGATGACGTTCCACTCCGCCGACATCAGAGATGCGATGCGCATGCCGAGGCATGGTACTTGGACTTACCTTACAGAAGGAGTCGCGATGAGTATGCAGTCGTTCCAGAGCAAGATGCAGATATAGGAAAGGACAATGACTTCCGGACAGTTGGCAGAGACGAGACATGGAAGAGACCGTAAGCAGGATTCCTTCCAGGACACTGCTGCAATGATACTTGCACCCAGGATCAGATGTGTCACGTACATTCAGAGAGCCAGAGGCCGACGCCAGTAATATGCTGTCTTACGAGTGGTCGAGATGATTGACCAAGAGATGACCAGAGAAATGCCAGAACGGAATCGTCCCCGTTAGCACACCTGACAGGGACGATGAGCCGATGGACCGAAAGATTGGTAATTCACAGTGAAGACCTTGACCCAGGAGTGGTCATGGTTATGCACGCCAGCAGGACAGAGTTCATGATCATCGACGAGACGTCCCACTAGTGACCGCGACAGTTGAAGTTAGATTCTTAGAGGATGCGCTTGAGCAGTACTATTCTGCCATTATTGATTACGATGTTTTGGGTGATTTATTCGTATGATTTGATTTTGATGAGTGAGGATTTACGATCTTTGCACAGTGTTGCACTTGATATCGTTTTCGTGCTTCAGTTTCACATGTTTGTGATTTTACGATTTTAAACAGTTGAGTTGGTTTTGTGCGTATGCATGCACACGATTTCGTTCCTGCACTCGGTATAGTTTATATATGCTTGCAGTGCAGTGATACGCCTTTTGTGCACTTAGATGCACTGGATTTCGATTTCGATTGTGATACCCGATACTTGTTTTGTGCACCTTGTGCACCTGATTGATTTTGCGCACGTTCGGCGCTTGATATTGGATTTCATGATTTCGTGCACGATAGATACACCTGATTTTGCTGTCAGGTACACATGTTGCCAACGACAGATATTTCGTGCACACCCGATGCACTTAAATGTTGTTTCTGTGCGCATGTATGGCACATTCATGGATTTTGATTTCCGTGCGCACCAGACGCACTTAGCATTCATATGCATATTTTGGGATTTATTTCGTATAGAGCAGTACGTTTTTATGATATTGCTATGTGTTTTCGTACTGAGCAGGACTAGTCAGAGGACAGTACCTGAATATATTTTTGCATGCATTGATAGTTATTGAAGGGATTTCCAAAAAGTGAGCTATAGCCTCAATATTTACCTACGTGTCTGATATGACACGAAATGTTTAAAACAAGGAGACCCTTCTAAATTGTTTCCAAAACGGCGGAACGTACATTTCAAACAAAGGTATATATGTATATAGTTATTTCCTTATGATAGACGTCCGCCACTGTGCAGTGTTATACGCGTGCACAGCGACTTAAAGAGATTTGGCATGCATTTCCTTCAGATACTTACATATATAGATTCGATATTTACATGTATAGTTTCGAGTTATGTCATATTGGTTTTGATTTGGATTTGGCATTGATGTCTTCTCCATGACTCCGATGATTGCGGGATGCTTGACGGAGTTTTGATTTGAGTTATATGCTCATTTTTCAAGCGCATGCGCTGCGCTACGATTTGTTCTATATAGTTACAATTTCGGAGCCCCGACGACTTGATGGTTTTTCTTAAATGTTTTAGTATTTTGGGGAGTTTGAATTTAAATTCGGGGACCGAATTTCTTTAAGGGGGGAAGATTGTAACGTTTTGAAAATCGTTTCGGTGAAATTTCGAAAAATCGGTAAAATAAGGGGGTTTTCTGTAAAAACTCAAAATACAAATATCTTATTATAAAAATTAAATATACATATTCTACCTATGTAATTGCTATTATTTGGTGTTTATTGAGCCGCTGGTGAAATTTCAAATTTTCTGAAAAAAATATTATTTTATTATTATTTTAAGCCGTCACTAATGCATTTAATTAGGGAAAATTACAAATTGGAATGAGTTGAAACAAATTTTGTGCATCATAAAACATTAAATAAAATTTTATCATGTGGTTTTTGGAACGAAATCATTTGCCAAAACGGTTTAGAAATTATTGAAGAAAAAAGGCTTTTTTTAAGCGTAAATGGATGTTTGGGGTATTGTATTTATCATTTTTCATCACCCCACACCCGTACCCACACCCACACACCCCCATTCACTTATCCCCTTGAAGAATTCAGCAGCCCCCTCTTTTGTCCCCACTTGGATTTTAAAGAAAAGAAATGAAAGAAAAGAAAAGAAAAGAGTAGAAAATGGTATAATTTGAGTTGACTTTGACTTGAACTAACTTTTCCCACCTCACTCTCTCTCCTCCCTCACCCAATCCCCCAAGATTTCTGGCCCAAACCTGAACCACAACAGCCCCAAATACTTCATCTCATTTTTCCATCAAAATCCCCAAAATTTCTATCAAAAATCCACCCTTTTTCTCAAAAATTCAAAGCTAATTCTAAATCCAAGCTTTACCCATTATTCTTTAGCTATTCAAGCATGGATCTTGGAGCATGAAATCATTGTTGGAGGCTAAGATTTTTGCAAGTTTGATCTCAAGCTTGTGAGGTATAATCATAACCTTATGCTTAATTTGTTGTTAAATTACTTGAATCTAGCTATTAGGTGTTAAATTAGGGTTTTAAATTTCAAGTTTTGAAATTTAAAGAAAGGGTTTTGATTACTAAGTTAGGGTTTGTTGTGGAAATGAGTTGTGTTTGATTGTGTATGGTTTAGTGAGGTGGATTAACATATTTAGTTTTGTAGAAAACTAATCTAGTTGTTAATTACAAGTTGTTACTTGAAAAATGTCCAAATTAAGCTTTTTGTTGCAAACTAGGTTTTTTTTTTGATTTAATTCGAAATATGAGATTAAAAATATGGTTAGGGTTTTTATCATATTATTAACTTTATTAAGTGTAGTTTAACACTTTAGTTTATGGAAATCCAACCTAAATTGTAGTTTGTGCATTTTTGCTATGAAATTGTTAAAAAGGGTATTTTGTAAACTAGAATATTAGGGTTTTTGGAATTTAATGAGATTAAATTCCGGAAATTGTTTCTATGACTTATTTAAGATATTTAATAAGTATATTGGCCGCTACATTCATTTAAACATCATGTTTTGTACAAAAACGGCGAATTGTGCTTGCTAGATTTGCGGAAAAATTACTTTTTAAGTGAAATTGGGGTTTTTGTGAGTTTTAACCTAGTTTATATTAAAATTAGTGTTCGTGAATGTGCAAATGAGTGTGATTGGATTTTTCTCGATGGTTTGACGTTTGTACATCGACATCGAGGGTTGGTTTGACTATTCTTGCATGCGTAGGCGATTGGTTTGGACCTATGCGTGATACGCGTGCCGATTTGATTTTCGTATGCCGTTTCGATTTCGAATTTAGTTTTAATGCGATATGGTGTGTTATGATATGTAGGTACCCCCATGTGGACTTCGAGACGACAAGCAAGCGCGTGGCGACATCGGCACCGGCTAGCGAGGACCAGGTGAGTAGATTTATATCTACGGGGAGAAGTCGGGTGGATGGCGTATAGCACCCCCGCAGTCCGTGGTGGTGTATACGGATGCGTATACACACCAACAATTATTATATGTTATTTGGGATTAATAACGATGCTTAGGATGGATATTGGTGTGTTGGATTACTTTAGTGTTGCGAACCCTAGGGTAGTGTTGCACTACACATACACACATACATACTTGCATACATTCCTTATTTCATATGTGCGTGTATGGGAATATATATTTATGTGTTCACATGGGTATGGGACTATGTGTTCATATACTGGATTTGAGGATAGTATTTGGAATTTGAGATGAGTCGATGAGATTGGGCTTGAGGCCAGGAGATCGGTGACGTGATTTGGTTCGTATTGAGATACGCCATGATGTTTTAGCGGGTCTTCTGACGTAGTAATTCTTACACCCGCATGCATACATAGATGGCATCAATATTGTACTAAACGTAGGACATTATTCCGGATCATGATATTTGATAAAGAAGATACCGAATGAATAGTGTGATTGATGTGACTTTGACCCGTACCCAGATTGGGATGCCGTACGACGGATTTACGTACGAGCTATATTGATGATTGATCCGCACTCTTGACTTGGGATGCCTGATTATAGATATGGTATCGGATATGATATTATTGAGGCGGGATCACCGACTAATATATATATACAGGTATGTATATGTATCGACTCAGATGTTAGGCGGTTTCCTTACCTGTAGTTCAGCTTGTTAGTTCAGCCGTATAGTTTAGTGTAGTTGTTAGATTAGATTAGACTTCTTACCTATTTCAAAAACTAACGAGTCGTGGGCATTTTTAAAGACAGCCCAAGGGATCCTACGGATATTTCAAAAGACGTATCTTTTCACAAAAACACCGTAGCCCCTATTTTCAAAACCCCATGATTCGTGTTATTTCAAAAGGCACCATTTGTAGGACTGATATTAGATTAATGCAGATTAGTTATAGTTGCGTCTAGTTCTCAGCTCCCGCTCATTTTTGTGGTCCGCTTCGCATCGCATGCTTATTTTATGTTTCATACTCAATTATTGATATCATGCTGTTAGGACACCAGCACCATTACCGATGATGCGTATGTACCACGTACACTTAATTGCCGGCTCACACACATCTTCATCGGTAATTGCCATGTCACGTACACCTTAGAAAATATTATTGCTTGACGTAGCCTGTTAGCTGATAGTTAGACATGATATTAGTGTACTTGCCTTATATGTTAGTTTAGACATTGTAGTTATTACCAGCTACTTCATGCATATTGTTATTCATTGTTATGCCGCATTCCTGGATTCTCATGCATATATTCACTATTTTACGTGTTATTGAGGTTTTGGATTCGGATTTCCATGAGATTTTCTGGATTTGGAGGAAAACCGCAAAAACTTATATGAACTAATTTCTCTCTTTTTAAAATAAAAAGTGCGGTTTTCCCATGATGTATAAGTCGTCCACCATGAGTTTGCTGATGGATTTCGAGACCCGATTCGAGGAGACGGATGAACCGTTTCGGGTACATGGTGGACCCGGTAAGGTACCCCGGGGCAAGAAGCGCGTGATGATGACGATGTGAGCCTGGCAGGGGAGCACTACCTACCGGTGATATTACCCGACGCGTCGGATATCCGGAGGATACCGTTGTGGTCTTGAGATGATGGTAGGGGCCGGTCTGGACTGACGGCGCCCTAGATATTGTGATTGAGACATTGAGATTGAGACTTGAGGTACATAAATTGTGACACAGAGATATCGAGGTATTTGGATACTTGTTTTGTGTCGATGCTGGGCACTGTTTTATGCTGATTTCATATATGGTACCTCATTTCTTTTAAAATACAGAAATCTCACTGATTTATGAAACCAGTTTTATTCAGTACATGCATTCTGTTTTATGCATTCATACATCATCCATATGATATATGGCTACCTGAAGCACTGACACGGGCACATGAGATTACACTCGGGTTAGATATTTACCCTAGCCTTGTTATAGGCTACGTGTTATTCATATATTTGAGGATATATTATGATCATTGACCTAGGATTGCGTTATTTATGCTATTTCTGTGCGTAGATGTTTTTCTATTCACGAGTTGGCAACTCACCCCCGTTGTACCCCAGTTTCTTGCAGGTTTGCCGTACAGGTTTCATTACGGCTTTGCTGGAACTATTTCCATTCCGGGTGGCTTGCTAGTAGGTGGGTTATTTGTATCTTACCCATCCTTATATCTTGTATATTATTATTCAGTTGTATCTAGAAGTTCCATCAACCAAACATGTATTTATTTTTGAGATAGAGACCCGTGATGTTATTCTTTCGACCTTCGAGTCGCGCGTTTTATTTCTGTGGATTTCTGGTGGTTTTGAGTTTCCTTTTGAGTTTTGATCCTCACCGTTGGCGTTGTATATTATATTGCTTGTGTGGTTGTGACCGTCGTTTGACGAAGAGCTAGCTCCCGCTTGGGGATGCCTTTTTCTTGATTTCGTATACTATTCATGTTGTATCCCGTTTGGGGGCCAGTATTTACAAAGGAGACTCTGCCGAAATTTTCAGTAAAATTTTGATGTTTTTAAAAAACCGCATAATTCGGCTTATGCTATTGAAACTACTTGCTTTAAGTTGGTTTTTCCTGCACTCTACTATTTTTCTTGGTTTGGATTTCTGGATTTTCGGTTTACTTAGATTACGTACGCCTCGAGACGTTCGTAGTTTAAGTGCCGGTCATGTTCCGTACTTTCGGGTCGTGACAGGGGTTTACTATGAAGAATTCTGTGCGTGGTGGTCCGCCCACTTACTCAGGAATCACTCTCTCCAAAAAGAAGTCTTCCAACACTGATTTGGAGACAGCTCGCGTGCAAGGGATACCCTATGCTTCGGCAGTGGCTCTATCATAGTATGCGATGTTATGTACTAGACCAGATGTTGATGACTCACTAGGTGTAGTGATCATGAATCAATCGGATATTGGGAGAATCACTGGACAGCTGTGGAGGACATTCTTAAGTACTTGAGAAGCACTAAAAGAAAGTTCTTAGTTCCAGCTTCCAGAGTGATAAGTTCGACTGAAAGTCAGTCACAGACATTGTCTTTACCTTCAGTGGAGGGACGGTATGTTGGATGAGTTCCAAGCTAGATACCGTGGCATACTAGACGATAAAGGCTGAATACATTGCTACCAACGATGCTACCAAAGAGGTTGTCTGGACATTACTTGTTCATGAGATGAACAAGGTTCCTACCATTGAGCGTCCAATAATTGTTATTGTGACTACAATGGAGTTGTGGCTGTTAGCCTAGGAACACCGGTCCCATCAGCGATCCACGCATATTCTGAGAACAGTATCACCTGATCAGTGAGATGGTTGATCTCCAACGGATCGAGTTCAGGAGAGTTGACATGAAGAACAACACGGCAGATCCACTCACTAAGGAATGCTTCCCCAAAATACTATTTGAAAGATTTTGGGATGGTTGAGTATGGGATACTACAACCTCTGCTATATTGTTGGTTATTGGATACTACAACAGATGGCCTTAGTGCAAGTGGGAGATTGTTAGTTATATGTATGCCCTAGAGGCCATTACTGTACATGGTATGTATATTGTACTGGATGCTTGGACATATATAGGGAGGACTTTCTTGCTCGATATGATAGTATGCTATCCGGTTGCACTTTATCTTAACATGTTGACTTGTATACGTGATGTTGTCTTGCTCTCACATGTTGATAAAGCCCTTAAGATGTGTACTTGACTACCAGGACTATGATGGAGATCATACTAGAGGGGCTAAGGGTAGTCCGCAAGACACCCTATAATTTTTCTTAGTCGTGGGAGTACCGAGACAGGGCATCGATACTCCAGAGTATACTAGCGTATGCGCATCTTGACCCATATGATGAGAGATGGATGATCCCACATCTATTGGTATTTGACATCAAAGATGGTATACGGCTGCTCAGTGGAGACTGGGTATACTGAACGGACTTGCCGAGAACTCCTAGATGGTATTATACATATCGTCAGATAGCAGTTCTCTGGTGACACTGGTACAGGTTAGTCTGTCGAACCGAGATCGTCATAGAGTCTTGTGTGATTCTCACTATGCTTTGATTTCCACCTTACCACGGTCAAGAGATCGTGCAAAACGGTGGTTTTTGGGTACAGTCCCGAGTCGCAGGGAGGCAATGAGCGATAGGAGGGGATTCGTTTCTTCTGGTATTGGGAGTTGATGTTGCGCTATGCTCGATTGGCCATAACAGCAAATCCCTGGCCAGGGTTGCTGAGATTTACTGGTAAGTGTTTTTCAGTAGTTTCTCGAACCGTTATAGACCTTGCATCGGCATGACTTATCAGGCTATTGGGGTCTGACGTTATACCACCCCCAGGCTGTTGATATGCGACATATCTGACGAAGAGACCGGACTGTACGGTAGTGTTACTGATTGGATTCGCAGGAGTATGAGCAGGCTTGCTTGTTGATCTTCTGATCGCTCAATACCCGGGTGGCCGTTACGTTTAGCAGACCGCTTGCGGCTTATGGATGTTTGATATGATCATCACCTACTGCCGGCGTATTGACGAGTCTTTAGAGTCCTACACAGAAGTTTCCTGGTTCATGCGAAACAAAGTAGGAGCACATATGTTGTATGTACGGGACCGAGATTAATGCGCGTATGTGATACCGCATTCTATTCTCACGATATGTGATAGCGGACGGTTATATGAGATATATCCGAGTTATCGGATCAAGTGTTGATTCGATGGATTGTTACATTTGTTATTAGTCGGTTGTATATGATATAGCCGGATTATTAAATCAAGTGTTGATTTAATAATTTAATGTATAATTATATATTTGATATATTATTTTACATTAACTAATATTAGCTCACTTAAGATTTGTTTTCTCACTTGTGTACACTTGGTATATATGTGATATATATTAATGTACATTATTTTGTGTCATGCTTGATGCCGCATGCAACATGGGTGTATGAGACTTACACCATGCTTATAATAATGTGAGGATATTATTTATCTTGGTAATTCACAAAATTAGTGGTAATTAGTCATATGGTTGAAGCTTGTAGAAGCTTGTGGAACCATTGACTAAGTCCACTCATTTTGTTTTACCTGAAGATATTTATTAACCCAACCATTATTGTTAACCATTGGTTTATTTTCTACAAGAGTTAGTGTATGACACTAACTCACCCATGGTTGCCATTCTCAGCTCATGAGTTCATTCTTTCCTCACTTCTTCATCTTCCTATTCATGAGAGAAAAAGCTTACTAGCTTTTTCTATGGTGAGAAAATATTGTGAGAAAAAGAAAACTAAAGAGAGCCCATTTCCTAGTTCATCATCCTCTACTACTTGCCATTTAGTTTAGGGTTTTTTCTTCACTAATTTCATAATTAGTGAAGAGGTAGCATGAGCTTGAGTCTCCTCGACGTAGATCATCTTCGGCATCGAAGACTTCGAGCAAGCTTGTTCATTTCTTCATGTGAAGCCTTACTAGAGTTCGGGTGTTCACTACTTGGAGCGAAGGAACTACTACACGGAGCTTTAGAAGTGAAGGACCGGTCTTCAAAGGTTGTATTCCTCATTCACTTAGATGTTAAGATGTTAACATTGCTTGTTTGTTTTAAACTCTAGTTAAAGATTCTTGGTTAGGATTCTTTAGAACGGCAAAATTTTGAAAACGACATGGACAATGCCTCTCGAAACCTTGTTGCCGACCTAGGGAACCCTACAAATGGCTCATAACTATTTATTACTAGTTTCGTTTAACAAAACATCTAAATTTCTTATTTTTCTTAAATTTTTCCAATCTTTTAGATGTAATTTTTCACTTTCTAATCTTTTATTATCAAAGAAAATTTTTGAAAAATTTGTGCTTATGCAAAGTGTGCTTATGCAAAGTGTGCAATTTGATTGATCGTTTCACAATGTGGTATGAAAAAGTGTTTTATCACAATTAAAGAATTTATAACCGCAATCAATAACGGTGTCGATGTAGCTCGTTAATGAGTATGGGTCGTCCACCGAGATCCGTGTATTTATTCGTTCTTGCTTTTGTTGAGTCGAAAGAAAATAGTAAAGAAAATTCAAGAAAGTGATTCAAGATTTAATTGAGTTTATCATTTCAAGAAAATCAAGAAAAATGTTCGAGAATTAGAAATCAAGAAAGTGTCCAATATCAATTTTAGTTATCAAGAATATGAAGAATAGCTTGTAGGATTCGATAGGAATTAGTAGCAATGATGAATACTAATAATGACTTATCTTATCTATTGATGAATTATAGCTAAAACGATGGCGATGAATGAAGATTAGGGATCTTTTGGAGAAACTACGGTTTCTCCTTCACTATCCCTTGTCTTTTCATTGATCATCATTCAAATCTAGCCTTTAGCAAAGAGAATCATCACTCATTTAATCCCAAATTGAAACAAAATTATCATGAATGGTGATCTCACTCCAAATTTGGTTGTTGATGATTCTTTTTCCTAAAGTTCATAATTCTCATAAGACTTAAGATTAGTTTAGGATTTCATCACGATTTGATTTACCGAATTCCTTCGAATCCTTTACAAGCGGAGATTTCACTCATGCATCATGAAAACAAAAGAATCAAGAATTAGAAATTTCATAATGCAAGAATTTAAAGAAAGCGAGAATTAACAATTGAATCACCTTTATTAATCAACTTCTAATTACACATTCCTTCAATCCGAGGTTATAAGAATTGCCCTCGATCGCTCCCTTGAAGAGATAACTATTCCGTCGAATTTCGCTTCGCTCGATCTCCGTGAGACTTGGACCTGTCGAGGATCTCACGCTCTTGATGATGATCGGCTTCGCATAAAGGATCTTGAATGTCGTCGCTCGATGTTGTTCTCAACGATTCTTGATTTTGGTCTTGAGTTGAATTGAATTGGATTTGGTTTTGGATGTAAGTTTTGTAACTTGATGAACAACCTCAACAATGTAGCCCTAGGTCCCCTTTTATATCTCTTCATCAAGATTCCACTAGAAGCTAGGCCAATCTACTACAAGAAGCTAGGAAATTTGAGGGAAGCTTCTAGAATTAGTTAGTTATCAAGCTTGCATAAGAAGTTTGGCTGTTGTAGGGAAACTTCTGGAGTAAGATAGGTGGTTCGAAGCGTCTTCAACAAGCTAGGAAGTTGAGATGAAGCTTCGGGAGAAGTCTCGTTTGTCAATGCCCTAAATCGGTCGCGGATCTACGGCGGATCGGCCTGACTCGGCCGCGGATCCGCGACCTTTTAGTAAGCTCATAAGTTCCTGCTTCTGGAGTGTTCTGGTGTTGGACTTGAAGTATTCTTTTGATTTCTGGAATCTTATAATTCTTTCATGGTTGCTGCCAGTATTTGATTCTTTGGTTTTCTGTATTATATCGGCAAATTTCTGATTCCTGTTATTTGACCTGAATAATCTGGCACAATATCTCAGTAAAGAATGTGAGAGATACAGAATATATGCGTGAAATATTTACACACAATTTCCTTCATAATGCCGGTTATAATGTATAACACATGTTATTTGATATTTTGCAGACGAATTGCTAATATGTGTTATATTTATACTAAACACCTTTAGATGATTAGAAAGAGTAAAGAAATTGTCGTGTTGAAAATGCAGTATTTTCGACTAAACACACGTCGTTGCCTATTTCCTTGGTGTCAATATCAGAATTAGTTCTATAAGAAAACGGAAAACATCATCCTAACGCAAGCTAACCTAAAACTACCCCTAACAAGTCATTTTATTGAACATATCATAGTTAAGACACTTAGTATAAACAACAACTCAAGTTATGATATTAACTCGTTAAAACAAGCTTAAAAACCTACCATCTCCCAGCGGACGACCCGTACTCATCGTGGCTCGCTACACGCGACACCATTTTTGATTGCGGTTAAAACAAAATTCTTTTTAAAACGACACGGTGAAATACGTCTTAATCACTTACCCCACTAACCCCATATTATTTGTTTACTCTGCATTCATCCAGAGAAGATTAAATCACCCTTAAATCCAATTTTTAATGCATTCTTTAACCCTCAATACCCTAATTGTTAGTGTATATGCCCTAGAGGCCATTACTGTATCATACTAGTTTGTATATTATTTAATGGAAGCTTGGGATATTCACCGTTGTATAGACAATCTTCCTCAAAATGGTAGTATGCTACTTGGTTTGTCTCTACTTCAATATGTGCATGTGTTTCTTTTAGCATATCGCTTATATACATATTAGTAGAGCCCTTAGGATTTTTGCTTGATTACCAGCGTTGTGATGGCGCTCACACTCGTGGGGACTGGGTAATCCATAAGCACATCCTTATACAGGTCCCTAGTCGTAGGACTATCGAGACAGGGCATCGATACTCCGGAGTAGACTAGCGTATGCGCTTCTCATCCCAGCGGGGGAGACGGTCTGTCCCACAGCCGTCAGTACGTCGTACTTGAGATAGTATGCGGGTGCTCGTTAGGTTACGAGTACACTAGACAGGACTCGTCGGGAACTGTTGGTTGGTATTATACCTATCGTCAGTTATAAGTTCCCAGGTGGCATGAGTACAGCTTAGTCCGCCGACTTGATACTGTCACTTCGCCTCGAGTGTGTTCCCACTGTACTTAGATTACTACCCTACCACGGCTCAAAGGAGTCGTGCAAACAGGTAGTAGTTGGGTGCAGTCCTGAAGCACTTGGAGGCAGTGACGGTTAGACAGGATTCGTCTCTCCCGGTATTAGGGGTTGACATCGCGCTGTGTCTAGGAGAGCCATTACACAAGTAGTCCCTGGCCAGGGCAAGCGAGATATACTTGTAGGTTTCCAGTGTTATCTCAGGGTGTTCTGGGCTACACTCCGACACAACTTGTACCGCTATTAGGGACTGACGTTCACCGCCCCCTAGGCCCGCCATGCGATGTATCAGACGAACAGACCGGACTGTACGGAGATTGTCACATACAGGCTCAGTAGGAGTTCGGATGGGTTTACCTCATCGGCCTTCTTATCGACATTTACCTGGGGACCGTTACGTACAGCTAGTGCTGCTTGCAGTCTGTGGTTAAACCCACTACCAGCGTAGTGTCGAGTCTTTAGAGTCCCACACAGAGAGTTTCTCTGCATTGAGCGAAACGTGGAGAGGCCGTATGGTTTTACGGCAGGGCTACGATCACTTACGTGCACTTGTGTGCGTATGCTGTTCGGGCAGGCAATACTAGTGGGCTTTGGTTTAAACCAGATCCTAGTATTGCACAGATGGATTTGATTTGTCTTCTGTGCATTCGTATTCTACGGAATACGGATGCGGGTTTGTATGCACAGTTTTGAGGAGCGATAAAGGAGGAGGTGCCCCATTAGGGTTTTGGCAGTTGGTTCGGCCAAAACCGTAATGTGGCACACTCATTAGGGTTTTGACAATTTGTTTGGTCAAAACCATTATGTGCTGGAGACATTGTTTACTAATCCTTTTAGTGATAGATTAGTGATGGCTAATTGCATTGACTATTTAACCACTTAGACCTCTCTTGACTTTGTTGACCCGTTGACCGTGTTGACCATTGACCTTCAAGAGAGATCTACACTCTTCTTTCATTTTCTTTTTAATTTTTGAGTTATGAAAATGGTCAATTCAATGTAGCATCAACTTTATCATGATAGGATTAGTAATAATGGTTTTGGGTGTATTATTGCAACCATGGTTCATTTCTTGAGTTAATCTTTTCATTATTCTCTTCTCATTCTCTCTCTTGAAGTGAGAAGAAAAGAAAAGCTCCATGGTTGCTAGGTTTTCTCCTTCATCTTCCTCCTCTTGATCTTATCTTTTGATATCATGTGTTGAGAGAAAAAGATCCCACAAAGACAAACACATCCATACATCTCCTCTACACATCCTAGGGCTTCTTGATTAGCAATCTCTTTGAACTAGTTTCCTCGGCTCGAGGTGGAGCTCGGTGTACATCTCTCGGGTGGATCGTCTTCGACTCAGGAAGGCCGCGGAGGTGCCCAAGATCCGGATCGACCCTCGGAGCGTGGATGGACGAGCTGGACAGCGGAGAGAAGAGCCGAAGGACCGGTTTCGTGAGGTATATTTTCTACAACATAGTAGTTAAAGTCTCTACTTGTTTGCTAGTTTCTAGTTTAGCCAAGATCTTACTTTTGAGTCCATGTTGCCTTGCGCCAAAATTATTGTTTTTCGCCGTTTCCGCCTCCCCGTAAGAACCGGGGTGAGCAACGTGGACTTACACTAATTTTCCCTATAAATACCACACCATATTTTACACATCCTAACTTAGAATTTCATTACAAAAACTCTCAAAAATTTCCAACTCCCAAGTTGTGCAAGTGGAGTTACTAAGAGGCGAAGTTCCGGCGACGTTCCAAGGAGATTCTGGCGGTGAAATAACGCCCCGATTCTTTCTTAAGCTTCCCCATTCTCCCTTCTATCTTAATAGCTAGTAAGTCCCCTCTCTCAACCTCCTCTGCTATTCTAAAACATCCTCTTTTCAAAACTCGTCGGAAGCGGAGTTATTCCGACTTCCGACTCTCTTTTCTTTAAAAACTCCATTTTTCCTAAACTATAAATCATAATACTCTCATATAATGTTTAACAAACATAAATAAATATTTTAGAACAAGTGTCATCTTAAAAGAATCTTTTATGCAACTTTTATCGCAATCATACGATAAAATAACATATACTTTACATTTCGACATAATTCAACATATTCAGTTGTATTACCTTTAGAAAACTCATGAGGTAATGACCTACCTCATCACAACACATATATTTTACATAGCACGATGAGTTTTAGAATAATCGATTATGGGAAAATACGCTTTTACGAATAAATACCATAAACTTACAAAACCGTTTATTTAATAAGAATGTTAACTAATTCCTTGCAAATACGCCTCTACAACCCATTTTGGGGAACCCCGATCGGGATGGTGCGGTTTATCGCACATCCTCGGGCCTAGTAGAGCGAGATGCAGACCTCCGCAAGGAGCATTCGATCTCGATGGAATTTTTAATGCTATTTTTAAGAAAATGAGATTTTTACAAATAAATAATTTTTTTAAATATATATATATATGAATATTATCAAAAGATCTATTTTAAATATATTATACCAATATTCCATGTTTTCTAAATCAAAGGAATCACAATTACATGAAAGTACCATTTCAATACAATACAATTCTGATATTTCATTAAAATACCATATACAATGAAAACTAGGTTGTACTCACTAGAAATTTCACTTTTATAAAATATACATCTATGAAAACCCTAAAGACGATAATTAAATACTTGAGGTGTATTTTGAAAATATATTAAAACTATTTTTACGTAAAACCCCTTTAAGTTATACTAAATTACAATAAGGACCCTAGTAAACATAGGTTTAAGCGGGACCAGTTCTCTTGAGCCTTAGGAGCCGGAGAATGTGGGTGCTTGCCTATATAAGGTAGACAATCTAACAAACGGTGTTATCAATACGGTAATTGTCTTGGAAAAAGACACAAATCCTGCCGTCCATATGCAGCAGTTACCGATAACATCAAAACTAATTTAGGACATCAATTTCTTTTCAAAGTGTCTGACTCAGACTGCTAAATATAATCAATATAACTTAATATGATTCAAGTATAAACTACAATTTAACATGAATCCGTCTTTTCATTCTATATCAATTTATATTGACTGAACCGAATCATGGAGATACTCTGTTTACATGACTAACCATTTATATCCATTCCATTTACTGATATCATGGTTTTGGCAAGTCATCCATCTATATAACCAAACAATACAATCAATACAAAAGACATTGCGGGGTATAAAGGGGCAGATTGGTACGGAATGTGTTAGAAGTGGCACGAGACTGTAACCATAATACACCTAACCTGGATATTCATTGCCGTTGTACCGTGGCTGAACGGTTCATTATGCTCCGTATACCTTAGTCTCCGGAATAGCGGGATTCCTCTCGTAGACACTGGCATATTCTGTACCAGGCTATAAACAACCACGTTAACATTATAATCAAACATTACTAGTTATATTTTCTTTCTGTCTATTCTATCTCTACTCATCTTCGGGACTTACCGAGCGATTGTTCGCTGACGACATTCATTTTCTTTTTTCTTTGGAATGTTGTCAGGTGGATCGGACTCACTGGAGATCGAGCCTAGTACTGAAGACTTGGAGCAGTTAGCTTTTGACCCCAAGCTTTAGATACTTGTACATACTTTTCATTTCAGTTCATGCCATTGTTTAGGCATTGCTTTCTATTCATGTTTTTACATTTCCAGTTGTACTTGTAAAGAATTGTTAATAAATAAAAGTTGATGTTCAATTACATCTATTGTCATTTTTCTTTTATACATTTACTTTATATTGCTTAGATACGCTTAGCGTGTTTACTTCAGAATAAATACGTAGCGGACCAGTTGCGTCCCCTTGCCCGTACACCGGGAAGCGGGGCATGACAATTATGAAGCATGATTGGATTTTCAATTTTTGAGAAAATAGAAAATGAGATGGAAAATGGGGAGACTTTTGGGGAATGGTGTAAAGCATGACTTATTCATTTTTTTATTCATTTCCATTCACTATTGAAGCATGGTTGGATTTATTTTTGGTGTTTAATTCCATGCTTCAATAAGTGAGATGTGGGATGAGCCATTCTCTACACTTGCTCATTTTCCCCTTAGCTCATTTTGCTAGCTCTCTCCATCTTCCTCCACCACCTCCTACAAACCCTAACCCTCAAATGTGATTTAGACCATAGGGTTTTGAATAAATCCTAAGTGAGCATACAACCCCTACTTCACCATCATACACTTAATTAACACTTGAGTTTAGGGTGTTTCCTTCACTAAAGAAAGATTAGTTAAGAGTTAGCTTGTATTAGAGAAGCTTCGAGTGGATCATCTTTGGCACGAAGATCGCGTAGGAAGCTCGATCCTTCTTCAAGTGGAGCCTAGTGGAGTCGTAGGGACTATACCCCGGAGCTTTAGAAGTGAAGGACACGATCTACAAAGGTTGTAATATCTTTCACTTAGTATAGTTCTTATCATATCATCATAGAAATCCTAATAATCTAGTTAGATCTTTGGATAGCGTAACTTAGTACACCGAATTTTCGAAAATTGCACGCTTGATGCCGGTTTTAACCTTGTGGTGGTGCTAGGGTACACATTCTTGATATCAGAGCCAAGCTAGAACATTAGGGGAAGTCTTTACGACGTTAAAGTGTTCGATAAAACTTCGAAACCCGGTTTTTGCAAAGTTTCTGTCCATTTTTTCAAAAGTTGAAATTTTCGTGATTAAAAATATGCAGAAAATTGTGCAGGGTATTTTTTGGAACCTCAAGAAAAATGAGACCCCATCTCCTCTAAACCTCCGCGGAACCGCATTCTGAAGCATGTTTTGGCCGCGGATCCGTCGCATGTTTATGGAGTTGAGGGTTCGTTCTTCCTGTGCTGCTCCATTGATGTATTTGGCACTTTCTGGGTGTTTTTATTGATTTGTTGAGGTCTCTATGATTTCTGAGTGTTTGATAAATCGATCGAAATGTTTAAGGTCGTCTAGATTATTATGATATGTGATACAATATTTGGAATCCACAATAATTAGTTTTGTGAAAACTAGTTAGCGTTTTGTAAATCTAGAGTTTTAGTCTCGATTGATCGATTGCCACGGAGTTTTGATTCGGATCAATACTCTGTCGCAATCACGTATAGTACGCGAACACTTAGTCGGGAATCACGTTGAATTATTCGACTGCTTATTGAAAAGCGTTTTCAATTTGAGACTAAAATGCAAGGTTTATAGGGTTAGGCATGAAATTCGGAATATGAGGTATTCCGGGTTTATGATGTCTACGGTATTTGCGGATTGTAAATATTGTAGTTTTTCATTTCTTTTCTGAGACCGTAAGTGTAATATGTAGGGTATCCCCGATCTCGTTGCTATATGTCAACGGAATTCGGGATACGCATATTTACTTACGTTGATGACATGTGATGTTATGTGTTGCAGTGATATGTTATATTTGATCGTCGTGATTGAATAGCCGAGGTTTTGCGTGAGATGAGAGTTTTTTAAATTTTCATTCATGTAATATTGTATGTAATATTCTTTTATTGGGAAATTTTCGGGTTGAGGATGTTGTCTCCATTGATGTATATTATTTACTTTTCCACATTAGGATGGATCCATGGCGGGGAGCATAACTAACCGGGTTCTGGAGTCCGGTAGGAGACCATCTCGAGGAGTCGAGACCGGGTCTCCTAACTTTCTAATTGGCAGGGTTGCTTTCCGATCTCGTAGGGGTCTAGGGATGTGGGTTTGGCTATTCATCACGACCGTGGAATCCGTGTTTTTCATTACTGGCTGAATTTAAAACACGGACCTCCTAGTATATCCAATATTTCATATGTTGACTTATGCTGCTTGAGTTCTGTAATGTGATCATATAACTACGTGAGACGATTGCTATATATATATATATGATATATAATAAACGTTGCTTATGTTTTGCACCGCGCTGGTCCATCCCCCGCTCTGCCGTTAGTTAAGTAACCTAACGGTGCATGACGGGGCCCCATGGAGAATACGGATGGCATAAGTGTATGTTCTATTTTTTTTTTCTTTTCTGTGATGTTTAGGAAACATAAATGATGGGACTTAATTAATGAGATTAATGGAAAGAAAAGAAACCTAAAGATATTGTAGAATCAAAATTTTGAAAAAGGTACTCTTTTTCTTGCTTTGCATAGTGGTATTCCTTGATGAATATACAGCACCCCATTCGATGAGGAAAGAGCCGAGATCCCTTCACCGGGAATGACTTCTTTAGCAAAACTAGCAAATGCTACAACCCACTCAGTTTTTTTTTTGATAGCTTCTCTAGTTCTTACTTTGCATAGTGGCATTCCTTGATGAATATCCAGCACCTCATTCGATGAGGAAAGAGCCGAGATCCCTTCTCCGGGAGTGACCTATTTAGCAAAACTAGCAAAAACTACAAAACCACTCCTTTTCAAATCACTAGATTCTACAATGATATCAAGTTCATTACGTTAAAGGTTTTCTACAAAACCATTCGTAACCCTCCGCCATTTCAGATAAGTGCTATTTACTATTCGTGCTGTATTTTTTGGCCTTCGTCAAGACGCAGGGTACGGTAGCTGATTAGTGCTTATCTGCCGCATGTGATGCGATTGGATTAAGGTAGTCGTATAGCTTTGTTGACCTTAACCAAGGGTCGTACGAGTGGGTTTAATTCTATCACGAAATAACGGGTCGAACTTGGCCAGCGCTTATGATTTGTTGACCATAGCCAAGGTCATAATTCGCTAGGGGTAAAAATTGATATTGGGTATTTCAAGTGTTGAAATTTGCAATGAGATTGCATACCTTATATGAGATAGTTGATCTCGATACCCACTGCAAGTAAGTGTTACTCCTGGGAAAGTTTTTCACTTTACAATTAGCTAATCCAGTAGGTGTCAAAAAAAGGTGTTAAAAGGGTTATGGCCTTGCGGAAACGAGGTTATTTAATTAGTTCCATGCAAAAGCATGGGGAGACTCCATCGGAGTACCAATACCTGCATGGCTGACCGATTAGAAAACTTGTAGGGTGTAATTAATCCCGGCTAATCTTACCTTTTATGGTTTGAAGGAAGATTTGATAAAAACAGTGGGAGCCATCCTGATTAGATAAGATAATAACCAATTTAATCTTGCAAGAGCGCGCGCTTAAGCGTTTCCTTATTTCTCTCTCCAGGCTGCGACCATGACATGCCTTAATCAAGATAATAATATGGATGTATTGACCGAACCTGCTTATTATACTGAGCTGGGGAACGTTGGTTCCACTTTTTCTTATGATTGTCATAAGTATGAGCAAGGAATAGGGGAATATCAGGATTCCCACGCAACCCGAACGAAGGTAAAGCATGCTGATGCATCTTCCTCGGATGTGTTCGTAACCGAAAACTGTTTCTCAGTTTGCTCTACGTCTTGGGTATTGGATACCGGATCAGGATCCCACGTATGTAATTTGTTACATGGGCTAATGTAACGTTTTAAATATCGTTTAGGTTAATTGTTCGATAATTAGTAATACAACACGTGTTTTCCGTAAAACATAGTTATAATTATTTTTCCACATAAACACAACTATACCTATTTTAATATGTAATTGCTTATGTATGGGTGTTTAACTAGTTACTTATTTAAATTCTAGTTTACTTAAATGTTTTCCTTAATTATTTATTTTAAATATTGTTTTAAAACTTGCACTTACACATTAAATTAATGTTAATTACAAATTAATATGGGTTAAAACCTGTTTGTGCACCATGACACAACTAATACCCATTTTGTAGCATGCTCACCTTCAAAAAAAATTTAAATTAAGATGGTTCTAGAGTTATGTAGAAAAGATAAAGGGTAAAAGGAAAATAAAAATAAAATGATAAAGAAAGAGGTATGGTGCATAATTTATTAGGAATGGGTCACGACACGGAATTTAGTTCGTGACCGACACTTAAATCACGCAACGTCTAAAGGCGTAACGTAAACTAAGTAAGCCGAAGCCCAGAAATCTAAACCTTTTAAATAAAATAAAAGAGGTGACGTTTTGAAATAAAGGTATGATGAAATCAAACGTTTTCTTAAATGCATAGATAATGGAACATGAAAATGCAAGTGGGTTATACTAGTTGAAAAACATGTTCCGTCATTTTTAAAAATTTGGGCATTACCTCCCTTGTATATTTTGATCCAAAACCACATATACAGGATAACAATAAAGGCATCCCCAAGTGGAAGCTAGCACTTTGCCAATCGGCGGAATCACAACCACTCAAGTCAGAAATATATGAATATGATGCCCAACGGCGAAGATCAACACAAAAGGATAATGTAAAGAAGCAAGACATCAAATCCCCCAATAGCGAACAAATAATGTGTCGCTCTAAGTCTCGCAAGCACAAGTATTTCTAAGTCTTACTAATTATACAAATACTAGTTTCTGATTGATGGAGTTGACTAGATACAACAGGAATAATAATACAGGAGTGGGCACGATCCAATATGTCCCACTTACTATAGCAAATCACCCAAATGCAAGCTGTGTGCCAGCGATACCGCTACTGATCCATACGGTCAAACCTGCAAGAACTGTGGCACAACGGGGGTGAGTTGCCAACTCATGAGTAGAAAACATCAGCAGGTAGAAATCGAATAAAATAATGATTTCCTAGGTCAACTATATCATAAAGGTAATACTATGATATCTAGGGTGACCTTGTATACATATATGCTAACAATAATCAATGCTTGTATGCATGTGGATATAATCCACGTGTCCATCAATGACACAACAACATCATGGAACCTGAGTGTCCAACATCGACACTCGAAACATCAGGAAAGTATATGCATGTAAATACGAGGATATTAACCAACGTGTGTCCATCAACGACACATCAAAATCATGGAACCTGAGTGTCTAACATCGACATTCGAAACATCATGAAACCCGTGTCCAACATCGACACGTAAATCCTCATATCTCAGGCTCCGTCAGTCCGGATAGGCCCAGGGGCTCCGTTAGTCCGGATCAGCCCATATCCATCTCACGACTCTGGTCGGTATCCTCCAGATAACCGCCGAGCCTAAATACTATCACCGGCAGGTAGTAGTCCCTCTGCCAGGCTCATCGTCTACTGCACAACATACCTTTCTTGCCTCGGGGTACCATACCGGGTCCACCATGAACCCGCAAACGGATCACCCATCTCCTCGAATCGGGTTTCACATACCAATCTCAGAACCGAGAAAACTCATGGTGGACGCCTCGAAATATCATATCAAGAGAAACCGGGTTTTTAAAACAATACATAATTTCCTTTGAAATATAACCACGGTTCTCAAATCCAGAATCTCATGAAAACAGCATCTCAATGCGTATAATCATAAAACATGATGTATGCAAATATAGAACAGAAATGTGAGCATATCAAGTATATCATGCGACATAGCATAATGATGTGAGCATAGCAAGTATATCATGCAATATAGCATAATGATGTGTGCATAGCAATATATCATGCCAACGAGTCATGTGACAGTATTGAACAATTAAGAGTAATAGCATGATGTAGCAATTCTACTTTGTAAGTGACATAGCAATTAACGATGATGAAAGTGTGTGAGCCGGCAAATCTGTATAAGTGTAACATATGCATCATCGATAATTGTTTAAGTGTACTAGCACAGGTATATGTAATGCAATGAGAATATCATGAATGTAGCAGAAAGTAAATCGTGAGCGCAATGATATAAGGTATATGTATCTAACATCTATGTAAAAGCTAAACTAAGCGGTGTAGACACGGATTAAATATCTATAACATATCCGAGTCGGTGAATCTATCAATCAGCATCCAGCCTCACAACATCACGTACGGTATAATCCATCTTACAGTATCCTCTAGTCAAGGGTATGGATCAATCATCCGGTAAAACATCCCGTGCGGTTAACCATCATACAGCGACAACAAACAGAATAGGGATTCTATCGACCTATACAACAATGAGGGTACGGTTCTAAGTCTCCTACGGCATATCACTCATTATTATCATAATTATATATATATACCTATATCTCAGGTCACATCCGTATCAATCTCATATCATGGGACTTGACAAAGGTATCAATATTCTCATATCGCCTTGCATCCGTATAACGACATATCAAACCAAGTCATCATATTTCATTGTATACTCTTTTCATCACATCAATATCTCACATCAAGTTATCTTATTAA
Organism: Agapanthus africanus; assembly: GCA_030015575.1. NCBI lineage: Eukaryota > Viridiplantae > Streptophyta > Magnoliopsida > Asparagales > Amaryllidaceae > Agapanthus > Agapanthus africanus. The sequence goes on from CM057338.1 coordinate 558,902,078, forward strand.
TCTCATGTCGTATTTATCGACCTCATAACATGCCACTATAATCTCATACTTATTCTCTTGCAACTACATACATATATATATATAGTGATTCACATTCACGTTTCATATCTTTATATATCAATTCGAGACATCCTTTCTATCATATTATTTCATACTAAAACCATTAACTATAAGCTTAAGTCATGGCATATCTTATTTCCAAATTATAAATCATATATCAATGGTTGCGGGGGTGCTATACGCCATCCACCCGACTTCCCCCGTAGATATAAATCTACTCACCTGCGGAACTCCTTGTTCAGCCGTAGTCGATGTGCTTCGTCGTCTCGGAATCCACGCGAAGGAACCTACAATCAATACACAATCGCAATGCTATTAAAACCAATTCCGAAAACCCCAAAACGGCACACGAAGTGCTCATAGGTTAGAACTTATAGCTTACGCATGGAAAAACAACCAAACAACCCTCGTGGTTGACGTAAAAACATCCAACGACCAAATCTCATATCTAAAATCAAAACCAAGAATTCCAATATCGGAAAACATTGCCAAAACCAACCCAATATGCTCCCAGATTTTGGCTCAGGTGAATTGGGACTAAACAAACAAGTACAAGGGATAGGTTATAGGGTAAGTGAGCTACAGCCAAAAATTCAACATCAGACTCCAACAGAAATCCGGCGACATTGCCTAGAATTCCGATCTCGCCGGCCATATTAGGGTAAAATTGGCTTGAACTTTAGTGGTGGTCTTATGGTCGTTTATCTAGGTCACTGGACTTGTTTGATTTTCTTGAAAATACCCCAGATAGATCCAGATACCCTGTAGGCTAAAAACCACCACAAAACCGACACGGAACATTTCTAAATTCGTATTTTGGTTCTAATCTCGGGTCTTGGCCAGTAAAACACTACTAAAGGTTAAGTAAACTCCCACTACAGATCACAAGTCCACACAATCACCTAAACCCCCTCTTAGAATTTCCAAACATCACATAACCTAACCAAATCAAATTCTAAACTAAACTAGGATATATAAACACACATACTAATCTAAAAGTGAAGGGATTACCTCATTCGGCAACTCCAGAATTTTCTTGAGTTGCTCAAAGTCTTCAAAATCCAACTTTGAAGCATCCATGGGGTTTGTAGAGAGGTTGTGATCATTTTTAGTGAAGGGAAAGTAAGGTTTTGGTAAAGAAATTGAGATGATACATGGAGGTGGAGGTGGAGGAAGTATGAGGATGAAGGTGTTGAAGAAAAACAATAGGGGAGGAAATGAAGGATGCCCACTCTCTCTCTCTCTTATCCTCTCTCTCTTATGCTCACCCTCTCTCTTAATCTCACCCTCTCACAAGAGTGTGTCCCCTCTCTCTCTCCAATAAGTGTCTCATTTATTTTCTCACAATAATTAACATAATACCAATAAAACAAACAAAATGAAACAACATGTAACAAAATGCAACATGTCATGGTGCACTAGCCATGATTAATTAAAAAGACGGATTTGGCCTAATCGCGATTAGTAGTGCATTAATCAAATTTTAATTTAAACTGCATATAATTAATTATAAAAATACCAAATCCGATAAATATCTTTTTTAATTAAAAAATCATTTTAATCTCCCATTATTTTCTAAATATTGGTATATAATTATACCAATTTACGAAAACTCCTATTCGCAAATCGAATAGTTTTCGCAAAATTTATTATTTTATTATTAAATTCCAAAAATAATATTTTATATTTTTCTGAAATGTTACAGAATGGTGTGTGTATTTGGAGGTAAGGCTACCACTCACTCACCTCACTCTCTCCCTTCTCCAATTCGGCCAGTGGCAGCCCCCATCTCCAACCTCATTTTCCTTTGCAAAACCCCCACAAAAACTCACAAAAAAATCCATAAATTCAACTCTAAATTCTACCTAAATAATCACAAGTTTCCTTTGCCTAAACTAAGCTTGGATTTGGAGCAAGATAGCATTTTGGGTGGCCAAGTTAGCAAGTTAGATCTCCAAAATCTCTAAGGTATAAAAACTTAATCCAATTGTTACTTTGTTAATTATTTGCTTTAATCTAATTTTAATTAGGTGTTAATATAGTATTAATTGCAAATAAAGTTTTAAAGAGAAGGTTTTGGGTTAAAATTAAGGTTTTTATCACTTAAGTAAGATTAGCTAAGTGTAGTTTAGCATCTAATGGATTATCAAATATAATCTAGTTGTTAAACTTGCTGATCTTTACTTTTAAATTTTCTAAATTAGGTGTTTATGCAAATTAATTGTATGTTTAGCGTGTAAAAAGTGAGATTAAAATTAGTTTACGTATGTGTGGCTTGATTAGAATATTCATGTGTGATTGTGGCTACTAGACTTGCTAATCAATCAAGTTTTGCAGTAATGGCTTAATGTTGCTAACTAGGTTTTTGTTAAAGAAAAGGTTTTAATTAAGTTTGAGGTTGTGATGATCTACGACCTATTTTCCTAAATTCTAGTGCGATGTGAATGCGCGATTAGTGTGATTAAATTCTAGTTGTGGTGTTTGCTACGCATAGCAACCCCTAGTTGTGGTTTGTGGCGATGTCACGCGCGCGTTTTGTAAACCAAGTGCATACACGTATTGCTAGTGCGTGTTGGTTGTCTTGTGTCATTGTGTGTCCCTGTCTATTTAAATGTTTAACCTCATATATACTATTTGTGTGATTCTAGGGTCGGTTGCGGAGACGTCGGACGTGGCAAGGATAGGAAAGGCTGTGATTGGGTCAGATTGGTCGAGGTGTCCTGGTGAGTAGATGTACACATCTATGGGGGAATCGTCTGGATGGCGCAAGGCGCCCGATAGTTAGGATTATTAGTAGTTCTTATATTCATATGCGTAGCCTCCAATCATTCATATCATGGCATTGCATCTTCTTACATAAGATATTATTACTTAGGACACTTGCACCATTACCATTGGTTCATGCCGCACGTCCACTATTTTATGCGAATACACAATTGCTATCTTACGAACACTATAAAACTTGCTAAAATTAGTATTTGTGCATTTGCATTATGTATTATGTGTAGACTTTTAGTTGTATTCTCATTTTCTTATGATGGATATACAGGTTTGTTAGTAATATACCGCATCGCATCATCATTCATACATAGCTTTTAGTCATGCATCACATTGTATATTATCATATCATAGACCTTCATCATTCCCGACAAGTTCATATATTGTGATTCTTCTTGGAGATTTTAGTGTTTATGAGATTTATGGATTTTGGGGAAAAACCGCAAGAATTTTATGAACCTATTATCATTTTTAAAATGCAAATTGTGGTTTTCTCATGATATGATGTATATGACATCCACTATGAGTTTTCCTTATTTCGTTTCGAGACACGATTCGAGGAGTAGGATGAACCGTCTCGGGTACATGGTGGGCCCGGTAAGGTATCCTGGGACAATAAGCTCGAGTTGTAGACGATGAGCCTGGAAGGGGAACACTACCTACCGGTTATTATTGGCTCGGAGGTTATCCGGAGGATACCGACCATAGTCATGGGATGTGACAGATTTGAGAGCCGATCTGAGAGACAGCTATTGAGATTTGAGATACATATATTGTGTCGATACTTGACACAGATTTTCTGTCGATTTCATTGATGATACTCAAGTTTTATATTACAAAAGTTTTACTAAGATAAGAATACAGATTTTCACATACCAGATACATCCAGGCTTCGTGTTTGATTATTCATTCATGTCGCATTCATAATAGTGCATCGCATCATAATTTTTTATGTAGGTTGTGACGCATTTGCGTGCATGCTTACGATAGCCATATTAGATGTTACTTACTACTCACGAGTTGGCAACTCACCCCCGTTGTACCATAGTATCTTGCGGGTCCACCCGTCAGCATAGTAGTGGCGGGCATATTTCTTCTTCTGCTTCCTTTGCATCGACTTTCTTGTAGGTGGGTTGTGAGGATATTATTTTGGTCCCACCATGTAATTTTTTTGTATCTAATACACTCCATCGACCTTATATATATGTGACTTAGACTGTGAGTTTGTGAGATTTGTATTTTGTTCTCTGGTGTTGAGCTCAAGTGAGCCGACGTGGTGCTTTCTTATTTTCTTGTTTTTATATGCTTATTTCGCATTATTATGATGTATCTTGCAAGTGATTGTGTTCCACTATTCGGCGAAGAGCTAGCTCCTGCTTGGGGATGCCTTTATTCATTTCTTACATGTATCCATGATTTGTACCCGTTTGGGGCTAGTTTTTACAAAGGAAACTCTGCCGAAATTTTCGGGAAAACATTATGTTTTAAAATGTTTTAATGTGATGTTATTTTGTTAAAACACCTTTTTAAAATAAGTATTTTCTTCACTCTATTTATTTAAACGGTTTAGATTTCTGGGCTTTGGCTTACTTAGATTATGCTACGCCTCTAGACGTTGCATGATTTAAGTTCCAGTCACGTTCCACACTTTCAAGTCGTGACAGCTAAGGAGAGGTGGAGAACTGGGAAAGGGTGATATATCTCTAAAAGTAGGGAATGGAGTAATTGTTGCAGCCAAAGAAGTTGGCGAATATCACCTATTATTACCAAATGGTAATACGTTTGTTCTGAACGACTATTATTACGTACCAAATATGGTATGCATTATTCTATCAGTTTCTTCATTGCATAAAGAAGGATATAATTTTGTATTGGTGGATAATGTTATGAATATTTTCCTAAATCAAATGTTGATTGGGTTTGGTACGTTGTGTAACGGTATATACGTTCTGAATCAAACCACGGTTCTAAACATACAGAACACACACAAGAGGAAAATTCAGAAATGAATGAAGCCTTCTTGTGGCATTGTAGACTAGGTCATATCAATGTGACAGGACTAGCTAAGTTACATAAAGATGGATATTTGAATCCGTTCGAATTTACATCTTATGAAACTTGTCATTCATGTCTCAAAGGCAAGATGACCAAAACTCCATTTACTGGACACGGAGAAAGAGCTACTGAACTCTTTGGACTGATATATAGTAATGTATGCGGTCCTATGTCTACACATGCCAGAAATGGTTCCTCGTACTTTACTATATTCACCGATGATCTCTCAAGATTCGGACATGTGTTCTTGTTGAAACACAAATCTGAAGTTTTTGAGAAATTCAAGGAATATAAGTACGAGGTAGAAAACCAAATAGGTAAAAGTATTAAAATCCTTCGATCTGATCGGAGAGGAGAATACTTGAGCACGGAATTCAGAGACTACTTAAAAGAGAATGGGATTCTCTCTTAGCTTACTCCTCCGTATACACCACAGCACAATGGAGTTTCGGAGCAGAGAAATCGCACCCTATTAGATATGGTGCGCTCTATAATGAGTACTGCTGAGTTGCCTATTTTTTTGGGGGGGTTATGCGCTTGAGACAGATGCATACCTATTGAATCAAGTTCCATCAATTCTTTGCCAAAAACACCATATGAGATATGTAGTGGAAAGAGACCATATCTTAAATGAGTTAAGATATGGGGTTGTCCGGCCTATGTCAAAAAGAAAAATACGGACAACCTAGAGGCAAGGTCAGTTCTTTGAAAGTTTGTGGGGTATCCAAAGAATTCGCATGGATACCTATTCTACCATAGTGAGGAACAAAAAGTGTTTGCTGCTCAACATGCCACCTTTTTAGAAAAGGAATTTCTTGTGAAAGAAATTAGTGGTAATGAGGTAGAACTGGAAGAAGTTCCAGCTGGACAAACTACAACTGACGATTTGATAGAACCGGAGGATCCAATAGTATCCGACAAACCTCAGCCACTCAGTAGATCTAGTAGGGTTCCTCATCCACCTGAGGGATACTGCAGTTTTCTCATAGACGGTGGGAGCGAGGATTTCATCATGGAAGATGATGACCCAACTAGTTTCGAGCAGGCCATCACAAGTGGGGATTCTGTAAAATGGCTGGATGCTATGCGATCTGAGATGGAATCCATGTACACCAAAAATGTATGGACTTTGGAAGTTGGTCCTGAAGGGTAAAACCCATCGGGAGAAAGAGGATCTTTAAGAAGAAACTTGGTATAGATGGAAAAGTTGAGACTTTCAAAGCTAAACTTGTAGCAAAAGGTTTTCGTCAACGACCAGGTGTCGATTATGATGAAACATTTTCTCATGTCGCCATGCTTAAGTCCATCAGGATCTTACTTGCCATTGCTGCATACCATGACTACGAAATCTGGCAGATGGACGTCAAGACCGCTTTTCTAAATGGTGATTTAGAAGATAGCGTGTACATAACACAGCTAGAGGGCTTCGTAGACAGTGGGAGCAGGGGAAGCGTGTGCAAGCTGCTTAAATCAATCTATGGATTAAAGCAGGTATCACGGAGCTAGAACATCTGTTTTGATGAAGCTATCAAAGAGTTTGATTTCATCAAAAACGTAGATGAACCTTGTATATACAAAAAGGTTGTAGAGAATAAGGTTGTCTTCCTCGTATTGTACGTGGATGACATACTCTTGATAGGAAACGATGTTCCTATGCTACACTTGGTTAAGCTCTTCTTATTACATAAGTTCTCCATGAAAGATCTAGGTGATGCCTCCTACATCCTGGGGATAAAGATCTATAGAGATAGATCTAAAAGGATGTTGGGATTGTCCCAATCCAGGTACATTGACACCATACTAAAGTGGTTTAGTATGGAAGATTCCAAGCGTGGTAATTTACCCGCTTGTTCAGGGATCACTCTCTCCAAAGAGAAGTCTCCCAAGACTGATTTGGAGAGGGCTCGCATGCAAGTGATACCCTATGCTTCTGCAGTCGGGTCTATCATGTATGCGATGTTATGTTCCAGACCGGATGTAGCTTACTCACTAGGTGTAGTGAGTAGGTATCAATCAGATCCAGGGGAGAAATACTGGACAGCTGTGAAGAACATTCTTAAGTACTTGAGAAGGACTAAAGAAATGTCCTTGGTGTACGGTAACGGAGAACTCCAGGTGGAGTCCTTTACCGATTCGAGCTTCCAGAGTGATAAGGATGACAGTAAGTCGGTCTTGGGTTTCGTCTTCACCCTCAATGGAGGGGCGGTATGTTGGAAGAGTTCCAAGAAAGATACCGTAGCAGACTCGACGATAGAGGCCGAATACTTCACTGCCAACGATGCTGCCAAAGAGGTTGTCTGGATGAAGAAGTTCATTTCTGAACTTGGTGTGGTTCCATCCATTGAGCATCCAATACCTGTGTATTGTGATAACAATGGAGCTGTGTCTTTGGCCAAGGAACCCCGGTCCCATCAGCCAGGCTTGGTTCTGAGAGTGAGTATCTTTCGACGAATCTCTTTCAAATAGCAAGAGATCCAGACATATTCTTAGGCGGTATCACCTGATCCGGGAGATAGTAGATCAACGGGAGATCGATGTCAGGAGAGTTGACACGAAGGACAACGTAGCGAATCCACTCACGAAGGCCTTCCCCCAGACATAGTTTGAGAGACTATTTGGAATGTTGGGTATAAGATACTACAACAATTGGCTTTAGTGTAAGTGGGAGATTGTTAGGAATATGTATGCCCTAAAGGCCATTATTATATGATATAGTGGATGCTTGGATATATATAGAGAGGATTTTCTTGCTTGACATGATAGTATGCTATCTGCTTGCTCTTTATCTTAATATGTACACTTGTATTATTATACTGTCTCTCTGATAGATGTTGATAAAGCCCTTAGGATGTATTCTTGACTACCAGAACTATGATGTGAATCATACCACTGGGACTTGTATAGTCTACAAGCACATCCTTTAACGGTTCCTAGTCGAGAGAGTATCGAGACAGGGCATCGATATTCTAGAGTAGGCTAGTGTGTACGTTTCTTGACCCTGTATGGGGCGATGGTTGATCCCATAAACATTGGTGTTTGACATCAAAGATTGTACATAGGTGCTAATTAGAGAATGGGTACACCGAACATGACTCGTCGAGAACTCATAGATGGTACCATACCTATCGAGAGATAGCAGTTCTCTGTGACATTGGTACAGGTTAGTCTGTAGACCCGAGATCGTTATAGTGTCTTGTGTGGTTCCCACTGTGTTTTGATTTCCTCCCTACCACGACTCAAAGGAGTCGTGCAAATAGGTGGATTTTGGGTACAGTCCCGAGTCACATGGAGGCAATGAGCAATAAGAGGGTTTCGTCTCTCCCGGTATAGGGAGTTGATGTTGCGCTATGCTTGATTGTCTATAACAGTAAGTCCCTGGCCAGGGCTGATGAGTTTTACTGATAAGAGTTATCAGTAGTTTCTCGAACCGTTATGAGCCATACATTGGCATGACTTATCAAGTTACTGGGGTCTGACGATTCCACCCCTAGACTTGATATGCGACATATCAGACGAAAAGATCGAACTGTATGGTAAGTGTTACTTATTGGCTTCATGGGAGTTTGGATAAGCTTTCTTGTTTATTTTCTATTCGCTCAATACCTGGGTAGCCGTTACGTCCAGCTAGTACCGCTAACAGCTTGTGGGTGACTGATGTGATCATCACTTACTGCTGGCGTATTGACGAGTCTTTAGAGTCCCACATAGAGATTTCATAGTTCAAGCGAAACGAAGTAGGGCACATATGTTGATATGTGTGAAGGGCCTAATTAAATACGAGTATGTGATACCGTATTCTAATCCGGCGATAAATGTTATCGGTTAGGTCATATGTGATATAACCGGATTATTGAATAACGTGTTGATTTGATAATGTGATGTACAGATAAATGATATTAGACGGTTATATGTGATATAACCGGATTATTGAATCAAGTGTTGATTTAATAATATGATATATATTTATATTTGATATAATTATATATTAATTAATATTATGCTCACTAATTATTTTCTTCTTAATATATATATATATATATTAATATATTTATATAATATATGTATATATATATATTAATATATTTATATAATATATGTATATATATATATATTATGAAGCATGATTGTATTTTCTATTTTTGAGAAAATAGAAAATGAGATGGAAAATGGGGAGACTTTTGAGGAATGGTGTAAAGCATGGCTTATTCATTTTTTTTTATTCATTTGTATTCACTATTGAAGCATGGTTGGATTTATTTTTGGTTTTTAATTCCAAGCTTCAATAAGTGAGATGTGGGATGAGCCATTCTCTACACTTGCTCATTTTTCCCTTAGCTCATTTTACTAGCTCTCTCCATCTTCCACCACCTCCTCCTTCAAGCCCTAACCCTCACATGTGATGTGAACCATAGTGTTTTGGATAAATCCTAAGTGAGCATACAAACCCTACTTCACCATCCTACACTTGATTAGCACTTGAGTTTAAAGTGTTTCCTTCACTAAAGAAAGATTAGTGAAGAGGTAGCTTGTATTAGAAAAGCTTCGAGTGGATCATCTTCAGCATGAAGATCGCATAGGAAGCTCGATCCTTCTTCAAGAGGAGCCTAGTGGAGTCGTAGGGACTACAACACGGAGCTTTAGAAGTGAATGACACGATCTACAAAGGTTGTAATATCTTTCACTTCGTATTGTTCTTATCATATCATCATAGAAATCCTAATAATCTAGTTAGAAATTTGGATACTGTAGCATAGCACACCGAATTTTTGAAAATTGCATGCTTGATGCCGGTTTTAGCCTTGTGGTGGTGCTAGGGTACACTTTCAGAATAATTAGGAGGTGTGAAACACAAGGGATGGATATTTCTAACCTAGGATGATAGAGTTTCTAACTTAGATGCTAAATCATAGAGTTAGAATCAATGTAACTTATGAAAATAGCTTGACAGGATTTTGTGGGTAGTATCCGCTGAAAACCCTCAGGAGACAACACTCCTCCAACTAGGGACACCTAGAGTTTTAACGGCTTGTTGCACATAATAAGTGCAACCATGAGGCCTGCAAAAGTGAGCTTAAGACTTTTTGAAAATAAATGGTTTTTCTCGGGACGAGCAAAGCATAAGTTTGGGGGGTATTTGTTCACACCAGAATATTGCTTTTAATACCGCCCATTCTTCTGCTCGTTTATTTATAGGTAGGAGCTTTTGATCACTGTTTGCTACATGATTACAGGTTACAGGTTCCTGGTCCAAAATAACGTAAATCACGCAAAATCTCCACAGTTATACCAAAATCCAGAACATTTGCCAAAAACAGATAAAATCCGGATTCCGGTCATCTACACCCGTCCAATGTCGCTTACTAGTTCAAGAGACAAGAAAAATAACAGTGGCCATTCGTGTCTCGGAAAAGCACAGAGCACAAGAGGGGCAGCACAAAGATCAAGAGGTGTGCGGTGTTAGATATATGTATGCCCTAGAGGACATTATTTGATAGTGGATCTATCGGTATGTGTGTATATATATATATATATATATATATATATATATTCAGAGGACATTCTTGCTCGACATAATAGTATGCTATCTGGTTGTTCTTTATCTTGACATATTCACTTGATCATGCATATTACTCATGTGATACATGTTGATAAAGGCCTTAGGATATTTGCTTAACTACTGGGATTGTGATGCAGATCATACTAGTAGGACATGTGTTGTTTATAAGCATTTTCTTAAAATGTTCCTAGTCGTGGGTGTATCGAGACGGGGCATCGATATTCCAGAGTAGACTAGCTGTAGCGCCTTGAAAAGTCGTTTTGGTGTTTTCCTGAAAATCGGTGAAAATTCGGTATTTTTCCGTAAACCGTCTTTTTCCGTTATTTTGCAGTTTAGGACTAATTATACCTAAAATGGATAGGTAATTGCTTGTTTTTAGTAGCTAATGAGTTACTTATGAAATTCTGGTCGTTTAAAAATTTTCCCTAATTTTTCAATTTTTAATATTATTTTAAGCCGGTAAGAAAATACATTAATTTAGCGATAAATACAAATTTAATTGGGATAAATTTAAGCTTTAAAATCATGTTAATTAAAATCTAGTTGTAATATAAATTTTTAGTATTTTATTTTAAATTTTAACTAATTTTTATTATGGAAATCGAAATTTATTGAATTTTAAGCTAAAACTTGCAATTTTGGACTTGTAGGGGGTCTTTTTGCATAGAATTTTTTTTGTAAAACCCCTTTCACTATTCCCTCACCCCTAGGCCGGCCCCACCTCAGTAGCAAGCCCACAAAATTTTTCCCCATCTCATTTGAACAAAATGATATGATAAGGGCTTTAATATATTAAATTGGGTATGGGTTTGTTGTTTGACTTGGTCTTTTGACTTTGAAACTTCTCTACACTTTTCCCCAACTCCCCCACACCTCTCCCCACTCCCTCCTCAGCTCAGAAATCCTGCACCAACAGCCCCAAATATTTTCCCCATTTCTTCTTCTCTTTTGCTTCATTTTCATCTCAAAAATTCAACAAAATCCACAATTTCCTTCACAAATTCAACACAAAATCATATTCCATCTCTTCTCCAACCTAATTTGGTTCAAATCAAGGAGAAAGGAGGTGTCTTGGGAGGGTTGAGCAAGCTTAGGATTGATCTTTTGAGGTATAATTTCTAATCAAATGGTTAAATTGTAGCTTAAGTGTGCTAAACTAGAACCTTGAAATTTGTTTAGTGTTAAATTTAGTGTTAGTTTCTAATCTATTTTTTTAAGAGAGTAGTTTGTTTAAACTAGGTTTTTTTTTAGCACCATTGATTAGTTAATTAAGTTATCTTGTTATCTAGATTTATACAAACCTAAATTGAGAGATTACTTTGCTTAAGTGGGCATCGATATGTGTTAATTTATGTTGTTCAAGTGTGAAATTGGATTTAATTGGTGGTTATGAAAATCAAGAAAGGGTTGTTTATGGAGAAATATGATTTGAAGCATTGTAATGTGTTATAATTAAAGTGATTGTGGTTAACTAGTTATGCGGTTACATGTTATGCTAGGTTGTAATCCTTTTTGTCGCATAACGGCGATGTTGCGTCGTTTTTTTTAGAATGTTTGTGCTTACTAGTTTTGTGATAAAAGTTTGTGATAAATTATTTTTGATGTCTTGATGACATTTTTAGCGTATCCAATGACTTTTAGGATGTGTGAGTGCGGATGTTTGTGTGTTCGAGTTTTAGTTTTTCCGGGCGACCAAATTGACATTTTAGTTAGTTTTGCGATTTTCGCGTGTGTTCCGCGCACCTTGTGCACGTTGTACCTAGCTTGTGAACGTTAGTATTTTCGTTTGGGTTTTGCGTCGTTCTTGATATGTAACCTTATGTTTGGTATTGATGTAAATTCCAGGTTCGGTCGCGGAGACGTCAGACGCGGCACGAAAGGGGAAAGCGGTGATTGGACGTGACTAGCTAGGGATTTCGGTGAGTAGATGTAACATCTACGGGAGACTATCGTTGGATGGCGCAAGTCGCCCGATAGTTTTAGTAACTTAAAAGATTCTTAGTAATGTTAGTAATTAGGGGTGTAATACTTGTATGATTATTTGCTACATTCATGCCTTATATTGACATACATATGCGAAACCATTTTATAGGACACCTGCACCATTGCCAGGGTTTTTATATGCAGCACGAGCACTATTCATGCTTACACACACACCCTGGTAATTGACATGCCACCACACTAGATAACCTTTAAATTGAAACCTTTTACTATAATTAACACTTAAACTTGTGCTATTGCCTTTAATTCCTTAAAATGAAATCGTAGGATTGCTATTCATGGGCATGTACTTCATCATATTATTTGTTCATGCCTAATCTATTAATCACACATCGCAACTTGATTATTGATACCATATGCATTCATTATCATTGACATATGCACTTATGAGGATTTCTTGAGATTTTATGATATTTCTGGATTTCGGGGGAAAGCCGCAAAATTTCTAAACTTATTATATTTTCAAAATATGTAAATTGCGGTTTTCTAGTGATGTAAGTGTCGTCCACCATGAGTTTGCTGTGGTTTTTGATATCCGTGTCGAGGAGTTGAGGAACCGTCACGGGTACATGGTGGGCCCTGTATGGTACCCCGGGGCAAGATGAATGTGGTGTTGACGTTGAGCCTGGCAGGGGACGGATTACCTACCGGTGACTGTTTGGGACGGCGGATATCCAGAGGATACCGACCGTGGCCGCGAGATGATGAGATATTGATATTTGAGATGGGTCAGCCGGACGGCTGAGGCCAGAGATACATTGATATGAGATTTGAGACAGTTTTGAGGTGTCGATGCTGGACACAGATTCTTGTTGATTCTATTGGTATTGTGCTGGTATTCCAAAAGAGATTCCTAAAGGAAAAACATGATTCTTATACTTACACATTCAGATCATGAGTTGATTCGCATTGCATTCATACCTGCTAGTATATTCATATTGCATACATACCTGCTATTATGTCCTGCCTTACCTGTATTTGAGATGCTAGGATGCTTGTGTGCATGCATTCGATAGCCTGTGTAGATATTATTTATTACTCACGAGTTGGCAACTCACCCCCGTTGTGCCACAGCCTTTTTCAGGTCCGCTCCGTCAGTACAGTAGCGGCGGGCGCACTTGCTTCTTTTGCCTGGACTCGAGGTTTTACTCTTAGGTGGGTTATATTTTTATTTCGTACCACCTTGTATATTCTTTGTATCTAGTGTACTCCATCTACTGTATCTACCAGTATTATTGTATATTGACCTAGACATGAGACTGTGAGGTTTGTGGACTTTTATGCTGTATTTGGGGTCGAGCTCACTTGAGTCGACATGCAGTTTTTCTCATGCTCTTTATGATTATTTTGCATGTTGTTGTTTTATATTGCGTGGGATTTGTGACCGCCTTGTGGCGAAGAGCTAGCTCCCGCTTGGGGATGCCATATTTGTTGGATTCATATATATTCTTGTTGTACCCATTTTGGGGGCCGGTATTTACAAAGGAGACTCTGCCGAAATTTTCGGAAAAATTGATATTGTTTTTAAAAAAAGGCTTGATGTGACTTATTTGATAAACTCGCTTTCAATTGATTGGTTTTCCTTCACTCTTTTGCTTATTTGGTTTTGATTTCTGGGCTTTGGCTTACTTATTTTACGGACGCCTTGAGACGTTTCGTAATTTAAGTGCCAGTCACGTTCCGTACCCTTCGGGTCGTGACAAAGTTGGTATCAGAGCGATAGGTTTTACCTTTTTGAGTGTAGGATGACCCTTGGTAGATGGAGTAAGTGACTTAAGTAGGGTAACGTAGCGTATGTATGTCCGCGGCATACTTGCGATACGGTACTCTGCCTAAGTGACTTTAGGATATACTTACTTGAAAATTCCTTCTTCTATTCCGTTTATCCTATGATCCTATTGCACTGTTTTTACTATCCGTTTTCCTGTAACAGCCACTATGCCGCCGAAGGCTACGAGGGCACAGAGGGCTGCCGCCCGAGACGAGATTCGAGCTGGCTCGTCCGAGACTAGGACTGAGCAGGGTAGTATGCCTACGCCGCAGGGACAGACCGATCCACCTTCCCCAGGCCGTATGGATAGGCTTGAAACTGGTATGGAGGAGTTGCGATAGATGATGGGGAGTATGCAGGAGCTACGTCTGATGGTAGGATCCCTAGTTGCAGCCAGTCGTACACCGAGGCCGGATGACGTATCTACTACATCACAGACGACCATGATACCTGCTCCTACTACTACCACCGTGGCCATTCCGGTTTCACTACAGGATTTCATGAGGCTGAGACCTCCAGTATTCACCGGCACCGAGGCAGCGGAGGACCCACAGACGTTCCTTGACAGTTTAGCCAGGATCTGCCTTTCGCTGAGATGTTCGGATGATCGATGGGTAGAGCTTGCGAGTTTCCGACTAGAGGGTCTCGCGCAGACATGGTGGGAGTCAGTCTTGAGAGGTCGAGCTGCAGGTCTACCGCCTATGACTTGGGCCGAGTTTACAGCGGTCTTTCTAGCTCGTTTCCTCCCAGAGAGCGTTCGTGACGCCAGAGCTCGTAGCTTCGAGGCCTTAGTCAAGACACCTGGGATGACGGTGTCTGAGTATGACATCCAGTTTACACAGTTATCCCGATATGCTCAGTATTTGGTGGATACCGAAGAGAAGATGGTGAAGAGGTTCGTACAGGGACTTGATGCCCAGCTGTATCTTGCCAATGGTGCCCAGCACTACGACACTTATTCAGCTGCTATGGATACAGCATTACGGATGGAGGCACGCATATCACAGACTTCGGCCGTTTCTAGGCCGAAGAGGATTCGCACCGATGTACCGTCTCAGAGGCAGCACGCCAGATTCTTTCCGAGAGATAGGCCTGGCAGAGGATTTGGACGGGGACAGTTATATAGTTCTTATCCCCAGAGACAGCAGCCGTCGCCAGGGTGTTTTGGGTGCGGGAGTCCGCACCATCTTGTCAGAGACTGTCCGGCGAGACGACAGGGAGCAGGGACAGTTCCGCATGTGACCCTACCACCATCACCACCCCCTCCTCAGAGAGCCCTACTTCCTACCACAGGCGATGCTCCACGCCAGTTAGGTGCACCCAGAGGCCGTGGACGCGGCGGTCCTGTTCAGAGAGGACGAGGAGGCAGAGGCCGAGGTTGAGGTCGGCCCGCTATCGGTGGAGGACAGGCCCGAGTATTTGCTTTGACACCGCAGGATGCGCAGGCATCCAATGCCGTTGTGACAGGTACCCTGCCAGTTTGTTCTTTCGACGCACGGGTATTATTTGACCCAGGTGTAGGGTTCCTAGGCACTCTAATGGAGTCTCACAAGTGATCAAACATGCACAAATCAAAAATTCCTAGTGCCTACAAACCCTAATACGGATCGTTTGCTAGAAAACTAGGCGAAAAAGCTAACTAGTTAACACTTAACTATGAGAATCGGAAATACAACCTTTGTAGATCCGGTGCTCCACCTCCATAGCTCCGCAATGAAGTCCTCTCGCTGTCCTACACAAATCCTGGGCTCTAGAGTCGGCTTCATCGGAGAATAGGCGAGCTAGGTCGTCGATGTCCATGCCAAAGATGATCTACGTCGAAGCATCGCAAGATCAAGCTCTCACTTCACCAAGTCAAGAAACTTGTGAAGGAAACACACTCTACTACTTGGCAAGAGGTAGAGGATGAAGAAATAGGAAGTGGGTAAACTTTAGATTTGGATTTCTCACTCATATCATCAATCCACCATTGATGTAGTCTAGGTTTTTCTTCTTGAGTTGAAGGAAGAAGAAGAAGAAATGATATGATAAGATTAATTAAAAAAGAAAAGAATAATCCATTCTTATCATAACACTAACCATGGTAATGTGTAGAGAATCAATCATGGTTAAATGGGATGGTTAGGGTTAAGCATGAGACAAAATGGTTGCTAAAGTCAAAGTCTTCATGAAGCTTCAACAAGCTTCCAAATAAAGCCACCATTTTGCATTATGCTTATCATTTTCCAATAATGAATAAACAAATAAATAAATAGATATGAAAATGAAAACCCTAACCATTACATAATCATGGTTTAAACTTTACACAAAATACAAGTTAGCATGCATCATCAAACATGATACATACAAGTGCACAAAAGTATATCGCATATACAATGCGCACATCCGAGTGAGAAAATCCATCTTAAGTGAACCAATACTAGTTAATGCAAAGTAATATATCAAATATATAATTATGCATTAAATCATTAAATCAACACTTGATTTAACGATCCGGTCATATCGCATATAACCGGCTAGTATTATTAGTAACAACTTATCGAATCAACACTTGATCCGATAACCCGGCTATATCACATATAACCGATCAATGTCACATCGCGAGAATCGAATACAGTATCACATACTCGTATTATTCTCGGTCCCGCACATATCTCATATGCGCTCCTATTTTGTTTCGCTTGAGCCAGGAAACCTCTGTGGAGGACTCTAAAGACTCGTCAATACGCCGGCAGCAGGTGATGATCATATCAAGCACCCACAAGCCGCAAGCGGTCTGCCAAACGTAACGGCCACCCGGGTATTGAGCGATCTGAAGATCGACGAGCAAGCCCGCTCACACTCCAGTGAATCCAACCAGTAACACTACCGTACAGTCCGGTCTGATCGTCTGATATGTCGCATATCTCGCCTAGGGGTGGTAAACGTCAGACCCCAATAGCTCGATAAGTCGTATCGATATGAGGTCTATAACAATTCGAGAAACTACTGGTAACACTTACCAGTAAATCTCAGCAACCCTGGCCAGGGATTTCCTATTATAGCCAATCGAACACAGTGCAACATCAACTCCCTATACCGGGAGAGACGAATCCCCTCCTATCGCTCATTGCCTCCATGTGACTCGGGACTGTACCCAAAAACCACCGTTTTGCACGCCCTCTTGGACGTGGTAAGATGGAAATGAAAGCACAGTGGGAACCACACAAGACTCTATGACGATCTTGGGTCAACAGACTACTCTGTACCAGTGTCACCAGAGAACTGCCATCTGACGTGAGGTATAATACCATCTGGGAGTTCTCGGTGAGTCCGTCCAGTGTACCCAGTCTCTACTGAGCACCCGTATATCATCTCTGATGTCAAACACCAATGGATATGGGATCATCCATCGCCCATCTGTATGGGTCGAGAAGGTATATGCTGGTCTACTCTGGTATATCGATGCCCCGTCTCGATACACCCGCGACTAGGGACTTTGAAGGATGTACTTATGGACTACCTGTCCCCACTAGTATGATCCGCATCATAGTCCAGGTAGTTAAGTACATATCCTAAGGGCTTTACCAACATGTAATAGAGAGACAATCAGTGTACACGTTAAGGTAAAGATCAACCAGATAGCATACTATCATGTCGAGCAAGAAAGTCCTCCCTATATATGTCCCAGCATCCACTACAATATACATCCTATGTATAGTAATGGCCTCTAGGGCATACATATAACTAACAATCTCCCACTTGCACTAGGGCCATCTATAGCAGTGGTTGTAGTATCTCATACTCAACCATCCCATAAAAGTCTCTCTCTGGGAACAGGCCTTTGTCAGTGGATCCGCTGTGTTGTCCTCTGAGTCTACTCTCCTAACCTCGATCACCCTGGAGATCAACCATCTCCATGATCAGGTGACACTGCCTTAGAATATGTCTGGGTCACTGATGGGACCTGCGTTCCTTGGCATAAGCCACAACTCCATTGTCTCACAATGGTTGGAACGTAGTTCATCTCATGAACCAATATACACCCAAATAGCCTCTTTGGTAGCATCTTAAGTAGCGATGTATCCAGCCTTTATCGTCTAGTATGTCACGGTATTTAGCTTGGAACTCTTCCAACATACCGTCCCTTTACTGAGGGTAAAGACAATGCCTGCGACTGACATTCAGTCGTCTTTATCACCCTTGAACACTTCCAGAGATTCTCCCCAGGATCGATTGATACCATCTCACTACAACTAGTGAGAATTCTAACATCCAATTAGATCTATCTCATAGATCCAAAACCCAAGATTTAAGAGGTATCACTTTGATCCTATATGGAGAATCATTGTGATAAGCGGAGATTGATCGAGTGTAGCATAGGAAACTCCTTCCCTATCAAGAGTATGTCATCCACGTACTCTACGAGGATCATTACTATACTCCCTACTACCTTTTTGTTTATACAAGGTTCATCTACCATTTTGATGATGTCAAATTCTTTGACTTATCCATCAAAACAGATGTTCCAACTCCGCGATGCCTGCTTTATCACATAAAATATCTTGCACACGTTTCCGCTGCTCCCACTGTCTACGAAGCCCTCTGGCTGTGTTCTTATAGACGTTCTCTTCTAAATCATCATTTAGAAAAGCAGTCATGACACCCAACCGCCAGATATCGTAGTCATGGTATATAGCCGTGGCAAGTAGGATCTGGATGGACTTAAGCATAGCTACTTAGAAAAGGTTTCATCATCATCCATACCTGGTCAATGATGTAGACCTTTAACAAGTCTAGCTTTGAAAGTCTCAACTCTTCCATGTACACCAAATAATCTTCTCAAGATTTACTTGCTCCTGATGGGGATTTAACTCTTCAGATATAGCAACTAAAGTCCATACTTTGTTGGTGTATAAGGATTCCATCTCAGATCGATAAACATCCAGCCATTCTCACAGAGTCCTACTCCTGATGGTCAGGTCGAAACTAGTTGGGTCATCATCTCATGATGCAATCCTCGCTCCCACTGTCATAGAGAAACAGAAGTATCTCTCAGGTGGGTGAGGAACCCTACTAGATCGGCGGAGAGGCTGAGGTTCGTTGGAATCTACTGAATCCTTTGGTTCTATCAAATCATCAGCTGCAGTCTGTATAGCTGGAACATTTCCAGTTCTACATAACAGACCTTGCCTTGAGCTTGTCCGGATTTTGCTTTTAGACAAAGGCTGGACAACCCCAAATCTTAACTAGCTTAAGATATGGGCTCTTCCCTTTCCATATCACATATGAAATGGTAGGCAACTGATTTGAGTGGAACCCTATTCAATAGGTATGCAACTTCTCAAGTGCATAACTCCCAAAAGGAAATAGGTAACTCAGTAGTACTCATCATAGAGCACACCATATCAAATAGGGTGTATCTGCTCCATCCCGATATACCATCATGCAATGGTGTATACGGAGGAGTAATGCCGAGAGAGAATCTTATTCTCCTTCAGAAAAGTCCAGAAATTCCGTGCTCAAGTATTCTCCTCCTTGATCACATCAAAGGACATAATACTTATACCCGTATTTTGGTTCTCTACTTCTAGCTTATATTCTGTGAATATCTCAAAAGGTTCGGACTCATGTTTCAACAGGAACATATGACTGAATCTTAAGAGATTATCAGAGAATATAATGAAGTATAAAGAACCGGTCTTGGCATGTGTAGACAGGGGACCTTACATACATCAACATGTATCATCCCAAGAGTTTACTAACTCTTTCTCTGTTTCCAATAAACAGAGCTGGTGTCATTATATCTTTGTGACATGACTGGCGAGTTTCACAAGATGTAAATTCAAACTGATTTAAATATGCATCTATATGTAACTCTAGCTAGTCGGGTCACATTGATCTGACCTAGTCTACAATGCCTCAAGAAGAATTCGTTCATTTCTGAACTCTTCCTCTTGTGTGTGTTCCATATAATAAGAACTGTAGTTTGATTTAGAACATCAACGCTTTTAGATAACATGCCTGAACCGATCAACTTTTGATATAGGAAATGTTCAAAACATTATCCAACAATACAAAATTTTATCATTTCTTTACTGATAAAGAGACTGATATGATTTTGTATATCAGGTTCGGTATCTAATAACATTCGTTCAGAATCAATGTATTGTAATACAGGGTGACAGTGACCAACAGACTTGGCTGCAACTCTTGCCCCGTTTTCTGCCTCATGAAACTTATCACCCGTTCTCAGTTCTCTACCTATCTGTAGCCCTATGTAACAGATTACATATCTGGGATCCTGATCTGGTATCACATACCCAGGACGTAAAGGATACTGAGAAACAGTTCTCTGTAATGAACACACCCGAAGATGATGCATCAGCATGCACTCTCTTCGTTTGGGCCGCACGGGAATTCTGGTAATCCCCTATTTCCTGCTCTGTCTTATAACAATTATAAGTTGGAGCGGGACCAACGTTCCCCAGCTCAGTATAACAAGCGGGTTCGGTCAATATTCCGTATTATTATCTTGATTAAGGCGTGATATGGTCGCTACCTGGAGAGAGAGAGAAGAAAACACTCAGCGTGCGCTCTGTCAAGAATAAATTGGTTATTATTTTATCTAATCAGGATGGCTCCCACTGCTTTTTATCAAATCTTCCTTCAAACCCTAAAAGGAAAGACTAGCCGGGATTAATTACACACTATAAGTTCGCCAATCTTTCAGCCAGGCCAGTGTCGCTACTTTGAGGGAGGTCTCCCGTGCTTTCGCACGAACCTAATTAATGTAAACCTCATTTTCCCAGAGGCGTAACCTCGTTGACACCTTTCTAGACACCTACTTGATCGGCTAATTGTAATGTCTAAAACTCTCCCAGGAGTAACTCTTACTCGCAGTGGGTATCGGGATCCAACTATCTCATAGAAGGTATGCAATCTCATTGCAAATTTCAACATTTGAAATTCCCGATAATATTTTGCCCCTAACCTCCTATGACCTTGACAAAGGCCAACAAACCATAGGATGCTAGTCAAGTTCAACCCGTCATTTCTTGATCGAAATAAACCCACCCGCACGGCCCTTGACAAAGGCCAACAAGGTCGCACGACTACCCTAATCCAATCTGCATCATATGCATAAGCAGATAAGCACCAGTTAGCTACCGCACACTGCGCCTTGACAAAGGCCAACAAACGCAGCACGGATACTAACTACTACTTATCTGAAATGACGGAGGGCTACGACAGTTTTTTCTGAAAACCCATTGCGTAATGAACTTGATATCGTTGTAGGATCGAACGAATTTTGAAATGGAGTGTTTTTGAGGCTTTTCTAGTTTTGCTAAAGGAGTCACTCCCGGTGAAGGGATCGTCGGTCCTTTCCTCGTCGAATGAGGTGCGGGATATATCATATATATCACTGTGCAAAGCAAAAACTCTTAAAAGCAATCAAAAGACAAACCGAGTGTGTAGCATCTGCCAGTTATTGCTAAAGGAGTCACTCCCGGTGAAGGGATCTCGGTCCTTTCCTCATCGAATAAGGTGCAGAATATATCGTATATACCGCTGTGCAAAGCAAGAACTGTAGCTACCAGTTTTATTTTGAAATTCGATTCTACAACATCTTAGGTTTCTTTTATTTCATTAATCTCATTAATGAAGTCCCATCATTTAAATTACCTAAACATCACAGATAAATACGACGTACACTTATGCCATCCGCATTCGCCTCGATGTCCCCTCGTGCACCGTTAGGTTAGGTAACTAACGGCAGAGCGGGGCAGGGCTAGCGCGGGTGTAAAACATAAGTAACGTCTATATAATATATCATATATCCTATATACTGTATCTATCACAGAACATCACATGATCACATCACAGATATCGCAGCAGAAGAAACATATGAAATATTGGATATACTAGGACGTCCGTGCTTTAAATACGAGCCAGTATAAAACACGGATTCCACGGTCGTGATGAATAGCCAAACCCACACCCCTAGACCCCTACGAGAGCGGCAAGCAACCCTACCAATTCTAGAGTTAGGAGACCCGGACTCGACTCCTCGAGTTGGTCTCCCACTGGACTCCAGAACCCGGTTACTTGTGCTCCCCTCCTTGGGTCTATCCTAGTGCAGAAAAGTAAATAATATAACAACGGTGACAACTTCCGCAACCTGGAAGTGCCCCAATAAAAGAATATTACATACAAGTTTTTACATGAATGAAAATGAAAAACACTCATCTCACATAAAAACCCCCCGGCTATTCAAACACGACGATCCAATATAACATATCCAGCAACACATAACATCACATGATATCAACGTAAGTAAATATGCGCATCCCAATTGTCGTTGACATATAGCAACGAAACCGGCGATATCACATATTACACCTACGGTCACAGAAAAGAAAGTGTAAAACTACAACAGTTGGAATCCGCAACCACCTCAGACATCGCATGTCTGACCAAATGAATTACTTAGACATCGCATGCCTAACAATTATAAACCCCGCATTTTAGTCTCAAAATCGAAAACACTTTTCAATATCAAGTCGGGAAATTCAACAAGATTCCCGACATCCTGATCGAATGCTCGTCGCAAACTTTAGTAGGCGGCCGCACCCCTGATACCGTCGACGAAGTGCACCAAGGCGGAACACCGCTACCGCGAGCACCCAAACGGATGCTTTCGGCGACGGGGTTCTCCTACAGTCACTTGGTCGTGGCTATGGGGTGTAGCTGTCTATTAAGTTTACCCGGCGAGTATCCGCGTACACTACGTGATTGCGACGGACTTTTGATCACATCAAAATTCCGTGGCAACCGATCAAGTGAGACTAAACTGCTATGTTTATAATATTCATTCAGTTATCTCATAACTTTTTGTGAATTCCAATTATTGTATCCCATTCCAGATAAATAGAAAATGTTAAACTTTCCGATCGAACAATCGAACACCCAAGTTTTCCCAATACAGATCAACATATGAAATAAGTCTAACAACATTCAGTTCGTGCCTCAGTACCAACGGTCCAGCCGTAGAAGGGTCAAGCCAACGCCTCACATGTGGCACGCCGTACTACCCCAAACCCGAAGGTTCAAAGGGCAGTTCAAGACGGTCACATAATCGAGTTAAGGTTTGTTGTCTTCTAGAGGGACCATCGCGTTACTTGCTGCACTACTTAGAACGTCGTTAAACTACGGAAAAATCCAACACTTGGAAATTTCCCGACAGGGGAAAAATTGGGTATTTATATCCGGTCGAACTTTTTAACATATTCTAAAATTTATCCGGAAAGCCACACAGACAAAATTTGAAACCCCGATCGAATCTTTGATTCCCAATACAACCCAAAAATGCTCAACTGTTTACTGCATATTAAAAATTCCCATAAAACTTAGCATATTAAAATAGGAATTACTGTGCAAACAGGAGTCAACGAGTCACCAAAACGGCCGCGGAACCGCCGCGCCACGTGGGCTTAGGCAGCGGTTCCGCGGCGTTATGACGGAGTTAAGTCTCCGTTTTTCACAGTATTTCATAAAACCCCCTGCTTGATTTTATGGATATTTTTAATCTTGAAAAATCCACAATTTTAAAATCTGGACAGAGAGCATTTTTGAATATGGGTTTCGGGTTCGTTCGGATTTCAAACTCCGTCGGGACTTTGCCTAAGGCTCTAGCTAGGCTCTGATACCACTGTAGGGTTCCTAGGCACTCTAATGGAGTCTCACAAGTGATCAAACATGCACAAATCAAAAATTCCTAGTGCCTACAAACCCTAATACGGATCGTTTGCTAGAAAACTAGGCGAAAAAGCTAACTAGTTAACACTTAACTATGAGAATCGGAAATACAACCTTTGTAGATCCGGTGCTCCACCTCTATAGCTCCGCAATGAAGTCCTCTCGCTGTCCTACACAAATCCTGGGCTCTAGCGTCGGCTTCATCGGAGAATAGGCGAGGTAGGTCGTCGATGTCCATGCCGAAGATGATCTACGTCGAAGTATCGCAAGATCAAGCTCTCACTTCACCAAGTCAAGAAACTTGTGAAGGAAACACACTCTACTACTTGGCAAGAGGTAGAGGATGAAGAAATAAGAAGTGGGTAGACTTTTAGATTTGGATTTCTCACTCATATCATCAATCCACCATTGATGTAGTCTAGGTTTTTCTTCTTGAGTTGAAGGAAGAAGACGAAGAAATGATATGATAAGATTAATTAAAAAAGAAAAGAATAATCCATTCTTATCATAACACTAACCATGGTAATGTGTAGAGAATCAATCATGGTTAAATGGGATGGTTAGGGTTAAGCATGAGACAAAATGGTTGCTAAAGTCAAAGTCTTCATGAAGCTTCAACAAGCTTCCAAATAAAGCCACCATTTTGCATTATGCTTATCATTTTCCAATAATGAATAAACAAATAAATAAATAGATATGAAAATGAAAACCCTAACCATTACATAATCATGGTTTAAACTTTACACAAAATACAAGTTAGCATGCATCATCAAACATGATACATACAAGTGCACAAAAGTATATCGCATATACAATGCGCACATCCGAGTGAGAAAATCCATCTTAAGTGAACCAATACTAGTTAATGCAAAGTATAATATCAAATATATAATTATGCATTAAATCATTAAATCAACACTTGATTTAACGATCCGGTCATATCGCATATAACCGGCTAGTATTATTAGTAACAACTTATTGAATCAACACTTGATCCGATAACCCGGCTATATCACATATAACCGATCAATGTCACATCGCGAGAATCGAATACAGAATCACATACTCGTATTATTCTCGGTCCCACACATATCTCATATACGCTCCTATTTCGTTTCGCTTGAGCCAGGAAACCTCTGTGTAGGACTCTAAAGACTCGTCAATACGCCGGCAGCAGGTGATGATCATATCAAGCACCCACAAGCCGCAAGCGGTCTGCCAAACGTAACGGCCATCCGGGTATTGAGCGATCTGAAGATCGACGAGCAAGCCCGCTCACACTCCAGTGAATCCAACTAGTAACACTACCGTACAGTCCGGTCTGATCGTCTGATATGTCGCATATCTCGCCTAGGGGTGGTAAACGTCAGACCCCAATAGCTCGATAAGTCGTGTAGATATGAGGTCTATAACAATTCGAGAAACTACTGGTAACACTTACCAGTAAATCTCAGCAACCCTGGCTAGGGATTTCCTGTTATAGCCAATCGAACACAGTGCAACATCAACTCCCTATACCGGGAGAGACGAATCCCCTCCTATCGCTCATTGCCTCCATGTGACTCGGGACTGTACCCAAAAACCACCGTTTTGCACGCCCTCTTGGATGTGGTAAGATGTAAATCAAAGCACAGTGGGAACCACACAAGACTCTATGACGATCTCGGGTCAACAGACTACTCTGTACCAGTGTCACCAGAGAACTGCCATCTGACGTGAGGTATAATACCATCTGGGAGTTCTCGACGAGTCCGTCCAGTGTACCCAGTCTCTACTGAGCACCCGTATATCATCTCTGATGTCAAACACCAATGGATATGGGATCATCCATCGTCCATCTGTATGGGTCGAGAAGGTATACGCTAGTCTACTCTAGTATATCGATGCCCCGTCTCGATACACCCACGACTAGGGACTTTGAAGGATGTACTTATGGACTACCTGTCCCCACTAGTATGATCCGCATCATAGTCCAGGTAGTTAAGTACATATCCTAAGGGCTTTACCAACATGTAATAGAGAGACAATCAGTGTACACGTTAAGGTAAAGAGCAACCAGATAGCATACTATCATGTCGAGCAAGAAAGTCCTCCCTATATATGTCCCAGCATCCACTACAATATACATCCTATGTATAGTAATGGCCTCTAGGGCATACATATAACTAACACCAGGTTCCACACATTCGTACGTCTCTACACACTTTGCACCGATGTTGGGCCGTGAGTCGTCGTCGTTAGATCATCCGCTTGTTGTTGTTACTCCGGTAGGCGAGTCGTTTGTCGCTCGTTTTGTATTTCGATTGTGTTCCGTTCGTATCGGGGAGAGGGATTCATCAGTTGATTTGATTCTCCTCGATATGTTGGACTTTGATGTGCTTCTAGGCATGGATTGGCTAGCCACTTGTTATGCTTCGGTGGACTGCCGTGAGAAGGCAGTCATATTTAGCTTTCCAGGAGAGCCAGTCCTTGTTATTCAGGGAGACCGCAGCGTCACCCTTCCCAGCTTGATTTCTTCTCTTTGCGCTGGTCAGCTCTTGCGGAAGGGATGTCAGGGATTCTTAGCGTATATTTGTGATACTCAAGCTGCAGAGGTTCCGTTGGACCGGGTCCCGGTTGTTTGTGTTCCTTGATGTTTTCCCTGATGAGCTACCTGGGCTACCGCCTGAGCGCGATGTTGAGTTCTGCATTGATTTGATTCCCGGCTCGGGGCCTATTTCTATACCGCCTTATCGGATGGCCCCGGCAGAGCTTAGAGAGCTGAAGGATCAGTTGCAGGATTTGTTAGATAAGGGGCTTATTCGACCTAGTGTTTCTCCGTGGGGTGCTCCGGTCCTGTTTGTCAAGAAGAAGGATGGAAGTTTGCGCTTATGTATCGACTACCGCCAGCTGAACAAAGTTACCGTTCGGAACAGATATCCGTTGCCACGCATTGATGATTTGTTCGACCAGCTTCAGGGTGCGGGGTATTTTTCGAGGATCGACTTACGATCAGGATACCACCAGCTGCGAGTTCGACAGGAGGATATACCCAGGACAGCTTTCCGCACGCGCTACGGCCACTATGAGTTTTTGGTGATGTCGTTCGGACTCACCAACGCCCCAGCAGCATTCATGGATTTGATGAACCGTACATTCAGGCCGTATCTTGACTTGTTCATCATCATGTTTATCGACGATATCTTGGTGTACTCCCGGAGCAGAGAGGAGCACGAGCAGCACTTGCAGATTACGTTACAGACTCTGAGGGAGCACCAGCTGTTCGCAAAGTTCTCCAAGTGTGCTTTCTGGCTGGACAGCGTCGGATTCTTGGGTCACGTGGTTACGAGAGACGGCATATGTGTGGACCCGAAGAAGATTGAGGTTGTTCAGCAGTGGCCCCAACCTACATCGGTTACTGAGATCCGCAGTTTTCTAGGCCTGGCAGGCTACTACAGGCGTTTTGTTCAGGACTTCTCCCGTATAGCTGCACCTTTGACCGGTTTGACCCGGAAGGGAGTTCCTTTCGTTTGGACAGAGGAGTGCGAGCGCAGTTTTCAGCAGCTGCGGACATGTTTGACTACGGCGCCGGTATTATCTTTGCCTTCTGGATCAGGCGGATTTGTGGTCTACTGTGATGCTTCGCGAGTGGGATTAGGATCCGTATTGATGCAGCATGGCCGGGTGATCGCTTATGCTTCTCGGCAGTTGAAGAGGCACGAACAGAACTACCCTACTCATGATTTGGAGATGGCTGTAGTGATCTTTGCATTGAAGATTTGGCGACATTACCTATATGGCGAGTCGTGCCAAATATTCACAGACCACAAGAGCTTAAAGTACATATTTCAGCAGCGAGACCTGAACCTCAGACAGCGTCGTTGGATGGAGTTGGTGAAAGACTACGACTGCGAGATCCTATATCACCCAGGCAAGACGAATGTGGTGGCAGATGCGTTGAGTAGGAGGCCCAGGGGTAGTCTATCCTTTTTGCGCGCAGTGCAGAGGCAGTCGTCAGCAGATTGGCAGATGTTATGCGACTGCCGAGTTGAGTTCGAGTTCACTCAGACAGGGGGACAGCTCGCGCATGTTCGTGCACGCCCACAGTTGCTTGATCGTATATATGAGGCACAACGCAGTGACGACCGTTGCTCAGAGATCATGGCACAGATGAGACAGGGCAGATTTTCCGAGTTCGTGATTGACGATCAGGGGATTTTACGCTATGGATCTAGACTGTGCGTACCAGATGCTGATGGATTGCGGCGCGACATTCTTGAGGAGGCACACCGATCAGTGTATAGTGTCCACCCCGGTTCCACCAAGATGTACCATGATATGAGAGAGACCTACTGGTGGGACGGGATGAAGAGGGACATTGCGGAGTTTGTATCGAGATGCCTGACTTGTCAGCAAGTCAAGGCCGAGCACCAGAGGCCCGCAGGAGAGCTACAGCCGTTACCCATTCCGGAGTGGAAATGGGAGCAGATTTCGATGGATTTCGTTGTGGGTCTACCCAGGACCAGTCGAGGGTATGACTCCATCTGGGTGATCGTAGATCGATTGACGAAAGCGGCTCACTTCCTGCCAGTGAAGACGACTTTCAGCTTCGCTCAGTATGCTCAGCTCTACATCGACGAGATCGTGCGGTTGCATGGCGTACCGACTTGTATCGTGTCAGATCGAGGCACCCAGTTCACCAGCCGACTTTGGCAGAGACTTCAGGAGGCTTTGGGCACTCGTTTGAGCTTCAGCACAGCGTTTCATCCGCAGACCGACGGACAGTCAGAGCGGACCATTCAGACTCTCGAGGACATGCTCAGAGCGTGCGTTTTAGACTTCGGCGGTAGCTGGGATCGTCATTTACCTCTAGTGGAGTTCTCCTACAACAACAGCTTCCAGGATACTATTCAGATGGCACCTTTCGAGGCATTGTATGGGAGGAGATGCAGATCGCCCGTCTGTTGGACAGAGCTCAGCGAGAGCAGCATTTTAGGGCCGCAGCTTGTTGAGGAGACGACAGCGAAGATACAGTTGATCCGAGACCGGATGAGAGCGGCTCAGAGCAGGCAGAAATCGTATGCAGACAGGCGCCATCGCAGATTAGAGTTCGCAGTTGGAGACCATGTTTTTCTGAGAGTCTCTCCGATGAAGGGCGTGATGCGTTTCGGGCAAAAGGGGAAGCTTAGCCCTAGATTCATATGTCCCTTCGAGATCCTCGAGCGTGTCGGCGCTGTTGCATATCGTTTGGCCCTTCCACCCAGCTTTCCCGATGTTCACCCCGTCTTCCATGTTTCGATGCTCCGCAAGTACCTTCACGACCCTTCGCATGCGATTCAGCACCCGACAGTCCAGCTGGAGCGCGACCTTTCCTTTGCAGAGCAGCCGGTGGCCATCCTGGATCGGCAGGTGAAGAAGTTGAGATCGAAAGTTTTACCGACCGTCAAGGTCCTTTGGCGTAGCCCGAGCAGCGAGGAGGTTACCTAGGAGACCGAGGGCGAGATGAGGAAGAAATATCCCCATCTCTTTGAAGGTACGCGTAATTATATTTTTAAATTCGGGGACCGAATTTCTTTAAGCGGGGAAGATTGTAGCGCCTTGAAAAGTCGTTTTGGTGTTTTCCTGAAAATCGGTGAAAATTCGGTATTTTTCCGTAAACCGTCTTTTTCCGTTATTTTGCAGTTTAGGACTAATTATACCTAAAATGGATAGGTAATTGCTTGTTTTTAGTAGCTAATGAGTTACTTATGAAATTCTGGTCGTTTAAAAATTTTCCCTAATTTTTCAATTTTTAATATTATTTTAAGCCGGTAAGAAAATACATTAATTTAGCGATAAATACAAATTTAATTGGGATAAATTTAAGCTTTAAAATCATGTTAATTAAAATCTAGTTGTAATATAAATTTTTAGTATTTTATTTTAAATTTTAAGTAATTTTTATTATGGAAATCGAAATTTATTGAATTTTAAGCTAAAACTTGCAATTTTGGACTTGTAGGGGGTCTTTTTGCATAGAATTTTTTTTGTAAAACCCCTCTCACTATTCCCTCACCCCTAGGCCGGCCCCACCTCAGTAGCAATCCCACAAAAAAATTCCCCATCTCATTTGAACAAAATGATATGATAAGGGCTTTAATATATTAAATTGGGTATGGGTTTTGTTGTTTGACTTGGTCTTTTGACTTTGAAACTTCTCTACACTTTTCCCCAACTCCCCCACACCTCTCCCCACTCCCTCCTTAGCTCAGAAATCCTGCACCAATAGCCCCAAATATTTTCCCCATTTCTTCTTCTCTTTTGCTTCATTTTCATCTCAAAAATTCAACAAAATCCACAATTTCCTTCACAAATTCAACACAAAACCATATTCCATCTCTTCTCTAACCTAATTTGGTTCAAATCAAGGAGAAAGGAGGTGTCTTGGGAGGGTTGAGCAAGCTTAGGATTGATCTTTTGAGGTATAATTTCTAATCAAATGGTTAAATTGTAGCTTAAGTGTGCTAAACTAGAACCTTGAAATTTGTTTAGTGTTAAATTTAGTGTTAGTTTCTAATCTATTTTTTTAAGAGAGTAGTTTGTTTAAACTAGGTTTTTTTTTAGCACCATTGATTAGTTAATTAAGTTATCTTGTTATCTAGTTTTATACAAACCTAAATTGAGAGATTACTTTGCTTAAGTGGGCATCGATATGTGTTAATTTATGTTGTTCAAGTGTGAAATTGGATTTAATTGGTGGTTATGAAAATCAAGAAAGGGTTGTTTATGGAGAAATATGATTTGAAGCATTGTAATGTGTTATAATTAAAGTGATTGTGGTTAACTAGTTATGCGGTTACATGTTATGCTAGGTTGTAATCCTTTTTGTTGCATAACGGCGATATTGCGTCATTTTTTTTAGAATGTTTGTGCTTACTAGTTTTGTGATAAAAGTTTGTGATAAATTATTTTTGATGTCTTGATGACATTTTTAGCGTATCCTATGACTTTTAGGATGTGTGAGTGCGGATGTTTGTGTGTTCGAGTTTTAGTTTTTCCGGGCGACCAAATTAACGTTTTAGTTAGTTTTGCGATTTTCGCGTGTGTTCCGCGGACCTTGTACACGTTGTACCTAGCTTGTGAACGTTAGTATTTTCGTTTGGGTTTTGCGTCGTTCTTGATATGTAACCTTATGTTTGGTATTGATGTAAATTCCAGGTTCGGTCGCGGAGACGTCAGACGCGGCACGAAAGGGGAAAGCGGTGATTGGACGTGACTAGCTAGGGATTTCGGTGAGTAGATGTAACATCTACGGGGGACTATCGTTGGATGGCGCAAGTCGCCCGATAGTTTTAGTAACTTAAAAGATTCTTAGTAATGTTAGTAATTAGGGGTGTAATACTTGTATGATTATTTGCTACATTCATGCCTTATATTGACATACATATGCGAAACCATTTTATAGGACACCTGCACCATTGCCAGGGTTTTTATATGCAGCACGAGCACTATTCATGCTTACACACACACCCTGGTAATTGACATGCCACCACACTAGATAACCTTTAAATTGAAATCTTTTACTATAATTGACACTTAAACTTGTGCTATTGCCTTTAATTCCTTAAAATGAAATCGTAGGATTGCTATTCATGGGCATGTACTTCATCATATTATTTGTTCATGCCTAATCTATTAATCACACATCGCAACTTGATTATTGATACCATATGCATTCATTATCATTGACATATGCACTTATGAGGATTTCTTGAGATTTTATGATATTTCTGGATTTCGGGGGAAAGCCGCAAAATTTCTAACTTATTATATTTTCAAAATATGTAAATTGCGGTTTTCTAGTGATGTAAGTGTCGTCCACCATGAGTTTGCTGTGGTTTTCGAGATCCGTGTCGAGGAGTGGAGGAACCGTCACGGGTATATGGTGGGCCCGGTATGGTACCCCGGGGCAAGATGAATGTGGTGTTGACGTTGAGCCTGGCAGGGGACGGATTACCTACCGGTGACTGTTTGGGACGGCGGATATCCAGAGGATACCGACCGTGGCCGCGAGATGATGAGATATTGATATTTGAGATGGGTCAGCCGGACGGCTGAGGCCAGAGATACATTGATATGAGATTTGAGACAGTTTTGAGGTGTCGATACTGGACACAGATTCTTGTTGATTCTATTGGTATTGTGCTGGTATTCCAAAAGAGATTCCTAAAGGAAAAACATGATTCTTATACTTACACATTCAGATCATGAGTTGATTCGCATTGCATTCATACCTGCTAGTATATTCATATTGCATACATACCTGCTATTATGTCCTGCCTTACCTGTATTTGAGATGCTAGGATGCTTGTGTGCATGCATTCGATAGCCTGTGTAGATATTATTTATTACTCACGAGTTGGTAACTCACCCCCGTTGTGCCACAGCCTTTTTCAGGTCCGCTCCGTCAGTACAGTAGCGGCGGGCGCACTTGCTTCTTTTGCCTGGACTCGAGGTTTTACTCTTAGGTGGGTTATATTTTTATTTCGTACCACCTTATATATTCTTTGTATCTAGTGTACTCCATCTACTGTATCTACCAGTATTATTGTATATTGACCTAGACATGAGACTGTGAGGTTTGTGGACTTTTATGCTGTATTTGGGGTCGAGCTCACTTGAGTCGACATGCAGTTTTTCTCATGCTCTTTATGATTATTTTGCATGTTGTTGTTTTATATTGCGTGGGATTTGTGACCGCCTTGTGGCGAAGAGCTAGCTCCCGCTTGGGGATGCCATATTTGTTGGATTCATATATATTCTTGTTGTACCCATTTTGGGGGCCGGTATTTACAAAGGAGACTCTGCCGAAATTTTCGGAAAAATTGATATTGTTTTTAAAAAAAGGCTTGATGTGACTCATTTGATAAACTCGCTTTCAATTGATTGGTTTTCCTTCACTCTTTTGCTTATTTGGTTTTGATTTCTGGGCTTTGGCTTACTTATTTTACGGACGCCTTGAGACGTTTCGTAATTTAAGTGCCAGTCACGTTCCGTACCCTTCGGGTCGTGACACTAGCGTATACGTTTCTTGACCCATCTGATAGGCGATGGATGATCCCATATCCATTAGTGTGGTGACACCAAAGATTGTATACGGGTGCTCAGTGGAGACTGGGTACACTGAACGGACTCGTCGAGAACTCCTATGTGGTATTATATCTATCGTCGGATAGCAGTTCTCAGGTGATACTGGTACAGGTTAGTTTGTAGACCCGAGATCGTCATAGAGTCTTGTGTGTGCTCCCACTGTACTTTGATCTCCACCCTACCACGGCTCTACTAAGTCGTGCAAACAGGTGGATTTTGGGTACAGTTTCGAGGCACATGGAGGAAATGAACGATAGGAGGGGTTTCTTCCCTCCCGGTATTGGGGGTTGATGGTGCGCTATACTCGATTGGCTATAACAAGAAGTCCCTGGCCAGGGCTGATGAGATTTACTGATAAGTGTTATCAGTAGTTTCTCGATCTATTATAGACCTTATACCGGCATGACTTATTGAGTTATTGGGGTCGACGATACCATCCCTAGACTCGATATGCAGCATATCTGACGAAGAGACCGGACTGTAGGGTAAGTGTTGCCTGTTGGCTCGACGGAAGTGTTGACAGGTTCACTTGTTTTTCTTCTGATCGCTCAATACCTGGGAGCCGTTACGTACAGCTAGTGCTGCTGACGGTTTGTGGGTATGTGATATGATCACTGCCTACTGCTAGCGTATTGACGAGTCTTGGAGTCCCATAAAGGGGTTACCTAGCTCGGGCGAAACGATGTTAGGTGCATATGGGGATATGCGCGGGAGCTTGATTAAATGCGTGTATATGATACCGCATTTTAATCTAGCATTTACTATTGGTCGGGTCGTATGTGATATGACCGGGTTATTAAATCAAGTGTTGATTTAATATTAATGACCATTAGCTCATTTATTAAAACCTATTTCTTTATGTTGTATGCATGAGTGTATGTATAAATTAATATGGATGCACACATGCATGCATACATGTGTCATGGTTGATGATACATTGGTGATGGCAATGCAAAACTCACATGGAGAATTATTTATATATTTTGATTATTAAGAAAAAAGAAATTGGAATAAAATCATGGTTGAGTTTCTACACTCTCCTTTGGTTGACCAAAGTCAAAACCATGGTTTTATTGCCCATGGTTTTGGTTAACTCAACATCAAAATATCTAGATATTTTTGAAGCCATGGTTAAGGATGAGGAGACTTTTTTCTTCTCATGGTTATTATCTTTCATTCTTGAGTTAATTATCACAAGAGTTAAGCTTAGCCATCTCCTCTTCTTCTTCCTCCTTCAAGCTCTCTAGGTTTTAGAAAGTGATTGAAGAAAAGAAAAGGTAAAGGTTTTTAATTGAGAACACAACCCACATTACCAATCTATGTTAGTCTAGCCCACTAGTGTAGATTGTTTGCTTCACTTCCATCTTGATCAAGTGAAGCTAGGAGCTTGTGCAAAGGGGCTCTGTGGTGGATCGTCATGGACTTCGAGGGACTCAAGAGAACCGGTTCAAATACTAAGTTGATCCAAGGAGTCATGAAGAGGAGGTCTACAAAGGTTGTATTTCTCTCCTCTTAGTGTTAGACACTTGATAGTATGTGATACTAGTTTTCGTTACCCTAGTTTTCTAGTTAGATTCATGGTTGGTTTTTCTTAGCACCCCAAAAAATTTTATTGTAGCATGTTTGATGCAAGAAAAACCCTAGTCATGGTGCTAAACAAACCTTACAGTGGTATCAAAGCCAAACTAGAAACTTAGACAATGTTAGATACATTACGAAACCGTAACTACTTTGAAAACTAAAACCCTAAACCTGCTCTCTGTCGATTTTTTCTGAGCCTCTAAAATTTTTTTAAGCAGTTGCAGAATGTTACATATGATATAATATGAACACCAAACGAAAACGAGGCCATTCCACCGAATTTGACCCGGCGAAATGCACATAAAATCAGGCCTGGCCAATCCAAACTTGTATTTTTCGCCTCGTTTTTTTGGTGCTCTGGTCTATGGGGTTTGATGTTTCAGGTATTACTTGTTTTTACTAAGATCGCATGTGATGTTTTCTTACAGTAAAGATTATTCGTAGTATTTCATAGTCATAATTATAACATTGTTTTAGGTAACCTAGACGACGTTTAACAGTTCGAACGAACATCAAACGCCGCCTCATGACACCCTCCAGAATTTTTCCAATAGTTGAAATTTTCTAAGTTAAAAATATTCGAAAAATCATGCAGGTAATTCAATGGACCCTCTCGAAGAACGTAACCCTAACTCGATTCTATAACCACGGAACTGCGGCCAAACCCTAGGGTTTGCCGTAGTTCCGCGACGCTATAGGTGAGGCAAGGGTTGACCTTTCTACGGTTGGTCCATAGGTACTGTGGCATATTTTGGGTATTTTAACTTTGCTCAAGTGTTGAGCTCTTTGGGAGATGTGGGTGTTTGTTGATTCGATCGAAACGTTTAACATCGTCTAGATATTTGTAAATGTGATAAAATAATTGGAATCTACACTAATTAGTTTTGTGAAAAGTAATTAGTTGCGTGTAAATCTAACATTTTGGTCTCGGGTGGAATCGGGAATCTTGTTGAATTACCCAACTTCTTTTGAAAAGGTGTTTTCATAGATGAGACCCAAATGTAAGATTTGCATCGTTAGGCATGAAATCCAGAATATGTGATACTCCGGGTTTATGATGTCTAAAGGCAGTGATGGTTCCAATTGTTGTAGTTTTTCTCTTTCTTTTCTATGACCGTAAGTGTAGTATGTGGTGTATCACCGGTTTCATTGCTATACATCAAAGACAATTGGGGTAAGCATACTTACTTATGTTGATGACATGTGATGTTATGTGTTACTGAGATATGATGTATAGGATCGTCGTTATTGAATGGCCGGGGGTTTTATGTGAGATGAGAGTTTTTCTTTTCATTCATGTAAAATTCATTGTATGTAATATTCTTTTATTGGGGCACTTCCGGGTTGAGGATAATGTCACCATTGTTGTATATTATTTACTTTTCCGCATTAGGATAGACCTAAGGTGGGGAGCGCAAGTGACCGGGTTCTAGGGTCCAGTGGGAGGCCATCTCGAGGAGTCGAGACCAGGTCTCCTAACTTTAGAACTGGTAGGGTCACTTTCTGCTCTCGAAGGGGTCTAGGGGTGTGGGCTTGGCTATTCATCGTGACCGTGGAATCCGTATTTTCTATTGTTAGCTAAATACTAAATACGGACCTCCTAGTTTATCTTATATTTTCATATATGTGCTTCTGCTGTTGTTATTCTGTGATGTGATCACTTTATGTGCTGAGACGAATTGTGTATTATATATATGATATATAATAAACATTGTTTATGTTTTACATCCGCACTAGTCCCGCCCCGCTATGTCGTTAGTTAAGTAACCTAACGGTGCATAACGGGACACTGTGGCGAATGCGAATGGCATAAGCGTACGTTCTATTTTCGTTTCTTTTCTGTGATGGCTTAAGGACATAAATGATGTGTCACGACCCGTAATTTAGCATGTGACCGGCACTTAAATTACGCAACGTCTAAAGGCGTGACGTAAATCAAGTAAGCCGAAGCCAAGAAAAATCTAAACCTTTTTGCGGAAATATAGTGGGGGTGCAGTTTTGAAATAAAGGTATAATAAATCATGTTTTTTCTTGAAATGCATAGCTAATGAAACATGAAAATGCAAGTGGATTATACTAGAGTAGAAAACAAGTTTCGTCTTTAAAAATTTAGGCAGCACCTCCCTCGTATATTTTGATCCAAACACATATACACAATAATATATAGGCATCCCCAAGCGAGAGCTAGCTCTTCGCCAATCGGCGGAATCACAACCACGCAATAACATATATACGACGCCTAACGGCGAAGAATCACCCCAAGAAGAACAAATAAAGAAGCAAGACATCAAAAACTCAAGATAAGCGATCAAAACCCATCGCTCTAAGTCTCGCACAATACCCAAGTCTGACTAGGTCTACCAATATACAATTCTAGTCTCTGATCTGATGTGATGTGAGGGAGTTTATCTAGATACAATAGAATATATAAGTACGAGAGTGGGCACGATCTAACATGTGTCCCACCTACCAAGCAAAGCACCCTGGAAGAAGCTGTGTGCCAGGAATACCGCAACTGATCCCAAGCGGTCAAACCTGCAAGAACTGTGGCACAACGGGGGTGAGTTGCCAACTCGTGAGTAGAAAACATCAGCAAGTAGAAATCGAATAGAACAACGATTTCCTAGGTCACTATATCCTGAAGGTAATACTATGATATCTAGGGTGACCAAGTACGCATATGTGTCAACAATCGAGTAAATGCAATGATATATATAAATAAACATCTAAAATATAAGCCTGTATATATATATATGAGGATATCTACCACATGTGTCCATCAACGACAAATCAAAATCATGGAACCAGAGTGTCCAACACCGACACTCGAAACATCATGAAAACCCGTGTCCAGCATCGACACATAAATCCTCATATCTCAGGCGCCGCATACTCATATCGGCCCTCATATCATTCTCATCTCAGGCGCCGCATCCTCAGATCGGTCCCCATATCCATCTCATATCATAACTCCAAAACGGTATCCTCCGGATATCCGTCGAGCTCTATACAATCACCGGTAGGTAGTGTTCCCTCTGCCAGGCTAATCGTCTACACCACAAAAAACATTTCTTGTCCTGGGGTACCATACCGGATCCACCATGTACCCGCAAACGACATCTGCCAACTCCTCGAATCCGGTCTCGAAAACAAGCTCAGAACTGAGAAAACGCATGGTGGACGTCTCGAAATATTATATCAAGAGAAACCGTGTTTTTAAAACAATACGCAATTTTCTTTGAAATATACCACAGTTCTCAGATCCAGAGATCTCATAAAAACAGCATCTCAATGCATATAACCATAAAATACAATGTATGCAACATAGAGTAGTAATTTGAGCATATCGGGTATACCATGCAAGTATGTTAAGTAATAATACTGAACAATGAATGTACTTTTACGGTTATGAGTAATATCATGATATGGTAGTTCTACTATGTAAGTAGCATAGCAATTACCGATGATGAATGTGTGTGAGCCGGCAAATCTATATAAGTGTAACATGCGCATCAATGGTAATTGTGCAGGTGTACTAGCAATGATATCATATAACATTAAATACTGTAAACATGATAGGTATCACACGAGGAATAATATCTTACACAACATGATCAATAAATGGGTATATCTACTTACACAAGAATCATACGGTTACTTTTAAACGATACACATCGTCATTTTGAAAATAGGTATGGTTCAGGTGGAAATCGTTATATCGGCGATCCTGCCTCATAACATCCGATATGATAATAATCATCGATCATCCTCAAATCACTAGCGCGGATCAATCATCCGGTACATCTCATCGCATACGGAAATCTATCGTACGGGGTCATCAAACAGAATAAGGAATCTATCAACACAATAATGAGGGTACGGATCTAAAGTCTCGTATGGCATATTACTCATTATACTCATAAATATATCTCAAATCACATTTGTATAAACGTCATATTTTATTGATTTCACAACACCTGTATCTCAATCTCATGTCGTGTTTATCGATGTCGATCTCATATCCTATCATTATCAACCCATACTTGTCATCTTTCAATTCATACTTATCATGATTCACTTCTCATTTCATATTCTCATATATCAATCCGAGTCATCTATATCTATCATCTCAATATCTCACATCATGTTATCTTATATACCTATATCCTATTTTCAAGCCAATATATATTTATTAGTGTCAACCTTTATCATATCATATCTTACTAAATCTTACTAAATCCTATAATAAGGTTGTCTTAAGCTCGTAGCATATCCTTTATCAAAATATAATTTAAAACACAATCTTCCATATCAATGGTTGCGGGGGTGCTATACGCCATCCACCCGACTTCCCCCGTAGATATAAATCTACTCAACTGCTAAACTCCTCGCTTAGCCAAAGTCGATGTGCTTCGTCGTCTCGGAATCCCACGCGAAGGTACCGACAATCAATACACAATCGAAATTCTATTAAAATCAAATCCGAAAACCGATACGGCACACGAATTGCTTATAGGTTAGAACCTATTTCTTACGCATGCAAAAATAACCAAACAACCCTCGTCGTTAACGTACAAACGTCTAACGACGGAATCAAATCCAAATACCTGCAGGATTGTCTAGCACGGCAGCAAGGTTTAGGGAGGCATCATCCATGCCATATTTAAATTTTTGCCGTTCTAGCTAACCCTAACCCTAGAATCGATACTAGAAAATCCGACGAAATGAAATGCAAACACTTTACATCTAAGTGAATGAGGGAATACAACCTTTGTAGACCGGTCCTTCACTTCTAAAGCTCCATGTAGTAGTCCCTTCGCTGCGATCATCGAACTCCCGGACTCTAGTGAAGGTTCTCATGAAGAAATGAACGGGCTTGCTCAATGCCTTCGAAGCCGAAAATGATCTACGTCGTGGAGACTCAAGCTCATGCTACCTCTTCACTAATGGTGAGATTAGTGAAGCAAACACCCTAAACTAAATGGCTAATAGTAGAGGATGATGAAGTAGGAAGTGAGCTCTCTTTAGTTTTATTTTTCTCACAATTTTTTCATCACTTAATCAAAAGCTAGAAAGCCTTTTTGAGGAAGAAGAAGATGATGAAGTGATGAAGAATAATGAAAACTCATGGGGTTGGAAAAACAACCATGGTGAGTATATGACATACCCTAACCCTAGTAGAGAGTTAACCATGGTTAAGTGTAATGGTTGGGTTTATAAATATCTTTAGTATAAAAAAACTTGTGGACTTAGTCAATGGTTAGCAAAGCATCTCCAAGTTTCTAGCCATGATCAAATGGTACCAATTTTGAATTACTTAAGAAATTAAAACCCTAGATTATCACTTAGCATGGTGTAAGTCATACATGTTGGATATATGTATGCCCTAGAGGCCATTATATGTATAGTGGATGCTTGGACATGTATATATATAGATTACTTTCTTGCTCGACATGATAGTATGCTATCGTGTTTACTTTATCTGACATGTTGATTTGATCATGCTTTTATTCATTTACACATGTTGATAAAGACCTCAGGATATTTGCTTGACCACTGTGACTATGATGTGGATCATACTAGTGGGGCACATGTATTTTATAAGCATATCCTTGAAATGTTCCTAGTCGTAGGTATATCGAGACAAGGCATCGATATTCCAGAGTAGACTAGCGTATACCATTCTTGTCCCATATGATGGGCGATGGATGATCCCATATTCATCTGGTGTGGTGACACCAAAGATTGTATGCGGGTGCTCAGTGGAGACTGGGTACACTGAATGGACTCACAGAGAACTCCTATATGGTATTATATCTATCGTTGGATAGCAGTTCTCAGGTGACACTGGTACAGGTTAGTCTGTAGACCCGAGATCGTCATAAAGTCTTGTGTGTCCTCCAACTGTACTTTGATCTCCACCCTACCATGGCTGTACTGAGTCGTGCAAACAGGTGATCATTGGGTACAGTCCCGAGGCCCAAGGAGGCGATGAGCGATAGGAGGGGTTTCGTCTCTCCCGGTATTGGGAGTTGATGTTGTACAATGCTCGATTGGCTATAACAGGGTTTCCATGGCCCGGGCTACTGAGGTTTATTGATAAGTGTTATCTGTAGTTTCTCGATCTGTTATGAGCCATACACCAGCATGACTTATTTGTTAGTTGTATGTATGCCCTAGAGGCCAGTATTGTACAGATGATGTATATTATATTGGATGCTTGGACATATATTGAGATGACTTTCTTGCTCGATATGATAGTATGCTATCTGGTTACTCTTTATCTTAACATGTACACTTGTCTCTTTGCACTGTCTTATAGTTACATGTTGGTAAAGCCCTTAGGATGTGTACTTGACTACCTGGACTGTGATGCAGATCATACTAGTGGGGACATGGTAGTCTATAGATACATCCTTCAAGGTCCCTAGTCGTGGGTGTATCGAGACGGGGCATCGATATACCAGAGTAGACTAGCGTCTACGCTTCTCGACCCATGAGATGGGCGATGGATGATCCCATATCCATTGGTGTTTGACATCAGAGATGATATACGGGTGCTCAGTGGAGACTGGGTACACTGGACGGACTCGCCGAGAACTCCCAGATGGTATTATATCTCACGTCAGATGGCAGTTCTCAGGTGACACTTGTGCAGGTTAGTCTGTAGACCCGAGATCGTTATGGAGTCTTGTGTGATTCCCACTGTGCTTTGATCTCCACCTTACCACGTCCATGAGGGCGTGCAAAACGGTGGTCTTTGGGTACAGTCCCGAGTCACATGGAGGCAATGAGCGATAGGAGGGGTTTCGTCTCTCCCGGTATTGGGGGTTGATGTTGCGCTGTGCTCGATTGGCCGTAACAGGGAAGTCCCTGGCCAGGGCTGATCAGAGATTTGCTGGTAAGTGTTACCAGTAGTTTCTCGACCCGTTATGAGCCTCACATCAGCACGACTTATCGGTTATTGGGGTCTGACGTTTACCACCCCTAGACTTGATATGCGACATATCAGACGAACAGACCGGACTGTACGGTAAGTGTTATTGGTTGGATTCACAGGAGTGTGAGCGGGCTAGCTCGTCGATCTTCGGATCGCTCAATACCCGGATGGCCGTTACGTTTAGTAGACCGCTTGCGGCTTGTAGGTGCTTGATATGATCATCATCTGCTACCGGCGTATTGACGAGTCTTTAGAGTCCTACACAGAGGTTTCCTGGCTCAAGCGAAACGAAATAGGAGTGCATATGAGATATGTGCAGGACCGAGAATAATGCGTGTATGTGATACCGTATTTCATTCTCGCGATGGATGTATCGATTGGTTATATTCGATATAACCTAGATATCGAATCAAGGATTGATTCGATAAGCCGATACATAGGATACTAGTCGGTTATATGCGATTTGACCGGATCGTTAAATCAAGTGTTGATTTAATGATTTAATGTATAATTATATATTTGATAAATTACTTTGCATTAGCTAGTATTAGTTCACTTTAAATGGATTTTCTCACTTGAT
Organism: Agapanthus africanus; assembly: GCA_030015575.1. Taxonomy (NCBI): domain Eukaryota; kingdom Viridiplantae; phylum Streptophyta; class Magnoliopsida; order Asparagales; family Amaryllidaceae; genus Agapanthus; species Agapanthus africanus. Next base: position 558,944,247 of record CM057338.1, read on the forward strand.
GTGCAAGTTGTATATGTGATATACTTTTGTACACATGTTTGTATCATGTTTGATGATGCTTGCTCATTTGGTTAAGTGTATAGAATTAAACCATGGTTAAGTTAATGATTAGGGTTTTGCTTTTTCATTTATTTATTTATTTGTTTATTTATTTATTTAGAAAAGATAAAGATGAGAATGGTGGCTTTCTTTGTTTCTTATTGAAGCTTCATGAAGCTTTGACTTAGTCACCATTCTTGTCTCATGCTTAACCCTAACCATTTGAACTAACCCTAGTTCATTCTCTACACTTAAGTATGGTTAAGATTATGATAAGTTTTCATTTTCTTTTTCATTTTAAAAGACTTGTAATATTCTTTCTTCTTCTTCATCATCTTCTTCTTAAAGAAAAGCTTAAGTCTATCAATGGCAACTTGAGCAAAAGTGAGAGAAATCCAAATCTAAAGTGAACCCACCTCCTATTTCTTCACCCTCTACCTCTTGCCAAGTAGTATAGGGTGTTTTCTTCACAAGTTTCACAACTTGATGGAGTTGGAGCTTGAACTTGTGATGCCTCGACGTAGATCGTCTTCGGCACGAAGCCGACGACCTAGCCCGCCTATTTCTCCGATCAAGCCGACGATTGAATCCGGGATTCGAGATGGACAGTGAGAGGATGCTTACGTGGAGCTAAGGAAGTGGAGAACTGGATCTACAAAGGTTGTAGCCTCTCTCCTTTAGTTAAATTGTTAACTAGTTTCGTTTTTCGCCTAAACTTCTAGTCAACGATCCTTATTAGGGTTTCTCGGCACCCGTAAAATTTGAAATTGGCATGGTTGATGCCTTGTGAGACCTCTTGAGAGTGCCTAGGAACCCTACAGTGGTATCAGAGCCTAGCTAGAGCCTTAGGCGAAGTCTAGACGACGTTTGAAACCCGAACGAACCCGAAACCCTAAATCCAAAATGCTCTCTGTACATTTTCTGAAATCGTGGATTTTTGAGAATTAAAAATATGCAGAAAAATCAGCAGGTATTTCTAAGAATTACTGTGAAGTTCGAGAACCTGAATCGCTAAAGGCACGGCGGAACCGCGGCAATAGCATGCCTATTGCGGCGGTTCCGCGGCCAGTTTGTCTCTTCAGACGATTTTGTTTACACAGTAATTCCTAGTTTTTAGTGTTGGTTTTCCTGGGAATTTTTAATTTGAACTCAAGAGTTGAGTTTTTTGGGTTGTATTGGGAGTTCGAATATTCGATCGGGTTATCAAACTTTGTCTATGTGTTTTCCGGATAATTTTTAAATATGTTAAAAAGTTCGACCGGATATAAATACCCAACTTTTCCCCTGCCGGAAAATTTCCAAGTGTTGGATTTTTCCGTGGTTTAAAGACGTTCTAAGTAGTGCAAGTAACGCGATGGTCCCTCTAGAAGACAACAAACCTTAACTCGATTATGTGACCGTCTTGAACTGCCCTTTGAACCTTCGGGTTTGGGGCAGTACGGCGTGCCACATGTAAGGCGTTGGCTTGACCCTTCTACGGCTGGACCGTTGGTACTGAGGCATGAAGTGAATGTCTTTGAACTTATTTCATGTGTTGAACAGTTTCGGGAAAACTTGGGTGTTCGAATGTTCGATCGGAAAGTTTAATATTTTCTATTTATCCGGAATGGGATAAATAATTGGAATTCACAAACAGTTATGAGATAACTGATTGAATGTTATAAATCTAGCGGTTTAGTCTCACTTCATATTGAAAAGAGTTTTCGATAATGGGACTAAAATGCGGGGTTTATAACTGTTAGGCATGTGATGTCTAAGTATTTCATTTGATTAGGCATGTGATGTCTAAAGAGGTTGCGGATTCCAATTGTTGTAGTTTTACACTTTCTTTTCTGTGACCGTAAGTGTAATATGTGATATCGCCGGTTTCGTTGCTATATGTCAACGACAATTGGGATGCGTATATTTACTTACGTTGATGACATGTGATGTTATGTGTTGCTGGATATGTTATATTGGATCGTCGTGTTTGAATAGCCGGGGGTTTTTATGTGAGATGAGTGTTTTTCATTTTCATTCATGTAAAAACTTGTATGTAATATTCTTTTATTGGGGCACTTCCAGGTTGCGGAAGATGTCACCTTTTGTATATTATTTACTTTTCTGCACTAGGATAGACCCGAGGAGGGGAGCACAAGTAACCGGGTTCTGGAGTCCAGTGGGAGACCAACTCGAGGAGTCGAGTCCGGGTCTCCTAACTCTAGAATTGGTAGGGTTCCTTGCCGCTCTCGTAGGGGTGTGGGTTTTGCTGTTCATCGCGACCGTGGAATCTGTGTTTTATACTGGCTCGTATTGAAAACACGGACGTCCTAGTATATCCAATATTTCATATGATTCTTCTACTGCGATATCTGTGATGTGATCATGCGATGTTCTATGATAGATACAGTGTATAGTATATATGATATATTATATAGACGTTACTTATGTTTTGCACCCGCACTAGCCCTGCCCTGCTCTGTCGTTAGTTACCTAACCTAACGGTGCACGAGGGGACATCGAGGCGAATTCGGATGGCAAAAGTGTACGTCGTATTTATCTGTGATGTTTAGGTATTTAAATGATGGGACTTCATTAATGTGATTAATGAAAGAAAAGAAACCTAAGATGTTGTAGAATCAAATTTTAAACAAAACAGGTAGCTACAGTTCTTGCTTTGCATAGCGGTATATATGATATACCCTGCACCTTATTCGATGAGGAAAGGACCGAGATCCCTTCACCGGGAGTGACTCCTTTAGCAACAACTGGCAGATGCTACACACTCGGTTTGCTTTTGATTGTTTTTGAGTTTTGCTTTGCACAACGATATATATGATATATCCAGCACCTCATTCGACGAGGAAAGGGCCGACGATCCCTTCACCGGGAGTGACCCCTTTAGCAAAACTAGAAAAGCCTCAAAATCACTCCATTTCAAAACTTCATTTGATTCTATAACGATATCAAGTTCATTACGCAATAGGTTTTCAGAAAAACCTGTCGTAGCCCTCCGTCATTTCAGATAAGAACTGTTTAGTATTCGTGCTGCGTTTGTTGGCCTTTGTCAAGGCGTAGTGTGCGGTAGCTGAATAGTGATTATCTGCTTGTGCATGTGATGCAGATTGTTTCAGGGTAGTCGTACGACCTTGTTGGCCTTTGTCAAGGGTCGTGCGGGTGGGTTTGATTCAATCAGGAAATGACGGGTTGAACTTGACTAGCATGCTATGATTTGTTGGCCTTTGTCAAGGTCATAGGACGCTAGGGGTAAAATATTATCGGGAATTTCAAGTGTTGAAATTTGCAATGAGATTGCATACCTTCTATGAGATAGTTGGATCCCGATACCCACTGCGAGTAAGAGTTACTCCTGGGAGAGTTTTACACATTACAATTAGCCGATCAAGTAGGTGTCTAGAAAGGTGTTAACGAGGTTACGCCTCTGGGAAAACGATGTTTACATTAATTAGGTTCGTGCGAAAGCACGGGGGACCTCCCTCAAAGTACCGACACTGGCCTGGCTGAAAGATCGACGAAGTTGTAGGGTGTAATTAATCCCGGCTAGTCTTTCCTTTTAGGGTTTGAAGGAAGATTTGATAAAAACCAGTGTGAGCCATCCTGATTAGATAAGATAATAACCAATCTGATCTTGCACGAGCATACGCTAAAGTGTTTTCTTCTCTCTCTCTCTCCAGGTAGCGACCATGTCATACCCTAATAAAGATAATAATATGGATGTATTGACTGAACCCGCATGTTATACTGTGCTGGGGAACGTTGGTCCCGTTCTTTCTTATAAGAGTTATAGGAATGAACAGGATATAGGGAAATACCAGGATTCCCATGCCACCCGATTGAAGAAAGTACATGATGATGCATTTTCTTCGGGTGTGTTCGTTACAGAGAACTGTTTCTCCATTTGCTCCACGTCCTGGGTATTAGATACCGGGTCAGGATCCCATATATGTAATCAGTTACATGGGCTCAGGAAAGGTAGAGAACTTGGGGAAGGTGATAAAGACATTAGAGTTGGAAATGGTGCAATTGTTGCAGCTAAGACTGTCGGGGAATATGACCTTGTATTACCGACTGGTAATACATTGGTTCTGAACGAATGCTATTACATGCCGAACCTGATATGCAACATTATATCGGTTTCTTTATTGACTAAAGAGGGATATAATTTTGTATTACAGGACAATGTTATGAATATTTTCCGTAACCAAAAGTTGGTTGGATCAGGCACGTTGTGCAATGGCATTTATGTTCTAAATTAATCAACAGTTCTGAGCATAACAAACACACACAAGAGGAAGAGTTCTGAACTGAAAGAATCCTTCTTGTGGCATTGTAGACTGGGTCACATCAATGCGACAACACGACTAGCTAAGTTGCATAAGGATGGATATTTAAATCCGTTTGAATTTTCATCTTATGACACTTGCCAGTCATGTCTCAAAGGCAAGATGACCAAAACTCCGTTTACGGGACACGGAGAAAGAGTTACTGAACTCTTAGGACTGATACATAGTGATGTATGCGGTCCTATGTCTACACATGCCAGGGATGGTTCTTCATACTTCATTACATTCACTGACGATCTCTCTAGGTTCGGGTATGTGTTCCTGATGAAACACAAATCAGAAGCTTTTGAGAAATTTAGAGAATATAAACAAGAAGTTGAGAACCAAACCGGAAAAAGTATTAAATCCTACGATCTGATCGAGGAGGTGAATACTTAAGCAATGAATTCCTGGACTTCCTAAAAGAGAATGGGATTCTCTCTCAGCTGACTCCTCCATATACACCACAGCACAACGGTGTATCAGAACGGAGGAACCGCACCCTATTAGATATGGTGCGCTCTATGATGAGCACAGCTGAGTTACCTATTTCCTTCTGGGTTATGCGCTGGAGACAGCAGCATACCTATTGAATCAAGTTCCATCTAAATCTGTACCTACCACACCATATGAGATATGGAGTGGAAAGAGACCATGTCTTAAACGAGTTAAGATATGGGTTTGCCCGGCCTATGTCAAAAGGCAAAATCCGGACAAACTCGAGGCACGGTCAGTTCTATGCAAGTTTGTGGGATATCCCAAACATTCACATGGATATCTTTTCTACCATACAGAGGAACAAAAAGTGTTTGTTACTCGACATGCCACCTTTTTGAAAAGGAATTTCTTGCTAAAGAAATTAGTGGCGATAAGGTAGAACTGGAAGAAATTCCGGCTACACAAACTCAAACTGAAGATTTAGTGGAACCAGAGGATTCAGTAGCTCCCGACGAACCTCAACCTCTCCGCCGATCTAGTAGGGTTCCTTGCCAACCTGAGAGATACTACGGTTTTCTCATGGAAGGTGGAAGCGAGGATTGCATCATGGAGGATGATGACCCAACTAGCTTCGAGCAGGCCATCACGAGTAAGGACTCAGTGAAATGGCTGGATGCTATGCGGTCCGAGATGGAATCCATGTACACCAACAAAGTATGGACTTTGGATGTTGCTCCTGAAGGGGTAAAACCTATTGGGAGCAAGTGGATTTTCAAGAAGAAACTTGGTGTAGATGGGAAAGTGGAGACTTTCAAAGCTAGACTTGTTGCAAAAGGTTTTCGTCAAAGACCAGGTGTGGACTATGACGAAACCTTTCTCTCAGTGGCTATGCTTAAATCCATCCGATTCATGCTTGCCATCGCTGCATATCATGACTATGAAATCTGGCAAATGGATGTTAAGACCGCCTTTCTAAACGGTGATTTAGAAGAGTGCGTGTACATGACTCAGCCAGAGGGCTTCGTAGACAGTGGGAGCAGCGGGAAGGTGTGCAAGCTGCTTAAATCCATTTATGGATTAAAGCAAGCATCGCGGAGTTGGAACATCTGCTTTGACGTCGTTATCAAAGAGTTTGATTTCGTCAAAAACCCAGATGAACCTTGTATCTACAAGAAGGTGGCAGAGAGTAAGGTTGTCTTCCTCGTATTGTACGTGGACGACATACTCTTGATAGGAAATGATATTCCTATGCTGCAATCGGTCAAGCTCTTCTTATCACAAAGATTCTCAATGAAAGATCTTGGTGATGCCTCCTGCATATTGGGAATAAGGATCTATAGAGATAGATCCAAACGGATATTGGGATTGTTCCAATCCAGGTACATTGACACCATACTAAAGAGGTTTAGTATGGAAGAATCCAAGCGTGGGAACTTACCCACGATCTCTGGAGTCACTCTCTCCAAAGAGATGTCTCCCAAGACTGATTTGGAGAGAGCTCGCATGCAAGGGATACCCTATGCTTCGGCTGTAGGCTCTATCATGTATGCGATGCTATGTAGCATACTCACTAAGTATAGTGAGCAGGTATCAAGCTGATCCTGGAGAGAGTCACTGGACAGCTGTGAAGAGCATTCTCAAGTACTTACGAAGGACTAAAGAGATGCTCTTGGTGTATGGTAATGGAGAACTCCAAGTGGAGTCCTTTACCGATTCGAGCTTCCAGAGTGATAAGGACGACTCTAAGTCGCAGTCGGGATTTGTCTTTACCCTTTACGGAGGGGCGGTTAGCTGGAAGAGTTCCAAGCAGGAAACCGTGGCAGACCCGACGATGGAGGCTGAATACATCGCTGCCAACGATGCTGCCAAAGAGGCTGTCTGGATCAAGAAGTTCATTATTGAACATGGAGTGGTTCCATCCATTGAGCATCCAATACCTTTGTATTGCGATAACAATGGAGCAGTGGCTTTAGCCAAGGAACCCAGGTCCCATCAGCGATCCAGGCATATTCTGAGGCGGTATCACCTGATCCGGGAGATAGTTGATCGCCGGGAGATCGAGGTCAGGAGAGTTGACACGAAGAACAACACGGCGGATCCACTCACGAAGGCCATTCCCCAGATACAGTTTGAGAGACTCTTCGGGATGCTCGGTATGCGATACTACAGCAGCTGGCCCTAGTGCAAGTGGGAGATTGTTAGTTGTATGTATGCCCTAGAGGCCAGTATTATACAGATGATGTATATTATATTGGATGCTTGGACATATATTGAGATGACTTTCTTGCTCGATATGATAGTATGCTATCTGGTTACTCTTTATCTTAACATGTACACTTGTCTCTTTGCACTGTCTTATAGTTACATGTTGGTAAAGCCCTTAGGATGTGTACTTGACTACCTGGACTGTGATGCAGATCATACTAGTGGGGACATGGTAGTCTATAGATACATCCTTCAAGGTCCCTAGTCATGGGTGTATCGAGACGGGGCATCGATATACCAGAGTAGACTAGCGTATACGCTTCTCGACCCATGAGATGGGCGATGGATGATCCCATATCCATTGGTGTTTGACATCAGAGATGATATACGGGTGCTCAGTGGAGACTGGGTACACTGGACGGACTCGCCGAGAACTCCCAGATGGTATTATACCTCACGTCAGATGGCAGTTCTCAGGTGACACTTGTGCAGGTTAGTCTGTAGACCCGAGATCGTCATGGAGTCTTGTGTGATTCCCACTGTGCTTTGATCGCCACCTTACCACGTCCATGATGGCGTGCAAAACGGTGGTCTTTGGGTACAGTCCCGAGTCACATGGAGGCAATGATCGATAGGAGGGGTTTCGTCTCTCCCGGTATTGGGGGTTGATGTTGCGCTGTGCTCGATTGGCCGTAACAGGGAAGTCCCTGGCCAGGGCTGATCAGAGATTTGCTGGTAAGTGTTACCAGTAGTTTCTCGACCCGTTATGAGCCTCACATCGGCACGACTTATCGGTTATTGGGGTCTGACGTTTACCACCCCTAGACTTGATATGCGACATATCAGACGAACAGACCGGACTGTACGGTAAGTGTTACTGGTTGGATTCACAGGAGTGTGAGCGGGCTAGCTCGTCGATCTTCTGATCGCTCAATACCCGGATGGCCGTTACGTTTAGCAGACCGCTTGCGTCTTGTAGGTGCTTGATATGATCATCATCTGCTACCGGCGTATTGACGAGTCTTTAGAGTCCTACACAGAGGTTTCTTGGCTCAAGCGAAACGAAATAGGAGCGCATATGAAATATGTGCAGGACCGAGAATAATGCGTGTATGTGATACCGTATTTCATTCTCGCGATGGATGTATCTGTTGGTTATATTCGATATAACCTAGATATCGAATCAAGGATTGATTCGATAAGCCGATACATAGGATACTAGTCGGTTATATGCGATATGACCGGATCGTTAAATCAAGTGTTGATTTAATGATTTAATGTATAATTATATATTTGATATATTACTTTGCATTAGCTAGTATTAGTTCACTTTAAATGGATTTTCTCACTTGATGTGCAAGTTGTATATGTGATATACTTTTGTGCACATGTTTGTATCATGTTTGATGATGCTTGCTCATTTGGTTAAGTGTATAGAATTAAACCATGGTTAAGTTAATGATTAGGGTTTTGCTTTTTCATTTATTTATTTATTTGGAAAAAATAAAGATGAGAATGGTGGCTTTCTTTGTTTCTTATTGAAGCTTCATGAAGCTTTGACTTAGTCACCATTCTTGTCTCATGCTTAACCCTAACCATTTGAACTAACCCTAGTTCATTCTATACACTTAACTATGGTTAAGATTATGATAAGTTTTCATTTTCTTTTTCATTTTAAAAGACTTGTAATATTCTTTCTTCTTCTTCATCATCTTCTTCTTAAAGAAAAGCTTAAGTCTATCAATGGCAACTTGAGCAAAAGTGAGAGAAATCCAAATCTAAAGTGAACCCACCTCCTATTTCTTCACCCTCTACCTCTTGCCAAGTAGTATAGGGTGTTTTCTTCACAAGTTTCACAACTTGATGGAGTTGGAGCTTGAACTTGTGATGCCTCGACGTAGGTCGTCTTAGGCATGAAGCCGACGACCTAGCCCGCCTATTTCTCCGATCAAGCCGACGATTGAGTCCGGGATTCGAGATGGACAGCGAGAGGATGCCTACGTGGAGCTAAGGAAGTGGAGAACCGGATCTACAAAGGTTGTAGCCTCTCTCCTTTAGTTAAATTGTTAACTAGTTTCGTTTTTCGCCTAAACTTCTAGTCAACGATCCGTATTAGGGTTTCTCGGCACCCGTAAAATTTGAAATTGGCATGGTTGATGCCTTGTGAGACCTCTTGAGAGTGCCTAGGAACCCTACATTATTGAGTTATTGAGGTCGACGATACCATCCCTAGACTCGGTTTGCAACATATCTGATAAGGAGACCGGACTGTACGGTAAGTGTTACCAGATGGCTCGACGGGTGTTTTGACAACTTTGTTGGTTTTCTTCTGATCGTTCAAGACCCGGGTGGCCGTTACGTTTAGCTGACCGCTTGCGGCTTGTGGGTGTTTGATATGATCATCATACACTGCCGGCGTATTGACGAGTCTTAGAGTCCCACACTGAAGATCCCTAGCCCAGGCGAAAAGATATGGTGTGCATATGAGATATGCGTGGGGACCCGATTGAATACGACTATGTGATACCGTATGTTAATCGGGCATTTTTCTATTGGTCGGGTTGTATGTGATATGACCGGATTGTTAAATCAACTGTTGATTTAACATTTTGACTTTTAGTTTTGTTCTTATTCTTTATTCAAACCCTTTTTTATTAAAGAGGAAGAATGCATGCATGTATGCATATGTTGATGTGCATGTATGCACATGATGATGTGCATAGGATACATACATGCAAAGTATCATGGTTGATGATACATCTTTGAAGGAAATATAAGACTTACATGGAACTATAATATATGGATATATATTTGTATTTGTTTTAAAACAAAAGAAAAGAAAATATTAATCCATGTTTATTTTTCTACACTCTTCTTGAAGTTGACGACACTTCACCAACCATTTAACCTTGGATTAGTTTTTCATTTGGGTTTCAACTCACTTACTAAATATCTAGATATTATTGAACCATTTTTTGCAATGAGAGATAGAAAATATATATACTATCTTTTCTATTTTTCATTCAAATTTTATCATTTCATTTAGACAAAAGCTTTTGCCTTCATCTTCTTTTTCCTCCAAGCTCTTTTGATTTTTCCAAAGAGAGAGAGAGAGTTAAAAAGAAAGGGTTTTGATAAAAGAAAACACACCACCTCATCATTCTACTCTAATCTAGCCAATTAGTTTAGAGTGTTTAGCTTCATCTTCTACTTTGATCAAGTGGAGCTTGGAGCTTGGACCAAGTGGACTTCGGGTGGATCATCGTGGACAAGGGAGCTCACTAGCAAGCTTTTCCAACTCTCAACAATCCTAGGAGTCACTAGCAAGAGGACTACAAAGATTGTATTCCTTTCACTTAGTGATAGAATGGTTTTTGTATGAGTTACAAGTGTTGTTACACTAGTATTCTAGTTAAAGATCCTTGCTTTGTTTGCTTAGCACCTCTAAATTTTTTAAAGTGGCATGTGTGATGCTTCCATACTCTAAAGTAGGTGCTAAGGAACCCTAACAATGGTATCAGAGCCAAGATGGAATTCTGGACACGGTATTAGAACTAATACGAAAACGAAATCGACTCCGAAAAATACAGTATTACGGAACTCTATATATGCTCTCTAGAAATTTTTAAAAAGGTCGTCTAAAAATTTTTCAAACAGGTACAGAGTGTGCTTTGGCCAAATATAAGAACACAGGTGGAATACGGGGGCTTGTGCTCCGATTTTGGCCGAGTACAAGGCTCCAGATTCCGGCCTGGCCGGCCCCCCTACCCCCTGTGCACTCCATGTTCCTTCTGTGCTCTGGTGTTTGCAAGTTAGGGTTTCTAGTATTGTTTGCTTAGCCCAATTTTCATGTGATGATTATTTAGACTTGGGCCTAATTCGTAGTGCTTCGTAATCGTAAATTCTAGCACTGTATTGGTAACCTTGACAATGTTTAGCAGTTCGAACGAAATTCAAAACCCCACATCTTGACCCCGCTGAAATTTCCAAGTGTTGTGTTTTTCCTAAGTTACCTTTATATTCAATAGTCGCGCAAGTGTTCCTATGGGCCCTCTAGAAAATCATAATAACCTTAACTCGATTCTATGCCCACGGAACCGCGATCGAACCTTCGGGTTTGCCATAGTTCCGTGGTGTCGTAGGTGAGGCGTTGGTTAACCCCTTCTACGGCTGGACCATAGTCATTGTGGCGCGATTTTGGGTATTTGTAACTTTGCTCAAGTGTTGAGCTCTTGGGGTAAAATGTGGGTTTATGTTGATTCGATCGAAACGTTAAACATCATCTTGATTTCTGTGATTGCAATTGTTGTTTTTCACTTTCTTTTCTGCGATCGTAAGCGTAGTATGTGGTGTATCGCCGGCTTCATTGCTATACATCAACGACAATCGGGATACGCATACTTGCTTGCATTGATGATATGAGATATTATGTGTTGCTGAGATATGATTTGCAGGATTGTCGCGATCGAATAGCCCGGGATTTTATGTGAGATGAGAATGTTTATTTTCATTCATGTAAAAGTCAATTGTATGTAATATTCTTTTATTTGGGGCACTTCCGGGTTGAGGATGATATCACCATTATTGTATATTATTTACTTTTCCGCATTAAGATAGACCCAAGGAGGGGAGCACAGGTGATCGGGTTCTAGGGTTCAGTGGGAGGACATCTAGAGGAGTCGAGACCGGGTCTCCTAAACTCTAGAATTGGCAGGATCACTTACCGCTCTCGTATGGGTCTAGGGGTGTGGGCTTGGCTATTCATCGCGACCGTGGAATCCATATTTTCTATTGCTGGCTGAATACAAAATACGGACCTCCTAGATATCCTTTTTATTTTCATATGTACTTCTGCTGCTGTTGATATTCTGTAATGTGATTACTTAGTATCTGAGACGAATGGATTATTATTATATATATGATATATAATAAACGTTGCTTATATTTTACACCCGCGCTAGTCCCATCCCGTTATGCCGTTAGTTAAGTAACCTAACGGTGCATAACAGGACACTGTGGCGAATGCGGATGTTATAAGTATACGTTCTATTTTCGTTTCTTTTCTGTGATGGCTTAGGAACTTAAATGATGGGACTACATTAATAAGATTAATGTAAAGTAAAAAAAACCTAAAAGATGTTGTAGAATCGGATTTGAAACCCGCTCGGCCATTTTATGAAAAATGCAAGTTTCAAAAGATGCGGAGCTTAAGCCACTCCTTTTCTAAACTGTTTTGATTCTACAACGAGATCAAGTTAAAAGCGTTAAAGGTTTTCATAAAAACCATCCGCAACCCTCCATCATTTTAGGAAGCAGAGTACTTAATATTCATGCTACGTATTTTGATCATAGTCAAGGCGTAGTGTACGGTAGCTAAGTGATGTCTTCCTACAAAGCATATGATGCGATCAGTTAGGACATTCATGTGATTATGTTGATCATAGTCAAGGGCCATATGGGTGGGTCTAGTTAATCCCGAAATGACGGGTAGAACTTGACTTGTGCTTGTGATATTTTGACCATAGCCAAGGTCATAAGCATCTAGGGGTAAAAACCATATCGAGAGTTTCAAGAGTTGAAATTTGCAATTAGATTGCATACCATCAATATGATAGTTGGATCCCTATCCCACTGTGAGTAAGAGTTACTCCCAAGAGAGTTTTGCACTTTACAATTAGCTAATCCAGTAGGTGTCTAGAATAGTGTTAACGGGGTTTGACCTCTGGGAAAACGAGGTTTATTTTAATTAGGTCTGTGCGCAAGCACGGGGAACCTCCCTCAAAGTACCGACACTGGCCTGGCTGACCGGTTAACGAAACTGTAGAATGTAATTAATCCTGGCTAGTTTTCTTTTCAGGTTTTGAAAGAAAATTTGATTAAAGCAGTGGGAGACATCGATTAGATAAGATAATAACCAATCTAATTGTTTGCAAGAACATTTCGCTGAGTGTATTCTTTTCTCTCTCCTAATGGCAGATACCGATGACGGGACTTAAGCTTCTACTAGAGAAAAACAAACTGACTGGACTGAATTATAAAGAATGGTTGAGGAACTTGAACATTGCACTCACATATGATAAAGTATCATATGTCCTCACTACCAAAGCCCCACCCGTCCCAATACCTGAATCATCTGTTTCGGATAGGGAGATCCAAAAAACATGGGATATTGATTGCAACACGGCCAGGTGCCTCGCGCTTTCTTCTGTGGACAGCATCCATCAGAAACAGCACGAGAAGATGGATGTGAAATCCATCTTTCTTCATACAAAGGAGTTGTATGTAGAGCAATCTCGTACTTTGAGATACGAGGCATCTCGAAAGCTGTTTCAGATGCGAATGGCCCCTGGTGCATCAGTAGGAGACCATGTTTTGAAGATTATTGGTCTTATAGAAGAACTTGAGGAACTGGGATGGACCATGGATAACGAGCAGTATACGGATATTGTTCTGCAGTCTCCCTCCCCCCCGCCCCCGCCTTTGCTCCGTTCATAGTGAATTTCAATATGAACGATTTGGAGAAATCATTGCCTGAACTTCTTAATATGTTGAGAACTGCAGAGAGCACGCTGAAAACAGCGAAGACTACCGCTTTGCTTGATGGGCCATCTTCCTCTTCCGTCCCAAAAGCCGAGGCCAAGGGAAAGAAGAAGAATAAGTCCATCAAACCGAAAGGTGGAGTCAAAAAGGCGAAGGGGAAAGACAAATCTGGGGCCGCGGGAAGTGGAAAAGGAGAATGTTTTTACTGCCACAAGTCGGGACATCGGAAACGCAACTGTGCTGTGTATCTTGCTGATCTCAAGAAGAAGAAGCATGCTAATGCTTCCACTTCAGGTGTGTTTGTAACTGAAAACTGTTTTTCATTAAACTCTGCATCTTGGGTATTAGATACCGATTCTGGTTCTCACATCTGCAATTGTATGCAGAGATTGAGAAACAGTAGAGTTTTGAAGACTGGAGACCATACTCTGCGGGTTGGAAATGGTTCCAATGTACATGCTGTATCCGTAGGAGAGTATCATCTGGGGTTGCCTTCGGGTTGTATTTTGGTTTTAAACCCATGTTATTTTGTGCCAAGTATGCTATGTAATATAATATCCGTTTCTTTGTTGGACAATGAAGGATATCATTTTGTGTTGCAAAATAATGTTATGAACATTAACTTGAATCAAGAGTTGATTGGGCATGGTACACTAAATAACGGTATTTACGTCCTGAACCAACACACAGTTTTCAATATACAATATACTAATAAAAGAAAATTTTCAGATATAAATGAAGCTTTTCTTTGGCATTGTAGACTTGGTCATATTAATGAAACAAGACTAAACAAGCTACATAAAAATGGATGTTTAAATCCTTTTGAATATAAATCTTATGCAACTTGTCAGTCCTGTATCAAAGGTAAAATGACCAAAACTCCGTTTACTGGACACAGAGAAAGAGCTGTGGAACTCTTAAGCCTCATACATAGTGATGTATGCGGACTAATGTCTACACATGTCAGATGCGGTTTTTCATACTTCATTACTTTACTTATGATTTATCAAGATTCGGACACGTGTTTTTGATAAAGCACAAATCAGAAGCTTTCGAGAAATTCAAAAAGTACAAACTTGAAGTAGAAAAACAAACAGGCTTGAGCATCAAAAAACTTCGATCAGATCGAGGTGGAGAGTACTTAAATACAGAGTTTTCAGACTTCTTAAAAGAGAATGGGATTCTCTCTCAGCTCACTCCTCCGTACACACCACAGCACAACGGTGTGTCAGAACGGAGGAATCATACCCTATTACATATGGTACGATCCATGATGTGTGATGCTGGGTTACCGCTTTCCTTTTGGGGGCATGCATTAGAGACAATAATGTATCTGTTAAACAGGGTTCCAACCAAGACCGTGTCTACCACTCCATATGAGATATGGAGTGGAAAGAGACCATCTCTTAAAAGAGTTAGAATTTGGGGTTGTCCGGCTTTTGTTAAAAAGCAGAATCCAGACAAACTCGAGACACGATCGTCATGTGTAAATTTGTGGGATATCAAAAACATTCGTATGGATATCTATTCTACCATAAGGAGGAACTAAAGGTGTTTGTTGATCAGCATGCCACATTTTTGGAAAATGAAATCTTTACAGACAGTACTGAAGGCAATGCGGTAGAACTAGAAGAGGTTCTAGAGACACAAATTACTCAGGACGAATTGGTTGAAACTGATGTTGCAGTAGAACTTCAAGAACCTCAGCCGCTCCGGAGATCTAGTAGAACTTCTCGCCCACCAGAGAGATACTATGGGTTTCTCATTGATGGTGATAGAGAGGATTGCATCATGGATAATGATGACCCTACTAGTTTTGAGCAAGCTATCACGAGTGGTGACTCAGTGAAGTGGCTGGAAGCCATGAGATCCGAAATGGAGTACATGTACACCAACAAAGTATGGACTTTGGACGTTGCACCTCCTAGGATAAAACTCGTTGGGTGCAAATGGATCTTTAAAAGAAAGATTGGTGTAGATGGACAGGTAGAGACCTTTAAAGCAAGGATTGTAGCGAAAGGTTTTCGTCAAAGACCAGGCCTGGACTATGATGAAACTTTCTCTCCAGTAGCAATGTTTAAATCCATTAGGATCCTACTTGCTATTGCTGCTCACTATGATTATGAAATCTGGCAGATGGACGTTAAAACTGCATTTCTGAATGGTGATTTAGAAGAATGCGTTTTTATGGATCAGCCAGAGGGCTTCATTGACAGTGGGAGCAGCGGGAAAGCATGTAGATTGTTTAAATCCATTTATGGATTAAAGCAGGCCTCACGGAGCTGGAACATCTGCTTTGATAATACAATCAAAGAGTTTGATTTTATCAAAAATATAGATGAACCATGCATTTATAAGAAGATTGTAGGGAGTACTGTCACATTCCTCATATTGTACGTGGATGACATTCTCTTGATAGGAAATGACATTCCTATGCTACAATCGGTCAAACTATTCTTATCACAATAGTTCTCCATGAAGGACCTGGGTGATGCCTCGTGCATTTTGGGCATAAGGATCTATAGAGATAGATCCAAGAGGTTATTGGGATTGTCCCAATCAAAGTACATAGACACCAGCCTAAAAAGGTTTAGTATGGAATATTCCAAGCAAGGTGCCTTACCCGCTTGTCGTGGAATCACTCTCTCCAAAGACTTCCGTCCGAAGAATGATGAAGAGAGAGCTCGCATGAGTATTATACCTTACGCTTCAGCCGTAGGATCTATAATGTATGCGATGTTATGTACACGCCCTGATGTTACTTATGCACTAGCTGTAGCAAGCAGGTATCAATCCAACCCAGGAGAGAAACATTGGATAGCATTGAAGAACATTCTTAAGTACTTGCGAAGGACTAAAGAATTGTTCTTGGTGTATGGTAATGGTGATCTCCAAATGGAGGCCTTTATCGATTCTAGCTTCCAAAGTGATAAGGTTGACAGCAAATCTATCTCAGGGTTTTTATTTACCCTCAATGGAGGGGCGGTTAGTTGGAAGAGTTCCAAACATGATACCGTTGCAAACTCTACGATGGAAGCTGAGTATATTACTGCAAATGATGCAGCCAAGGAAGCCGTATGGATGAAGAAGTTCGTCATGGAACTAGAAGTAGTTCCAACCATTGTTGATCCAATACCATTGTATTGTGATAATAATGGGGCTATGGCGTTAGCCAAAGAACCCAGATCCCATCAGAAGTCCAGACACATCCTAAGGCAATATCATTTGATCCGGGAGATAGTAGATCGCCACGAGATCGAGATTCGGAGAGTAGATACAAAGAATAACACCGTGGATCCACTCACCAAGGACCTTCCACAGCCGCAGCATGAGCGACTTTTTGAGATGTTGGGTATGAGATACGCCAATAACTGGCCTTAGCGCAAGCGGGAGATTGTAGGATATATATATGCCCTAGAGTCCATTATATATATAGTGGATGCTTGGACATGTATATATATAGATTACTTTCTTGCTCGACATGATAGTATGCTATCTGGTATACTTTATCTGACATGTTGATTTGATCATGCTTTTATTCATTTGCATATGTTGATAAAGCCCTCAGAATATTTGCTTGACCACTGTGACTATGATGTGGATCATACTAGTGGGGCACATGTATTTTATAAGCATATCCTTGAAATGTTCCTAGTCGTAGGTATATCGAGACAGGGCATCGATATTCCAGAGTAGACTAGCGTATACCATTCTTGTCCCATGTGATGGGCAATGGATGATCCCATATCCATCTGGTGTGGTGACACCAAAGATTGTATGCGGGTGCTCAATGGAGACTTGGTACACTGAACAGACTCACAGAGAACTCCTATGTGGTATTATATCTATTGTCAGATAGCAGTTCTCAGGTGACACTGGTACAGGTTAGTCTGTAGACCCGAGATCGTCATAGAGTCTTTTGTGACCTCCCACTGTACTTTGATCTCCACCCTACCACGGCTCTACTGAGTCATGCAAACAGGTGATCATTGGGTACAGTCCCGAGGCACATGGAGGCGATGAGCGATAGGAGGGGTTTCGTCTCTCCCGGTATTAGGATTTGATGTTGTGCAATGCTCGATTGGCTATAACAGGAAGTCCCTGGCCAGGGCTACTGAGGTTTACTGATAAGTGTTATCTGTAGTTTCTCGATCTGTTATGGGCCATACACCAGCATGACTTATTGAGTTATTGGGGTCGACGATATCATCCCTAGACTCGGTATGCAACATATCTGACGAGGAGACCGGACTGTACGGTAAGTGTTACCAGATGGCTCGACGGGAGTTTTGACAGCTTTGCTGGTTTTCTTCGGATCGTTCAAGACCCGGGTGGCCGTTACGTTTAGCTGACCGCTTGCGGCTTGTGGGTGTTTGATATGATCTTCACCCACTGCCGGCGTATTGACGAGTCTTAGTGTCCCACACAGAAGTTCCCTAGCCCAGGCGAAAAGATGTGGTGTGCATATGAGATATGTGCGGGGACCCGATTGAATACGACTATGTGATACCGTATGTTAATCGGGCGTTTTTCTATTGGTCGGGTCGTATGTGATATGACCAGATTGTTAAATCAATTGTTGATTTATCATTTTGACTTTTAGTTTTATTCTTATTCTTTATTCAAACCCTTTTTTATTAAAGAGGAAGAATGCATGCATGTATGCATATGTTGATGTGCATGTATGCACATAATGATGTGCATAGGATACATACATGCTAAGTATCATGGTTGATGATACATCTTTGAAGGCAATATAAGACTTACATGGAACTATAATATATGGATATATATTTGTATTTGTTTTAAAACAAAAGAAAAGAAAATATTAATCCATGGTTATCTTTCTACACTCTTCTTGAAGGTGACCACACTTCACCAACCATTTAACCTTGGATTAGTTTTTCTTTTGGGTTTTAACTCACTTACTAAATATCTAGATATTATTGAACCATGGTTTGCAATGAGAGATGGAAAATATATATACTATATTTTCTATTTTTCATTCAAGTTTTATCATTTTATTTAGACAAAAGCTTTTGCCTTCATCTTCTTCTTCCTCCAAGCTCTCTTGATTTTTCTAAAGAGAGAGAGAGAGTTAAAAAGAAAGGGTTTTGATAAAAGAAAATACACCACCTCATCATTCTACTCTAATCTAGCCAACTAGTTTAGAGTGTTTAGCTTCATCTTCTACTTTGATCAAGTGGAGCTAGGAGCATGGACCAAGTGGACTTCGGGTGGATCATCGTGAACAAGGGAGCTCACTAGCAAGCTTTTCCAACTCTCAACAATCCTAGGAGTCACTAGCAAGAGGACTACAAAGGTTGTATTCCTTTCACTTAGTGATAGAATGGTTTTTGTATGAGTTATAAGTGTTGTTACCCTAGTATTCTAGTTAAAGATCCTTGCTTTGTTTGCTTAGCACCTCTAAATTTTTTAAAGTGGCATGTGTGATGCTTCCATACTCTATAGTAAGTGCTTGGAAACCCTAACAATACACACACCCATGAATCATGTATCATCAAGCATGACACAAAACTTTCTGCACTAATATATATCACATATATACACATGCACAAAATCAAATGAGAAAAGAATTACTTAAGTGGGCTAATATTAGTTAATGTAATGTAATATATCAAATATATAATTATACATTAAATTATTAAATCAACTCTTGATTTAATAATCCGGCTATATCACATATGACCGACTAATATCAAATGTAACAACTTATCGAATCAACCCTTGATCCAGTAACTTGGCTATATCACTATAACCGACGATTGTCACATATCGCGAGCATAGAATGCGGTATCACATACTCGCATTAATCTCGGTCCGCACATATCACATATGTTCTCCTACTCCGTTTCGCATGAACCAGGAAACCTCTGTGTAGGACTCTAAAGACTCGTCAATACGACAGCAGTAGGTGATGATCATATCAATCACCCACAAGCCTCAAGCGGTCTGCTAAACGTAACGGCCACCCGGGTATTGAGCGATCAGAAGATCAACAAGTAAGCCTGCTCGTACTCCTGCGAATCCACTCAGTAACACTACCATACAGTCCGGTATCTTCGTCAGATATGTCGCATATCACATCCTGTGGGTGGAGTAGCGTCAGACCCCAGTAGCCTGATAAGTCATGCCGATGCAAGGTCCATAACGGTTCGAGAAACTACTGGTAACACTTACCAGTATATTTCAGCAACCCTGGCCAGGGATTTCATGTTATGGCCAATCGAGCATAGCGCAACATCAACTCCCAATACCGGGAGAGAAGAAACCCCTCCTATCTCTCATTGCCTCCATGTGACTCGGGACTGTACCCAAAAACCACCTTTTTGCACGATCTCTTGACCGTGGTATGGTGGAAATCAAAGCACAGTGGGAATGACACAAGACTCTATAACGATCTCGGGTCTATAGACTAACCTGTACCAGTGTCACCAGAGAACTGCTATCCGACGATAGGTATAATACCATCTAGGAGTTCTTAGCGAGTTCGTCCAGTGTACCCAGTCTCCACTGAGCACCCGTATACCTTCTCTGATGTCAAATACCAATGGATATGGGATCATCCATCGTCCATCTCATGGGTTGAGAAGCGTATACGCTAGTCTACTCTGGAGTATCGATGCTCTGTCTTGATACTCCCACGACTAGGAACAATCTAAGGATGTACTTACCGACTACCCTGTCCCCACTAGTATGATCTGCATCATATTCCTGGTAGTCAAGTACCCATCCTAAGGGCTTTATCAACATGTAATAGAGAGACAATAAGTGTACATGTTAAGATAAAGAGCAACCAGATAGCATACTATCATGTCGAGCAAGAAAGTCCTCCCTATATATGTCCAAGCATCCACTACAATATACATCGCATGTACCGTAATGGCCTCTAGGGCATACATATAACTAACAATCTCCCACTTGCACTAAGGCCATCTGTTGTAGTATCCAATACCCAACAATTTAGTAGTGGTTGTAGTATCCTATACTCAACCATCCCAAAATCTCTCAAATAGTATTTGGGGAAGCAGGCCTTGGTGAGTGGATCCACCGTGCTAACCTCAAAATCTACTCTCCTTACCTCGATCCCTTGGAGATCAACCATCTTTCTGATCAGGTGATACTTGCCTCAGAATATGTCTAGAACGATGATGGGACCGGTGTTCCTAGGACAAAGCCACAACTCCATTGTTGCCACAATAAAAGTTATTGGACACACAATGGTAGGAACCTTGTTCATCTCATGAACAAGAAATGCCCAGACAGCCACTTTGGCAGCATCATTGTGTAACAACCCTAAACCCCTTTACACTTTAAATTTTCTGCACAGTAACAGAGTCTTCTAAAACACCTATTTACCCTATTTTAAATACAATATTTAATACATTTTCTTCACATCCTTTCACCTACCCTAACCCTAGCTTTACCCTATAAATACCACCCCTACACACACACCCCTCACTCACAAATTCTATCCAAACTCTCAAGAAAACTCTCTAGAAATTTTAGTGTGCAATTGATGTTAGCAAAGGGGCGAAACTTCGGCGATCTTCCGACGACGACCCTAGGAGCTCCCGGCGACGAAATGACGCACTGGCACCTCATACCTTTCCCTCTTCCTCTCCTCTAATCTGAAAACCCGTAAGTCCCTTCTCCCTCTTCACCTTGCTATTCTAAAAACATGTATTTCTAAAACCCGACGGAATCGGAGTTAATCCGATTTCCGATTCGGTTCATCCTAAAAATTCAACCTTTTCTTAAATACAAACATACCAAACCCTTACATGTTGGCTAGTAATCATTAACAAACATGTTGAACAAGTTTCATGGCAATATATTTTATTTTGTAACTTTTACTACTCTTTTTCAGTAAAATACCATGTAGTTTACTTTCTACCTTTAAAACATCATAAATCTTGTTATACCTTTAATTAGATCACGAGGTAATGACCTACCTTCTCACAACACTCGTATGCAACATAGCACAATACCTTTTGTGAAAAATAGATTCGGGAAATACCGTTTTACACAAAACTACCTTTTACTATTAAAACCGTTTTCTACAAGATTACGTAATTTTACAAATCTTTTCAAAGTGCCGCTACAACCCATTTGGGGAACCCATTCGGGATATTGTGGATTATCACACATCCCTGGGCTCAATAGTGCGAGATGCAGACCTCCGCAAGGAGCATTCGGTCTCGAGAGATTTAAAGTACAAATATCTTAAGAAAAAGAGATTTCTAGAAAATAATAAAATAAAATTATTTTTATAAATATATATATATATATATATATATGTACCATCAAAATATCTATTTTTGATATATTATAAATATTTCTACTTTTCTAAATCAAAAGAATCACTTTAGATGAAAATACCATGAAATTCCATACAAGTCCAACACTTTACAATTAAATACCATGTATTATAGGTTTATTCACTAGAAATGTCACAAATATAAAATCTACAACTATGAAGACTCTAAAGACGATAAATAAATACTTGGTTTGTATTTTGAAAAGTATACAAAAATTATATTTACATATAACCCCCTTAAGTTTTATAAATTACCCTAAGGACCCTAGTAAATATAGGTTTAAGCGGGACCAGTCTCTTGAGCCTCAGGGAGCCGGAAATATGAGTGCTTGCCTATTTAAAGTAGACAACTTAACAATGGTGTTACCAACACGGTAATCGTATTTGAAAAAGACACAAATCCTGTCGCCCATATGCAGCGGTTACCGATAACATCAAAACCTAATTCTGGACTTCAATTTCTTTTCTAATTGTTCTGACTCAGACTGAGTCTAATTATAATAATCTGACTTAAATATGATTCAAGTACAATCTACAATACTACAATTCAATATGAATACATGAATCCATATAATCAATCTGTTCAATCTATTAAATCTGCATTGACTAAACCGAACCATGGATATACATCCATTTACATGATTCTCCAGTTACATACTTGATTCTCCAGTTACATCCATTTACTGATATCATGGTTTCAGCAAGTCATCCAATTATACAATCTATATTACAAGACAATACCAGTTGCAAGACAATACAACAATACAATCAAGACATCGCGGGGTTTAAGGGATAGATTGGTACGGAAGGTGTTAGAAGTGGCACGAGACAGCAACCATAAGACGTAATTACATCCATGCCGTTGTTCCGTGGTATTATAGACGGAGCCTTGTACTTCCATTTGCATTAGTCTCTGGCATATAAAGACTCCTCTCGTATACAATGGCATCCTTCTGTACCAAGCTACAAACAACAGCGTTAACCATATAATACAACTTTAAAAGCTACATACTCTTTCTATCTATTCTATTCCTCCCTTACCTTTAGGACTTACTGAGCGATTGTTCGCTGACGACATTCCTTCTCTTTCATCTTTGGAATGTTGTCAGATGATTTGGACACTTAGGAGATCGATCCTACCAGCGAAGACTTGGATCAGCTTGCCTATGATCCCGAGCTGTAGTACACTTGTACACATTTCATTTCAGTACTTTCCATTTCTATTATGTCATTCTTTAGGGATCGCTTTATCCCATGTATTTACTTTACCGTGTACTGTAAAAGAATGTTAATAAATAAAGTTGCTGTTCAATTATATCTTTTGTCTCTTGTGGATTTTTATTTATATTGCTTAGATACGCTTAGCGTATTTACTTCATAGAAAATACATAGCGGCCAGTCACTTTCTCTGCCCGTATACTGGGAAGCGGGGCGTGACAGGTTTTGTTGGCGGCCCATGCAGGTAAGAGCTGTATGGAACACTACCATGCAGTTCTGTTCTGTGTGAACAACCTAAGCAATATAATACAAGAACCAGCAACTAAAACATTCTTTACATTACATATTCCTTGAATCTTATCATTTCATATACTTTGAATCTGTCCTAACCCAAAATTCCCTTACCTCTTTTACAATCTTACCAAAACCTTTGCATTCTTTAGTTCCTTCACATATTTTTCATACACTATCTGTACTTCAGCCACAAAACTTTCCTAGAATCTGTTACACTTTCCTTATAAAAATTTCGAGGACGAAATTTTTATAAGGAGTGTAGAATGTAACAACCCTAAACCCCTGTACACTTTAAATTTTTTGCACAGTAACAAAGTCTTTTAAAACACCTATTTACTCTATTTTAAATACAATATTTAATACATTTTCTTCCCATCCTTTCACCTACCCTAACCTTAGCTTTACCCTATAAATACCACCCCTACACACACACCCCTCACTCACAAATTCTGTCCAAACTCTCAAGAAAACTCTTTAGAAATTTAAGTGTGTAATTGAAGTTAGCAAAGGGGCGAAACTTCGGTGATCTTCCGACGACGACCCTAGGAGCTCCCGGCGACGAAACGACGCACCGGCGTCTCCTACCGTTCCCTCTTCCTCTCCTCTAATCTGAAAACCCGTAAGTCCCTTCTCCCTCTTCGCCTTGCTATTCTAAAAACACGTATTTCTAAAACCCGACGGAATCGGAGTTAATCCTATTTCCGATTCGGTTCTTCCTAAAAATTCAACCTTTTCTTAAATACAAACATACCAAACCCTTACATGTTGACTAGTAATCATTAAAAAACATGTTGAACAAGTTTCATGGCAATATATTTTATTTTGGAACTTTTACTACTCTTTTTCAGTAAAATACCATGTAGTTTACTTTCTACCTTTAAAACATCATAAATCTTGTTATACCTTTAATTAGATCACGAGGTAATGACCTACCTCCTCACAACACTCATATGCAACATAGCACAATACCTTTAGGGAAAAATAGATTCGGGAAATAGCGTTTTACACAAAACTACCTTTTACTATTAAAACCGTTTTCTACAAGATTACGTATTTTTACAAATCTTTGCAAAGCGCCGCTCCAACCCATTTGGGGAATCCGTTCGGGATGGTGCGGATTATCGCACATCCTTGGGCTTAGTAGTGAGAGATGCAGACCTCCGCAAGGAGCATTCGGTCTCGAGAGATTTAAAATACAAATATCTTAAGAAAATGAGATTTCTATAAAGTAATAAAATAAAATTATTTTTATAAATATATATATATATATATGTACCATCAAAATATCTATTTTTGATATATTATAAATATTTCAACTTTTCTAAATCAAAAGAATCACTTTACATGAAAATACCATGAAATTCCATACAGCTCCAACACTTTACAATTAAATACCATGTATTATGAAAAATAGGTTTATTCACTAGAAATATCACAAATATAAAATCTACAACTATGAAGACTCTAAAGACGATAAATAAATACTTGGGGTGTATTTTGAAAAGTATACGAAAATTATTTTTACATATAACCCCCTCAAGTTCTTTAAATTATCCTAATGACCCTAGTAAATATAGGTTTAAGCGGGACCAGTCTCTTGAGTCTTAGGGAGCTGGAGATATGGGTGCTTGCCTATTTAAGGTAGAAAACTTATCAACGGTGTTACCAACACGGTAATCGTCTTTGAAAAAGACACAAATCCTGCCGCCAATATGCAGCGGTTACCGAAAACATCAAAACCTAATTCAGGACTTCAATTTCTTTTCTAATTGTTCTGACTCAGACTGAGTCTCATTATAATAATCTGACTTGAATATGATTCAAGTACAATCTACAATACTACAATTCAACTTGAATCCATGAATCCATATAAGCAATCTGTTCAATCCATTAAATCTGTATTGACTAAACCGAACCATAGATATACTTCCATTTACATGATTATCCAGTTACATCCATGATTCTCCAGTTACATCCATTTACCCATATCATGGTTTCGGCAAGTCATCCAATTATACAATCTATATTACAAGGCAATACCAATTGCAAGACAATACAACAATACAATCAAGACATCGCGGGGTTTAAGGAGTAGATTGGTACGGAAGGTGTTAGAAGTGGCATGAGACAGCAACCATAAGACGTAATTACATCCATGTCGTTGTTCCGTGGTATTATCGACGGATCCTTGTACTTCCATTTGCATTAATCTCTGGCATATAAAGACTCCTCTCGTATACACTGGCATCCTTCTGTACCAAGCTACAAACAACAGCGTTAACCATATAATACAACTTTAAAAGATACTTACTCTTTCTGTCTATTCTATTCCTCCCTTACCTTTAGGACTTACCGAGCGATTGTTCGCTGACGACATTCCTTCTCTTTCTTCATTGGAATGTTGTCAGGTGATCTGGACACTCAGGAGATCGATCCAACCAGCGAAGACTTGGATCAGCATGCCTATGATCCCAAGCTGTAGTACACTTGTACACATTTCATTTCAGTACTTTCCATTTCTATTATGCCATTGTTTAGACATCGCTTTATCCCATGAATTTACTTTTCCATGTACTGTTAAAAAATGTTAATAAATAAAGTTGCTGTTCAATTATATCTTTTGTCTCTTGTGCATTTTTATTTATATTGCTTAGATACGCTTAGCGTATTTACTTCACAGTAAATACATAACGGCCAGTCGCGTCCTCTGCCCGTATACTAGGAAGTGGGGCGTGACAGGTTTTGTTGGCGGCCCATGCAGGTCAGAGCTGTATGGAATACTACCATACAGTTCTGTTCTGCGTGAACAACCTAAGCAATATAACACAAGAACCAGCAACTAAAACATTCTTTACATTACATATTCCTTGAATTTTATCATTTCATATACTTTGAATCTGTCCTAACCCAAAATTCCCTTACCTCTTTTACAATCTTACCAAAACCTTCACATTCTTTCGTTCCTTCACATATTTTTCGTGCACTATATGTACTTCAGTCACAAAACTTCACATATTTTTCATGCACTATATGTACTTCAGTCACAAAACTTTCCATGAATCTGTTACACTTTCCTTTTACAAATTTCGAGGACGAAATTTTTATAAGGAGGATAGAATGTAACAACCCTAAACCTCTGTACACTTTAAATTTTCTGCACAGTAACAGATTCTTTTAAAACACCTATTTACTCTATTTTAAATACAATATTTAATACATTTTCTTCACATCCTTTCACCTATCCTAACTCTAGCTTTACCCTATAAATACCACCTCTACACACACCCCCCTCACTCACAAATTCTATCCAAACTCTCATGAAAACACTCTAGAAATTTTAATGTGCAATTGAAGTTAGCAAAGAGGCGAAACTTCGGCGATCTTCCGACGACGACCCTAGGAGCTCGCGGTGACGAAACGATGCACCGGCGCCTCCTACCATTCCCTCTTCCTCTCCTCTAATCTTAAAACCCGTAAGTCCCTTCTCCCTCTTCACCTTGCTATTCTAAAAACACGTATTTCTAAAACCCGACGGAATCGGAGTTAATCCGATTTCCGATTCGGTTCATCCTAAAATTCAACCTTTTCTTAAATACAAACACACCAAACCCTTACATGTTGACTAGTAATCATTAATAAATATGTTGAACAAGTTTCATGGCAATATATTTTATTTTGTAACTTTTACTACTCTTTATCAGTAATATACCATGTAGTTTACTTTCTACTATTAAAACGTCATAAATCTTGTTATACCTTTAATTAGATCATGAGGTAATGACCTACCTCCTCACAACAATCATATGCAATATAGCATAATAACTTTTGGGGAAAATAGATTCGGGAAATACCGTTTTACACAAAACTACCTTTTACTATTAAAACCGTTTTCTACAAGATTACGTAATTTTACAAATCTTTTCAAAGTGCCGCTACAACCCATTTGGGGAACCCATTCGGGATGGTGCAGATTATCGTACATCCTTGGGCTTAGTAGTGCGAAATGCAGACCTCCGCAAGGAGCATTCGGTATCGAGAGATTTAAAATACAAATATCTTAAGAAAATGAGATTTCTAGAAAACAATAAAATAAAATTATTTTTATAAATATATATATATATATATATATATATATATATGTACCATCAAAATATCTATTTTTGATATATTATAAATATTTCTACTTTTCTAAATCAAAAGAATCACTTTACATGAAAATACCATGAAATTCCATACAAGTCCAACACTTTACAATTAAATACCATGTATTATGAAAAATAAGTTTATTCACTAGAAATGTTATAAATATAAAATCTACAACTATGAAGACTCTAAAGACGATAAATAAATACTTGGAGTGTATTTTGAAAAGTATACAAAAATTATTTTTACATATAACCCCCTCAAGTTCTATAAATTACCCTAAGGACCCTAGTAAATATAGGTTTAAGCGGGACCAGTCTCTTAAGCCTCAGAGAGCCAGAGATATGGGTGCTTGCCTATTTAAGGTAGAAAACCTAACAACGGTGTTATCAACACGGTAATCCTCTTTGAAAAAGACGCAAATCCTGCCGCCCATGTGTAGCGGTTACCGATAACATCAAAACCTAATTCAGGACTTCAATTTCTTTTTTAATTGTTCTGACTCAGATTGAGTCTCATTATAATAATCTGACTTGAATATGATTCAATTACAATCTACAATTCTACAATTCAACATGAATACATGAATCCATATAATCAATATGTTCAATCTATTAAATCTGCATTGACTAAACCGAACCATGGATATACATCCATTTACATGATTCTCCAGTTACATCCTTGATTCTCCAGTTACATCCATTTACTGATATCATGGTTTCGGCAAGTCATCCAATTATACAATCTATATTATAAGGCAATACCAGTTGCAAGACAATACAACAATACAATCAAGACATCGCGGGGTTTAAGGGGTAGATTGGTATGGAAGTTGTTAGAAATGGCACGAGACAGCAACCATAAGACGTAATTACATCCATGCCGTTGTTCCGTGGCATTATCGACGGAGCCTTGTACTTCCATTTGCATTAGTCTCTGGCATATAGAGACTCCTCTCGTATACACTGACATCCTTCTGTACCAATCTACAAACAACAGCGTTAACCATATAATACAACTTTAAAAACTATTTTCTCTTTCTGTCTATTCTATTCCTCCCTTACCTTTGGGACTTACCGAGCGATTGTTCGCTGACGACATTCCTTCTCTTTCTTCTTTGGAATGTTGTCAGGTGATCTGGACACTCAGGAGATCGATCCTACCAGCGAGAACTTGGATCAGCTTGCCTACGATCCCGAGCTGTAGTACACTTGTACACATTTCATTTCAGTATTTTCCATTTCTATTATGCCATTGTTTAGGCATCGCTTTATCCCATGTATTTACTTTTCCATGTACTGTAAAAGAATGTTAATAAATAAAGTTGTTGTTCAATTATATCTTTTGTCTCTTGTGCATTTTTATTTATATTGCTTAGATACGAATAGCGTATTTACTTCACAGTAAATACGTAGCGGCCAGTCGCGTTCTCTGCCCGTATTCTGGGAAGCGGGGCATGACACATTGGTAGCAATGTATTCAGCCTTTATCGTCTAGTATGTCACGGTATCTAGCTTGGAACTCTTCCAACATACCGTCCCTCCACTGAGGGTAAAGAAAATGCCTGTGACTAACTCTCAGTCGAACTTATCACTTTAGAAGCTGGAACTAAGAACTTTCTTTTAGTGCTTCTCAAGTACTTTAAGAATGTCCTCCACAGCTTCCAGTGATTCTCCCAAGATCCGATTGGTTCTTGATCACTACACTTAGTGAGTCAGCTACATCTGGTCTGGTATACAATATCGCATACTCTGATAGAGCCTACTGCCGAAGCATAGGGTATCCCTTGCACGCGAGCTCTCTCCAAATCAGTCTTTGGAGAGAGTGATCCATGAGTAAGTGGGCGAACCACCACGCTTAGAATCGTCCATACCAAACCCATTTAGTTTGTTGTTATTGTACCTGGATTTGGGACACTCCCAATATCCGTTTAGATCTATCACCATAGATCATAATCTACAAGATGTAGTAGGTATCATCCAAATCTTCTAATGAGAATCCCCATGATAAGAGGAGCTTGACCGAGTGTAGCATAGGAAACCATTTCCTATCAAGAGTATGTCATCTACTTACAATACATGGAAGACAACCTTACTCTCTACTTCCTTCTTGTATATACAAGGTTCATCTACCACTTTGATGAAGTCAAACTCTTTGAATGTCACATCAAAACAGATGTTCCAGCTCCACGATGCTTGCATTGATCCTGATGGACTTAAACATAGCTTTGAAAGTTTCAACTTTTCCATCTACACTAAGAATCTTCTCAAGATCCATTTTCTCCTAATGGGTTTTACCCCTTCAGGTGCAACATGCAAAGTCATACTTTTTTGCTGTACATGGATTCCATCTTTGATCGCATAGCATCCAGCCATTTCACCGAGTCTCCACTCGTGATGGCCTACCTGAACCTAGTAGGGCCATAATCTACCATGATGCAATCCTCACTCCCACTGTCACCGAGAAGACCGTAGTATCTCTCGAGTGGATGAGGAACCCTACCAGATTCGCGGAGAGGCTGAGGTTCATTAGAGACTATTGAATCCTTTGTTTCACCAAATCATCAGCTGTTAGTTTTTCTAGCTGGAACTCCTTCCAGTGCTACCTCATGACCACTAATTTCTTCACAAGAAATTCCTTTTCTTAAAAAGGTGGCATGCTGAGAAACAAAACACCTTTCATTCCTCAGTTTGGTAGAAGATATACCCTCGCAAATGTTTGGGATATCCTGACAAACTTACAGAACTGACCTTGCCTCGAGCTTGTCTGGATTTTGCTTTTTAACATAGGCCGGACAACCCATATCTTAACTCTTTTAAGACATGGTCTCTTCCTATACCATATCTCATATGGAGTGGTAGGCCCTGATTTGGATGGAACCTCATTCAATAGGTATGCAGCTTCTCAAGTGCATAACTCCAAATGGAAACAGGCAACTCAACAGTACTCATCATAGAGCTCGCCATATCTCATAGGGTGCGATACCTCCGCCCCGATACACCGTTGTGCTGTGGTGTATATGAAGGAGTAAGCAGAGAGAGAATATCATTCTCCTTTTAGAAACTCCAGGAACTCCTTGCGCAAGTATTCGCCTCCTCGATCACATCGTAGGACATTAATACTTATACCTGTTTGGTTCTTAACTTCAAGCTTATATTCCATGAATTTCTCTATTTCCTGCTCGGACTTATAACAGTTATAAGATAGAGCGGAACCAACGTTCGCTAGCTCAGTATAATAAGCAGGTTCGGTCAATTCATCCATATTATTATCTTGATTAAGGCGTGACATGGTCGCTACCAGGAGAAAGAGAGAAGAAAACACTCTGCGTGCGCTCTTGCAAGATTAGATTGGCTATTATTTTATCTAATCAGGATGTCTCCCATTGTTTTAGTAAAATCTACCTTCAAAACCTAAAAGGTAAGACTAGCCGGGATTAATTACACCCTATAAGTTCGCCAATCTTTCGTCCAGGCCAGTGTCAGTACTTTGAGGGAGGTTCCCCGTGCTTTCACACGGACCTAATTAAAATAAACCTCGTTTTCCCAGGGGTGTAACCCCATTAACACCATTCTCGACACCTACTTGAACGGCTAATTGTAATGTGATAAAACTCTCCCATGAGTAACTCTTACTCGCAGTGGGTATCGGGATCCAACAATCTCATAGAAGGTATGCAATCTCATTTCAAATTTCAACACTTGACATTCCCGATAATATTTTACCCCTAGCTTCCTATGACCTTGATGAAGGCCAACAAATCATAGGCTGCTAGTCAAGTTCAACCCGTACATTTCATGATTGAATTAAACCCACCCGTACAACCCTTGATGGAGGCCAACAAAGTCGCACGACTACCCTAATCCAATCGCATCGTATGCAGCAGATAAGCACTAGTTAGCTACCGCACGCTACGCCTTGACGGAGGCCAACAAACGTAGCACGATAACTAAGTAGTACTTATCTGAAATGACGGAGGGCTACGACAGGTTTTTAACAAAACCCTTTGCGTAATGAACTTGATATCGTTGTAGAATCGAGTGAATTTTAAAAGGACTGTTTTTGATGCTTTTACTAGTTTCTTTAAAGAGGTCACTCCCGGTGAAGGGATCTTGGCTCTTTCCTTATCGAATAAGGTGCAGGATATTTCACAAATACCACTATGGAAAGCAAAAACTACAAAAACAATCAAAAGACAAACCGAGTTTGTAGCATCTGTTAATTTCGCTAAAGAGGTCACTCCCGGTGAAGGGATCTCAGCTCTTTCCTTATCGAATACGGTGCTGGATATTCTACAAGGAATACCGCTATGCAAAGAATGAACTAGAGCTACCGGTTTTTAAAACAAGTTTCTACAACATCTTTTAGGTTTCTTTTATTTCTTTCATTAATCTCATTAATGAAGTCCCATCAATTTTATGCTTCCTAAGAATCTCAGAAGAAACGAAAGCAACAATATTAATTATATCTTATATATATAATATAAGCATTCGTCTCAGAACATATCAAGTGATCACATCACAAAATATCAGCAGCTGAAGAACATATATGAAATATTGGATATACTAGGAATTCCATGTTTTAAATAAGCCAATAAAAAATGCGGATTCCACGGTCGCGATGAATAGCCAAACCCACATCCTTAGACCCCTACGAGAGCGTCAAGCAACTCTACCAATTCTAGAGTTAGGAGACCCGGTCTCGACTCCTCGAGATGGTCTCCCACCGAACCCTAGAACCCGGTTACTTATGCTCCCCGTCTTGGGTCTATCCTAATGCGGAAAAGTAAATAATATACATCAATGGTGACATCATCCTCAACTCGGAAGTGCTCCAATAAAAGAATATTACATACAAGCTTTTACATGAATGAAAATGAAAAACTCTCATCTCACTAAAAAAACCCGGCTATTCAAAACGCGACGATCCAATATAATATATTACAACAACACATAACATCACATGTCATCAACGTAAGTAAATATGCGTATCCCAAGTGTCGTTAACATATAGCACCGAAACCGGCGATACACCACATATTACACTTACAGTCGCATAAAAGAAATTTAAAAACTACAACAGTTGGAATCCGCAACAACCTTCGACATAATAAACCCAACGTATCACATATATTGGATTTCATGCCTAACAAAATAAATTCCTTTGCCTAACAATTATAAACCCCGCATTTTAGTGTCAATATTGAAAACACTTTCCAATAACCTGTCGGGTGATTCAACAAGATTCCCGATAACCTGATCGAATGCTCGTCGGAAACTTTATTAGACTGCCGCACCCCCCGATGCCGTCGACGAAGTGCACTAAAGCGGAACACCGCTGCCGCGAGCACCCGAACGGATGCTTTTGGCGACGGGGTTCTCCTACAGTCAGTTGGTCGGGGCTATGGGGCATGGCTATCTAGTAAGGTTACCCGGCGAGTATCCGCGTACACTATGTGATTGCGACGGACTTTTGATCACATCAAAATCCCGTGGCAACCGATCAAATGAGACTAAATTGCTAGATTTATAAAATTCAAACTAGTTATCTCATAAATATTTATGGATTCCAAATATTGTATCACAATCACAGATAGCTAGAAAAATCTAAACTTTTCGATCGAATAAGCAAGCACCCAAAATTTCCCAACAAGCTCAACACTTGATCGGAGTTCAAAAAGTACTCAGAACATGCCACAACTCCAATGAACCAGCCGTAGGAGGGTCAACCAATGCCTCACCTGTGGCACCGCTGAACTACCAAAAACCCTAAGGTTTGATGGCGGTTCTGGCAGTCACATAATCGAGTTAAGGTTTCGTTCTTCTAGAGGGTCCACATAATCTCTTGTAAGATTTTCGGAAAATTTTATACTCGGAAAAAATCCAACTCTTGAAAAATTTCCAGCGGGGGAAAAATTGGGTTATTGATATCCGTTCGAACTTTTTAATATCGTCTAAATAACCCGAATACATGTTAGAATTACGATTACGAAACACTCCGAATTGCTTTTGCATAAAGTTAATATCACATGAAAATTTAGCAAAAACAAACAACACCTGAAACCCTACAACCCAGACACTGGAACACCCTGAAAATTTGAAGCCCAAATTCCAAAATCCACCCGAGGAGCTCGGATTTTTATTCATTGTGGGCGGCCACATCATGGCCAAAGTGCTTCAATTTTTCATTGTGTTCATTTTATATCACATATAACATTCTGCACTTGTTTAAAAAAAAATTGAAGACTTTTTAGATTCGACAGAAACCAAGTTTTCGTATCGGGTGTTTCGGAGTAGTTTCGGTTTCTTAATCCTAGCAAACATCGTCTAATATTCTAGCATGGCTCTGATACCACTGCAGGGTTGTCTAGCACGGCAACAAGGTTTCAGGAGGCATCATCCATGCCATATTTAAATTTTTGCCGTTCTAGCTAACCCTAACCCTAGAATCGATACTAGAAAATCCGACGAAATGAAATGCAAAGAATTTACATCTAAGTGAATGAGGGAATTAACCTCTGTAGACCGGTCCTTCACCTCTAAAGCTCCGTGTAGTACCTTCGACTCTAGTGAAGGTTCACATGAAGAAATGAACGGGCTTGCTCAATGCCTTCGAAGCCGAAGATGATCTACGTCGAGGAGACTCAAGCTCATGCTACCTCTTCACTAATGGTGAGATTAGTGAAGCAAACACCTTAAACTAAATGGCTAATAGTAGAGGATGATGAAGTAGGAAGTGGGCTCTCTTTATTTTTATTTTTCTCACAATTTTTTCATCACTTAATCAAACGCTAGAAAGCCTTTTTGAGGAAGAAGAAGATGATGAAGTGATGAAGAATAATGAAAACTCATGAGGTTAGAAAATCAATCATGGTGAGTATATGACATACCCTAACCCTTGTAGAGAGTTAACTATGGCTAAGTGTAATGGTTGGGTTTATAAATATCTTTAGTAAAACAAAACTTGTGGACTTAGTCAATGGTTAGCAAAGCTTCTCCAAGTTTCTAGCCATGACCAAATGCTACCAATTTTGAATTACTTAAGAAATTAAAACCCAAGATTATCACTTAGCATGGTGTAAGTCATACACACACCCATGAATCATGTATCATCAAGCATGACACAAAACTTTGTACACTAATATATATACATATATACACATGCACAAAATCAAGTGAGAAAAGAATTACTTAAGTGAGCTAATTTTAGTTAATGTAATGTAATATATCAAATATATAACTATACATTAAATTATTAAATCAACTCTTGATTTAATAATCCGGCTATATCACATATAACCGACTAATATCAAATGTAACAACTTATCGAATCAACACTTGATCCGATAACTTGGCTATATCACATATAACCAACGATTGTCACATATCGCGAGCATAGAATGCGGTATCACATACTCGCATTAATCTCGGTCCCGCACATATCACATATGTGCTCCTACTCCATTTCTCATGAACCAGGAAACCTCTGTGTAGGACTCTAAAGACTCGTCAATACGCTGGCAGTAGGTGGTGATCATATTAAACACCCGCAAGCTGTAAGCGGTCTGCTAAACGTAACGGCCACCCGGGTATTGAGCAATCAGAAGATCAACAAGCAAGCCAGCTCGTACTCCTGCGAATCCACTCAGTAACACTACCGTACAATCCAGTATCTTTGTTAGATATGTCGCATATCACAGCCTGGGGGTGGTATAACGTCAAACCCCAATAGCCTGATAAGTCATGCCGATGCAAGGTCCATAACGGTTCGAGAAACTACTGGTAACACTTACCAGTAAATCTCAGCAACCCTGGCCAGGGATTTCATGTTATGGCCAATCGAGCATAGTGCAACATCAACTCCTAATACCGGGAGAGACAAAACCCCTCATATCGCTCATTGCCTCCATGTGACTGGGGACTATACCCAAAAACCACCTTTTTGCACGATCTCTTGACCGTGGTATGGTGGAAATCAAAGCACAGTAGGAAACACACAAGACTCTATGACTATCTCGGGTCTACTGACTAACCTGTACCAGTGTCACCAGAGAACTGCTATCCGACGATATGTATAATACCATCTAGGAGTTCTCAGCGAGTCCGTCCAGTGTACCCAGTCTCCACTGAGCACCCGTATACCTTCTCTGATGTCAAACACCAATGGATATAGGATCATCCATCGCCCATCTCATGGGTCGAGAAGCGCATACGCTAGTCTACTCTGGAGTATCGATACCCTGTCTCGATACTCCCACGACTAGGAACAATCTAAGGATGTACTTACTGACTACCCTGTCCCCACTAGTATGATATGCATCATAATCTTGGTAGTCAAGTACCCATCCTAAGGGCTTTATCAATATGTAATTGAGAGACAATAAGTGTACATGTTAAGATAAAGAGCAACCAGATAGCATACTAAGAAAGTCCTCCCTATATATGTCCAAGCATCCACTACAATATACATCGCATGTACAGTAATGGCCTCTGGGGCATATATATAACTAACAATACCAAAACCACGATTTCACATATCGGAAAACATTAGCCCAAGCACTCGCAAACAACTCCCAGATTTTGGCTCAGGTAAATGGGAACTAAACAAGCAAGTACAGGGGATAGGTTATAGGGAAATTGAGCTACAGGCAAAAACTCAACACCAGACCCCTACAGAAATCCAGCGACATTGCCAAATAATCCGATCTCGCCGGCCATATGAGGGTGAAACGGGTTTGTGTTTTGGTGGTGGTCTTCTAGTGGTCTATCTAGGTTAACGGACTTGTTTGATTTTCTCAAAAATATCCCAGATAGCTCCAGATACCCTGTAGGCCTTTAGGTTTCACAAAACCGACACGTGAAAATTCTAACTTCTTGTATCGGGTTCTAAACTCATTTCTAGGCCATGAAATCAATCTCTAAGGTCTTGTAAACACTCACTACACCTCAATTAGCCACTTAACAGCAACTTGTAATTTTCCAAGATCACAAATCTAATTAACTCAAATTTCTAAACTAAACTACGACATAACACAAATACTAATCTAAAAGGGAAGTGATTACCTCATTTGGAAACCTAGGAAAATTCTTGAGTTGCCCAAAGTCTTCAAAATCCAAACTTGAATGGTTCTAAGGGTTTAGAATAGGTTTGTGAATGTTTTATGTGAAGGTTGCATATGGTTTTGGAAAAGGAATGGAGGTAATGCATGGAGGTAGTGAGGAAATGAAGGAGCATGGAGGAGATGAAGAAAACAATGGAAGAGGAAGGAATGGGGCAGCCAAGTCTAACCCTTAATCTCACTCTCTTACTCTCAAATATCTCCCTACACTCACTCTCTCACAAATATCTATTTTTGTTTCTTTCTCATATTCTTTTCACACTCAAACCCTTTTCTCTCTTTTCCTTTTCTTTTTCCATTCCCTTTTCTTTTCTTTTCTCTTTATCTCACAAACTTACAAGTCACAACACAAAACACATGCACATGACACGGTGCACAAGTCATGAAAAAATGTAAAAACACGGATTTGACCAAAAATCCGATAAATATAATTAAAATAAATAAATCATTTTAATCTCCGATAAGTTTCCAAATATCGGTATATACTTATACCATTTTATGAAAAATCCATATTCGCAATTCGAATAGTTTTCGCGAAATATATTATTTTAATATTAAATTCCAAAAATTAATATTTTTATATTTCTAAAATGTTACAGTCTTCCTCCCTTAATTAAATTCTGTCCCCGAATTTAAAAATTTAAATCCCCAAATGCTAAAACATTTCAATAATCAGCTCAAATCAACGGGGCTCCGAAATCACGGAAGATACAGAAATACCACAGCGCATCATGTGCACCTGAAAACGAGTACGAAATTCAAAATCAACTCTGTCAAGTATCATGCAATCATCGGAGTTATAAAGGAAATACGAATATCGAATTCCGCTACTGAAATCCAAATGCACTAGAGCCACAATCATAATACATATATAGCAAGCATCTTTGTAAAACCATTTTAAAAACTGAATAACTCATGCCAAATCCTTTACAAATCTCCGTGCTATGCGTAGCTCACGGCACAAGTGGCAGACGATCATTTGTAAAGTAGTAAATATATACCTATATATGTTTTGCTTCAATTATACATCCTGCCCTTTTGAAATATCCCAGAAGGTTCTCTTTATAAAATTTTGTGTCACTCGCAGACACGTAGGAAATAGCGAGACTATAGCTCATTTTTGAAAACCTCTTTGTAAACATTTTATGCATGCAAAAGTACTCAGACACTGTCCTCGGACCAGCCCTGCTCGGCTACTATACAATATAGTATCCATCATCAAAATGCGATACTCATAAATAAAATCAGCCTCAAAAGGCGTATCCAACATCACATGCATCTGGTGCGCACGGAAAACCAAATCCAATACAAGTTCCACAATATGCACAAAAGCAAAACTAAGTGCAACAGGTGTGCACGAAGCACCTGTCCAGTGTAACGGATGTGCACCACGACAACATCAAATGCATCTATAGTGCATAAAAACATCTGTCCAGTGCCACAGATGCACACGACAACAATATCAAATGCATCTATAGTGCATGAAAATCTGCACGAATGAAAATCTCTATCGAGTGCACCCGGTGTGCGTAAAAACTCATATCATGCGCCCAACATGCGCGAAAATCCAAATCAAGTGCGTCAGGTCCGCACAAAATATCTAGTGAAATAGCGTGCATGATAACGAACGCCAATTGCAGACGCTCAAGAAAATATAAATCTGGTGCAAGAAATGCACAAAATACGAATCAGGTGCAACCAATGCACGAAAACTCATCAATATCTCAAATGCTCTAAAAAACAACACCAAGTATACCAGGGTGTATAGAATCATAAACGTGTGCAACCGTGTGCACAAAACATGAATCAATACACTGCAAGCACATATAAGCTATACCGAGTGCATAAGTAAAGACAAGTGCATACAACATGCACGAAATCAAATCGACAACATCGAATCCACGAAACCATAAATACGTGCTACGAAGGAACAAATCGATACCAAGTGCATTAGATATGCACAATCATAAATCTCAATGTAGCGGTGTATAAAATATAAATCAAGTGAAATAACTATGCACAACATATAAATCTCCAATAGGTGCAGCCATGGTGCACAAAAAACATAATCACGAAACCCAATCATCGAAACTCAAGTCCAAGAGATAAAAGTGTGATACTTGGATCACAAAACTCAAATCTCAATAACTGACATTGAAGTACACCCCCTACAATGTCAAAAAATATGCCGGTGCGCCCAAATTGGCAGAGCAAGATCATCTACTTCTCTTCTGCTCACGGTCTGGCATCTCCGGTCTCTGGGTTCCCTGTTCCTCTCTGGATTACCAATCTCACGATCCTTCTGCTCGACGACCTAGTCAGGTGTACTAATGGAACAGTCCACCTCTGGAACTCCTCTGATCACCGTTTGGCCAATCAACATGACCACTCTCAAACGACACATTACTGACGGCGGCATCTGGCCCTCTGAATTCACACGCTATAACTGACCCTGGGTGAAAATCTCTATCGCTGCGATGTCCTGGAAAGAACCATCTCATGGCTTCTTCCGATCTCACCTATGCCGAACTATACGAAGGTTGGCACTCTTGCATAACTCTTTTCTCATAACTGGACAGCTGTGTCCTCAGCACGGCTTTCCTCTGAAATTTGGCTGCATCTAACGCCTCTGAACACATATCAATCCTCTGGTATCAAGGGAGAGTAACAACCGCTCGTTAACATCTCGCACGAACCTCTTGTTCCACTTGTCTTTATTATCGTCCACTTCGACGTCATCCCTTGCTGTCTGCATATTGCAATTCATTCTCGGCTACGGTCAATCTAGAGTCTCTCACATGGACTCGGAATTACGAACTCGGTACCTTCATCACTCTGTAGAAGATATCTAGCCGAACACGTCCTCGGGAACTCGTCCAAATCAGGAATACACTTTATTCATCCGTTCTCGATCAACTCACAACACATCTGGTGAGGTATTTCTAT
Organism: Agapanthus africanus; assembly: GCA_030015575.1. NCBI lineage: Eukaryota > Viridiplantae > Streptophyta > Magnoliopsida > Asparagales > Amaryllidaceae > Agapanthus > Agapanthus africanus. The sequence continues at coordinate 558,983,851 of CM057338.1, forward strand.
CTGAAACTGGTCAACTTACCGATCTCATATCGGAGCATCCGACGAACAACGTCCTCTCTTAATCGATCTACTTTAGATCTAAGTAAGATCCTTCAATTGGAATTCTTTAACTCAACTGAGCCAGCATCGGCACATCAAATCTGGCGAATCATATCCATCGCTCCACTCGAGATAGACTAGCTATCTCCTATCGTATCTCTGTCTGAAAGCTCCAGCAGTTTCAGCTCATAACTCTGGAAACGACATCCCATCAATCTCACCAATAGCTGGGTCATCTGTCTGCATGGTAGACAACATCACGATCTCTGAGGTAGGTTGTACATAAACAGTCCTCTCAATCTGGCAGCCTCTATCAATGGCCCGATCATCCGGTGCAAAACCAAACACTCTCCTAAAACGAAAGATCACAACACAACACTATACCTACACGTCCCTATGTCACCAGAAACAACATCATGGTCGGTCCTCATCCGTGACGAGCTCGCCCTGACCACAACACCAGCAGTAGCTTAATCTGCACTCAAACTATGGTGACAGGAACCTCTAGCAGGTATCGAAGAAGATAGATCAATGAATGAAAGAATCAACAGATCCCAAATGGATATATGATCATAGGAATGAATAGTATCAAAGATCTTAAGATAAGTACATCCTAAGGTTTCTTAAGTGGAGTATCGTATCGTAAATATGCCGTGGAACATACGTACGGTACGCCACTCTACTCAAGCCACCTACTCCATCAATCAAAGTCAACCTATGAAACGAAAGTTCGGGTCTAATACCCCCCGTTAAGTCTAAGTTCCATAAAGTCAAGCCTAGGTTCTGAAATATACACTCCCTAGACTCCGCATAGTCAAACCAAGACTCAAACAAAGGTTAAATCTAACGCTCTGATACCAACTTTGTCACGACCCGTAATTTAGCACGTGACCGGCACTTAAATTACGCAATGTCTAAAAGGCGTGACGTAAATCAAGTAAGCCGAAGCCCAGAAAAATCTAAACCTTTTTACGGAAAAATAGTGGGGGTTCAGTTTTGAAATAAAGGTATAATAAATCATGTTTTTCTTGAAATGCACAGCTAATGAAACATGAAAATGCAAGTGGATTATACTAGAGTTGAAAACGTGTTTCGTCTTTAAAAATTTGGGCAGCACCTCCCTCGTATATTTTTGATCCAAACACATATACACAATAATATATAGGCATCCCCAAGCGGGAGCTTGCTCTATGCCAATCGGCGGAAACACAACCACGCAATAACATATATACGACGTCCAACGGCAAAGAATCAACCCAGAAAGAACAAATAAAGAAGCAAAACATCAAAAACTCAAGAAAAGCGATCAAAACCCATCGCTCTAAGTCTCGCACAATACCCAAGTCTGACTAGGTCTACCAATATATTCTAGTCTCTGATCTGATGTGATGTGATAGAGTTTATCTCGATACAATAGAATATAATAGTACAAGTGTAACACCTTAGGAATTCGATTAGTGTTAATTAAGAGATAATGCGGGTTTTCTATAAAAAGTTTACCAATTCGGTTTCCTCACATTTTATAACAATTAATTAATATTTTATTATTAATTGTTTTAGGCTTGCACACACGTGTGCATGTTAATGTGAGGGTTTGTTTGTGTTAATCTAGTTTAGTGACCATGACAACTTAACCTAATCCTAATCCTTTGTTTAAACCTTAACCCTAACCCTAGATATTTGTGTGAGATTTTTTTTTTGGAGAGGAGGTGGCATGGTGATTAATGGTGGGCATTAATGGTTGCATTAATGGAGGTGAGAGGAGAGTAAGATTAAGGTTTAGTTTACCCTACACTCACCTCTCTCTCTCTTTTCATCTCACCCTCTCTCATTCTCTCTCACTTATTTCTTTCTCATCTTTTCTTCATACTCCTCACTCTCAACTGAACACATAACCCTTCCTTCACAAATCTTCACAAATCCATCACAAAATCACACCCAAATCCCTTTTCTTGACTTGTTTTGCCTCTAGGATCTATTGGAGCTTGGAAAGCTAGGATCTTTGAGCTTGTGGGAGTAGGTAATGATCTCTATCTGTTAAGTAGGTCCTTTTAATATTATGTAGCTTGTAAGTTTCAGTTTAGAACGCGTAAAGTTTAGTTTCAGGTAAATATCGTATTTTTAGTGTAGTTTTGGGTCTCGGATGATCTGCTATCAAACCAGGTATTCGTTGGAAAAGTTCCCATCACAGTGACCTTTTGTAGTGACCTAGAACCTACCATAAAAACCTGAGACAATTCCATGGAGAGTCGGCCGCAAATAAATTGCTTCTGGCCGCAATTTGCGGCCAGACTGGGGTGTTTAGGTTTGGGTTTTGGTCTGGGGGTCTCTGGGGTTGTGTGTGGCCTTGTGGTATGTGCAACTTTTACAAATTGTTTGTGTAGCATAATCTGGGATCACTTTGCTAGTTTCTATTGTTTCGATTTCGCGCGTTACGTTTTACGATACGGTTCGTGTTCTTGTGTTGCTGTTGCTCTTGGGTTGGTTTCGTAGTATCGCACGTTAGCCACTAGACGAATACTTGAGAGTATATTTTCAGTTGATGCGTTGGTCAAACGTAGTTTGTACGTGTTATTGGTCGATTGCTAATATATACACTTGCTTATTGTTTTATGATCTTTAGGTTCGCAGGCGAGGACATCGGGCGCTGCGGAGAAGGGAAAGCGAGTGGTTGGCTTTACTTAGCCCAAGATCATCTGTGAGTAGATTTAATATCTACAGGGAAATCGCCCGCATGGTGTTATGCGTCTGGGCTAGATTAAATATGTATATGGACTTTGATTGTACATGTGGACCTCTGTTGCATATCTCATTTCCTATTGTGTATGGACTTAGTATTAATGAGACACAACACCATTATTGACGGTTCATGTTTCACGAGCACTGATTGTATGCCACACACACCGTCAATAATTGCCATGACACACACAACACACATACATAAATGATATTGTTTGGTTAGGGAATTGAGACATTGATTCCTATTCTTTTATGCATATGACATATAGCATACCAGTATACCTACATGCTTACACATATGCCTTGCCATTCCTACATTCTAGCTACCTTATACTTACATGTATTGTACCATTAATGATAGGTATATACACATATGAGACATAGCTACATGTACATCTTGCATACATACTTACATGTACACTTACCTAGCTTGATATAGCTACACACACACCTGGAGAGTATTACATCATTATTGATAGGTAGATACATATATCGTGCTATACCGACATGGTTACGCATACTTGGCTATAGCTACATGTTCACCTTTATATGATGCTGTTTGGATTTTGGAGAAGTTAGGAACCGCATGGTATATTTAATAACTTGTTGTATTTAAACAACAGTTTTTCCTTTATATGCTCATATTACTGTTTCATGCTGCATATATTATATTTCATGATATTTTTGGGTGTCGATATTTGACACTCCGGTTCCGTGAGACTTACAGGAAATGAGGGCCAATATTATGGTCGCTCTGAGGACCGATTTTATGGTCGATATGAGGGCCGATATGAGGGCCGTTCTGAGGGCCGATTTGAGGAATTTGGGATTTGGATTGTCTTGATGGACACTGGTCCTGCCACGATGAGGATTCCGTGAGGACGACATATTTTATCCCATACTCCGCATTTATTTATATGCATTGTTTCATGTATTAGTAGTACCTGATAGAGTACCTTTCATGACTGTTGCATATACATATTGTCATATTATTGCTTCATGTATTAGTTGTACCTGATAGAGTACCTTTCATGACTGTTGCATACATATGGCCATTTATAGCTATTAGCTTGCATGTGATAGATTCACGCAGTACGTGCATACTTGCGATTACCGGCATATGTTGTTTACTATTCACGAGTTGGCAACTCACCCACGTTGTGCCACAGTGTTTTGCAGGTAGTCCCTCAGGGCAGTCAGAGGCAGGGCTTTCATCTATCGTATAATCTTTTGCTGCGGATACCGCTACGGCTGACTGTGTGCAGTTTTTCTATAGGTGGGTTTTGCGGTTATCCGATATTGCTCATTGTATATTCGTTGTATCCAGTACTCTCCATCTACTACTTCATGTATTGACTTAGAGACGAGTTGTGAGGACAATATTGTATATTATTTGTGACTTGGAGGTCTTTTATGCAGTTTCACTTCATATCGTCTTTTTCTTCACTACGGCGTCGTATATCTGTTGTAGTGGTTGTTTTCCACCTTTGGGTATGGATTTTGCTCCCGTTTGGGAATGCTTTTACTTATATCTTTATATGTACCTTTTTTCGGGCTAGTTTTTACAAAGGAAGTGCTGCCCAAATTTTTATGAAAGTAATTTGGACCTTAAAGGATTTGTACTTGAGATTTTAAAAAGTTTTAACAATGTTATTATCACTAACTACTTTTGCTGGTTCAGATTGCTGGGTTTTGGCTTACTTGAATTACGTTACGCCTGGAGACGTTACATAGTTTAAGGCCCGTCACGTGCTAAATTTTGGGTCGTGACAAAGTTGGTATCAGAGCGCTAGGTTTTACCTTTCGGAGTGTAGGATGCCTTGGTATGATGGAGTAGGTTGCTTAAGCAGAGTAACGTAGTGTGTGTATGTCCGCGGCATATTTACGACACGGTACTCCGCCTAAGTGAGCTAAGTACTAATTGCTTGAAATTCCTTCCTTGATGATACATATCCTTCTGATTCGATTTCCGTGTTCTTATCGAACCCTATTTCCATTTCTAGCCTTATGCCGCCGATGACTTTAAGGGCTCAGAGAGAGGCAGCGAGGGCTGAGGTCAGAGTTGACTCGTTTAGGACGAGGACTGACCGGGATGGTACGCTCGTTGTTCTGAAGCAGTTTGATCCACCTTCAATAGATCGTATCGCTAGGCTTGAGTCAGATATGCAGGACTTGCGCCAAATAATGAGGTCGTTGGTTGAGGCCAGTCGAGCGCAGCGACAGGAGGTTTCCACCCCTGTTACCTAGTTTTTCCTTGCTATCAGCATACAGCATTATGTCACGTATACAGCAGCAGTGGATGCATCCCGTTTAGCAGAGGAGCGTCTTCCTGAGACTTTGGGAGTTCCGGAACCGAGGAGGGCTCTTACAGTTGTATCAGCCCAGAGACAGAGGCTTAGTCGTCGAGACAGATTCCATTTACGTCGTGGGAGTAGCAGAGGCTTAGGACGAGGACAGTCGTTTAGCTCTTATCCCCAGGAGGATCAGCAGCCATCGCATGGATGTTTCCGGTGCGGGAGTCTCCATCACCTCGTCAGAGATTGTACCTTGGTACGCCAGAGGAGGGCAGTTGTACCATATGTTACTTTACCACCTTTGCCTCAGGGAGAGTCGTCTTTTGCGCCTGTTGTTGATCCGCGTCAGACTTATGTTCAGAGAGGTCGGGATCGTGGAGGATTTGTTCCGAGTGTACAGGATGGCGGAGGAGGAGGACTGCCTATTGCGGGTAAAGGGCAGACACGAGTGCTTGCTTCTACTCATCGGGACGCGCGGGCGTCCAGTGCAGAGTTTTCAGGTAATCTTTTTCGTATGTTCCTTTGATGTGTATGTTGTTAATTCGGGATCTATGCACTTGTTGTACTACACACATAGTGCCGTGGTTGGGCCGAGAGTCGTGTTTTCTAGATCAAACGTTTGTTGTGTTTTCTCCTGTGGCGATCCTTTGGTTATGCGACACGTGTTTCGATCATGTGCCAATTGGGTAGGAGATAGAGATTCGTCCGTCGATTTAATCCTTCTAGAGATGTTGGACTTTGACGTTCACCTGGGCATGGACTGGGTAGCTACGTGCTATGCGTCTGTGGACTGCCGTGAGGAAATAGTCAGGTTTTGTTTTCCTGGCGAGTCAGTTCTTGTTGTGCAGGGGGACAGTGGTGCCGCCCCTCATAGCTTGAATTCAGCCTTTTTCGCTAATCGGCTTTTGAGGAGAGATGTCGAGGATTCTTGGCTTTCATTCATGATACTGGAGCCACAGTGGATTCGTTAGACCGGGTTCCTATCGTGCGAGAGTTTTCCGACGTTGTTCCAGATGAGCCGGCGTAGCTTAGGGAGCTTAAGGATCTGCTGTAGAGTTGCTAGATAGGGGGACTTGTACATCCGAGTGTTTCGCTTTGGGGAGCTCCTGTTCTGTTCGTCAAGGGAAGGACGGCAGATTGAGGTTGTGTATTGATTGATCGTCGATTGAACCGAGTTATGGTGCGAATAGGTATCCTTTACCTCGCATTGACGATTTGTTCGATCAGCTCCAGGGTACGAGACATTTTTCTAAGTTTGTTTTGGGATCAAATCATCATTGGTTGTGGATTCAGAGTGATGACATTCCGAAGACTGTTTTTGTGCACGCTACGGGCATTAGAGTTTTGGTAGTGTCGTTGGACCCGCCTATGCCCTAGCAGCATTCGTGGATGTGATGAACCAGATCTTTCTGGCCGTTCCTCAACCATCTTATTGTTGTGTTATTGATGACATTCTGGTCTATTCCAAGTGTCATGAGGAACGTAAACAGCACTAGAGGATTTGCTTTGCGGACATTGGGAGAGCGCCAACTGTTTGCTAAATTCTCGGAGTGTTCCTTCAGGCTTGATAGTGTTGACTTCCTAGGTCATGGGGTTATGGGAGACGGTATTAGTATAGACCCGAGGAAGATCATGGTCGTACATCTTTGGCCCAGACTTGTAGCAGGTATAGAGGTTCGCAGCTTTTGGGCCTAGCCGGTTTTTACCGCCGTTTCGTGCAGGATTTCTTGTGTATTCGCTGCACCGTTGACCGGAATGACCAAATAGGAAGGGGGTTCCTTTTCTTTAGACTGAGGCATGCGTGCTGAGTTTTCAGTGGTTGAAGACTTGGTAGACGACTGCACCAGATCTATCTTTGCTTTCTGGATCGGGTGACTTGTCGATTATTGTGATGTTTCACGAGTGGGGCTCGATCGTGTACTGAGGTAGCATGATAGAGTTATCGCTTATACTTCCCGACAGTTGAGGAAGTACGAGCAGGATTTATCCCACTCATGATCTGGAGATGGCCGCGGTGGTCTTGCGCTGGAGATTTGGGGACACTACTTGTACGGAGAGTCGTGTCAGATTTTCACGGACCACCGGAGCTTAATCTTCCTGCAGCAGGATCTGAGTTAAGACAGTGCTGTTGGATGGAGCTTGTGAAGGATTATGTTTGTGAGATCCTTTGTTACCCGTGGCAAGGCGACTGTGGTAGCTGATGCTTGAGTCGTAGGCCCGGGGGTAGCTTATTCCAGTTGTGTGCAGTTCAGAGACAATCTTATGCAGATTTACAGTTCTTGTGCGATAGATGAGTATATGTAACGCCTTAGATTTCAATTAGTGTTAGTTTAGACGGTAACGCGTGTTTTTGGTAAAAAGTTTACCAATTCGGGTTCCTCACATTTTATAACATTTAATTAATAATTTATTATTATTTGTTATGGACATGCATGCACGTGCACGTTAATGTGAGGGTTTGTTTGTGTTAATCTAGATTGTGACCTTGACACTTAACCTAATCTAATCCTTGGTTTAATTCATTCCTAATTCTTTGCTTTACCTTAACCCTAATCCTTGATCTTTTTTTGAGAGAGACATTTTGCTTTGGGTTTTGTTTGATGAGAGGTGGCATGGTGAGTGGTGTGAATGCATTAATGTGAGAGTTAATGCAAAGGGTGCACTTACCCTCTCACCTTAATCTCACCTCACACTCTCTCTCTCTCTTTATCTTTCACTCTCTCATTCTTTCTCACTTCATTTCTTTCATATTTCTTCATCTCGCTCTTATCTAAACTGAACACTTGGCCATTTCTTTACTAAACCATCACTAATCCATCACAAACTTCACAAAATCTCACCAAAATCACAACTTTTGCCTTGATTTGCCTCTTGGATGCCTTGGAGCTTGGAAAGCTAGGGACTTTTAGTTCTTTTGGTTAGGTAACGATCTCTATGTGTTAGTTAAATCTTTTTAGTGTTGTGTAGTCTTGTAGTTTCAGTTTAGATAGCATAAAGTTAAGATTCGGGCAAAATATCGTATTTTTAGTGCAGTTTTGGGTCTCGGATGATCTGCTATCAAACCAGGTATTTGTTGCAAAAGTTCCCATCACAGTGACCTAGTATAGTGACCTAGAACCTACCCTCAAAATACGAGCCCATTCCCTTCTTGGACGGCCCCAGATTTAATGGTTCTGGCCGCAATTTGCGGCCAGAGTGGGGATTGAGGGATTGAGTTTTGGTGTAGAGGTTTCTGGGGTTGTATGTGGTCTCGTGGTACTTGCAACTTTTACAGATTGTTAGTATAGAAAAATTTGGGATCACTTGCTTGTTTTTTAGTGTTTCGTTTGCGCGCGTTACGTTATCTGATCGGTTCGTGTTCTGTGTTCTGTTGCTCTGAGTTGGTTTCGTAGTGTCGCTATGCATGTTAGCCACAATACGAACACTTGAGAGTAAGTTTTGTGTTGTCGCGTTGGTCAGCGTAGTTGTTACGTGTTTTAGGTCTATTGCTAATATATACTTGCTTTGTTGTGTTATCTTTTAGCTTCGCAGGCGGGGACTTCGGGCGTTGCAAAGAAGGGGAAAAAGGTGGTAGGCTTTACTTAGCCAGGAGCGTTGGTGAGTAGATTTAACATCTACAGGGGAATCGCCCGCATGGCGTTATGCGTCTGGGCTAAAGATGTTTTGATATTGTCGCACATTCTACTGCATATATAGAGTGGCACATACACCTTATTTCTTAGTTAATTGTTGTGCTTGGACTTGTATCCTTAGGACACTGCACTATTATTGATGGCTCATGTTGCACGAGCACTGATTGTATCCCACACACACCGTCAATAATTGCCATGACACGCACAACACACGTACATATATAATATTGTTTGGTTAGGGACATTGAGACATTGATTCATATTCCTTGTTGCATATGACATATAGCATACATGTATACCTACATTCTTACACATATGAGACATAGCTACATGTACATCTAGCATACATACTTCACTTATACCTGGAGGGTATATTACATCATCACTGATAGGTAGATACATATACTTTGCTATACCTTTATGTTTACATATATATCTGGCTATAGCTACATGTTTACCTTTATTTGAAGTTATATTGACTTGAAGAAATTAGGAACCGCATATATATATTTTTACTTGTTACAGTTTATTAGCGGCTTTTCCTTTATATGCTTACATTACAGTTTTATGTTGCACATATTATATTCATGGATTTTCGCATTGAGATATGGATTTATGATGTTTTCTGGATTTGAGGACTATGGTAGTTTCATGAAATTATGCATTATTTGAAAAATCCGGTTTCTCTTGATATGATATTTCAGCAGCCACCATGAGATTTATCGGTTCTGATATATATACCCCATGCAAGGAGGCGTAGTGGGCCGTGTGAGGGTACATGGTGGGGCCCGGAGGTATCCCGGGGAAAGACTGTCGACGGTACATGCCAATGCGCCTGACAGGGGAACCATACCTACCGGTGATAGTACCTATGACTCGGCGGTTATCGTGGGGATAACGACGGGAGTCATGTACGTATGGATACGTCAAAAGGCGAGGGTCGAAGCTGGGCACTCGAGTTTTCGGGATAGCGTATGATATGTACCTATCAGGGGGCAGTCGTGGTGACAGCACCTGATAGATCAGTATTTATGTGTCGATGCTTGACACTTGGTTTCATGATATTTTTACTCCTAAGCATATATAACAGTGGAATGGGACGCTGTTATATATATATATATATATATATATATATATATATATATATATATATATTAGTGCAATGAGACGCTAATATATATGTATACATATCAATTCATATACATCATCATAATTTTCATGCAAATATACTTAGGATATATGAGATTCACTTGATATTGGATTCAGGATATATGAGATTCACTTGATATTGGATACAGGATATATGAGATTTACTTAATTTTGTACATTCAGGATATATGAGATTTACTTGATATTGTACATTCAGGATTTATGAGACTTACATGATATGAGAGCCAATTTGGGGGCTGATTTGAGGAAATTGGGATTTGGATTGTCTGTATGGACTTTGGTCCTACCACGAGGTCAGGATTCAGTGGGAATGACATGTTTTATCCCATACTCAGCATTTATTGTATTGCCATTTATTGTTCGTGTATTAGTAGTACCTGCTAGAGTACCTTACATGACAGTTGCATACATGTTGCCATTTATTGTTCATGTATTAGTAGTACCTGATGGAGTACCTTACATGATTGTTGCATACAGATTGTCATATATTATTGCTTCATGTATTAGTAATACCTACTAGTGTACCTTTCATGACTGTTGCATACATATGACCACTTATTGCTATTAGTTTACATATGTTAGATTCGCGTTGTACGTGCATACTTGCGATTACCTGTATATGTTATTTACTATTCACGAGTTGGCAACTCACCCCCCGTTGTGCTACAATGTTTTGCAGGTTATTCCTCAGAGTAGTCAAAGGCAGGGCTATACTCATCTATCGTTTCATCTTTTGCGGCGGATACCGCTTCGGCTCACAGTGCGCAGTTTTTCTTAGGTGGGTTTGTGGTTATCCGTTTATGTTCTTTGTATATTCGTTGTATCCTGTACTCTTCATCTATCATTATCATGTATGACTTAAAGACTTGATGTGAGGACGATATTGTTTATTATTTTGTGACTTGGAGGTCTTTTATGCAGTTTTATTTAAATCGTCTTTTATTTCTTCGCTACGGCGTCGTATATCTGTTGTGGTGGTTGTTTTCCGCCTTTGGGCGTGTTTTTGCTCCCGTTTAGGGATGCTTTACTTTTATCTTTATTGTACCCATTTTTGGGTTGGTTTTTACAAAGGAGGTGCTGCCAAAATTTTAAAGGAAGAAAAGTTGGACTTTAAAGAATTTGGTTTGAGATTTTAAAAGTTTTAACAATGTTCTTATTTCTTACTACTTTTGATGGTTTAGATTGCTGGGTTTTTGGCTTACTTGAATTGCGTTACGCCTGTAGACGTTGCGTAGTTTAACGGCCGTCATGTGCCAATTTCGGGTCATGACAGTACAGTTTAGGTTCGCCTTTACTAGGGGACAGCTTGCTCATGTCCGCGTCCGTCCACTTTTACTTAATCGTTTTCGTGAGGCACAGCCCGCCGATACTCGTTTGTTTGAAATTCTTAGCATGTTCGGCAGGGTAAAGATTCGGAGTTCTTGATTTATGACCACGGTGTGCTATGTTAGGGACTCGATGGCGTGTACCCGATACTGATGGGTAGAGACGCGAGGTCCTAGAGCAGGCACATTAGTCAGCTTTCTATGTTCACCCAAGTGCCACCAAGATGTAGTGTGACTTGTGGATAGTTACGGGTGGGTTGGGATGAAGAGTGAAGTTTCGGATTTCGCTTCGAAGTGCTTGGCTTGTCAGCGAGCTAATGTTGAGCATTGAGACCGGCTGGAGAGTTGCAACTTTTAACCGTTCCGGTGTAGGAATGGAAGCAAATCTCCATGAATTTTATTGTGGAGTCTACCCAGGTCTAGTCAGGGTGTGACTCCATTCGGGTGATTGTTTTCCGGTTATGCTCAGTTTTCTCTATTGTTCTTCGATAAGTTTGTGCGTTTGCATGGAGTTCCTTCATGCGTTGTATCCAATAGAGGCATCCAGTTCACTTGCCGTCTTTGGCAGGAGCTTTAGAAAGCCTTGGGTACTGGTTGAGTTTTAGCTCCGCTTTCCATCCGTAGGCCGATGGTTAGACAGAGCGGACTATACAGACTCTGGAGGATATGCTAGTGCGTACGTACTAAGTGTTTGTTGGCTGTGGGATCGTCACTTGTCATTGATGGGGTTCTCCTACGATAATCGTTATCAGGAGATGTTTCAAATAGCAATTTTTGGGCCTTGTGTGGTAGGTGGTGTCGATCGCCAGTCTGTTTTACTGACTCTGCGAGAGTAGGATTTTTAGACCCCAGCTAGCTGAGAGGCTTCGGAGAAGATCCAGTTGGGTTTAGGTCAGGATGAGAGCAGCCCAGTGCAGACAGAAGTCTTATGACGACCATGGTGGCACAGACTTGAGTTTGCGGTGGGAGATCATGTATTCCTACGGATTTTTCCGATGAATGGCGTGTTGAGTTTTGGGAAGCTTAGTCCCAGATTGTAGGTCCTTTTGAGATCCTCGAGCGAGTTAGTTCCGTTGCCTATAAGTTGGCACTTCCGCCCACATTTTTGAGTATTCATCCCGTATTTCTAGTGTTGATACTTTGCAAATACCTTCATGACCTTTCTCACATGATTTAGCATCAGACCATATAGCTTGGACGCGATCTTTTCGTTCACCGGCAGCCAATAGTGTTCGTGGATCGGCAGGTGGAGAAACTTCGGTCAAGGGTCATGCCATCTGTGGAGGTTTCTTTGGCGTAGCCTTATAATGAGAAGATCACTTGGGAGGTTGCGTGTGAGATTTGGGAGTTTTGCACTCATCTCATGAAGGTATGCATAGTAAGAATTTTAATTCGGGGACGAATTTTCTTTAAGGGGGGAGATTGTAACACCTTAGGATTTTGATTAGTGTTAATTAAGCGATAATGCGGATTTTCTGTAAAAAGTTTACCAATTCGGTTTTCTCACATTTTATAACAATTAATTAATATTTTATTATTATTTGTTTTGGGCTTGCACACACGTGTGCATGTTAATGTGAGGGTTTGTTTGTGTTAATCTGGTTTAGTGGCCATGACAACTTAACATAATCCTAATCCTTTGTTTAAACCTTAACCCCAACCCTATATATTTGTGTGAGATTTTTGTTTTGGAGAGGAGGTGGCATGGTGACTAATGGTGGGCATTAATGGTTGCATTAATGGAGGTGAGGGGAGAGTAAGATTAAGGTTTAGTTTACCCTACACTCACCTCTCTCTCTCTTTTCATCTCACCCTCTCTCATTCTCTCTCACTTATTTCTTTTGCATCTTTTCTTCATACTCCTCACTCTCAACTGAACACATAATCCTTCCTTCACAAATCATCACAAATCCATCACAAAATCACACCCAAATCCCTTTTCTTGACTTGTTTTGCCTCTAGGATCCATTGGAGCTAGGAAAGCTGGGATCTTTGAGCTTATGGGTGTAGGTAATGATCTATATCTGTTAAGTAGGCCCTTTTAATGTTATGTAGCTTGTAAGTTTCAGTTTAGAATGCGTAAAGTTTAGTTTCGGGTAAATATCATATTTTTAGTGTAGTTTTGGGTCTCGGATGATCTGCTATCAAACCAGATATTTGTTGGAAAAATTCCCATCACAGTGACATTTTGTACTGACCTAGAACCTACCATAAAAACCTGAGACAATTCTATGGAGAGTCAGTCACAAATAAATTGCTTCTAGCTGCAATTTGCGGCCAGACTAGGGTGTTTGGGTTTGGGTTTTGGTCTGGGGGTCTCTGGGGTTGTGTGTGGTCTTTTGGTATGTGCAACTTTTACAAATTTTTTGTGTAGCAAAATCTGGGAACACTTTGCTAGTTTCTAGTGTTTCGATTTCGTACGCTACATTTTACGATACGGTTTGTGTTCTTGTGTTTTTGTTGCTGTTGGGTTGGTTTCGTAGTGTCGCTACGCACGTTAGCCACTAAACGAACACTTGAGAGTATATTTGGAGTTGGTGCGTCGGTCAAACGTAGTTTATACGTATTATTGGTCGATTACTAATATATACACATGCTTGTTGTTTTATGATCTTTAGGTTCGCAGGCGAGGACTTCGGGCGCTGCGGAGAACGGAAAGCGAGTGGATGGCTTTACTTAGCCCAAGATCATCTATAAGTAGATTTAACATCTACAGGGGAATCGCCCGCATGGCGTTATGTGTCTGGGCTAGATTAAATAAGTATGGACTTTGATTATGCATGTGGACCTTTGTTGCATATCGCATTTCCTATTATGTATGGACTTAGTATTAATGAGACACAACACCATTATTGATGGTTCATGTTTCACGGGCACTGATTGTATGCCATACACACCGTCAATAATTTCCATGACACGCACAACACACATACTTAAATGATATTTTTAGGTTAGGGATATTGAGACATTGATTTCTATTCCTTTATGCATATGACATATAGCATACCAGTATACCTACATGCTTACACATATGCCTTGCCATGCCTACATGCTAGCTGTCTATACCTACATATATTGTACCATTAATGATAGGTATATATATATATGAGACATAGCTACATGTACATCTTGCATACATATTTACATGTACACTTACCTAGCTTGATATAGCTAACACACATACCTGGAGAGTATTACATCATTATTGATAGGTAGATACACATATCGTGCTATACCGACATGGTTACGCATACCTGGCTATAGCTACATGTTCACCTTTATATGATGTTGTTTGGATTTTGGAGAAGTTAGGAACCGCATGGTATATCTAAAAACTTGTTGTAGTTAAACAGCGGTTTTTCCTTTATATGCTCATATTACTTTTTCATGTTGCATATATTATATTTCATTGATGTTTTACTCCTGCGTATATATATCAATGGTATGGGACGCTGACATATATGTACACCTATATAATATATCATCATAATGATTCATGCAATTATACTTATTCATTACTTGATGTTTTCTGGATTTGAGGACCGTGATAGTTTCATGAAATTATGCATTATTTGAAAAACCCGGTTTCTCTTGATATGATATTTCAGCGTTAACCATGAGATTTCTCGGTTCTGAGATTGTGATATATACCCCATGGGAGGAGTGGAGTGGGTCGTGTGTGGGTACATGGTGGGGCCCGGAGGTACCCCGGGGCAAGATTGTCGCAGGTGATGGCGATGAGTTAGTGGGGGAATCCTACCTACCGGTGACAGTATTGGACTCGTCGGTGATCGCGGATATATCGACCTGAGTCATGTACGTATGGATACGTGGAATTTCGAGTGTCGAAGCTGGGCATTCAGGTTTTGATATCGTATGATGCAGACCTATCAGGGCCAGTCGTGGTGACGACGCCTGATTGATGAGTTTTTATGTGTCGATGCTGGGCACTAGTTTTCATGATGTTTTCGGGTGTCGATATTTGACACTCCGGTTCTGTGAGACTTACAGGATATGAGGGCCGGTATTATAGTCGCTATGAGGACCGATTTTATGGTTGATATGAGGGCCGATATAAGGGCCGTTCTGAGGGCCGATTTGAGGAATTTAGGATTTGGATTGTCTTGATGGACACTGGTCCTGCCACGATGAGGATTCCGTGAGGACGACATGTTTTATCCCATACTCCGCTTTTATTTATATGCATTGCTTCATGTATTAGTAGTACCTGATATAGTACTTTTCATGACTGTTGCATATAAATATTTCCATATTATTGCTTCATGTATTAGTTGTACCTGATAGAGTACCTTTCATGACTGTTGCATACATATGGCCATTTATTGCTATTAGCTTGCATGTGATAGATTCGCACAGTACGTGCATACTTGCGATTACCTGCATATGTTATTTACTATTCACGAGTTGGCAACTCACCCCCGTTGTGCCACAATGTTTTGCAGGTAGTCCCTCAGGGCAGTCAGAGGCAGAGCTTTCATCTATCGTATCATCTTTTGCTGCGGATACCGCTACGGCTGACTGTGTGCAGTTTTGCTATAGATGGGTTTTGCGGTTATCCGATGTTGCTCATTATATATTCGTTGTATCCAGTACTCTCCATCTACTACTTCATGTATTGACTTAGAGACGAGTTGTGAGGACGATATTGTATATTATTTGTGACTTGGAGGTCATTTATGCAGTTTCACTTTATATCGTCTTTTTCTTCGCTACGGCGTCGTACATCTGTTGTGGTGGTTGTTTTCCGCCTTTGGGCTTGGATTTTGCTCCCGTTTGGGGATGTTTTTACTTATATCTTTATATGTACTCTTTTTGGGGCTAGTTTTTCCAAAGGAGGTGCTGCCCAAATTTTTATGAAAGTAATTTGGACCTTAAAGGATTTGTACTTAAGATTTTCAAAAGTTTTAACAATTTTATTATCACTTACTACTTTTGATGGTTTAGATTGCTGGGTTTTTGACTTACTTGAATTACGTTACGCATGGAGACGTTACGTAGTTTAAGGGCCGTCGCGTGCTAAATTTTGGGTCGTGACAACAAGAGTGGGCACGATCCAACATGTTTCCCACCAACCAAGTAAAGCACTCTCTAAGAAACTGTGTGCCAGCAATACCGCAACTGATCCCAAGCGGTCAAACCTGCAAGAACTGTGGCACAACGGGGGTGAGTTGCCAACGCGTGAGTAGAAAACATCAGCAAGTAGGAATCGAATAAAACAACGATTTCCGAGGTCACTATATCCTGAAGGTAATACTATGATATCTAGGGTGACCAAGTATGCATATGTGTCAACCATCGAGTAAATGCAATGACATATATAAATAAATATCTAAAAACATAAGCATGTATATATATATGAGGATATCTACCACGTGTGTCCATCAACGACACGTTAAAATCATGGAACCTGAGTATCCAACACCGACACTCGAAACATCATGAAAACCCGTGTCAAGCATCGACACGTAAATCCTCATATCGCAGAAACCGCATACTCATATCGGCCCTCATATCTATCTCATCTCTGGCGCCGCATTCTTAGATCGGTCCTCATATCCATCTCATATCATAACTCTAAAATGGTATCCTCCGGATATCCGCCGAGCTCTATACAATCACCGGTAGGTAGTGTTCCCTCTGCCAGGCTCATCGTCTACTCCACAAAAATCATTTCTTGCCTCGGGGTACCATACCGGGTCCACCATGTACCCGCAAACGGCATCTGCCAACTCCTCGAATCGGGTCTCGAAAACAAGCTCAGAACTGAGAAAACTCATGGTGGACGTCTCGAAATATCATATCAAGAGAAACCGTGTTTTTAAAACAATACGCAATTTTCTTTGAAATATACCACGGTTCTCAGATGCAGAGATCTTTTAAAAATAGCAGCTCAATGCATATAACCATAAAGTACAATGTATGCAACATAGAGTAGTAATATGAGCATATCGGGTATATCACGCAAGCATGTCAAGTGATAATACTGAACAATGAATGTACTTTTACGGTTAAGAGTAATATCATGATATGGCAGTTCTACTGTGTAAGTAGAATGGCAATTACTGATGATGACTATGTGTGAGCTGGCAAATCAGTATAAGTGTAACATGCGCATCAACGGTAATTGTGCAGGTGTACTAGCAATGATATCATATAACATTAAATACTGCGAACATGATAGATATCACACGAGGAATAATATCTTACACAACATGAACAATAAATGGGTATATTTACTTACACAAGAATCATACGGTCACTTTTAAACGATACACATTGTCATTTTGAAAATAGGTGTGGTTCATGTTGCAATCTTTATATCGGCAATCCCTCCTCATAACATCCGATATGACAATAATCATCGATAATCCTCAAATCACTAGCGCGGATCAATCATCCGGTACATCTCATCGCATACGGAAATCCGTCGTACGGGGTCATCAAACAGAATAGGGAATTTATCGACCTATACAATAATGAGTGTACAGATCTGAAATCTCGTACGGCATATTACTCATTATACTCATAAATATATCTCAAATCACATTTGTATAAACGTCATATCTTATTGATTTCACAACACCTCTATCTCAATCTCTTGTCGTATTTATCGATCTCGATCTCATATCCTATCATTATCAACCCATACTTTTCATCTTTCAATTCATACTTATCATGATTCACTTCTCATTTCATATTCTCATATATCAATCCGAGTCATCTATATCTATCATCTCAATATCTCACATCATGTTATCTTATATACCTATATCCTATTCTCAAGCCAATATATATTTATTAGTGTCAACTTTTATCATATCATATCTTATTAAATCTTACTAAATCCTATAATAAGGTTATCTTAAGCTCGTAGCATATCCATTATCAAAATATAATTTAAAACACAATCTTCCATATCAATGGTTGCGGGGGTGCTATACGCCATCCACCTGACTTCCCCCGTAGATATAAATCTACTCAACTGTTAAACTCCTCGCTTAGCCAAAGTCGATGTGCTTCGTCGTCTCGTAAGTCCACACGAAGGTACCTACAATCAATACACAATCAAAATTCTATTAAAATCAAATCCGAAAACCGATACGGCACACGAATTGCTTATAGGTTAAAACCTATAGCTTACGCATGCAAAAACAACCAAACAACCCTCGTCGTTAACGTACAGACGTCTAACGAAGGAATCAAATCCCAATACCAAAACCACGATTTCACATATCGGAAAACATTAGCCCAAGCATTCGCGAACAACTCCCAGGTTTTGGCTCAGGCAAATGGGAACTAAACAAGCAAGTACTTGGGATAGGTTACAGGGAAATTGAGCTACAGGCAAAAACTCAACACCAGACCCCTACAGAAATCCGGCGACATTGCCAAAAACTCCGATCTCGCCGGCCATTTGAGGGTGAAACGGGTTTGTGTTTTGGTGGTGGTCTTCTAGTGGTCTATCTAGGTTAATGGACTTATTTGATTTTCTCAAAAATACCCCAGATAGCTCCAGATACCCTGTAGGCCTTTAGGTTTCACAAAACCGACACGGGAAAATTCTAACTTTGTGTATCGGGTTCTAAACTCATTTCCAGACCATGAAATCAATTTCTAAGGTCTTGTAAACACTCACTACATCTCAATTAGCCACTTAACAGCAAGTTGTAATTTTCCAAGATCACAAACCTAATTAACTCAAATTTCTAAACTAAACTACGATATAACACGAATACTAATCTAAAAGTGAAGTGATTAACTCATTTGGCAACCTAGAAAAATTCTTGAGTTGCCCAAAGTCTTCAAAATCCAAACTTGAATGGTTCTAAGGGCTTAGAATAGGTTTGTGCATGTTTTATGTGAAGGTTGCATATGGTTTTGGCAAAGGAATGGAAGTGATGCTTGGAGGTACTGAGAAAATGAAGGAGCATGGAGGAGATGAAGAAAACAATGAAGGAGGAGGGAAAGGGGCAGCCAAGTCTAACCCTTAAGCTCACTCTCTCACAAATATCTATTTTTGTTTCTTTCTCATATTCTTTTCACACTCAAACCCTTTTCTCTCTTTTCCATTTCTTTTCTTTTCTTTTTCCTTTCACTTTTCTTTTCTTTTCTCTTTATCTCACAAATTCACAAGTCACAACACAAAACACAGCATGCACATGACACGGTGCACAAGTCATGAAAAAAAATGTAAAAACACGGATTTGACCAAAAATCCGATAAATATGATTCAAATAAATAAATCATTTTAATCACCGATAAATTTCCAGATATTGGTATATACTTATACCATTTTACGAAAAATCCCTATTCGCAATTCGAATAGTTTTAGCGAAATAAATTATTTTAATATTAAATTCCAAAATATAATATTTTTATATTTCTGAAATGTTACATGATGGGACTACATTAATGAGATTAATGTAAAGAAAAAGAAACCTAAAAGATGTTGTAGAATTGGATTTGAAACCTACTCGGCTTTTTATGAAAAAACAAGTTTTCAAAGTGCGGAGCTTAAGCCGCTCCTTTTAAAACTATTAGATTCTACAACGATATCAAGTTCAAAGCGTTCGCAGCCCTCTGTCATTTTAGGAAGTAGAGTACTTATTATTCGTGCTACGTATGTTGACTATAGACAAGGCGTAGTGAACGGTAGCTAAGTGATTTCTTCCTACACAACATATGATGCGATTAATTAGGACAGTCACATGATTATGTTGACCATACCCAAGGGTCATGTGGGTGGGTTTAATTAATCATGAAATGACGGGTAGAACTTGACTATTGCTTATGATATGTTTACCATAACCAAAGTCATGAGTGCTAGGGGTAAAAACCATATCGGGGGTTTCAGGAGTTGAAATTTGCAATGAGATTGCATACCTTCTATGTGATAGTAGGATCCCGATCCCACTGTGAGCAAGAGTTGCTCCCAGGAGAGTTTTGCACTTTACAATTAGCTAACCCATTAGATGTCTAGAAAGGTGTCAACGAGGCTACGCCTCTGGGAAAATGAGGTTTACTTTAATTAGGTCCGTGCGAATGCACGGGGAACCTCCCTCAAAGTACCGACACTGGCCTGGCTGAATGGTTAGCGAAGTTGTAGAACGTAATTAATCCTGGCTAATTTTCTTTTTAAGGTTTGAAGGAAAATTTGATAAAAGAAGTGGGAGACATCGATTAGATAAGATAAATAACCAATCTAATCTTTGCAAGTGCTTTCACTGAGTGTAATATTTTCTCTCTCCTAATGGAAGATACCCATGACTGGACTTAAGCTTTTGTTAGAGAAAAATAAGCTAACCGAACCAAACTATAAAGACTGGCTGAAGAACATTAACATCGCTCTCACATATGATAAGGTATCATATGTCCTCACTGCCTCAGCCCCTCCCAGCCCATGCCCTGAATCTTCTGTTGCGGATAGGGAGATCCGCAAAACATGGGATATTGACTGTGCCACTACCAAATGCCTCGCGCTTGCATCGATGGACAATACACATCAAAAGAAGCATGAGCAGATGGATGTTCAATCCATCTTTCTCCATATAAAGGAGTTGTATAGGGAGCAATCTCATACCCTACGATATGAGGAGTCTCGAAAGTTGTTTCAGATGCGGATGGCTCCTAGCACACCAGTGATCACGTTTTGAAGATGATAGCTTTTGTTGAAGAGCTTGAGGACCTCGGATGGACAATGGAGAACGAACAATATATTGATATTGTTCTACAGTCTCTTCCCCCTGCCTTTGCTCCATTCATAGTGAACTTCAACATGGAGAAGTCACTACCCGAACTTCTCAATATGTTGAGAAGTGCGAAGAGCACTCTCAAGGAAAAGTCTCCCTCTCTGATTGTTGGGCAATCTTCCTCTTCCATCCCAAATGCCAAGGCCAAGAGAAGGAATAAGAAGAAACCCACCAAACTGAGAGGTGGAATCAAAAAGGCACAAGGGAGAGACAAACCCAAGGCTGAGAAGTCGGGAAAAGAAGAATGTTTCTATTGCAAGAAGACGGGGCACTAGAAGCGGAATTATGTCGTGTATATTGCTGCTCTCAACAATAAGAAGCATGGTGATGCTTCCGCTTCAGGTGTGTTTGTGACAGAAAACCGTTTTTCTATAAACTCTACTTCCTGGATATTGGATACCGGTTCGGGTTCTCATATCTGCAATTCTGTGCAGGGCTTAAGAAATAGCAGAGTTTTGAAGACCGGTGATCACACTCTCCGAGTTGGAAATGGTTCCAATTTACATACAGTTTCAGTGGGAGAGTATCACCTAGGGTTGCCGTCGGATTGTATATTGGTTTTGAAACTATGTTATTATATACCTAGCATGCTTTGTAATATATTATCTGTTTCTTTCTTAGACAATGAAGGATATCATTTTGTATTGCAGCATAATGTTATGAACATTAAAATGAATCAAGAGTTGATTGGTTATGGTACACTTAATAACGGGATATACGTCCTAAATCAACACACAGTTTTCAACATACAACACACAAATAAAAGAAAATTTTCAGATATAAATGAAGTTTTTCTTTGGCATTGTAGACTTGGTCATATTAACGAAACAAAACTAAACAAGCTTCATAAAGATGGATATTTAAATCCTTTTGAATATAAATCTTATGCGATTTGTCAGTCTTGTATCAAAGGGAAAATGACCAAAATTCCGTTTACTGGATACGGAGAAAGAGCTACAGAGCTCTTGAGCCTCATACTTAGTGATGTATGTCGGCCAATGTCTACACATGCGAGAGGCGGTTTTTCTTACTTCATAAAATTTACTGATGATTTCTCAAGATTCGGTCATATGTTTTTATTAAAGCATAAATCTGAAGCTTTTGAGAAATTCAAGGAGTACAAACTTGAAGTAGAAAAACAAACAGGAATGAGCATCAAAATACTTCGATCAGATCGAGGTAGAGAGTATCTTAGTACAGAGTTTTCGAACTTCCTAAAAGAGAATGGGATTCTCTCTCAGCTCACTCCCCCTTACACACCACAGCACAACGGTGTGTCAGAGCGGTGGAATCATACCCTATTAGATATAGTACGATCCATGATGAGTGATGCTGAGTTACCTCTCTCCTTTTGGGGGCATGCATTGGAGACTGCAACATTTCTGTTGAACAAAGTTCCAACCAAGACCGTGTCTACCACTCCATATGAGATATGGTATGGGAAGATACCATCTCTTAAACGGGTTAAGATTTGGGGTTGTCCCGCTTTTGTCAAAAAGCAGAGTCCAGAAAAACTCGAGACACGATCTGTTAAGTGTATATTTATGGGATATCCAAAACATTCGTTTGGATATCTTTTCTACTACAAGGAGGTACAAAACGTGTTTGTTTCTCAACATGCCACATTTTTAGAAAATGAGATTTTTCCAAATGATACTGATGGCAATGTGGTAGATCTAGAAGAGGTTCTAGAGACACAAATTACAAATGACGACTTGGTTGAACCTGTTGTAGAAACAAAATCTTATGAACCTCAGCCACTCCGTAGATCTGGTAGGATTTCTCGCCCACCGGAGAGATACTACAGTTTTCTCATTGATGGTGATGGAGAAGATTGCATCATGGATGATGATGACCCTACCAGTTTTCAGCAAGATATCACGAGTGGTGACTCTGTGAAGTGGCTTGATGCCATAAGATCCGAAATGGAGTCTATATACACCAACAAAGTATGGACTTTGGAAGTTTACCCTCTAGGGTAAAACCCGTAGGGTGCAAATGGATCTTTAAGAGAAAGATTGGTGTAGATGGGCAGGTGGAGACCTATAAGGCAAGGCTTGTGGCGAAAGGATTTCGTCAAAGACTAGCACTGGACTATGATGAAACCTTTTCTCCTGTAGCCATTCTTAAATCCATTCGGATCCTACTTGCTATGGCTGCTCACTACGACTATGAAATCTGGCAGATGGACATTAAAACTGCTTTTCTAAATGGTGATTTAGAAGAATGTGTTTATATGGATCAGCCAGAGGGCTTCATTGATAGTGGGAGCAGCAAGAAAGAATGTTGGTTGCTTAAATCCATTAATGGATTGAAGCAGGCATCATGGAGTTGGAACATCTATTTTGATGATGTCATCAAAGAGTTTTATTTCGTCAAAAATCCAGATGAACCTTGTGTTTATAAGAATATTGTAGGGAATACTGTCACATTCCTCGTATTGTACGTGGATGACATTCTTCTAATAGGAAACGATGATCCTATGCTATAATCGGTCAAACTGTCCTTATCATAAAGGTTCTCCATGAAGGACCTGGGTGATACCTCTTACATATTGAGCATGAAAATCTATAGGGATAGATCTAAAAGGTTGTTGGGATTGTCCCAAACCAGGTACATTAACACTATCCTTAAGAGGTTTACTATGGAAGAATCCAAGCGAGGTGCCTTACCCGCTACTCATGGAGTCACTCTCTCCAAGGACTTTTGCCCAAAGACTGATGAAGAGAGCTCGCATGAGCATTATACCCTACGCTTCAGCCGTAGAATCTATAATGTATGCGATGTTATGTATGTTGGCTATAGTGCCCTCAAGGCAATTATCATAGTCGCGGGCAGGTGATTATGATGATTGAGGGAGGACCAATACCGGTAGAACAGTCTTACTCGAGATGATAGTATGCTATCTGGTTTGTCTTTATCATCATTATTACATGTTGATAGAGCCAATAGGATTCTTGCTTGACTACCAGCATTATGATGGTGATCATATATGTGGGAGCTGGGGGTCTATAAGCACATCCTTAAATGTCCCTAATCATGGTAGTGTCGAGACTGGGCATCGATACTCCGGTGTAGACTAGTGTATACTGATCGAGACCCCGACGAGGGGCGGTGGCCAATTCTCACAAGCCATTGGTGTTAGTTTTTTCACCTAAGATAGTATACAAGTGCTCATTGGGTTATGAGTACACTGGACAGACTCGCCGGGAATGTGCTAGTTGGTATTATACCTATTGTCAGATAGCAGTCCCCAGGTGACATGTGTATAGGTTAGTCTGTCGACCTGAGATCGTCATTTGTCTCGTGTGAGTTCCCACTGTACTTTTATTACTACCCTACCACGGCTCAAAGGAGTCGTGCAAACAGGTTTTAGTTGGGTACAGTCCCGAGCCACATGGAGGCAGTGATCGGATCGTCGGGGATTTGTCTCTCCCGATATTGGGGGTTGATGTCGCGTTGTGTACGGATGGCCATCACCAAAATCCGTAGCCACGGAGGACGAGAATTACCGATCCAGGATCGAAAGTTTCTCAGGTGGTGATGGGTTTCATGCCGACACTAAATGTCGCGTTTTTAGGGGTCTGACTTTATCCACCCCCCTAGACTCGATATGCGATACTCTTAGACGAATAGATCGGAATGTACAGATATTGTCACTGTCAGGCTCAGTAGGGGTTTTGGATGAGTTTGCTCATCGGCCTTCTTTTCACTCAATACCTGGGAAGCCGTTACGTACAGCTAGTGCCGCTGACGTGCTTGTGGTTATACCCACTGCCGGAGTATTGACGAGTCTTTAAAGTCCCGCACAGAGGGTATCCCTGGTTCTGGCGAAATGATGTAGTAGCCGTATTGGATACGTGCAGGGTTCTGATCGATTGATATACATTGTACTCGAACTTTCGATTGGACAGTTGATAATACTAGCCGGCTCGGGTTTTTAGCCGGATTATTAAATCAGGCATTGATTTAATAATTTACGTATATGTATTTCGGTGTATATATTTTAGTATTATATTCTTTGTGTTATTATAACTCTTTGGGTATTCGTATTTCGGTACGAATGCAGGTATGTATATACTGTAGAATGTAATCCGTATTTTTACCTGATAACATTCTAGAAGGTGCCACCTCATTTTGGATTTGACCATTTTCATAAAATGGATAATGAGGTGGAAATTAAATATAGTGGTATGGTGAGAACCATACTTGCAATAGTGCACACAAATGAGTTATTAATTCATTTGTGTTCACTATTCAAGCATGGTGGGATTTTAAAAATAGAAAAATGGTTTTAACAAAATCAAGCATTCTTTATTTTCTTCATTGAAGAGAGAGCTTTTTTTTTTTGATGCATGGTTGGTTTTCTTCACTTGAGCTTGAGCTCCTCCTTCACCATTAGCTTCACTTCCTCTAGCTTTCCATGGTTGCTTCCACCTTCATTGTTTTGAGATAGATAACACTTAGACCACATTCACTACATCCTAGGCTCTCTAGGGTAGCATCCTAGAGACCCTAGTTGCTCCACTTTCCTTTTGATATGGAGCTAGAGCCGGAATTACATCCCTCGGGTGGATCGTCTATGATGAAGGAAGACCAGCGGCCAACTTCGTTCAAGCATGCCTCAAGGAGCCATGGAGGAAGATGAAGATCGAAGGAATTAGTTCCATTAGGTATAACCATTCCTATCTCTTTTGTAAGTTTGCTAGTTTTAGGGTTAATGGTTTCGATCTTGGGCATCGGGTAATGGTAGCGCCGGGTTTTAGAAAAATTTTGTTCCATATTTGGCCACGGTTTGATGGCCAGGGCGCTCCCATAACCCAACATGGAATCAGAGCCACCCATTAAACCCTACTAGCTAGTTTGCACAAGCTTAAAATCTCGATTGATAAATTTTTCAGAATCGTTTTTCCAATTTGATGTGTTTGTTGTCGATTTTTAAAAGTGGTCAAAAAATATTTTCAGGCATCTTAAACATATGTGCAGGAAAAACTATAGCTATGAAAAAAGTTTGGGCACGTAACTCCAAAATTCGGCGGCGGAACAGCCGCTAAATAGCCATTTTGCGGCCCTTCCGCGGCCCTTTTTTGGGCTACAGTGACCAATTTTTTTTTGAAGCTCTAGTTAGTGAAAAATTGATTTTTGTGATATATGGTTTTGGCCCAAATTCTTTTGAGTACTGGTTATGCATTTGGGGCCAATTTGGGAAAGTTTAGTCGATAGAAATTTTAAGTGTGTGATTATCAGTACTTGCATTACTATCTGCGACCGTGAATGTCATTTGACCGGTAAACCCGTCCAACTGCTATATGTTCCTTTAGACGGGTTTGCGAACGTGACATTCACGTTGATGTTCTGTATCGTGCTGTGATGTTGGTTGGATCGTCGTGGTGGATAGCTTGGGTGCAATATTAGTACAATTTAGTTTCATTTGTACATTTGATATTACGGGGCGAGCGTCCGACATGTGGACTGTCGTCACTGCCAGTTTGTATATTATTCTTTTAGGGCACGACCAGGTTGAGATCGATGTCACCCTTGTATATTATTTTCTTTTCTGTACTAGGATTACCCCGCGGTGGAGTGCACGAATAGCCGGGTTCTAGAGGGCAACGGGTCCTCATCTCTTAGCGTTGAGACGGAGGAGACCTTACTCTAGAATTGGCGGGCTATTCGCCGCACTCGTAGGGGGTATAGGTTGAACCATGGAGGGATGCTCAAGTTACCGGATTCCGTGAAGTGCTGGGTAGGCCATTTACGTTGTTGAAGGGGTTGCCTCGCTTCTGGTTTTGGCGAGTAACTTGCCGCTCTTGTAGGGGTCTAGGTTTTCATTGCACAGGCTATCCACACGACAGGGAACGTCGGGTATCATTTGCGGCTCAAGTGAAACCCGGGGATCCAAGTTTATCCACCATTCTGTGTTGCTTCTGTGATGTTTCTGTGATATTTCTTATATCATACCTGGGACAAATGTTATATATATATATATATATTTATATATATACTAGCAGTTGTTGTGTATGTTTCGCACCCGTGCTAGTCCAGTCCCCGCTCTGTCGTTGGTTAAGTAACCTAACGAGTGTTGACGAGACCTAGTGGCGAATGTGGATGGCATATACGTACATTTTATTTTCGTTCTTTTCTGGTGTGATTAATTGATGGGACTGCATTGATTCTTGTTAATGCAAGGATAAAACAAACCAATATGATGTTGGAACCAAGTTTTTAAAAACTAACATTACGGACGTTCTCTTTTGCTTTGCACAGTGGTATTAGATTGGGAATATCCTGCACCTCATTCGACGAGGCAAGGGCCGAGATCCCTTCATCGGGAGTGACCCCTTGAGTAAAACTTTGCGTCAACATAATAACTTCACTATAGTCGTTTCCTTTTGCTTTGCATCGTGGTATGCAGTTTGGAGTATCCTGCACCTCATCCTATGAGAAAAGAGCTGAGATCCATTCACCAGGAGTGACTTCTTTAGCAAAAGTTTTCGCCACTATATATTTCTAAAACCACTTTGGTTCCTTCAACGATATCAAGTTCATTACGTTAAAGGTTTTTCTCCAAAAACCAGCCGTAGCCCTCCGTCATTTCAGATAGGTATCTCGTAGTATTCATGCTATGTACGTTGGTCTCTATCAAGGCATAGTGTACGGTAGCTGCGTGATACGTGTCTGTAGCATGGATATACGATTATCTAGGACAGCCGGATAGTCACGTTGGTCTCTATCAAGGGCTTGTGCGGGTGGGTTTAGATCAATCTTGGATAATGACGGGTTAAACTTGACTAGCGACTTATGGCACGTTGGTCTCTATCAAGGCCATGAAGTCGTTAGGGGTAAAAACACACATCGGGAGTTTCAAACATACAGGAAACTTGTTAGGCATGCGCATACTTTCTGGAGTGTGGTAACTTGAGTGGCTTCCATCAAGTTATCATGTGATGATAGTTGGATCCCCATTCCCACTGATGAGTAGGATTACTCTTCGGATGATTCCGACTAATTCTCCTTTTGTGTTTGGAGGAGAATTCGAGGAAACAGTAGGAGCCATCCTGATTAGATAAAGTAATTAACCATTCTGATATAGGTTAGAGTGCACGCTGAGTGTTTCTTTTCTCTCTCTCTTTTTAGCAGTGACCATGACCCGACCCTTGACTAAAACTCATGAACCAAGTTAACCGAACCTTTTTAAAACACTTTTGCTTTTGGAATGTCACGGTGTCGCATATATCATTGCCACTTCTATATCACCTTTGCATTTCTCCAGAACACCCCATATCACTACGAACATCCACTTCCGTTGGATAAATCCATCGTATAGTTACATACGAACTCGAAGGAACTTGTTCCAGATTCGAGGATGGATTCTGGTTCTGGAGAGATTGAATAAGATTATTCGGTTGTCTTTTCCCATTACCTTCTCTCAGGTTGTGAGGGCTCCTAAGATTAGGAGAGGGTACACCTATTGAGCTTATTGGATAGTCTTCTTCCAAACCTTAGGCTGGTGTTGAAGGGTAGGGAAGGAAGAAAACTAATTAAGCCTAAGTGTGGTGTACAGAAGGTAATAAGTAAAGACATATAAAGGGATTAGAATAACGGCAAAGAAAATTGTGACTGCTATCATTCACGACAAAACCGTATATACCGCTGCCACTCCCACATCCACTTTGGGTTTCTCTAGAACACTCCGTATCACTACGGATATCCACTTCCATTGGATATGCCATCGTATAATTACATACGAACTCGGAGGAACTTGTTCCAGATTCGAGAATGGTTTCCCGTTCAGGAGAAATAGAATAGGATTATTCAGATGTCTTTTCCCATTACCTACTCTCAGATTGCGTGGGCTCCTAGAATTAGGAGAGTACACCTATTACGCTTATTGGATAGTCTTCTTCCAAAGCTTAGGCTGGTGCCGAAGGGTAGGGAAGGAAGAAAACCAATTAGCCTAAAAAAGGTGCACAGAAGGTAATAAGTAAAGACATAATAAAGGGATAGGTGTGAGGGAAGCTAAGTATATGGTTACTGTCATGAATCAGGATAATGGATGAGGCATTACTAGGAATACCAGGTTACCCCTTTTGAAACATTTTCATGTTTCAGTTTCACTGTGCGATATTAATTAAAAACTGTTTTCCCAATTGGAATCTGACTCCAGGGTATGTATTTACCAGATCAGTTTCTCACATCTGTATGTTTTTACAGATGGTGAGTGGGAGTAAGATATTGGGAATTGGGTGATTAGATCCTCATTATATCGGAATTCGTTGTAATTGGTGATATTTGAGGAAATCACCTGATTTTTGTTGGACGACAAATATTTGGTTTTGAATATCCGTTGTTATGCACCAATTTCAAACTGATATATCTGTACGTTTATTTTATAAAGTGAGATATGACTTTTTGATATTAAATCTGTGACATTTACCAATATCAATTGGTGATTAGGTAAGGTGCATTCAACAGCGGTGTATTTCTTCTTAACCATAGTACAGTTTTTCAACCTACGACATACAGGGTTTGAGTTGTTGAACTCAGGGGACTTATACAAAGTATTGTATGTTGTCCGGTGTGCATTAGGACAATGGGGTTGGTACTCGTACTATATTTTTTTACTCATAGCTTCTCTAGTCCTGGACAAGTATTTCGTAGAAATACAAGGTTCAGATTTTGAGAAGTTATAACTATAAGAATATAGTTGAGAACCATTTGTTGGAAGTATCAGGATTCTTCGATGAAGTCGAAGATGTAGATACTTGAGTTTGGTATTCCGTTGATAGTAATGGTTTTGAGAACTTGCTTCTTCTTCAGGTTACTCATATAAGGATGCACTCCTAGATGAGTAATACTGATTGGCCTTTTTCCATTTGGTTGATATGCACTGGAGACAACTGCATGATTTGAATCTGGTTCCAATTAAATTAGTGCTTTTGTTTCTATATTGGATATATATAGAATCAATTTATATCTTAACGATGTTAAGGTATTGATTGGAATGAGATTTTGTGATCAAAGAATTGTTAACCGCAATCAAGAACGGCATCGCTTGGTAGCTAGCCGGTGAGTACGGGTCGGTCCACAGGGATTTTGTGTATTCTCAATTTGTTCTAACGAGTTAATTCCAATTGGTGTTGGATTGATTATCACTAAAAACTAAGGTTGATTTAGACTAGGATTAAAACCTTGCTAGGGTTAGGTTTAGGTTAAGTTTGGAAATTCAATATTTCTCACCGCTTTCTATGCCCTAATTAAGATCTATTTAAATGTTAAGGTAATAATTAACAAAGTGGATTAGTACCATCGGGAAGAAACTAGGTTTCTTCCTCTAGGTCCTTGTCCGTCCTTTCTTAATTCTTACCCTAACCTCCATGGAAAACATACACAACCGGTCTTTTAAACTACGGTATCACCGCTACCTCGTGGGATAGGGTGCCGTAGTGAGCGGTGTGTGTATGTATGCATGGAGTCGTACAAAAAATATGTGATGGGCAAGAAAAGGGAGAGAGATTTTCATCTCTCAAACATTTCCTATTCCTAACCCTAACAAGTGAGGAACTACTCACCCATTAGGAAATTGATAAAAAGAGATATTTTTGTTTGTAATTGTTTTTAATAACCTAAACTATGGAAAATGAATAAAAGTGCTAAATTAATTAACTAGGGCAGATAATTAAAATTACTAAACTACGGCAGAAAAGAAATTAACTAGGGCAATGTAAAGTAAAACTACTTACTTTATTTGATGCTCTCTTCAAACATTTACAGCGAATTAAAATTTTGAAATAGATGAATAAAAAGAGGCATACCTCAAAAAGAGATTTAGAGTTTCTATTTATAGATCATAGAAACCCTAGGGTTACATTCGATTCATATCTGCATTTACACATTTACCCTAAGAAAACTAGTCAACACACCGCCACGCCGTCAGAAAAATGCACCGACACAGGCTTATCATGGCCGCGGAACCGCGGCCAAAAGCCCTGTTTGGCCGCGGTTCCGCGGCCATATGGAGGGGACTTCGGATGGGTTTTTCTGGGTTTCTTTCTGTTGCTTTTTACTTAGCTTTTCTTTACTTGGTTCTTCAGAATGTCTTCTAGTCTCTTCAAGATTTCCACAGTGCATAATGTTGTGGACTTTTACCGTTTGCTTCGTGTTGAAATCTTGAATCTTGCGCTGCCTTTGTACTTTATGAACTTGTTCATTGATTTTCGTTTGTTCTTCAAACTGTAGGCATGATCAAGATTCTTCCATTTGTTGGTCGTAGTCTCACTTTTGTATCGTCTTTTCATCATTTTCACTGTTTTGTTCCGAGAACCTGTAACCTGCAACTATGTAGCAGACATGGATCAAAAGCACCTGTCTATTTGTAAAATGAATAAGAATGGGGAATATAATAATGCAAAATTATGATATGAACAAATACCCCCAAACTTATCTTTTGCTCGTCCTCGAGCAAAGCTAGTTTCATTCTCGAAAAAGACCTAGCCTCACTTTCGCAGGGAAACGCGATTGCACTGAGCTCGTGCAACAAGCCGTTAAACCTCTAGGTGTCCCTAGTAGGAGGAGTGTTGTCTCCTGAGGGTTTTCAGCGGATACTACCCATAAAATCCTATCAATTTGGCCTATTGACTTTTATTCTTCAATTCGGTTTTCCAGCAAGAAATTCTATGATCTTCAACTCAGAAATTATCAACCCATATTTTTCACGCTTCCTTATCATTTAACTTAAGATTATATATGTTCTGTATTTTTATTTAGCTTTTAGCATCTTTCGAGTTTTCTTTCTAAGGTTCCATCTCAACTTAGGAATTTTTATCATCTCTACTAAAGATATAAGTCCTATTTTTCATTCCTATCTCTTATCCAAACCCCAATCATATACCCCTATGTGTGTGTATGTATCACCCCTACACTTGGAAATTCAATTCAAGCTCTTATACTCTTGTCCATTGTCCAAACTACTTTTAGTTCGTGAATTTTTAGATGAAATTGCTCACACATCCTTCATGCGACCGTTAATACTTCTTGAGGTACTAACGACCGATTACAAAATGTGTTTGCACATTAAGGCGTAATTCCTCGTCTTGTAATACCTAAGGCTTTAGTAGTGACTCCTAAACCAGTTGGTTCAAGGCACTAGGTGATAAAGCACCCTCGCTATATTTTTTTTATTACGCAACCTTAAGTAATTACAAAACCAGTGTTCATTTTTTTTATCTCTTTATTCACACTTGTATTTTTATTTTATTTTCCTTCATACTAAGGACTTTAGACAAGAGTATTTCAAGGTCTCCTCTACTA
The DNA here is from genome assembly GCA_030015575.1 of Agapanthus africanus. NCBI lineage: Eukaryota > Viridiplantae > Streptophyta > Magnoliopsida > Asparagales > Amaryllidaceae > Agapanthus > Agapanthus africanus. Next base: position 559,016,130 of record CM057338.1, read on the forward strand.
TTCCAAGTTTCAAGGTTCGTGTTTGTGCAAGTTGTAGGGTATATATTTTCAGAATTTAAACTTATGCTTAGGAATTATTTTTCAGACTTATACTTTATTAAAAATATCAATACTTTTTCTTTTATTTTGACTTAGCCCAAGAAGTGAACTCAAAATTTGCCTATTTCTAAGTAAACTACAAAGACATATATTTTCTACCGCTAAATTTTAAGAAAGGTTATTTTTAGGGTCTTTAATTTACTAAGTCTAGGATCTAGTTGTTCCTGGCTAGTTAATCTTCTTGTCAAACTCAAGTCAATTATGGCCAAAATTAAATTTTTCAATTTTTATAATTTTAAAAAAATTTCAATTTTTATGGGTTTTAAAATAAGTATGCAAATGCAAAAATATACATATGAATGCGAAGGAAGAAGGCTTACCGAGCATACCCCCAAATTTAAACTTGACAGTGTCCTCACTGTCAGGCTACACCAAGAAGGTCAAAAAATGTCGGCACTCCCCTATTTATTTTTATTTTTATTTACTTTTTTTATTAACAGAAAAGGAAAACAAAACATATATACACAAAAAGGCTCCCCCCAAACTTATTTTTGACTCACCACTTTGAGTTAAAAAAATTATTTTCAACAGTCAAATTATAACCCCCTCCCTAAACTTAAATTAAACAATGCTAAGCTTTTTAAAAAGGGAGGTCAAAGTTATCGGTCAAAGCCAAGCTCTGCAAAGACCAAAAGTCAACACCTACCATTCGAATAATTTATCAATGTAACATATAGGTTGGTGGAAGAACATGTTATATAGAGCCAAGAAAAAGTGGGGAAGAGATAAGTGGTGGTATGGAAAGGGTATGCGTGAATGTGAATGTAAGGAGATAAGAGGTGATGATAAATAAAAACGAGAATGTGAATGATCAGAAATGAGTGGAATATTGGCATTCTCGTATTTTATGAGAAGAAAAGGTGGTGGTTGATTAACCACAAAATCCTTGAGGTGTCTCTGTGGATCCTTTACTGGCTTGGCATCATCCATCATATGTATATGATGTTCAACTATGAGGGGACTAATCTCCTTGATGTCCGCCATAGTCCAGCCAAAAGCTTGCCGGTTGTTTTGTAAGACCATTGACGGAGCTTTCTCTTGCTCGAGAGCTAGAGATGCCGAGATGATAACAGGAAGGGTCTCATTCTCACCTAAGTAAGCGTATTTAGAGTGAAACGACAACAGCTTGAGTTTGAGTGTTGGTGGTGGGACAATTGATGGTAAAATTGGTGAAACTGTCTCGAACTCAAAGGATTCCATCAATGGTTCGAAATCACTATAAGCAACCGAGTCGGATGGTTCAACTAACTCATCCGAAAATTCAAAGGACTCAAACTCGGGAGGTGAGTCTTCAAAATCGTTCGAAAAAGTGAAACACTCATAATCATTATCGGTTGTGCAAACTTTGTCAGATTCAAGGAGGAACGCACTAGTGGCGTCAAAACTGCTGTGATTGAACAGTAATTTTTCAAGCTCGCAGTCCTCCTGCGTGATTTCGTGGATCGAGCAAACATCACGTCTACTAGCTTTTGGCACGGAGGGCAGACTTCCTATCTTGTAAATGTTGAACTCACTTGACATCTTCCCGAAGGATAGAGTCATAGAGTCATTGCGACAATTGATTACAGCATTGGAAGTGGCCAAAAATGGTCGACCGAGGATCATCGGAATTTGGTTCCGTGGGTTAGCCACAGGCTGTGTGTCCATAACAATTAAATCAACGGGGAATATGAAGTCCCCTACTTTGATCAACACATCCTCTAACTCACCCCTAGGATGGGTGATGGATCGATCAGCCATTTGGAGGGTACAATGATCTCCAACACCTAATTGCTCATAAACGGAGTAGGGAAGCAGTTTAACACTGGAACCAAGATCTAAAAGTGCTCGATTGATGTTCTTATCCCCAATTATTATTGAAATTGTAGGACAGCCAGGGTCCTTCCGTTTTTGGGGTAAGGGTTGAGGTTGGGTAATAGCATTTCTTACGGCACTAGCTATGAGCACTTTCTTAGGTATCTGAGACTTTCTCTTCGTGGTGCATAAGCCCTTTAAGATTTTCGCGTAAGAAGGGACTTGTTGGATTGCATCCAAGAGAGGTATGCTAATGATTACCTGCTTGAATAACTCCACAATCTTCTCCATTTGGGGAGTTGGTTTATTGGATCTCAACCTGTTTGGAAATGGAATATTTTGAAAATTTGTTGCGTCCAATGTTTGTGGAGTAGATTGCGGAGTTGGAACGGATCCCAGGGTTGGTGTGTTCGTGAAGTGAGATGTGGGTCCGTTCGAATTAGAAGAAGTAGAAGAAGCACCGGCAAAAAGATTTTTAATAAAAAGCTTAGACACACGTTCAATCAATCACAAAATGCACAATCAAACCTAGATCTAGGGTCACCTAGGTCAACTAAACTGCTCCTAACTGTTCCAAAGGGCAAATTGTGAGGACCTCAAACCGCCTCTTCACCGCCAATTGTGGCCAGGAAAGCACAAGTAGAGAAAGGAGGGATCCGCTCACGAATCACCGTGAGACGGGCCTTTTAAAATTACATTTCCCCACTTGTCTAGCCTAGGCACCACAAAGTCTGGTTTAGATAAACGATCGATGCCTACAACTATTCCTTTGTCCTATTGAGCACGAAGTCCTTATAAGCTGAGTCTAATCTTTTTTAATTAACTCGATGGTCAATGCAATATGCTTTATGTGATTTTTGGGGTCCTGGGAAGGGTAATGAAATCCCCACCCAATCTGGATTAGTGTAAAAGCCCCTTAAAGTCAATTTTAAATATGCAAAGCGGTAAAAACAATCAAACACTTGCAAACAATTTTTTATTGCGGTGCAATGAATCCTGCACAAGATCAAGTTATTGGAGAAGGGGGAGAAGTTTTTTGCGTAAAGAACCCTGCAGGAAAATTATACAGAGGAGATAATGGGGTTACAGAGAAGAAGAGAAAGCTTACAGAGGGGTTTCCACCAGCTGTCGTCACCACCAGACCGCAGTTACGCGACAGGAATGTTCTTTTCGCGGCGGAAACGCGGTGAAATGTGCTGTTCAGATCCCAAAATTGCTTCTTCTCCTCTGTTCTGATTTTCCTTTGTTGTTCAGATCTGCTGTTTTCCGTTTTGCTCTCTGGATTTTTCCAGATCTGAATTCGTTCGTCGGTCCTGCAAAATTCAAACGAAACACCATTCAAAAAATAACAAGATGATAAAAAAATTTATAATTTTTTATTTTTCAGTTTGTATGAATTTTATGATTTTATATTAACCCGAAATTGCAAAAATAAAATAACTACGCCATCCCCGGCAACGACGTCATTTGATTGGAATGAGATTTTGTGATCAAAGAATTATTAACCGCAATCAAGAACGGTGTCGCTTGGTAGCTAGCCGATGAGTACGGGTCGGTCCATAGGGATTTTGTGTATTCTCAATTTGTTCTAACGAGTTAATTCCAATTGGTGTTGGATTGATTATCACTAAAAACTAAGGTTGATTTAGACTGGGATTAAAACCTTGCTAGGGTTAGGTTTAGGTTAAGTTTGGAAATTCAATATTTCTCACCGCTTTCTATGCCCTAATTAAGATCTATTTAGGTGTTAAGGTAGTAATTAACAAAGTGGATTAGTACCATCGGGAAGAAACTAGGTTTCTTCCTCTAGGTCCTTGTCCGTCCTTTCTTAATTCTTACCCTAACCTCTATGGAAAACATACACAACCGGTCTTTTAAACTACGGTATCACCGCTACCTCGTGGGATAGGGTGCCGTAGTGAGCGGTGTGTGTATGTATGCATGGAGTCCTAAAAAAATATGTGATGGGCAAGAAAGGGGAGAGAGATTTTCATCTCTCAAACCTTTCCTATTCCTAACCCTAACAAGTAAGGAACTACTCATGCATTAGGAAATTGATAAAAAGAGATATTTTTGTTTGTGATTTTTTTAATAACCTAAACTACGGCAAATGAATAAAAGTGCTAAATTAATTAACAAGGGCAGATAATTAAAATTACTAAATTATGGCAGAAAAGAAATTAATTAGGGCAATGTAAAGAAAAACTACTTACTTTATTTGATGCTCTCTTCAAACATTTACAGCGAATTAAAATTCTGAAATAGATGAATAAAAAGAGACATACCTCAAAAAAAGGTTTAGGGTTTCTATTTATAGATCATAGAAACCCTACGGTTACATTCGATTCATATCTGCATTTACACATTTACCCTAAGAAGACTAGTCAACGCACCGCCACGCCGTCAGAAAAATGCACCGACACGGGCTTATCATGGCCGCGGAACCGCGGCAAAACAGGGCTTTTGGCCGCGGTTCCGCGGCCATATGGAGGGGACTTTGGATGGGTTTTTCTGGGTTTCTTTCAGTTGCTTTTTACTTGGCTTTTCTTTACTTGGTTCTTCAGAATGTCTTCTAGTCTCTTCCAGATTTTCACATTGCATAATGTTGTGGACTTTTATAGTTTGCTTCGTATTGAAATCTTGAATCTTGCGCTGCCTTTGTACTTTATGAACTTGTTCATTGATCTTCGTTTGTTCTTCAAACTGTAGGCATGATCAAGATTCTTCCATTGGTTGGTCGTAGTCTCACTTTTGTATCGTCTTTTCATCATTTTCACTCTTTTGTTCCGAGAACCTGTAACCTGCAACTATGTTGCAGACATGGATCAAAAGCACCTGTTTATTTGTAAAATGAATAAGAATGGGGAATATAATAATGCAAAATTATGATATGAACAGGTATAGGGAGTTTTCTGGTTGATGCTTAAAACCAGAATCCGGATAAACTCGAGGCACATTTCAGTAATAGATGTTTGTGGGTTATCCCGGGTTTTGACGAGGGTTAACTTTCTACCATCAGGAAGATCAATATTTATATTGTTCTTGACTCGCCACAGTGTTAGTAAAATGGATTTTTTTTCTGAAAAAAGAAGTGGGAGTATGGTAGAACTGGAAAATATTCCAGAACCACAAACGATTACTGAATATTTAATAGAACCTGGGGATTCAATTGGTTTCGACATTCCATTATCCACTCCGCAGATTTGGTAGGTAACCTCAGGCACCCGAGAGATACTTCGGTCTTCTCAGTGACGATTACAGGGAGGTTCTTGTTTACCCAGACTTGCCAGTGCTGCTGTTCTAGACTAGAAGACCCGGCAGGAGGATGAGTATAGCGTCGTTCTAAACTAGCTTTAGAAGTGCACATGTATATGACTCTGCCAGAAGGATGTTATGGTCAATGGGAGCAACGGAAGCATCGTGGGCAAGTAGCTTATGTCTATTTATAGACTAAAGCAGGTATAGCGGAAATAAATTATCTATTTTTTATGTGACAGTCATAGGTCTTGACCTCATCATAAAAGGAGATGGATATGATAAGAAGGTACTAGAGAGTGATGTCCAGGTATTAGGATGACATGCACTTGATAGGAAGAGATATTCCTATACTACGATCGGTTATACTGTGGTTGTCACAAAGTTGTTTCTCCACATAGGACATGGATATAATATCAGAATTTCCGGTTACTAGATCTATGGTTTTAGATCTTGATTTGGGAAGTATCCTAATCTGGGTACTTTGACATTATTCTAAAGGTATTTTAGAATGGACGACTCCTGGCATGGTGGTGTACCTGCAGGTGATGGAGTCACCCTCTCTAAAGGTGTCTTACAGACTAAAGGCGAAAGGGATCTGCATGATTAGCATATCACTTGCTTAGGCAATTAAGTTAATCATGAAATGTCAAGTACCACACCAGATGTTGTTTTTGCACTAGCTGCAATAAACATATATTAATCCAATCCTGGAGAAATGTAGGGAATCAGTTTATGAACATAAGTGAATGTTCTTGGGATATGGTAACGGCAGCCTCTTTCAGGAGACGGTTATCATTTCAGGCTTCCAAGGTGACCTGGATGACAGAGTGACTGTCAGAGTTATAGTTTTTCCCTCTTCTGAGGGGCAGTATGTTGGACAGGTGGTCCAAGCAGATACTGAGGAAAGGTATGGCGCAGGATACTGATTAAATTCAGTGGATGATATAGTTTAAGAAGTTTGCTAGATTTGGAGTTCGTTTGAGAACTGGGTCCCATCAGATATCCAGACAAATTCTAAGACAGGTATTGCCCATTTCGGGAGATATATTTCTCCGCGAAGTTGAGATATAGAGAGATACAGAAAGAAACATTGGAGCGGATCCACTCACTGAGGATATTTCTCGAATGCAATAGTTTCACAAACGGGCTTTGCGAAACTGATTAGTAGAGAAGTTGGGTGTTCGATATCACACGGGCTGTGAGTATGTGACATCGCAATAATTTGTTTTAAGTGCAAGTGGGAGATTGTTGGTTATAGTGCCCTCAAGGAAATTATCATAGTCGCGGGCAGGTGATTATGATGATTGAGGAAGGACCTATAACGGTAGAACAGTCTTACTCGAGATGATAGTATGCTAT